>OW240912.1:96069346-96099213 GCA_933207985.1 Pelobates cultripes | reverse complement strand
GGAGGGAGGGGGAAGAAAGAGGGAGGGAGGGGGGAGAAGGAAACAGGTAGGGAGGGAGGGGGGAGAAGGAAACAGGTAGGGAGGGAGGGGGAGAAGGAAACAGGGAAGGAGGGGGAAGAAAGAAACAGGGAGGGGAGGGGGGAAGAAATAAACTGACGGGAGGGGGGAGAAAGAAACTAACAGGGAGGTGGGGGGAAGAAACTAACAGGGGGGGAACTAACAGGGAGGGGGGAGACATTGACAGGGAGGGGAATTGACGGGGAGAGAGAAATTGACAGGGAGGGGGGAGTGACAGGGGAGGGAGGGGGAATGAGAGTAACAAGGGAGGGGGGGGAGAAGAGAGTGACAAGGGAGGGGGGAGAGATTGACATCCATCACACACACACACACAATCACAAACAATGCACCCCTTACACACAAAGACAATGAACCCCTTGCACACAGAAAAACACACAATGCATTACACACACAATGCATTACACACACACACGCAATGCAACCCTTACACACAATGCATCCCTTACACAATCAGAAACACACAATGCATTCCTTACACACACTCAATGCACCCCTTAAACACACTCAAAGCACCCCTTACAGACACACACTTCATCCCTTACATACACAGAAACACACCTTGCAGCCCTTACACATACAAACACAGATTCACACAATGCATTCCTTACACACAAATCAGTACATCCCCTACACACTCCACCCCCTGTGAACAAACTCATTGGTGGAACATGAAGGTGGACCCTGGGACCCAGACCTTGAGCTGTGTAAAGGGCTCCCCAAAAATGGAGCTGCTTCCCGTTCTCCCAGAACATTGATTTTTGTGACCACAGTTACAAACAGCCTCCAGAGATCCTGTTATACACCAGACCAGTGGAGCCAGACTGCAGCTAGAGCCCATCATCATCCTCATCTGCTTGTAAGTAGGTAATCTAGTATATTATTCGTGGCACTAATCTCTAATTTACCTTACCTCACATTAAAGAAACACTATAGTCCCCAGAACCACTGCAGCTTAATGTAGTGGTCCTGGTGTCTATAGCCTGTCCCTGCAGGCCTTTTAATGTAAACACAGCGGCACTGCAGCACTAGCGTTAGTTAACATGGCAGGTCATATGGGTGGGGCATTGTGATGTCACGAGGGGGGGGGGGCGGCAAACTTTACTTTTGCCTAGGGCGGCAAAAATCCTTGCACCGGCCCTGCTCTCATCCCATCGTTTGCCCAGTCCCTTTTCACCTTATCTGATCTCTCTCCTCTAGTCTTGTACCATCATTAATGCACATCTTCAACTGCTCTCTTTCTTCTGGTATTGTTCCTGCTCCCCTTAAACATGTTACAGTTGTACCCATCCTAAAAAAGCCATCTCTTGACCCGTTTTCCTCTTCCAATTATTGTCCCATATCCCTGCTCCCTTTTTCTTCAAAGCTCCTGGAAAGACTTGTCTTTAGCCATTTGGCTTGCTTGTTAAATTCCAACTCTATCCTTGGCCCCCCTAAATCTGGTTTCTGCTTCCTACTTTCTCCGACACTGCTCTGACTAAAGTTACAAATTACCTAATCACACCTAAAGCCAAAAGCCACTACTCCATACTAATTCTTCTTGACCTCTCTGCCACCTTTGACACTGTTGATGATGTCCTCCTTCTCCAAATTCTTCTCCAAAGTCTCTATGACACTGTATTCTTGTGGGTTTCCTCCTATCTCTCCCAATATTCATTCAGTGTCTACTTTTCCAATGACGCTCCTCCCCTCATCCTCTCTCGGTTGGAGTCCCCCAAGGCTTTGTTCTTGGTCTTCTTCTGTTCTCTCTTTATACTACCTCTATTGACAAACTCATGAATGCCTTTGGATCCAGCTACCATCTGTATGCTGATATCACCCAGATATATCTCTCCTCCACTGATCTCTTCCCCGCTGACCTATAACATGACACTGTTTGCCTTTCTTCAATCTCTGACTGGATCTCCTCCCACTTTCTGAAACTCAAGCTGTCTAAAACAGAGCTTTTTATTTTTCCTCTTTATAATACTGATCCTCCTCTTTTGCTTTCCCTGCAAGTTGATGGTACCTGCATCAGTCCATCCTTGCAAGCTCACTGTCTTGGTGCTATCTTTGATCCTGTCCTCACTTTTGTACCTCATAGCTAGTCTGTTGCTTTAACCTGTCAATTCCACCTTAACAACATTGCTCGCATCCGCACCTTTCTTACTCAAGATGCTGCCTAGGAGCTTGTTCTCTCTGCTCTGCCAGGGGCCTTCACAATGACCGCTGCTCACACCTTTACTACTAACTTGCGCTTGGGGGACTTTTTATGGGCGTCTTCTTTCCTTTTGAACAGCCTACCTATCCCCATCATGTAGCGTATTACACCAGAAGAAATATAGACAGTTAAGAAGGTCCCTAAACCAGTCCTTAGAATGGCCGGATAGATAGAATAAAATACAAGGAACGTCAGAACGAGCCAAGGTCAAGGAAGCCAGAAATACACAGATTTAAGAGACAAAACCGAGTCAGGGGAGCCAGAAAACAAAGTAGTCAAGAGCAAGCTGGGTCAATACCAAAATATACAAAACTGACGAAAGAACATATTATTGGGACTATAGTGACACTAGGAACCACAACAGGGCACTGTGCCTTGGGCAGACTGAAATTCTATATGGTTGTGGGCTTGATTAACATAGCCAAAACCCCAAAAGGTGCGAGTGTGCTGAGCTCTATTGATTAGAGCTCCTCTGATGTCATGACACCAGCATGCATTTGCCGCGTCACAGAAAGGGGCAGGCGCATTGCGACCAGCGGCCATGAGGCTTACCGGAGTCTCATTATGTGTGAGATCGGCAGTCCGTGGAATCAGAGTGTCGGCTTTTATCCAGACCACCTGGATAAGTACAAGTGGGCTGACAGATTAGACACTCCCCTATTCTTCAATTGTTTAAGACATCTTTCAAAACCCATATGTTCAAAAATGCTTATGGCCTCCTAGAGTAATTCTATATCACAAATGTGTCTCTTGCTCTGTCCTAAAGAACTACCCTCCACTCTAACCGCCAATTCTCCTACTTTTCCACCTTTTTGTTTGCTTTCCCGCTTGATGCCCTTCCTATTGTGTCTTTATACTCCACTCCTCTAGACCATAAGCTTGTTTAAGCAGAGTCCTCATCTACCTATTGTTCCTGTATCATTTTGTTTTTGTCTCATTTGCTGATAAATTTCCCCCTTTCATAATATTGTAAAGCACTGCGGAACAAGTTGGCATATTATATAATAATATATATACCACCATAGAAAAGGAGGCACACAGAATGTCCAACAATCCCTGATACAACTTGGATACCCGGAGATTTAACCGGCCCTGAAATGCCCCCATTTATGGCAAAACCTGGAAACCACCATTTCGGTTTCTGAGCAAATAAATTAGGTAAACCTGGTCCTGATAGACAACATGTTTGAAAATATGGCTACAGAAACAAACACATATGCTAGTCAGTATCTGTCAGCTAGTCCACTGTTATAACAAAGAACGTCTCGCACTCTACATAAACCACATACTTTCCTACTTGCACAACCACCCCATGATTAATTGCCCTCTTTATTTAAGGAAAGGAATATTTAAGGAATTTAAGGGAAGATTGCTGTTTAAGCAACATATTCCATCTAAGCAAATTTATAAATTATGCAAATGCCTACCAGTTATATCTGGGAATTTCACATTTATGAATGGAAAGATAGTCATCTCAATCCACCAGGATTCCCTGATTCTGTGGGAGCAAATGGCAAGATTGCGTGGTATCTCTTCCTGGCTTTGCTGAACAAAGGCTACCATCTAGGGGTCAACAATTATTAAATCAGCATAGATTTGTTCAAAAATATATTTTTCTTTGACAGATTTTCTGTGGCACTTTGCTAAAAAAAAACCTGAAAGGTTTCATCTAGAAGCTAGTATTAAAGTTACTGCATCTTTAAGAACAGCAGGGCATCGCAGTGTCTAAGTCTCTAGGGAACAGCTGGAAACTGAATAAAGTGCTAAACCTTACTTGTGAGGATTCAAATGAATAACTATTCGCTGGCAAGTTTAACATCCTTCAAGAATTCTGCTATATTATGCCTTTTCATGTCTTTGTCCAAGGTGTCTTCTATATCTAGAGTCCATAATCTTAAGGCCCTACACAAAGATGAAAAGGACACTGCTAGATGACAGCCTAAGTCTGTGGCTGAAAAGGATTTGGAAATGTCAGCATTGACCCTTTTGTCCATAGGTTCTGTGAGGGAAGCATTACTATCAATTGGAAGAGCAGAATGTCTAGCGATCTTAAAGGGGCACTATAGTCACCAGCTTATTGTATTTGTTCTGATGAGTAGAATCATTCCCTTCAGGCATTTTGCAGTAAACACTGTATTTTCAGAGAAAATGCAGTGTTATATTACAGCCTAGTTATAACTCCACTGGCCACTCCTCAGATGGCTACTAGAAGTGGGACAGTGCTCCACACTGTGCAGTACTGCCATTCAGTGCCTTCACCCTCTGCATGCAGACACTGAACTTTCATCATAGAGATGCATTGATTCAAAGCATCTCTATGTGGAAATGCTGATTGGCCAGGGCTGTGTTTGACTTGTGTTGCCTCTGCCCCTGATCTTCCTCCTTGAGAGTCTTAGCCAAACCTATGGATAAGCTTTGTGATTGGCTCAGACCACCACTTCTGATGATGCCAGCAGACAACAGGCAGATCAGGGGCAGAGGCAGCAGCTGCAGACTTGAATAAAGTAAGATTTTACTATATTTAGGGAGGCAAGGTGAGCCAGGGGGGCTAGATGGTAGTTTCAACAGTGTAATGTCAGGAATACATGTTTGTGTTTCTGACCCTATAGCATTTCTTTAAAAACAGGAGCACCCACCTTAGGGTTAGAGTAACATAATTTTGAAACCTCTTCCTTGCGCTTGGAAAGTCTTACCTTTTACCTTACCTTGGATTTTTTTTTTTCAGGAATGGACCATTCCACCCACATAAGATCTTTAATAGATCTATGAAAAAGAAAATAAGACTCCCTTCTGATTAAGTCCCCAAAGTGCTTATCTGAAGCCAAAGCTTTTGGAATTTTTAAAGTTCTTCTGATCAAGGCAGTTAGGTGTTTATTATTCTTAGAGTCTAAGGTATGTGCTATGAGATATTTCTTCATCACTCAAAGTGATGGGCTCAAATTCCAAAGATCCGGTTTCTCTAAAGTGTCAGAATCCAAATTTAAGCTTTTGCATCTAGGTCTTTTCCCTCTGCTGAATTCTGCAATACCTTTCACCACAGTATGCTTAATCCATAAAGCAATATCCTGGGCAGAAGTAGTGGCCTGTGGTGTCTGGCTTTGGTCATATTCTCCTGCAATCAGGGCAGTGAAAACAGAAGTCATGAGAAACTATAATGAGAAACTCAAATGCACTCTTTAATAATATAACTTTTTTTAAAAACAAAATGCTCACCTATGACTTATTGCAGCAGACTTGGCAGAAGATTCCATACCTAACCAAATGGACTAAAAAAAATCAAATAGCAGTAACTAAATATCTGCTTAAAGATATACTAAAAATAACGTACTTGAAAAAATAAAATTCTTACCTGCAGAGAATGCACAAACAACCTGAATAGCAAACAAAAACCTCCAGTGAATGAAATGTTCTAATGCACTGTTAAGAAGAGCACTTGCTTTTGTCCTCTGATTTAAATCTCATTACCAGCACCTTTAAATCTTTGTGTGTTCACCATTCAAATGCAAGTGCCCCAACTGTAATATTGGAAATTGGAAAAGTTAGGGCTAACTGCATTCAAACTTACCACACATGCACATGCAGAAAAAAAATATGATAGAACAAACTATTTGTCCTAAGACAAAGAGGACTGGAAAAGAACTCAGGAACAGTGTCTATGGGGATCCTATTATACCTTACTCCTTTTTAATGAGGGATGAGCTAACCAATTAGTCAAATGCTGCCGTGATAAGCCAGGAAATATGGGCGTATTATTGGAATAGGATTGAAAAGAAAACCTCCCAACAGTTCACATGAACAAATAGAGACACTTTAATTTCACGGGTATGGGTGGAGGTGTGGCCAGGTGACTTACTAAAAATCATTTATGCAACTAAAATGTAATATAGAACAAGAGCAACATATCTTATTTACATTGACTGATTTCTAAACATATTTATTGTAGTATAAAGAAACTGTGAGTAATATTGCTGTGGAACTGTGCTATGCACTCAGACACCCCAACAACATGGAACTCGTAGAAAAGAGGGGCATTGGGATAGAAATGAGGGACAGAGAGATTTGGACTGAAGTCTGTCTGCTGTGTTTGTGATGAAAATAAATAAACTGGCCAGATTTTGTATTTAAGTGGCTAAAAAAAGGCTGGCTGTACCCCATTTAGAATAGCATTGGTTGACTGCTTTTAAAAATGGTGTGCCATCATGGGTATAATGTTCTTTGTCCATATTCTACCCATATTTGTCCCATAACTTCCAGAAACCTCAGAAAACCTCTACATAGGGGCATTGATGCACTCATGGTACATCCCATTTTATTCATATTCAGTTATGGTTCATATGTAAATATGTGATGTCAAAAGAAAGATGTGATTGATAATCATGTGGGTGCATGTAATGTACAAGTGGCAAATTATGGATTAACAAACCTGTAGCTCAAACTCTAGGATTTGTTTTGCTTCAGAACTTTCACTATTACCTCTGTCTGTAAGAGCACGGCAGGGTAAGGTGCAAGCATTTCAGACTACTAATATGAAGATGTATTTTGGTGCCCCCCGTATCCCCCCCTAAAAAAAGAATCTTCCCTTGTGTGTCTCATAACCCCCATCTTTTAAATGTCTTATCCCTTTTTGTGTATCTTGCCCATCTTTTGAATCCCCCTTTAGTGTATCTTATCCCTCATTTTCCCCTTTGTTTCTTACACCAACTTTGTGTTTCTCTTACTTTCTCCCTTTGTGTGTCTTACTTTCTCTCAGCCTCTTTGTGTGTCTCTTACTTTCTCTCAGCCTCTTTGTGTGTTTCTTACTTCCTATCTTATGTGTCTCATTCTTCCCCCAGCCCCTTTGTGTGTCATTGTCATGAGTGTCCGCAGGGGGGGGGTAAGAGGGGGCACTTGCCCCACCCTGGATTATTCAGCTTGTTCTGCTATTTTTCGTGTGATTGAAAATGAACTGCAATACCGGCGGTGTATGGAAAGAGACAGGGATAGAAAGCTGCATCTTATCCCTGCTTCTCTCTGCTGATTGAAACCGCAGGGGAACAACACATGCAGCCAGAGACAGCCTACAGATCATGTAAGTGGGGGATGGGGGGAGGGTTTGAGAGGGGGGGCAGCCTTCTAGATCCAGGTGAGGTAGGGGATGAGGGGAGGGTTTGAACAGCCTATAGAGGGGCAGCAACGCATACAAGGTCAGGTAAGTGAGGATGGGGGAGGTTTGAGATAGCCTATATATAGATTTGGGGGGCGGCAGCCACAGATCCAGGTATAGTGAGGGATGGGGGGAGGTTTGAGATAGCCTATAAGGTGGGGGGGCAGAAGCCTACAGATCAGTAAGTGAGGGGATGGGGTTGAGATCAGCCTATGGTGGATTTGGGGGCAGCATACAGATAGGATGAAAAGTGAGGAGGGATGGGGGTTTGAGATAGCCTATAGATTTGGGGGCAGCAGCCTACAGATCAGGTAAGTGAGGATGGGGAGGGTTTGAGATAGCCTATGGTGGGGGCGGCAGCCTATAGATTTGAGGCAGCTATGGTTGGGGGCAGCAGCCTATAGGTGGGAGTGAGGGATGGGGGGAGGGTTTGAGATAGCCTATAAAATTTTTGGGGGCGGCCTATAAGGAGGTGAGACGGGGGGCAGCAGCCTATAGATTAGGGGAGTGAGTGAGGGATGGGGGGGGCAGCAGCCTATAGATTAGGGGAGTGAGACTGGGGGGGGCATCAGTCTATAGATTAGGGGAGTGAGGCTGGGGGGGGCAGCCTATTGCATTAGGGTGTGCACCCTAAAGCACAAACACACGCCATGTGTATATGTATATGTATGTGTGTATATATATATATATATATATATATATACTGCTATGTGTATATATATATATATATACTGACATATATATACTGCTGTGTGAGGGTGCTGGTAGTGTGCTATGTGGGTGAGGGTGTTTTTGTGTGTGTTTGTGAGAGTGCTGTTAGTATGCTGTGTGTGAGGGTGCTGTTTGTGTGGGAACTGGTAGTGTGCTGTGTGTGTGTGTGTGTGTGAGAAGGTGTTTGTGTGTACGTGTTTGTTCGGGTCCTGTTAGTGTGCTGTTTGTGTGCTGAGTGTGTGTTGTGTGTTTGTCAGGGTGCTGTTTGTGTGTGAGTGTGCTGTTTGTGTGTGGGTTTTGTGTGTTTGTGAGGATGCTGTTAGTGTGCTGGGTGTGTGTGGGTGCTGTGTGTGCGAGGGTGATGTATGTGTGTGGGTGCTGTTTGTGGGCTGTGTGTGCTCTGTATGTTTGGGAGGAGGTGGGGGCAGATTAGTTAATATCCCAGTCCTGCTGCCTTCCCTGGTGGTTCAGTGGAGAGTGAACTCTAGCCTGGGTTCTCTGCTGCCTCCCTCCATGCTGCTGTGGACCGGTGAGGTAGAACTTTGATCTCCCCACCGGCCCATGGAGGCTTAGACCGGAGCCGCCGCTCCGCGTAGCGTCGGCTCTGCATGAGCCGACCGGGGAGATCCAGAGATCTCCCCTGCCGGTCTCAATCCATTGGCTTGCCGCGGGGATTAGGGTGTGCCCATGCACACCCGACACACCCCGTGCGCACGCCTATGGAAGTGAGTGATGGGGGAGACAGCCTACATGAAGAGTCAGCAAGGAGCAGGAAGGTAAAGTAAGAAAAGGAGAACTCAGCCGCGGCTGAGATGCAGAGAGAGGGGGGCTTATCCATCACCTTTTGCCCTCCCCATGACAGGGGCAAGAGGTGAGACAGGGGGCGCTGAGTGCCTGCAGGAACAGCGTTCCTGCTCAAAAAAAGTGCAGGAACACTGTTCCTGCAGGACTCAAACCATAGACGTGCCACGGGGATTAGGGTGTGCCCAGGCACACCCGGCACACCCCGTGCGCACGCCTATGCATCTGTTTAACTTACAGTGAGTGAAAAAAAGTATTTGATCCCCTGGTGATTTTGAATGTTTGCCCACTGACAAAGAAATGATCAGTCTATATTTTAATGGTAGATGTATTTTAACGGTGAGAGACAGAATAACAAAAAAATTCCAGAAAAACCCTTGTCAAAAAAGTAATAAATTGATTTGCATGTCAATGAGTGAAATAAGTATTTGACATCTTCGACTTAGTACTTGGTGGCAAAACCCTTGCTGGCAGTCAGAGGTCAGACATTTCTTGTAGTTGGCCACCAGGTTTGCACACATCTCAGGAGGGATTTTGTCCCACTCCTCTTTGCAGATCCTCTCCAAGTCATTAAGGTTTCGAGGCTGATGTTTGACAACTCGAGCCTTTAGCTCCCTCCACAGATTTTCTATGGGATGGTCTGGAGACTGACTAGACCACTCCAGGACCTTAACGTGCTCTTGAACCACTTCTTTGTTGCCTTGGCTGTGTGTTTTGGGTCATTGTCATGCTGGAATACCCATCCATGACCCATTTTCAATGTTCTGGCTGAGAGAAGGAGGTTCTCACCCAAGATTTGATGGTACATTCATCGTCCCATTGATGCGGTGCAGTTGTCCTGTTCCCTTAGCAGAAAAACACCCCCAAAGCTCCATGTTTGACAGTGGGGATGGTGTTCGTGGGGTCATAGGCAGCATTCTTCCTCCTCCAAACATGGCGAGTTGAGTTGATGCAAAAGAGCTCAATTTTGGTCTCATCTGACCACAACACTTTCACCCAGTTCTCCTTTGAATCATTCAGATGTTCATTGGCAAACTTTAGACGGGCCTGTACATATGCTTTCTTGAGCAGAGGGACCTTGCAGGCACTGCAGGATTCCAGTCCTTCACATCATAGTGTGTTACCAATTGATTTCTTGGTGACTAAGGACCTAACTGCCTGCAGATCATTACCAAGATCCCCCTGTTTGGTTCTGAGCTGATTCCTCACTGTTCTCATGATCATTGAAACTCCCAGAGGTGAGATCTTGCATGGAGCATCAGTCTGAGGAAGAGTGACAGTTATTTTGTGTTTCTTCCATTTACAAATAATTTCACCTTCTCACCAAGCTGCTTGACGATGGTCTTGTAGCCCATTCCAGCCTTGTGTAGGTCTTCAATCTTGTCCCTGACATTCTTGGACAGATCTTTGGTCTTGGCCATGGTAGAGAGTTTGGAGTCTGATTGATTGATTGCTTCTGTGGACTCAGCTCATTACCTGTATAAAAGACACCTGGGAGCCAGAAATCTTGCTGATTGATAGCGGATCTAATACTTTATTCACTAATTGACATGCAAATCAATTTATACCTTTTTTGACGTGCGTTTTTCTTGATTTTTTTATTTTCTTTTGTTATTCTGTCTCTCACTGTTAAAATACACCTGCCATTAGAATTATAGAGTAATTATTTCTTTGTCAGTGAGCAAACTTTCAAAATCAGCAGGGGATCAAATACTTTTTTCCCTCACTGTAGAAGTTATCAGGAAAAAGCATAAAAAATATTTAGTGTTTAGGTGCCGCACCTCCCAAACACTAAAGTGCAAGTGCAGCACTAAAAAATTCAAACATAATATGAAGGCTCACCCCTAACTGTAGAGATGGGGAAGCCAATGCTTCTATATATTGGAAAAGAGACAAAACAGAGAAAAAAAAACAATAATGCAATATCGTTGTGCTTTTATATAAAAGACAATAAATACCAGTATTAAAAAAAACAGTCACAAGAAGATATATTATGTTCACAATTTTTTGAGTCTGTTAAAAGTTATGGCTCTGAATGCAAAGAGCGCCCGTAAACCTTCTGGTGGCAACAAAACCTCTTTTGATGATCAGTCAAATTCTTCCAGTGAGATGCCTGTAGTCGATAAAGTGAACAAGAGAGAAAGCTGGTACAATATTGTTTGTAAATCTTATAATGGAATATATATAGATAGGTATGCTCACCTTTGCTTGGAGCGCACATATGACAGGCTCCAAGTTTGTAGACACTGTGCCAAATCTAGAGTGACACAACCCCTCTTTAATCCAATCAGATGGAGATAAAGGCAATAAAAACACTAATAAATTGTAAAAAAAACTTTATTCTATATAAAAACAAAAGTAAATGTTGAAGTATAAAACATTACCAAATAAGAATAGAAGAATAATGTCCTAGAGATAAGTTTCACCCGTTTTCTGGCCTTTTTAATTGATTGTCTATTCATTGCATTTAGAGGATATATTGCACAGATATAAATGCAATGAATAGTCAAATCCGGCACTTTATTATATATTTGTATGCACTTTACAAAGAAGTGTGTGCACAGTAATGTGTTGCACTTTTGTTTGATGCACTTTATTGTAACAATAGTGCACAGTGTTTTTAGCACTACCCTCTTTTCACCTTAAAGGCCCTTTTATATGAGAATGGGAATACAGTGCACCTTCATTTTGTTTTACGTTAAATGTGAATGTCAGCATATGTCATAAGACAACTGACTGTTCACTTGGAAGTAGATCTGATAATTACCCTGCCAAAGCTTGACTTACCCCAGGACACCCTTTAGGTCTGACTGGACCCTGTAAAAGGCTACTATGCGGCACCACCACCAGCAAATTCCGGTAGAAGATGCCACCAGAGGACTCACCATTTCCTCCATGACCAGCCTGCTAGATGGACCTCTGGTAAACATACCACTACGTTGCTCCTTACTTTATGTGCATTTTCATGAAATATAACATAAAATACTCTGTTGAAATCACTTAATGGGGAGAAGGGCTAACATGGATCAATAGGGGGCACCCATGTGTACTAATGCTTTGTATACACACTATTCAACCTCAGTTATTCCCTTAATTCTGCGCAAAAAACTTTTGTTGATACTATAGTAACCCAAAAAAATTCAAACAGAATATGAAGGCTCACCCCTAACTGTAGAGATGGGGAAGCCAATGCTTCTATATATTGGAAAAGAGACAAAACAGAGAAAAAAAAACAATAATGCAATATCGTTGTGCTTTTATATAAAAGACAATAAATACCAGTATTAAAAAAAACAGTCACGAGAAAATATATTATGTTCACAATTTTTTGAGTCTGTTAAAAGTTATGGCTCTGAATGCAAAGAGCGCCCGTAAACCTTCTGGTGGCAACAAAACCTCTTTTGATGATCAGTCAAATTCTTCCGACAATTTAAAAGGAAAAAAATACTAGGCACCCCAATATTATTATTACAAGGAAAAGTAAACAACCAACATAGGAGGTGTTGGATCAGACCGCTCTCCAATATAGGTCTCGATAACATCCCCACTGCTCAGACCCAAAGCATACCAATGGAGACTAAATGAAACACTACTAGACACCCACATATTAAAGAGAGACTTCAAAAACGAATCCAGCAAAACTTTACTGATATTACTACATTCTCTACTTTCCCAACTCTCATTTGGGAAGCACATAAAGCTGTGATCCGGCGTACCTGATACAACCAGGGGCTAGATGGAAAAGAGAACCCCTAAAAGAAATACACTTGCTTGTTGTTAAGAGGAACTAGAAAAAAAACATGATCAGTCTATGGTAGACGACATCTACACCAACTAACACATCTAAAAAAATGTGTCACTATTAAACATCTAGGGTAAGTCACTAATTCATTATTTGATATATATTTATGCACTGTACTAGTTATTATTATTAATCTTGATAAAGGCCCAGGAGGGTCGAAACATTGATTCTTTCAACACACATTTAAAAAATCCTGTGGAGTGCTATATATAAAATAAAAATAGGCTGCACGGTTTTCTGTAGTAGTTTTCGTTTTATTTTATTCATCCATTTACTAGGTGGACAAAACACAATACTGTGTGTGGATTAAAGAGTCTTTAGCAAAGTTCAACGTTTCAGTCCCACCTGGGGACTTTCCTCAGCACCAATAAACTCTAATGCATATCAAACAGTATATATATAGCCATACATTAATTAGAAATGATTAAAGAGCAGTGTGTACCAATTTTCCCTAATAGCGTTTTCCCGGTCCGTGTGCGCATGTGCGTGCATTGCTCCGCCCCTTATGTGACGTAACGTCATAACGTTAATAACGCATGTTGATAGCTTCGCCCCTGTGTGACGTGCATATAGAGATGACATTGAGTACCTGCGTTTCCATGGCAACGCTCGCGCACACAATGTCAAATCCCTAATTTAAAACCATTGAGTTAAAATGCTGGTGATTATACATGTAATACACACTGAAAAAATTATAAACGCAACACTTTTGTTTTTGCCCCCATTTTTCATGAGCTGAACTTAAAAATCTAAGACTTTTTCTATATACACAAAAGGTCTATTACTTTCAAATATTGTTCACAAATCTTTCTAAATCTGCGTTAGTGAGCACTTCTCCTTTACCTAGATAATCCATCCACCTCACAGGTGTGGCATATCAAGATGCTGATTAGACAGCATGATTATTGCAAAGGTGTGCCTTAGGATGGCCTCAATAAAAGGCCACTCTAAAATGTGCAGTTTTATCACACAGCACTACAGATGTCGCAAATTTTGAGGGAGCATGCAATTGGCATGCTGACTGCAGGAATATCCACCAGAGCTGTTGTAAATTGAATGTTCATTTCTCTACCATAAGCCATCTCCAAAGGTGTTTCAGAGAATTTGGCAGTACATCCAACCGGCCTCACAACCACAGACCACACCAGCCCAGGACCTACACAACCAGCATCTTCGCCTGTCAAAAACCATCTTGGGGAAGCTCATCTGCATGATTGTCGTCCTCATCGGGGTCTCGACCTGACTGCAGTTCATCATCGTAACCGACTTGAGTGTGAAAATGCTCACATTCGATGGCTTCTGGCACTTTGGAGAGGTGTTCTCTTCACGAATGAATCCTGGTTTTCACTGTACAGAGCAGATGGCAGACAGCATGTATAGTGTAGTGTGGGTGAGCGGTTTGCTAATATTAATGTTGTGAATCGAGTGGCCCATGGTGGCAGTGGGGTTATGGTATGGGCAGGCGTGTGTTATGGACAATGAACACAGGTGCATATTATTGATGGCATTTTGAATGCACAGAGATACCGTGATGAGATTCTGATGCCCATTGTTGTACCATTCATCCATGACCATCACCTCATATTGCAGCATGATAATGCTAGGATCTGTACACAATTCCTGGAAGCTGAAAACATCCCAGTTCTTGCATGGCCAGCATACTCACCGGACATGTCACTTATTGAGCATGTTTGCGATGCTCTGGATCGGCGTATATGACAGCGTGTTCCAGGTCCTGACAATATCTATCAACTTCGCACAGCCATTGAAGTAGGAGGAGTGGACCAACATTTCACAGGCTACAATCATCAACTTGATCAACTCTATGCGAAGGAGATGTGTTGCACTGCGTGAGGCAAATGGTGGTCACACCAGATACTGAGTGGTTTTCTGAACCCAACGCACCACCCAATACAGTAAAACTGCACATTTTAGAGTGGCCTTTTATTGTGGCCAGCCTAAGGCACACCTGTGCAATAATCATGCTGTCTAATCAGCATCTTGATATGCCACACCTGTGAGTTGGATGGATTATCTCGGCAAAGGAGAAGTGCTCACTAACACAGATTTAGACAGATTTGTGAACATTTCAGAGAAATAGGCCTTTTGTGGACAGTCTTAGATCTTTGAGTTCAGCACATGGAAAATGGGAGCAAAAACAAAAGTGTTGCGTTTATATTTTTGTTCAGTGTATATAAAGTGATGTGGATACGTATACCCTAATACCTCAAAGTAATGGTTGTGTGATAAAGTGCAAAAGTGCAATATCTTAATTAAGAAGATTATGATTAATTAAAGTGCTTATTACTTATACAGTAGATACCGTCTACTGCAGAAATAGGGTCCTTATAAAGCAAAATACTTCAGAAAGTGAATACTGCATACTAGAGTGAAATATGTGTTGCAATCTCCCTGTGATTGAACATAGTAAAAAGGTAAATGAAAGTGCCGGTGCTTCCAAAGGCAACAAGTACACATCCAAGGGCAGTTATTAAGTCACTCCCAAAAGCACAATATAATATATAATATAATCCACACACAGTATTGTGTTTTGTCCACCAAGTAAATGTAAACTACTACAAAAAATCATGAGTACAGCCTTTTTTAAATTTTTTAACATTTTTGTATTAAAGGTAGAGGCTAAGCACCCGGTAAACAATTTAAGCATGTGTGCAAGGATTGAGAGTGTATATAGGGATCTAGTCTGTGTATGATTAGATGATCCAGAGATGGGTAAGGGATCTAGCGTGTATCTGGAGCGTAATGTGTGTATTGGGCAGTGTGAGCGGTGCTGTAGTATATATACATATATGTTTGGACGTATTGTATGTGTGAGGGGCGCAGTGTGTTAGGTGTGCTGTGTGTATGTGTGAACGGTGCAGCATGTGTGTGTGTGTGTGTGTGTGTGAGGGCTGCAGTGTGTGTGTAAGAGGGGTGCTGTGTGTGTGTGAGGGTGTTCTTATCTACCGTCACATTCTATGTTTCTAGTTTTCTTTGTCTGCTAACTCACTGAGGTTTATTTTATATAGTTAATATACGTGGGTGTGTTTTATTGTGTGTGCTGTGTATGTGTGAGGGTGCTGTGTGTGTAATGGTGCTGTGTGTGTGCTGTGTGTGTCTGAGGGTGCTATGTGTGTGCGAGAGTGCTGTTAGTTGAGTGTGCTGTGTGTGTGTGTGTGTGTCTGAGGGTGCTGTGTGTGTCTGAGGGTGCTGTGTGTTTGGAGGTGCTCTGTGTCTGGGGGTGCTGTGTGTGTCTGAGGTTGCTGTGTGTGTTTGAGGGTGCTGTGTCTGTTTGAGGGTGCTGTGTGTGTCTGAGGGTGCTGTGTGTGTGTCTGAGGGTGCTGTGTGTGTGAGAGTGCTCTTAGTTTGAGGGTGCTGTGTGTGTCTGAGGGTGCTGTGTGTCTGGCGGTGCTGTGTGTCTGGGTTTGCTGTGTGTGTCTGAGAGTGCTGTGTGTGCCTGAGGGTGCTGTGTCCGTTTGAGGGGACTGTGTGTGTCTGAGGGTGCCGGGGGTTCTTAGGTTGCTGTGTGTGTCTGAGGGTGCTATGTGTGTCTGAGGGCACTGTGTGTCTGAGGGTGCTGTGTGCTGGTCCGTCTTTAACACGGGTCAAAAGGGGCAGCTTCCCTGGACCCAGTCATTCCTAGGGGGCCCAAAGCAGCTGCCACTTGAGCCCGCCGGCCACCCGAGAGCAATGAGTCTGCAGGGGCCTGGTCAGTGCTGCGGTGCTTTAACAGCGCGACCGGGCCCCCTGTGATGAGGTCAGCGCTAGGAGGAAGTGCAGTCCTGCCGCGCAGGAAGGAGGAAGAGAGGAGGAGTGAGGACTGGGAGAGAGACCAACTCGCAACAGCCTAAGGCAGCCACTGGACCCAATGTAGGAAACATGAGTGTGACTGAAATTGTATATTTTCCATGTGTGTCCGTTTGTGTGTGTATAGTTGTCTGCATGTGTATCAGTCTGTGTGTGTATCTGACTGTATGTGCATATGTGTGTCTGTATGTGTGTTTCTGTGTGTATATTTGTCTGTATGAGTATATGCACGTGTCTGTTTATCTGTCTGTGTATATGTCTGTATGTGTATCTGTGTATCTGTCTGTATGTGTATATGCATGTGTCTGTGTTTGTGTGTGTGTGTGTGTGTGTGTATCTGTCTATATGGATATCTGTGTGTCTGTATGTGTGTCCCTCTGTATATGTGTGTGTCAATATTTGCATCTATATGAGTGCCATCCAGTATGTCTGAATGTTTGTCATTAAGTGTGTCTGTGTACCTTCATGTGTGTCAGTGTGTCTGTATGTGTATCGCTGTGTCTGTATGTGTATCTCTTGGTATGTGTTTCTGTGTATCTGCATGTGTGTCAGTGTGTGTCCCTGTGTATCTGTCTGTGTCTGTGTATCTGTGTATGTGTCTGTATATGTATCTTTGCATCTGTATGTGTTAGTGTGTGTCTGTGTAATTGCATTTGTGTCCGTGTATGTATCTGCATGTGTGTTATTGTATGTATCTGCATATATGTCAGAGTGTGTTTGTTTATCTGTGTGTTAGTGTGTGTCTGCATGTTTGTCAGTGAGTGAGTGTATCTGTGTATCTGTATGTGACAGTGTGTATCTGTGTATGCACCTGTGTGTCTGTGTATCTGTCTTTGTATGTCTGTGTATTTGGATGTATATACCTGTGTACCTTCTTTTTTCTTTCTTTTCTCTTTCTTTTCTCTTTTCTTTGCTCTTTCTTTTCTCTTATGTACCTGTGTATGCCTGAGCCTGTGTATGTGTGTATCTGCATTTGTGTCAGTGTTTGCATCTGTATTTGTGTCAGTGTGTGTATTTTCTCTAGGTGAACGATCTATGTGTGTGGTTTTTTTTTCCGTGTTTTATTTATATGTGTCTTTAGGTGGAAGGCGTGTTTGCATGCTAGAAGGTAGGAGGAAGGGACCAGGGGGCCCAATGTAATGCTAGCCTAGGTTCCAATCAACATTAAAGACCACCCTGGCTGTGTGTGTGACGGTGCTGTGTTTGTGAGGGGGCTATGTGTGTCTGTGGGTTCTGTGTATGTGTTTGTGCTTTGTGTGTCTGAGGGTGCAGTGTGTTAGTGTACTGTTAGTGTAAATGTGCTGTGTGCTGTGTGTTTGTGTCTGATGGTGCTGTGTGTGTCTGATGGTGCTTGGTATCTCAGGGTGCTGTGTGTGTCTGAAGGTACTGTGTGTGTCTGAGGGTGCTGTGTGTGTGAGGGTGCTGTGTGTGTCCGAGGATGCTGTGTGTGTCTGAGGGTGCTGTGTGTGTGAGGATGATGTTAGTGTGAGTGTGCTTTGTGTGTGTGAGGGTGCTGTTAGTGTGAGTGTTGTGTGTATATTTATGTGTGTGTGAGGGGGGGACAGATTTAAATATATTAAATATGTAATCGTTATCTGAGCGTTGCCGTGGTGACCGCGGCAGCGCTTTGACCTTGCAAGAGTAACCCGGCAGAGCTGCAGGTAAGAGCTTCACCAGGTCCTCCCTCCCTCCCCATCTTTGATCTCCCCACCAGCCCATGAAGGCACACAGCAGGGCCGGCACACAGATATTTGCAATTCTAATGCATGAAATGTGTAATTTTTAAAGTGACATCATAATTTTTTCTCCTAATACTATGGGTCTATCTAAATTTAATGAACAGACAAAAGTAAAGTATGCATCTAATATCAAACAGCACTGTTGATTCACTTCTTTCAGTAAAATGCATGTTGGTGAACATGTAGAAATCTACTGGAAAATAATTATAGTTTACTGTTTAAAACTAGGAAGTAACAGAACAGATGCATGTGATCATGCATAGTTTTAAGAAGTAATATTCGGATGTGGCTTATAATTGCAAAACTTCCCATTTCAGAAATGTTAGTCACAAATTATGATGTATGTTGTGTTGGTGTTTGATTGCTTGGATGTATGCACATACACATATACACTGTCACATACATACTTGCACAGATATACAGACACATACACACACACAGAGATACACACACCAACACATACACACACAAAAACAGAGATGCACACACTGACACATGCACACACCCTGACACACAGAGACACACACTGACACATATACACACAGATGCACACCCTGACACAGATGCACACAGACACACATACTGATACATGCATACACCCTGACTGATACACTAACATATACACACATTGACACACAGATGCACATACAGAGATGCACACTGACACAGAGGCACACACACTGACATGCACACACATCTAGACATAGATATACACACAATCTGACATTCATACACACATCCTTGGCATAATTTTTTTTATGTTTGCACCCTCTTGTCAGCTTACCTTTTTTGTACATGAGGGTGGCTTGCTTGGGGTCCTACTGGCTGATGCTCTGTTTGAAGCTGGAGACAAGCCGCGCTCTTAAAGGGCTATCACTTGACCGGGCCCTGTTCAGCGATATCCATCGGGTGGCTGCCTGCAACAACAGTAGTTCCGCCACTGTGCATGTTTGAAAACTGTAATACAAACAAGAGAGATTTTTAAAGATGACATATATTTCCTTTAGCTGATTTTATATAATCAAGAGGGGGGGTTGGATAGATCTTTTACGGCTATTCGAGGCCTTAAAAGACATACAGACGTAATCAAAATTATTTAATCCCTATTGAAAATCAGGTTTACAGACTTTCAGCTGTTTGCAATGAACAAATCAACCAAAATCAATTGAAATAGCTCAACACAATGAATGCTTCAAGTGGTAAACTCTAAATTCCCAGTCTCAAAATAATTTAACCCAAGCATCTTTGGTAGTGATGTCCCGAACGGTTCGCCGAACGGTTCGTGAACGGTTCGTCACGAACGGTTCGCCACGGACTCATCATTGAGTAAACTTTGACCCTGTACCTCACAGCAGTGTTTCCCAACCCAGTCCTCAAGGCACACCTACCAGTCCAGGATTTAGGGATTACCCAGTTGTGTCTAAGGTGTTTTTACAAAGAAGAAAAAAAACACCTTAGACACAACTGGGTAATCCCTAAATCCTGGACTGGTAGGTGTGCCTTGAGGACTGGGTTGGGAAACACTGCCTTGAGGACTAGGTTGGGAAACACTGCCTCACAGTCAGCAGACACATTCCAGCCAATCAGCAGCAGACCCTCTCTCCCAGACCCTCTCACCTCCTGGACAGCATCCATTTTACATTCTTAGAGAGCTGTCCAGGAGGTGGGAGGGTCTGGGAGAGAGGGTCTGCTGCTGATTGGCTGGAATGTGTCTGCTGACTGTGAGGTACAGGGTTAAAGTTTACTCAATGATGAGTCCGTGGCGAACCGTTCGCGAACCGTTTGGCGAACCGTTCGAGACATCACTAATCTTTGGTACTTAGTAGAGTCCAATGATGTCCAAGTTTCAGCTTTCTCACAGACGGCATGACGTTTTCTCACTGGATTTCCTGATAATTTAATAAATCCATTTTACCATCCACACGCTGCAGGTTACCAGTGCCAGCGGATGCAAAGCAGCCCCAGAGCATCACCAAGCTGCCACCATGCTTGACTTTAGGTAGAGTGTTCTCTTCAGCATATACTTCATTCTTTCTCCTCCAGACATACCGCTGATCCATTGGGCCAAAAAGTTCCTGTTTTGTTACATTGTTCCACCGAACAGAGTCCAAAAACTTCTGTGTCTTATTTATATGATTTTGAGCATATTAGAGTCAACTTTTTTTAAAACTTTTGGGTCAGTAGTGGTATAAGTCTTGGAGTTCTGTCATGGATATCTTCTGTGTTTAGTAGGTGCTGTGACGGACTACCCTGTCTCTGGATTATAAGTACTATGTTTCACTCTCTTTTATGTCCGGGACATTGCATTTCCCTTCATTTTATTATTATTTCATTCACCCACCGAACAAACTCCCAAACAACCACCCGTATGCGGAGTGTACCACTCATTAACCTCTGTCACTGTCTTAACACTCCTAAACTGCAAACATTCTAAGCAGTCGGCTGGGTCTTTAATAATGAACACACAGAGCGGTCATCGAATGCATGGAACCCAAATCGGGCACTCAACGGTACTAACACCACTATAACTTCCCTTCCATTGAAGTTCGGTTAAACGTATGGGGATTGAAAGGCGTTCGGTGGGAGCAAGCTCCCGAACGAGAGACTGAGCGTACCCACGAACTGCTATGTTCCGTGTTTTGACTATATTGAGTATTCCCAAAAGAGGCCGACCGCATAGCCTGATTTCATGGAACTCTTTTGGGCAGGATGCCTCGTTTGTGGTCGGTCAAAATATGACCTCCATTTAAATCCCAAATCCCTGAATGATTTTTGGATATGTTGGTCACCCAGATTGGGGCCATCAGGGTATGTAACTTTTGTGGGGTTTCCATTGGTTTTGGGGGTACTTTCGGGGTACTGCTAAAATGTATGTTTTCTGTGCCTGGAGATAGTTGAGTTTAGTACAGTTTCTGACTCCATTATCTCTCAGGCACCTGGACCTGAGAGCCAATGTAATCATGTGTATGTTTTTACTGTCTACTCTGTCTACTCTTTTTACTGTCTACTCTCAGGTCTAGCGGGGAATGCCCCTGGAATATGTAACAGGAAATCCCTTGCATGGCGACTGACATAAAGGGCCGTGTGTGGCCCCATTAAAGCCAGTTGTCCACAACATAGAGCCTCGTCTAATGTTTGTGAAATAAAGCTATAACGGCTGTCTTCCTTCTGCTTGGAGTGCTAAATCACTAGCTCTTGTAAGAGCTGTTCCTGCTCTGTATTACAGCATCCCTCACACTAGGGGAAGAAGAACATCTCTGGTGGCAAAACCTCTCTTCCCCTCGGGGTGGCCGCCACAGGTGCCTTACTGTGCTCACTGAATCCTAAGTACCTGTTGCCACTAAGTATTGCTGCAGGTCTTTTGTAGTCATTTGAGGGTTTTTCACAATCTGGCTTCTCAGAAATCTGGTTGTAGCTATTGATAGCTTCCTTTTTCTGCCCCATGCAGGTAGTGTAACTTCTGTTCCTTCAAACTTGAACTTGCAAGCTATGCTTCCAACTGTGTCTCTAGGAACATTCAGTGCCTTCACTATCTTTTTGTATCCTGTTCCCTGTTTGTGAAGGTTGATGATCTCTTTTCTTAACTTGCCCTTAAATCAATTAACTTTTGGACCATTCTTTTGATTTATCCATATTTCTAACATGCAGTTAAATCTGATACTCAACAAACCCCTAGCCAGTTCAAGTATTTCAAGTGTTCCAACTCAAGCACACCTGGTACAATTAACGAAGCCCATGATTAGTTGCATAAGGTGTGCTTGAAACTGCACCTGTTTTGCATAATTATGCTGTTGTGACGGATTCTATTCAGGGAGTTGAATAATTTGGGTGTGTGGAAAAGTCAGTATAAGTTGCATTTTCAGTTGAATTTGAGGAAACCACCTGAAGCATTCATTGTTTTGAGCTATTTCAATTGCTTTTGCTTGAATTGTTCATTACAAACAGCTGAAAGTCTGTACATTTTGAAAATAAACCTGATTTTCAACGGGCGTTGAAAATTTTTGATTACAACTATAAATTTCCTGACGTGACAATATCACTAGCACAGGAGGCAATACAATCAATGAGTTAATTTAAAATAGATGTGTTATCCAATATTGACAGGTCTACTATCTAGAAAAGTGGGGAGCGGGCCAGGCAGCAATGGCAGTTTGCATGCCAATGGGCGAGCATGTAAACAGGGCCTGTCAAACCAGCATCCATGTGCAACAGGGTAACAGAATGCCTATTTTGCCTGCCATCAGAACTGTCCATATGATGAATATAACTGTAGCATTTGTACATTGGCTTAAATACACCTAATTTAATTACATATGCAGCACAAGCGTGGTTGAAGGGATACTAAAGGCAAAACAAAATTAACTTTCACTTAGATATGCTCCTGCTCTGTACATTAAACTTCACTTGAAGATTATGCTAGCTTTAGTGTACCTGTAATCTTAATTTTATTAATAACAGGAGGCGAGTATTTGCTGAAGTCTCTCTTTACTAGAACTCCACAGCAGCACAGAAAAAACAACCAATCAAAAAAAAGTTAGGTACTATAAAACTCCCCTCCCCATCCATCATTTCCTCTTTCAAGCTGCGACTAAACAGAACAAAAGGCAGAAAATATAATGGGGAAGAAACGAAGTCCTAGATACAATGAATACAACAATGTCCACCGTCTGAGAAGAACTGCCAAACCAGATGGACTGTAAACTGAAATGAGAGAAAAAACAGAATCGAAAAGGTTGGTTAGCCAATGAAATGTACTCTGAACAAAAAATGTAGGCACCCAGTGTAACAACCAGAAATATCATAATATACAGAGATCCCAACCCTTACTTTGGAAAACGGACTCAAGAACAAGAGACAGGTAGCAGAGACAACAAGCAGAGTTGCATACGTACCTGATGAACCCAAACTATAGTATAGACAAGGGAGGGATAAGAATGGGTGGGAAATACTCGCCTCCTGTCATTAATAAAATTAAGATTATAGGTACACTAAAGCTAGCATAATCTACAATTTTATAACATGACAGGAGGCTTTGTATTTGCTTTTTTAACGCTCAGGCAACAAAGCCAACACTGTTTGTTTCACTGGTACTTATTCCAGGAGATAACTAGATCAATCCCAAATGGACCTTCCAACTGCGAGAAGTGACAGTAGACGGATCGATGAAGATGCCAGCTGTCGATGTACCCAAAAATATGGAAAATACACCCTCCGCTGTGTGTGTCTGATGGTGCTTGGTATCTCAGGGTGCTGTGTGTGTCTGAAGGTACTGTGTGTGTCTGAGGGTGCTGTGTGTGTGAGGGTGCTGTGTGTGTCCGAGGATGCTGTGTGTGTCTGAGGGTGCTGTGTGTGTGAGGATGATGTTAGTGTGAGTGTGCTTTGTGTGTGTGAGGGTGCTGTTAGTGTGAGTGTTGTGTGTATATTTATGTGTGTGTGAGGGGGGGACAGATTTAAATATATTAAATATGTAATCGTTATCTGAGCGTTGCCGTGGTGACCGCGGCAGCGCTTTGACCTTGCAAGAGTAACCCGGCAGAGCTGCAGGTAAGAGCTTCACCAGGTCCTCCCTCCCTCCCCATCTTTGATCTCCCCACCAGCCCATGAAGGCACACAGCAGGGCCGGCACACAGATATTTGCAATTCTAATGCATGAAATGTGTAATTTTTAAAGTGACATCATAATTTTTTCTCCTAATACTATGGGTCTATCTAAATTTAATGAACAGACAAAAGTAAAGTATGCATCTAATATCAAACAGCACTGTTGATTCACTTCTTTCAGTAAAATGCATGTTGGTGAACATGTAGAAATCTACTGGAAAATAATTATAGTTTACTGTTTAAAACTAGGAAGTAACAGAACAGATGCATGTGATCATGCATAGTTTTAAGAAGTAATATTCGGATGTGGCTTATAATTGCAAAACTTCCCATTTCAGAAATGTTAGTCACAAATTATGATGTATGTTGTGTTGGTGTTTGATTGCTTGGATGTATGCACATACACATATACACTGTCACATACATACTTGCACAGATATACAGACACATACACACACACAGAGATACACACACCAACACATACACACACAAAAACAGAGATGCACACACTGACACATGCACACACCCTGACACACAGAGACACACACTGACACATATACACACAGATGCACACCCTGACACAGATGCACACAGACACACATACTGATACATGCATACACCCTGACTGATACACTAACATATACACACATTGACACACAGATGCACATACAGAGATGCACACTGACACAGAGGCACACACACTGACATGCACACACATCTAGACATAGATATACACACAATCTGACATTCATACACACATCCTTGGCATAATTTTTTTTATGTTTGCACCCTCTTGTCAGCTTACCTTTTTTGTACATGAGGGTGGCTTGCTTGGGGTCCTACTGGCTGATGCTCTGTTTGAAGCTGGAGACAAGCCGCGCTCTTAAAGGGCTATCACTTGACCGGGCCCTGTTCAGCGATATCCATCGGGTGGCTGCCTGCAACAACAGTAGTTCCGCCACTGTGCATGTTTGAAAACTGTAATACAAACAAGAGAGATTTTTAAAGATGACATATATTTCCTTTAGCTGATTTTATATAATCAAGAGGGGGGGTTGGATAGATCTTTTACGGCTATTCGAGGCCTTAAAAGACATACAGACGTAATCAAAATTATTTAATCCCTATTGAAAATCAGGTTTACAGACTTTCAGCTGTTTGCAATGAACAAATCAACCAAAATCAATTGAAATAGCTCAACACAATGAATGCTTCAAGTGGTAAACTCTAAATTCCCAGTCTCAAAATAATTTAACCCAAGCATCTTTGGTAGTGATGTCCCGAACGGTTCGCCGAACGGTTCGTGAACGGTTCGTCACGAACGGTTCGCCACGGACTCATCATTGAGTAAACTTTGACCCTGTACCTCACAGCAGTGTTTCCCAACCCAGTCCTCAAGGCACACCTACCAGTCCAGGATTTAGGGATTACCCAGTTGTGTCTAAGGTGTTTTTACAAAGAAGAAAAAAAACACCTTAGACACAACTGGGTAATCCCTAAATCCTGGACTGGTAGGTGTGCCTTGAGGACTGGGTTGGGAAACACTGCCTTGAGGACTAGGTTGGGAAACACTGCCTCACAGTCAGCAGACACATTCCAGCCAATCAGCAGCAGACCCTCTCTCCCAGACCCTCTCACCTCCTGGACAGCATCCATTTTACATTCTTAGAGAGCTGTCCAGGAGGTGGGAGGGTCTGGGAGAGAGGGTCTGCTGCTGATTGGCTGGAATGTGTCTGCTGACTGTGAGGTACAGGGTTAAAGTTTACTCAATGATGAGTCCGTGGCGAACCGTTCGCGAACCGTTTGGCGAACCGTTCGAGACATCACTAATCTTTGGTACTTAGTAGAGTCCAATGATGTCCAAGTTTCAGCTTTCTCACAGACGGCATGACGTTTTCTCACTGGATTTCCTGATAATTTAATAAATCCATTTTACCATCCACACGCTGCAGGTTACCAGTGCCAGCGGATGCAAAGCAGCCCCAGAGCATCACCAAGCTGCCACCATGCTTGACTTTAGGTAGAGTGTTCTCTTCAGCATATACTTCATTCTTTCTCCTCCAGACATACCGCTGATCCATTGGGCCAAAAAGTTCCTGTTTTGTTACATTGTTCCACCGAACAGAGTCCAAAAACTTCTGTGTCTTATTTATATGATTTTGAGCATATTAGAGTCAACTTTTTTTAAAACTTTTGGGTCAGTAGTGGTATAAGTCTTGGAGTTCTGTCATGGATATCTTCTGTGTTTAGTAGGTGCTGTGACGGACTACCCTGTCTCTGGATTATAAGTACTATGTTTCACTCTCTTTTATGTCCGGGACATTGCATTTCCCTTCATTTTATTATTATTTCATTCACCCACCGAACAAACTCCCAAACAACCATCCGTATGCAGTGTACCACTCATTAACCTCTGTCACTGTCTTAACACTCCTAAACTGCAAACATTCTAAGCAGTCGGCTGGGTCTTTAATAATGAACACACAGAGCGGTCATCGAATGCATGGAACCCAAATCGGGCACTCAACGGTACTAACACCACTATAACTTCCCTTCCATTGAAGTTCGGTTAAACGTATGGGGATTGAAAGGCGTTCGGTGGGAGCAAGCTCCCGAACGAGAGACTGAGCGTACCCACGAACTGCTATGTTCCGTGTTTTGACTATATTGAGTATTCCCAAAAGAGGCCGACCGCATAGCCTGATTTCATGGAACTCTTTTGGGCAGGATGCCTCGTTTGTGGTCGGTCAAAATATGACCTCCATTTAAATCCCAAATCCCTGAATGATTTTTGGATATGTTGGTCACCCAGATTGGGGCCATCAGGGTATGTAACTTTTGTGGGGTTTCCATTGGTTTTGGGGGTACTTTCGGGGTACTGCTAAAATGTATGTTTTCTGTGCCTGGAGATAGTTGAGTTTAGTACAGTTTCTGACTCCATTATCTCTCAGGCACCTGGACCTGAGAGCCAATGTAATCATGTGTATGTTTTTACTGTCTACTCTGTCTACTCTTTTTACTGTCTACTCTCAGGTCTAGCGGGGAATGCCCCTGGAATATGTAACAGGAAATCCCTTGCATGGCGACTGACATAAAGGGCCGTGTGTGGCCCCATTAAAGCCAGTTGTCCACAACATAGAGCCTCGTCTAATGTTTGTGAAATAAAGCTATAACGGCTGTCTTCCTTCTGCTTGGAGTGCTAAATCACTAGCTCTTGTAAGAGCTGTTCCTGCTCTGTATTACAGCATCCCTCACACTAGGGGAAGAAGAACATCTCTGGTGGCAAAACCTCTCTTCCCCTCGGGGTGGCCGCCACAGGTGCCTTACTGTGCTCACTGAATCCTAAGTACCTGTTGCCACTAAGTATTGCTGCAGGTCTTTTGTAGTCATTTGAGGGTTTTTCACAATCTGGCTTCTCAGAAATCTGGTTGTAGCTATTGATAGCTTCCTTTTTCTGCCCCATGCAGGTAGTGTAACTTCTGTTCCTTCAAACTTGAACTTGCAAGCTATGCTTCCAACTGTGTCTCTAGGAACATTCAGTGCCTTCACTATCTTTTTGTATCCTGTTCCCTGTTTGTGAAGGTTGATGATCTCTTTTCTTAACTTGCCCTTAAATCAATTAACTTTTGGACCATTCTTTTGATTTATCCATATTTCTAACATGCAGTTAAATCTGATACTCAACAAACCCCTAGCCAGTTCAAGTATTTCAAGTGTTCCAACTCAAGCACACCTGGTACAATTAACGAAGCCCATGATTAGTTGCATAAGGTGTGCTTGAAACTGCACCTGTTTTGCATAATTATGCTGTTGTGACGGATTCTATTCAGGGAGTTGAATAATTTGGGTGTGTGGAAAAGTCAGTATAAGTTGCATTTTCAGTTGAATTTGAGGAAACCACCTGAAGCATTCATTGTTTTGAGCTATTTCAATTGCTTTTGCTTGAATTGTTCATTACAAACAGCTGAAAGTCTGTACATTTTGAAAATAAACCTGATTTTCAACGGGCGTTGAAAATTTTTGATTACAACTATAAATTTCCTGACGTGACAATATCACTAGCACAGGAGGCAATACAATCAATGAGTTAATTTAAAATAGATGTGTTATCCAATATTGACAGGTCTACTATCTAGAAAAGTGGGGAGCGGGCCAGGCAGCAATGGCAGTTTGCATGCCAATGGGCGAGCATGTAAACAGGGCCTGTCAAACCAGCATCCATGTGCAACAGGGTAACAGAATGCCTATTTTGCCTGCCATCAGAACTGTCCATATGATGAATATAACTGTAGCATTTGTACATTGGCTTAAATACACCTAATTTAATTACATATGCAGCACAAGCGTGGTTGAAGGGATACTAAAGGCAAAACAAAATTAACTTTCACTTAGATATGCTCCTGCTCTGTACATTAAACTTCACTTGAAGATTATGCTAGCTTTAGTGTACCTGTAATCTTAATTTTATTAATAACAGGAGGCGAGTATTTGCTGAAGTCTCTCTTTACTAGAACTCCACAGCAGCACAGAAAAAACAACCAATCAAAAAAAAGTTAGGTACTATAAAACTCCCCTCCCCATCCATCATTTCCTCTTTCAAGCTGCGACTAAACAGAACAAAAGGCAGAAAATATAATGGGGAAGAAACGAAGTCCTAGATACAATGAATACAACAATGTCCACCGTCTGAGAAGAACTGCCAAACCAGATGGACTGTAAACTGAAATGAGAGAAAAAACAGAATCGAAAAGGTTGGTTAGCCAATGAAATGTACTCTGAACAAAAAATGTAGGCACCCAGTGTAACAACCAGAAATATCATAATATACAGAGATCCCAACCCTTACTTTGGAAAACGGACTCAAGAACAAGAGACAGGTAGCAGAGACAACAAGCAGAGTTGCATAAGTACCTGATGAACCCAAACTATAGTATAGACAAGGGAGGGATAAGAATGGGTGGGAAATACTCGCCTCCTGTCATTAATAAAATTAAGATTATAGGTACACTAAAGCTAGCATAATCTACAATTTTATAACATGACAGGAGGCTTTGTATTTGCTTTTTTAACGCTCAGGCAACAAAGCCAACACTGTTTGTTTCACTGGTACTTATTCCAGGAGATAACTAGATCAATCCCAAATGGACCTTCCAACTGCGAGAAGTGACAGTAGACGGATCGATGAAGATGCCAGCTGTCGATGTACCCAAAAATATGGAAAATACACCCTCCGCTGTTACATCCATTGTTCCTTGGGTTTTAACCTGTTTTCTAGCAGCCGCTCCATGAACTGCAAAGCTGACCTATAGCCATTTCCCCGTAGGTGTAAAATACCGAAGGTCCTCCGTGGATGTAGAATCATGAGAAAAACAGCCACTAGGTCTCGAGCCTTGATGTGGAAGATGGCCCCTCCGATTGTGTCAGGGTCACCAGGTGATGTGGCCTTGCAGGCAAATCTCCAACCTCAAGTAATGCGTCTACCACCAATTTCGCAACAGAACTGAGAAGGACCCTTTCGCTACCTCATGACCTACCCGGTGAGTGGTCTTACCCGATAATGAAATTATTATGCAAGCAAGAGTGCATTCAAAACTATCCGTATCCTAAGTGATTCCAGTACTCCAAATGGACTGTGTGACCCGCGACTGTGGTAGAGAAGGAACTCCCAAGGGACGTCTAATCAGGGCCCCAAACTGAACTTGTGTAGTGAAAGGTGGTCGACTACTCTGAGGGATTGTGAATCCTGGAAATATTCAAAAGGAGTGGAACGTAAACAGGGGTTGAGATTTCCATCCAGATATATAATTGTCGAGGAGTGAAAAATGGGCTGGATCCAATGATAATGGGGACCTGTCCAACCAAGAAGAATCCTCACGTACTGTAGTGAAAGAGTGAAATAATCCGATAACTACTTTAAAAATTCATGTAGGAGCTTATGGCCTGCCCGCCACCTACGAGATAGGGTATAATATATATAGTAATATAATA
>OW240912.1:96055317-96069246 GCA_933207985.1 Pelobates cultripes | reverse complement strand
CCGCTTTAAGGACACTGACTGCTATTCAATCTATAACAGTGAAAAAAGATTATTATTTTTTTTAAATCCAAACTATTGTGACACAGGATCTAAGTAGTGGCACTTGTCAGCGTATCCACTGTTAGCGTAACACACCCGCTTTAAGGACACTGACTGCTATTCAATCTATAACAGTGAAAAAAGATTATTTTTTTTTTAAATGCCAACTATTGTGACACAGGATCTAATTAGGGGCACTTGTCGGCGTATCCCACTTTGTTAAGCGTAACACACCAGCTTTACAAGGACACTGACTGCTATTCAATCTATAACAGTAAAAAAAAAGTTTTTTGTTTTTAAATCCAAGCTATTGTGACACGGATCTAATTAGTGGCACTTGTCGAAGTATCCACTGTTAAGCGTAACACACCGCTTTAAGGACACTGACTGCTATTCAATCTATAACAGTAAAAAGTTTTTGTTTTTAAATCCAAGCTATTGTGACACGGATCTAATTAGTGGCACTTGTCAAGCGTATCCCACTGTTAAGCGTAACACACCAGCTTTAGGACACTGACTGCTATTCAATCTATAACAGTAAAAAAAGTTTTTGTTGTTTTTAAATACAAGCTTTGTGTCACCAGATCTAAGTGGTGGCAATGGTCACCGTATCCACTGTTAGCGTAACACACCCGCTTTAAGGACACTGACTGCTATTCAATCTATAACAGTGAAAAAAGATTATTTTTTTTTTAAATCAAGCTATTGTGACACCAGATCTAATTAGTGGCACTGGTCAGCGTATCCACTGTTAGCGTAACACACCCGCTTTAAGGACACTGACTGCTATTCAATCTATAATAGTGAAAAAAGTTTTTTGTTTTTAAATGCAAGCTTTTATGACACAAATGAGTGGTGGCACTGGGCACCGTATCCACTGTTAGCGTAACTCACCCAGCTTTAAGGACACTGACTGCTATTCAATCTATAACAGTGAAAAAAGTTTTTTGTTTTTAAATCCAAGCTATTGTGACACCAGATATAAGTGGTGGCACTGGTCACCGTATCCACTGTTAGCGTAACACACCCGCTTTAAGGACACTGACTGCTATTCAATATATAACAGTGAAAAAGTGTTTTGTTTTTTTAAATCCAAGCTTTGTGTCACCAGATCTAAGTGGTGGCACTGACTGGGGAAATGGGCACAGTATGCACTGTGAGCCTGACACAGAAGCTGGCAGCAGTGGCAGACAACTGACTGCTATTCAATCTATAACAGTGAAAAAAGTTTTTTGTTTTTAAATCCAAGCTGTTGTGACACCAGATGTAATTGGTGGCACTGACTGGGGAAATGGGCACAGTATGCACTGTGAGCCTGACACAGAAGCTGGCAGCAGTGGCAGACAACTGACTGCTATTCAATCTATAACAGTGAAAAAAGTGTTTTTTTTTTAAATCCAAGCTATTGTGACACCAGATGTAATTGGTGGCACTGACTGGAGAAATGGGCACAGTATGCACTGTGAGCCTGACACAGAAGCTGCAGTGGCAGACAACTGACTGCTATTCAATCTATAACAGTGAAAAAAGTTTTGTTTTTTTTAAATCCAAGCTATTGTGACACCAGATATAAGTGGTGGCACTGACTGGGGAAATGGGCACAGTATGCACTGTGAGCCTGACACAGAAGCTGGCAGCAGTGGCAAACAACTGACTGCTATTCAATCTATAACAGTGAAAAAGTTTTTTGTTTTTAAATCCAAGCTATTGTGACACCAGATGTAATTGGTGGCACTGACTGGGGAAATGGGCACAGTATGCACTGTGAGCCTGACACAGAAGCTGGCAGCAGTGGCAGACAACTGACTGCTATTCAATCTATAACAGTGAAAAAAGTTTTTTGTTTTTAAATCCAAGCTATTGTGACGCCAGATGTAATTGGTGGCACTGACTGGGGAAATGGGCACTGTGAGCCTGACACAGAAGCTGGCAGCAGTGGCAGACAACTAAGTGCATTTACATTACATAGAAAAAAAAATCCAAAAAAAGCATACCCTTATCCCTAACCTAGCTATACTTTTCCCTATCTTATGAACAGCAGCTACACTTTCCCTCCTCTTACTAAGCATGCAGCTTGAGAATGAATCTAAAATGGATGCTGTCCAGTAGGTGGGAGGGTCTGCTAGGGAGGCTGTGCTGCTAATTGGCTGGAATGTGTCTGCTGACTGTGAGGTACAGGGTCAAAGTTTACTCAATGATGACGAATAGGGGGCGGGTCGAACCGCGCATATGTTCGCCCGCCGTGGCGAACGCGAACATGCTATGTTCGCCAGGAACCGTTCGCCGGCGAACCGTTCGGTACATCACTAGTGGTAATGAGCTAAATGCATTTAGTCCAATCACAATGTGGTTTACATATATAAAGTATAAAAGCATTTGTGTGTGTGTCATTAATTGGTTGAGGTTATGGGCGCCTTTATTTGCTATTATTTTCATTGGTGGACAGTAGTGGTTGGCGGAAGTGTTCTGCGGGCTTCCGGGTGGTTGGCGGAAGTGACTTCATGTATACACGTGATCGGCACTCCGCCGCCCAGAATGCCCCTAGCTCCCCGGCCCCAAGTCTTATATACCCTGTATCTTTCCAAAACACCATAAAACCTGGACATGAGTGTACCGTTGTATCCGTGGGACATTGCAGAACACACATATCAGTGTTTTAGAGCAGTTAAATGTACAATGCTAACCATATGAAGTTTGCAAATGAAATTGTTTTGTGAAAAATACAAAAAAAAATTTGATTGCTCAATTTGGCCAGGGTATGCGGCTAATAAAATAGAGTGGATATACCCCATTGTGAATAGCCTTGGTTTTCTACTTTTTGTAAATGGAAAGCCATGATGGAGTTACTTTTAATTCCTGGGCTATGGTCTCAAAGGCAACATAGATCCAGCAAACCAATCTGGAAAATTTCAATGTGTAAAAACTGAAAAGAGGAAAACCATATATTTGACTGTAAATTTCCAAAACCCCCAAAAACTACCGTTGTACTCATGAGACATCACTGAACACAAAGGTGGATTTTATTGTAGTAAAAGCTAACAGTATGATGACATTCACAGTTTAAATGCCACGCAGAACTAAGAAAATAACATTTCTTAATTTCTCACACTTTTTTTTTAGCTTTTATTCATATTAAATTATGTTTCATATATAAATATTTCATGTGAATTGTGAATTGTATTAGTTAATGCTATTTGTTTAATGGGTACATTGTTAATTAGCAATGATTCACATGATGAGTTTGTCAACCAGCTCACTATTTAGTAACTAAAGTGATTATTATTATTTATTATTTTATGAATTATATAGCGCCATCAGAATCCGTAGCACTGTACAACGGGACACTGATCATGTCCCTTTAAGAATGGATAATCATGATAGATGCATGGAGAATACTTGAAGAAGAACATTTTGCATGGCAATTTATTTTGAAGTGTTTTTTGTGTGAAGAGTGTTTCATTTTGTTCATTTTACAAAATGAAACTGACACACTTCATCAAAGACTCCTGTCTGTCAGTCATTCAAATGGTCCATCGAGAGGCAGGCAATTGCCCAGAGCACCTGCATTGGGGAAATCTGTAATAAGACAGCAACATAAAGTCTGGACTGAGTTAGAAATAAATGCTTGCAACGACTTATTTCATAAGACATTGGTGGTATATCTACTAAAGAGTTATTTTTTATTTATTTAGTATTTTGACAGTAGAATGTCTCTTTAAACACTGTCTGCACAATCTCACAGAACTGTTATTAATTGCTTTGTTATTAATTTGCTAACTCTCTTCTCACTCAAGCACAGACATAAACAGTATCCTATGCTGGAAATTTTGTAAAGTAATTCCACATAACAGCAGGGTTAACCCCTTAAGGACCAAACTTCTGGAATAAAAGGGAATCATGACATGTCACACATGTCATGTGTCCTTAAGAGGTTAAAGGAACACCCCATTCTCAAAATACAAGGAAAATGAAAATCACTGTTTAGTAGAGACACCTCCATTAAAAATGTACATGGATTTAATTATGATTTTTTTTTTCTTTAGGGTAGATCCAAAAATAGCTTATACACTTACCAATGCAGCCCCATGAAAAGTTTTTGCAAGGCAGGTGCTCTGGACAATTGCCTTCCTCTTAATTTAGCTTTACTGAGCTAAACAATTGGAAAGTAAGAGGACAGGTTTACTAACTGACAGAGCTGCATGCATCTACCCAGGTCAAGGTACATATATATGTTCTTTGTATTTTTGCAAGGAGTTTCACTGTTTCCATTGTTTCCAGTATTTTTTCTCAGTAATTTTTAAATGTGCCAAGAGGACACACTCTTCACACACAAAGATCTTTAGTAAGCTGTAGTGCTTTAGGAGACTGGAGTATTTCATCCTTCTGATATTTATAAACTGAGCATTGTTACGATTGATAAAAGCTTCTATGTCTATAGACAAACTTGAAAATGGGAGAAAATAAGTTTATTAGCTTTTTTAAACTCATTTTTTAATGTCACCTGTATTAGGAGGTTAGCAATACGTTTGTATTTCTATAAAGACTCAATATGAAAGTATTTATAGATTGAAAAAAAAAAAATCAGTGAATAATCTATATTTCTTTATGTTCAGTTGAGTCATTCCTTATGGTTTTAGGTTTTATGCTATTAACAGAATACTGTTAATCTGTCTGCAGTTCCTCTTCAAGCACCAATTGTGAACATTTCTGAAGTTGTCAAGAACTCTGTAAAGCTATCTTTTCATACGGAACACCATGAAGAAATGACTTGTTATTTACTGTTCTATAAATACCTGGATTCCAATAAAAGGAGAAGACAGGTAATTATTTTTAAGCATTTTCATTTGGAGTCATGGCCTAAACGTGGAAGCAAATAGAGTCCTAAAGTTAACCAGAACTGTAAATGTATCTTCTTATGGCTATTCTACTTCCACAGTACCCGTCAAACTGTGAAAAAGAGAGTGCGTTCTGGTGCTTGCTTTTTGAATCTGTAGCAGCTCGAACTTCCCGAACAAGAGTCTCTTCCCTCTGATTGTAGATCAGAATAAATAAGAGAATGACAGGAAACAGCGCTTTCAACTGAAGTCCTTACTTCCAATGGAGCAATATGAAAAATAAAATGGATAAAACCCAAATATAGTGTAGTATTTAAGGGTATCAAATATGGCAAATAAAAAATATTGCACTTACACTTTTCTGGAGTTTAAGATCAGCTCCAGATCACTGCGCCTGGATGGCACAATCCACATCTGGGGATATATAGATGGTCCTTGTCCTATATGAAGAGGTGTCTTTAGGTTGGTGGTTAGCGATGTAAGGTCAGCAGCGGTAGTAGCGGTGCTCACATTTGATGTATTCTGGTATGCCAGTAGAAAGTGCTCCAGTAATATAAGAAAAAATATAAAAACAAAAAAATAATGTTAAAATAATAAAATGAGATATACACACAAAGGAAGAGCAAATAAGTATTGCTCAACATTAAACAGCATAGGTGGTATGCTCCCCACCAAGGAATATGGAGTCCTCCAGGTAAAATCCTCAATGATGCAGATTAGACGGTCCAGAAAGTAGCTTAAGATATTAACACACTGACGCTTTTCACTTTTTCAAAGTGTTACAGTGCTAAGGACTTTAAATAGTTCTGAAATTCAAATAAAACGGTCAGGTGATGTCATAGATCATGTGACACAACATGAATTAACATAAAAACATAATATTAGAGCATAATAACATAGAGAGCAAAGTAAATATAGAAAGGCTTATCGTACAGTATTCAAGTATAATTAAAACAAATTATATTTACTGCAATTAAATAAAAAGGAATGAAAACCATCAGGTGTTTTTAAGAGAGTCCTAAGATGGCACAGTGATGGATTCAGAGCCTGATTTCGGGAGGGGCACCTGTAGATTATTTAAAGAAATAATCCATGCACAATAACCACTAGAGCTCTGTGTAGTGGTTATGGTGCCAGAAGTGCCAGGACCCCCTCCCAGAGTAAGTAGTTAAACCATTTAAGAACAGTTTGACAACTTACCTGGGGTCTGCTGGGATATGGGGCTGTAGTAGGGCATAGGAGCAGTGGTGTGTGTGAGTGGTGCAATGTGTGAGGGGTGCAGTGTGTGTGAAAGGTTCAGTGTGTGTGGGGGGGGCTGTAGTGTGCAAATATGTAGGGTGTGTGCGGCAATGTGTGTATGGGGGGCTGTGTATGTGTGTGTGTGTGGGGCATTGTATGTATGGGGGGCAGTGCGTGAATGTGTATGGTGAGTGTGGGGGCAGTGTGTGTATGGGGGCAGTGTATGTGTGTGTGTAGGGGCAGTGTGTGTATGGGGGAGCAGTGTGTGAATGTGTATGGTGTGTGTAGGAGAAGTGTATGTATGGGGTGCAGTGTATGTGTGTTGGAGCAGTGTATGTGTGTGGGGGCAATGCGTGAATGTGTGGTGAGGAGGGTAGGGGTGCTTTTTTATAATATTTTTTTTAAATAAAAATAAATACATTTATGTCCCATCCCTTCTTACCTTTACTGAGGGAGGAGGGGGGACATTTCTCGATCCCTGGTGGTCCGTGGGGAATCCCTTGTGGTCGCAGTGGTGAGAGTGAACCTTAGCCCGTAGCTCCAGGGCTAGAGTTCACTCTCGCGAGATCCGGAGCATTGCTGCGGTCATTGTGCTGTGTAGTGTGTGTTTATATATATATATATATATTTATATATATAGATATATATATAGATATATATATATATATATATATATATATATATATACATACATATAGGAGAAAACAAGGGTTTGGCTGCACTCACCTAAACATTTTCATTTTTACTGTATATATATAGACCATCTCATTGATATACATAAGCTCATTGACATTAAAAAAAAACAAGCTCACTGATGCACACAAATAGGCTCACTGACAGACAATCTCAATGACACACACAGACAATCTTACTGGTACACACACACAAATTTAGTACAGACAAACTCTGATACAAACACAAGTTTACTACAGACAAGCTCACAGTCACACACACACGTTCACTACAGACAAGCTCACTGATACACACACGCACCCCAAAGACAAGTCCATTGACACACACATGCTCCCTACAGACAAGTTCACTGACACACACATGCTTACTACAGACAAGCTCACTGCACACACGTGCTCACCTCAGACAAGCTTACTGACACACACATGCTTCCTACAGACAAGCTCAGACACTCATGCTCCCTACAGACTAGCTCACTAACACACGCAATCCCTACAGACAAGCTCACTGACACACATACAAGCTCACTCACTAGCAGACACACAAGCTAGTAGGCACACACACACAAGCTAACTCACTAGCAGGCACACACACAAACTCTCTCACTAGCAGGCACACACACACAGCTCACTCACTAGCACATGCACACACACATAAGCACCCTCACTAGCCCACACACACACACACACACACACACATAAGCTCTCTCACTAGCACGCACGCACACATACACACACAGACACACAAGCTCACTCACTAGCAGGCACACACACAAACTCATTCACTAGCAGGCATACACACACACACACACATAAGCTCACTCACTAGCACATACCGACACACACACACACACACACACAAACAGAAGCTCACTCACTAGCACACACACAAAGCTTACCTGGCACTGGTAGGTGAAGTTGTCATTATCTGGCTTCTAGCAGGCACACACACACACACACACACACACACAAACTCACTCACTAGCAGTCACAAACACACAGAAGCTCACTCACTAGCAGATGCACACACACATAAGCACCCTCACTAGCACACACACACAGAAGCTCGCTCACTAGCACACACACACACACACACACACACACACACAAGCTCACTCACTAGCATGCACACACACACACACACAGAAGCTCGCTCACTAGCACACACACATACACACACAGACACACAAGCTCACTCACTAGCAGACACACACACAGAAGCTCACTCACTAGCACATGTACACACACACAGACGCTTCCTCACTAGCACATACATACAGACACACACACACAGAAGCTCACTCACTAGCACACACAAAAAGCTTACCTGGCACTCGTAGGTGAAGTTGTCATTGTCTGGCCTCTTCATTCCAGCGAGGTCAGCAGCTTCCATGTGAGGGTGGGGCTTGTGTTTGGGGTGTGGGGCTTAGGTGAGGGGCAGAGCATGCAGCCTGAATTGCTTTAAATTGTGCAGGGAGACTCACAGGTGTACCCTCCGGCCACCGGCAGCCTAATTGAAGCTGCACCGACCCCAAGCTCCTTCCTCTCTACTCCCCTCAGCCTGACACAGGCTGGCTTGGTCCGAGGGTAGTAAAGAGGGAGGAGCTGGGGGCTGGTGCAGCCGCAATTGGCTGCTGGTGGCCAGAGGGTATACCTGTCAGTTTCCCTGCACAATTTACAGCAATTCAACTCTCTTCTAATTCTCCTTGACCTTTCTGTTGCTTTCAACACTGTTGGTCATCAACAACTTCTTCTCATCCTCTATAATCTTGGTCTATGAGACCCTTCTCTTTTCTGGTTATCCTCCCAAGTCTCACATCATTCTTTCAGTGTTTCTTTTTGTAGCTCTTTCTCTTGTCCACAAATTTTCTCTGTCGGTGTTCCCCAAGGTTCTGTCCTTGGTCCCTTTCTGTTCTTGATCTATACTGGTAAACTCATCAGGTCTTTTGGCCTCCTATATCACATCTATGTGGATGACACACAAATCTATCAGTACTTCTAATCTCTCACTCTTTCCTGATTCTAATCTCGAACTGACTCTCTCCTATTTCTAACTGGATGGCTGTTACTTTCTTAAACTTATCCTATCTAAAACAGAACTTCTTGTCTCCTCCATCAAGTGTTGCTACTCCTGTGTGTTTTTCCTGCCAAGTTAATAGCACTACCATCAGCTCTACATTGCAGGCTTGCTAACTGACCTAAACTTCTCATTCATCCCTTATGTCCAGTCACTCATCAAATCTTACTGCTTCAATCTCAAAAACATAGCTCACATCCACCTATATCTAACACCAGATGCAGCTAAGATGCTGGTCCATGCCACTATCTTCTCTCACCTTGACTACTGCAATGCACTTCTCAGTGGTCTTACGCTTTCCCAGCTTGCCCCATTACAGCTATAATAAATGTGGTGTTCTTCTTGTCCTCCTGTAGCCTCCATGCCTCACCCCTCTGTCAGTCCTTACATTGACTTCCTATAATTCATATTACACAACTATGCCCAGTCCAGGCCCTTGCATTCTGACGAAGATCTGCATCTATCCTCTGTTTGTACTTGTAACTCTGATGTCTACCTTCAAGACTTCTGTAAGGCCATGGAACTCCCATTCCTGCTTATTATACTCTCACCCAGTCTCAGTTCTTTCAAACACTCATTAAAAACTCACTTCTTTAGGAAAGCATATCGATTAAACTGTAAATAGCGTTCCTACCCTGCATCTTGGCAATCCACCTTGTTTCCTCTCCTCCAACTGTGTCATCCAAAAAAACTAACCCTTCTAACCCTTCATTGTAAAATGGATACATTTGAAATTATATCGTTTTCAAATCTAGGAATATGGTAATTCTGTTTTAGAAAAATATACCCATGATGTTTTCTGATCAGCTAACAGACCCTGCTGATAGATATCTTGCTAAATCAGGCGTCATTAACAATTTCTGCATTAGGACTGCATTAGATGCGAGGTCTGTGTAAAAGGATAGAAGGCTGAATTCTTCTGTATAGGTCTGGTGCTACTTTAAGGTGCCACATGAGGCAAAATGCACCCCACCAGCCCATGCAGACTGGCGCTTTTATGGGTTGGTGGGGAGATCAAAAATCTCCCTCACCAGCCTATTGCACCCACTGTAGGGGGAAGAAGGAGCCCAGAGAACATCTTGTCTGCACCCTCTGCCAAGAGTTAGAAGGGCAATGTCAGATACTACTAGAATGGAATAGACCAGAAGATAACACACACACACACGTTCCCAGGCACACATACTACACCACAAACAGATCTATTTACACACAAGCACACTTCCAATACATTGTTAAGAGTTTTTCCATTATGAAATCAACCTTTATATTCTTAATTTGGGCATATAAAAACAAAAACAATAATTTATTGATGACAACTAAAAGCTAGGGATAATGCTGATATCTTTCAAATATCATTATTACACAGCTTCTGTGTTTATTATACAATAGAACCAAATATTCCAAGCACAAATTATATGGCTTTTTGGAACAATCAGCTGTACAATCTCTGACAAAAATCTTGCCTTGCCATTGAACTACACCAAATTACATAGCTCATTATAGAATTAATAGTTGAAGATACTATTGCTCTTCCTTTAATTTAATTAGTCATTCCTACCATTGTCTCTTTAATCTTTAACTGCAAACCTCTTTCAGCCTAGTGACACTGACATATAGCTTTTGGTCTTTTTTAAGTTACAAATAAATTATATTTGACACTGGCAGGTACGACTCAAGAAGCAATCTATCTTCCTCTCTATGACCTGTAGATTATCTTATTTTTATCACTTTCTAATATTCATAAATTAAACTTTTCATAGATACATTTTATACTGAATGTATTCCTGATGTACTCTTAAGCTGCGGTTTTGCACCCCCTTTGAATCAGTGCATTGCATAGAGGTGTGGGCTAAACAGGGTGCCAGGTAGCCAACACAGCTAAAACATGCAGGGGCTGAGAGCAGTGGATAATTTCAAAACCCGCAGGCAAATAAGGGAGATGGGGCCAGTGTTAAAATTTAGCAAGGGCCGAATTAAAAACAGCGGAGGCGCAGCTAAATGTGTCCTGAATCCCCTGTCTGGTTGCTGCTGCTCACAGGATGGAAGCAGGAAGGATTCACTGCTTCTCCAGCAACTCCAAGACTCCAAAGGCAGCAGTGCATCCAATAGCTCTATAATGGAAAAAGGCAGCTTTCTGTTTGTGTGTGTGACTCTGTCTGTCTGCCTGTAACTGTGTGTGACTGTCTACCTGTAACTGTGTTTGTAGGACGGTCTGCCTGTGGCTGTGTGTGATTGATTGTCTGCCTATGACTATGTGTGTGACTGTGTGTGTAAATGTCTTTAACTGTGTTTGTAGGACTGTCTGCCTGTGACAATGTGTTACTGTCTGCCTATGACCGTGTGGGTGTGACTGTCTGCCTTTGACTGTCTGCCCGTAACTGTGTATGTGATTATGTGTGTGAGTGCCTGTAACTGTGTGTGACTGTCTGTCTGTAACTCTGTGTGTGTATGTGTGTGTGACTGTCAGCCTGTAACTGTGTATGTGACTGTCTGCCTGTAACTGTGTGTGACGGTCTATCTGTTACTGTCTGTGTGTATGACTGTCTTCCTGTACCTCTCTGTGTGTGTGACTGTCTGTTTGTAACTGTTTGTGTGACTTTCTGTCTGTGATTGTGTGCCTGTTACTCTATGTGGCTGCCTGTAACTGTGTGTATGAGATTGCCTGTAACTGTACATTTGTGTTCAACTGTATGCCTGTGTGTGTTTCACTTTCTACTTGTGACTGTATGTGGCCACCTGTAACTGTGTGTGTGCCTTTCTGCCTGTAACTTTGTGTGTGACTCCCTGTAAATGTGTGTATGACTGTCTGCCTGTAACTGTGTGTGACTATCTACTGGTAACTGTGTGTGTGTGTGTGTGTGTGTGTGTGTGTGACAGTCTGCCTGTAAGTGTGTCTGGCTGCCTGCCTGTGACTGTCATTTTGTAACTGTGTATGTGACTGTATGCCTGTGACTGTGTGTGTGGCTGACTTTCTGTCTGTAAGTCTGCGTGAGAGTGCGTGCGAAGGACTGTGTGACTGGGACTGTGTGCATGTGGCTGTATTTGACAGTATATGTGTATAAACGTGTGCATCTGACTGTGGAACTGTGTGCATGGGACACTGCAAAAAATACACACCTGCATTCAAACATAGGCTTACACGCATTTAGAAAAAAAATCTTAAGTAAATACCCATTTTAAATATCACACAGATCTAATACACACTTATATTATACACAGTCAGTACACCCATAACAAATAACATATATAAGCGCAGATCAGATCTAGTCATACATGGTTGCATGGTCCTCTCTCTGCTAATATGTCTATAGCTCGTTCCTGTAAGCACTGTGCATGCTTTTTCCCGGCTTTCTAAAGTCTCTCTCTTTTTTTTTTTTTTAAAGATAAGCACCTTCTAACAATGCATTTTTGGAATACTGTCCATGAAATTATACTACAAATTTGAAAAATAATATTTTACTCTTAGATAATGGTGGCCAAATAATAAAAGTGGAAGAAGAAAAATATATTCCTGCCTGTCTGACTGAGGATAGAAAAAAAGACTGTGGTATAGAGTCAGAGTGACTTTTTATATATGTTGTCTATTAATTTCCTGTTCTTTTGGTTCTGGGTGCAGAGCTATCAATAAGTAATGTTGCCATGATTAGCCTGGAATGAAATACTACTTGGCAAATCACAGAATGAAAGTGTATTTTAAGGGAAAAAAAAGTCAAACATTTGACTTGTACTGTATTTTCACAGAAAAAAAAAAATCATAGTTTGCAGAATAAAGACATTCAGACATTGCAAGTGATTTATTTTTACAATGTACTGCGCCATAATGTTTTCTAGTTAGAGTATCAAAAAGCATATTTATCACCTTGTTTGTCCTATTCAGATAATATGAATTGGCAGAAGATCTGGTTATCTACCTTTTAAGTTCAGATCAGTGTATATTATCATGTCAGCCATTTGTCCTTTTGCTCTTTGCTACCTAGTGATACTTTAATAATAATAATAATAATTTGCGATTTCTATAGCTCTTTTCTCTCTGTGAGACTCAAAGGACTTTACAAATATATAAAACAGACATAAAAGTTAAGAATTTCTGATAGTTGGATGAGCAGACTGAAGGACTGATAAAAGAAGTGAGTCTTTAGGTCAATGGAAAAGTTCCCAGGAGGAAGTCCTGGAGAAAATAGAGTCCTAGACATAGAATTCCATCAGGCTAATAAGAGTGCACAGATAACTACCAAGAAGGTGGAGAGCATCTTGGAGTATAATCACCCTTAGAGGTTCTCTATTAGATTTAACCTTGAGGTCAACACATCTTAAGAAATCTTTTTTAGTTGAAATTTAAGCTGTTCCTTAACCAGAGACCAAATTGGGGTGATAGGTGATTTCCAATGTCTGACTATCATAAGTTTTGCAGCTAATAGTATGTGAGTAGCCAGGGGAGTATTTAAAGCGGCACTGTCATGCCGAACTTACCTTTCCTCAATCTCTTCCTCTTCTCCCCCTCTCTCAGGATCTGTTATTCTTTTCTTCCTGTCTTCTTTAGTTTTCTTTAAAATCATAAGACAAAGTAAGGACTCTTTGCCTTATGGAGGATTCCTCCGCTTGACCAGCTCTGACCAGCGGAGGAGCAAAGTGTGCTTCATTTCCGCTGGTCAGAGCAATTTTCCCATGATCCCTAGCTTTCCCCAGTGTTCCCACAATGCTTCCTGTCACTTTACACTAAACTGCCGAATTGCGTTCTAACTGAATGACAACAGTCTGTTCGTTTCTTTTAGAACGCAATTTGGCACTTTATTCGGATCAGAATTTCATTCTAATGAATGAAACTCTGATCCTATTCATTGCTGTGGCTGCATCTTGCAGCCGTTTAGTAGATAACTCCCTAATTCCCACAGTATCAGGGAGCTATCTACTAAAAGGCTGAAAGACCTAAATTGGTCTAACAGCCAACTTTACCAATACTAAGTAAAGATTACTTAGTATTAGTAACTTAAATGCCCCTACTCGCTATACCGCGAGTAGGGGCATGTAGGCAGTGAGCGACAGCTGC
>OW240912.1:96042318-96055217 GCA_933207985.1 Pelobates cultripes | reverse complement strand
TTATTAGGGCCCCCACCCACCGCACAGGGGTGGGGGCCGGGGGGGAGGACAGTAGGTCCCCCCCTTATTGTTTTATTAGGGCTCCCACCCACCGCGCAGGGGTGAGGGCCAGGGGGGGGGGACAGTAGGTCCCCCCCCCTTATTGTTTTATTAGGGCCCCGACCCACTGCGCAGGGGTGGGGGCCAGGGGAGGACAGAAGTTCCCCCCCATATCTTTATTTAGGGCCCCCACCCACCGCTCAGGGGTGGGGGCCGGGGGGGGGGAGGACAGTAGGTCCCCCCCTCATTATCTTCATGGCCCCCACCCGCCGCTCAGGGTGGGGGAGGGGGGGAGGACAATAGGTCCGCCCCCCCTTATTGTAATTTATGTCTTTTTTTTCAACAGTGAGCAGCCATAGGCTGCTCACTGTTTAGTAGACATGCCCCTACTCGCGGTATAGCGAGTAGGGGCATTTGGGAGATTTTAATCTCCCTTGTGCTATTATGGGGGTCATATTGACCCCCATAGAGTGAGAGGGGGTACTGGGGGGCTTATGAAGTGGTGGGGAGCACTGCTCCCTGCCGCTTCTATAGTTACATATTACAAGGAGGGAGCTGCATGCCGGTAGCTCCCTCCTTGTAATAAACTAAACGAACAAACAAACACTGATACATTGTGTTTGTTTGTTCGGCTGATATTTCTATTCACTCATTCGTCTGTCTGATGAATGAATGAATAGATGAAATTCCCGTTCGCATGTCCAGGTGTTTCACTGGGCATGTGCGGGAATCTCAGTGTCTGCCTAGTGTGGGCTGATGACGTGTCCCTGAGGGACTTCACCTACCCACACAAAGATGGCGGCGCCCTGAATCAAGATCGGGGCAGAAAATAAGGATTTAAAAATAGGTAATGTGGGGGGCTTAGGGGCATTTGGGGGTGACTAGTGGGTCAATTGGATGTAGTGGAGGCGGGAGGGGGGTTAAAAAAAAAACGGGATTCGGCATGACAGTGCCGCTTTAAGGATTTTTTCCACTTTATTTATTTTTGCCTAGCATTTGAAATTCAGACAAATCACACTCTACTGAATGACCTGGTTTGTGTTTGTGCGAGGCCTGCAGGACAACAGGTTTATAACGCAGGGTATGCACTGTCAAGTGACAGAGGTTATCTGTGAAATCGAGTGCCTTACCAAAATATTCTCCTGTCCCTTGGTAAATATGATGAATGTCTCCATGATATTTTCTCGGCTTTTCATTTGCTTGAAGTCTTTCTTAACGGGTCCTCCCTCAATCTGTTAGGCACAGCAAAGTGTAAGCACATCATTCATCACCACACCCTTAAACTCACAACATTAAGAATACCCAGGAGACAAGCCTGGGGGGGGGGGGAGGGGTAAATCACCATCTGGGTGTTTCAGACATTTCGCATTGATGGAAAGTATGAACACAGAATGAGAGTTTTATGCAAGTCATAAGACATAATGAAAAAGTCATACGTGATGAACAATAATAGAGTTAATCATTAGGCTCTTAATAGATAAATTTGTCACTTTTTTGTCCCATCCCACCATGTAGGAGAAGATCCATAGGACCCCATCAAACTAATGAAAACATGTATATCAAATAGTAATTTCAAACAATAAGGCTACAAGCTGGACATTTGTTTATACTGGCCATTATGTATAATAAATATGTAATGAAAAATGATAACACTCACCGTGACACCTTCGATACGGAAACCTAACTCTGCTGTGGAGCTTACAGTCTCCCTCCACTGCATGTAGCGAGGCTTGGTGATGGCTCTCAGATCGTTCTCCTCACTTGTGGGGGCAGACGGATCAATACTCACCATCTTGTTATACATGTCTTTGCGTGGGGTAGGTTTCAGTAGGGCCTTCTCAAGTTCCTCCTCAAGGTATGTCCTACAGAACAGACATAAATCTCAATATTAAATGGGATTGTGTGGCTGTGGGTTTCTGATCACTCTTTCCTGTTGTCCTAACTGTAGGAAATTGAAGAGTTATTAATGGCATATATTGCCTGGAAAAATAACCGATTCAAAGGATATTCATAAATATTTCAGGCACAGACAAAATGGCTTAATGGGACACTATAGTCACCAGAACAACTACAGCTTAATGTAGTTGTTCTGGTGTATATAGTATGTCCCTGCAGGCCTTTTCATGTAAACACTGCCTTTTAAGAGAAAAGGCAGTGTTTACATTACTGCCTAGGAACTCCTCTAGGTGCATTCAATCAGACGGCCACTAGATGTGTTTTCTGGGTCAGTTCTGCACAATGTGCATTGATTTAATGCAACTCTATGAGGAGATGCTGATTGGTACAGCGTGACGGTTTGCCTCCCACTGCTTTGATGATATCAGCCAAGGAGGCAGAGCTGGGACGGGGCCAGCCACAAGGAGACCCGCATGGAACAAGAATAAAGGTGAGTAAATCACCTTTTACTTTGCTGACGGGGGGGCGGGAAGCTAAAAAAAATTTTCCCACAGCTATAGTGACAGGAATATATGTCACTATAGAGCTCCTTTAAGAATAACTGCAGAATAGTCCTCACCTTATACCCATTTTGCAGTCCATAATGCTAGGCCCTTCCAGTCCTTTCAGGAGGTCCTCCATCTTGATATACTTTTGACCCTCTCTCTCCACCTGGCCATGATAGGTGGGTACATATGGCTTGAGGGCATCCTGCATTAGTGCTTCCAGACAAGCGTTTTCCACAGGACTGAACTTTTTCAAGATGTGGCCTCGCTCACTTGCCTTGAAGTTACCTGACAAAGAGGGCAAATATAATAATAATAATTTGGTTTAGCAAACATTCATTAACAGGTTCATGAGAAAATTGTGTTGCTAGGTCTACCATATTTTTAAGTATTTCTAGCTATGATCCATATTGCCATGAGCATGTGACCCATTCGGTATTACATTATAAGAGCTGCATCAGGCAACATCCTATTACAGTTCAGCACAATGAATTATTTGTTACACAAAACTAAAGATATGATCATAATCTAATTCATAAGCAAAATGCATCTTTTTTGTTTAAGCTGGATATGTTTACAATACCTAAACCAGTTGCTTACCTATTAATAGGTGTGAATATCTTCTATTGGACAACAAAACTAGCAGATGAGGTTTCTGCAGATTACCATTTCTGGCATTAGTCCAACCTACAACACTTTTCAGTACCTCTCCAACCACACACATACCCCGGTAACAATAACCATTTCCTACCACCTTCATGATCACCACCACCAGCAGAAACATCGTGATGGGCAAGAAAATAACCGAGAAACCATTTAGGTGTACCTGCTCACCATCAGTGCCAACAATTTCACAGGCACCCTGGAGACATTCTACACTAATAAATATTATCGATAAGATCAATAGCAGCCCATGTCCCCCAGATAGCCAAAGGAATGGTCTAGAGAGCAGAATACCAATGAACCAAAAAATGAGTATAAGTACTTACGAAAGACATCTGTCTGAAGATATAAGAGTAACATTAAGTCTATGTTCCACTCCTTCATATACATAAGATAGAATAAGAGATACTTAAAAAGACAATACATTTCAGTAGTTCTAAACATTGCATCATCAAACCCACAGGTGAATGAATGCAAGGTGATGTACAGTCAACATTACAAGAAAATTACCAAACTTTATGCAGCCTAGCTCAGACAAACATTCTGGAAACACATTTAATATCCAGTCACCAAATCAACCCCTCAGCAATAAAGAAACACTATAGGGTCAGGAACACAAAGGTATATTCCTAAGCCTATATTGTAAAAAAAACAAAACACACAAGCCCCCTGGCCCCCCATGTCCCACTTAAATACCAAAAAACTCACCTTATTTCCAGAGCAGTTTAAATCTGCGAGTGCTGGCCCTGCCCTCGAACAGCCTCCTTGGCTGCCATTATCAGAATTGATGATCTCAGCCAATCACAATTAAAAGGCAGAGTTTACATTAAAAAGCCTTCAGGGACATGGTATAAACACCAGAACAACTACATTAAGCTGGGTCCATCACGAACTTCACTACTACAGATCACAACATGTACAGGAGATGTACATATTTTAAAAATCTTGTAGTCATTTTCATACCAAGAGGGATTTATGCATTTTCCTCTTATGCATCGTTGAACTTTAGAAACTAGGATCGAGGTGTATTAATATTTTATTCCATGCCTGTATGTAACACCGGTTGTATGAAAATCATACATTTCTTTCTGTAAAACCTATCAAAATAAGGAACACATTTTCTTTTTCCAATCCTACCTTCGTGCCCAGCCAGCTGCACCCATGAATTCTGCCGTCGAAGGGACCAATGCACCATTGTGAAGAAGGTCTTCCATGATTTAGTCTACAAAACAAGCACCTAATTGTCAGGTTTATGAAAAGGTCTATTATTATTAGGAAAACACATTAACTGCTTAAATGATCATCACAATTTTAAATTCTATATATATATTTTAATTACATATAGTATTAAAATGTTTTGAAAAAAATTGCTTAATTTAATTGAGGACTGTTCATTTATGGCGATCTAAGAATGACAGATACATAATCTTAAATCCACAACATTGTTAAACTGGTTCAAACTGTTACATCTCTCCAAAAGGTTCTAAAATCACCTTCCTGTGTCTGCTTGCAGAAACTATAGTCAGATCACATTATATTGTTTTTAGCATGGAAAAAGCTGTGCCAGGTAAAAGCTGGTCTAATTCTTTCATCTGGAAATGATTTTCCAACCCATTGGCTGCTAGCATTAATTAAGGTAATGGAATTTGAATGGGAAAGTATGGCAGGAGGGAAAGCGACAAAAAAACAAGATACCAAAGAGTTACCAAAGTTAAGATGAAAACACAAAAGGAGAGACTGTATGAGGGTGAGGCTGGCACGGCTGTTACCATCACAGTGCGAGTACCGTAGTAAATAGCACATTTTATTAAGAGATAAATCTGAGAGCTGTCTGGCATTAGAGATTAAAGGACAGTCAGTTAACATATTTCTAGTACTGAACACACACGATGATGATCACAAATGGCCTATATGTTAAATAAAGGAATTATTATGAGAGTCTATATGTTAAATAAAGGAATTATTATGAGAGTCTATATGTTAAATAAAGCAGTTATTAGGAGAGCCTATATGTTAAATAAAGCAGTTATTAGGAGAGCCTGTATGTTAAATAAATCAGTTATTAGGAAAGCCTATATGTTAAATAAAGCAGTTATTAGGAGAGTCTATATGTTAAATAAAGCAGTTATTAGGAAAGCCTATATGTTAAATAAATCAGTTATTAGGAGAGTCTATATGTTAAATAAAGCAGTTATTAGGAGAGCCTATATGTTAAATAAATCAGTTATTAGGAAAGCCTATATGTTAAATAAAGCAGTTATTAGGAGAGTCTATATGTTAAATAAAGCAGTTATTAGGAGAGCTTATATGTTAAATAAAGCAGTTATTAGGAAAGCCTATATGTTAAATAAAGCAGTTATTAGGAGAGCCTATATGTTAAATAAAGCAGTTATTAGGAGAGCCTATATGTTAAATAAAGCAGTTATTAGGAAAGCCTATATGTTAAATAAAGCAGTTATTAGGAAAGCCTATATGTTAAATAAATCAGTTATTAGGAAAGCCTATATGTTAAATAAAGCAGTTATTAGGAAAGCCTATATGTTAAATAAAGCAGTTATTAGGAGAGTCTATATGTTAAATAAAGCAGTTATTAGGAGAGCCTATATGTTAAATAAAGCAGTTATTAGGAGAGCCTATATGTTAAATAAAGCAGTTATTAGGAAAGCCTATATGTTAAATAAATCAGTTATTAGGAAAGCCTATATGTTAAATAAAGCAGTTATTAGGAGAGCCTATATGTTAAATAAAGCAGTTATTAGGAAAGCCTATATGTTAAATAAATCAGTTATTAGGAAAGCCTATATGTTAAATAAAGCAGTTATTAGGAAAGCCTATATGTTAAATAAAGCAGTTATTAGGAAAGCCTATATGTTAAATAAATCAGTTATTAGGAAAGCCTATATGTTAAATAAAGCAGTTATTAGGAAAGCCTATATGTTAAATAAAGCAGTTATTAGGAGAGTCTATATGTTAAATAAAGCAGTTATTAGGAGAGCCTATATGTTAAATAAAGCAGTTATTAGGAGAGCCTATATGTTAAATAAAGCAGTTATTAGGAAAGCCTATATGTTAAATAAATCAGTTATTAGGAAAGCCTATATGTTAAATAAAGCAGTTATTAGGAGAGCCTATATGTTAAATAAAGCAGTTATTAGGAAAGCCTATATGTTAAATAAATCAGTTATTAGGAAAGCCTATATGTTAAATAAAGCAGTTATTAGGAAAGCCTATATGTTAAATAAAGCAGTTATTAGGAGAGTCTATATGTTAAATAAAGCAGTTATTAGGAGAGCCTATATGTTAAATAAAGCAGTTATTAGGAGAGCCTATATGTTAAATAAAGCAGTTATTAGGAAAGCCTATATGTTAAATAAAGCAGTTATTAGGAAAGCCTATATGTTAAATAAATCAGTTATTAGGAAAGCCTATATGTTAAATAAAGCAGTTATTAAGAGCCTATATGTTAAATAAGCAGTTATTAGGAGTCTATATATTTAAATAAGCAGTTATTAGGAGAGCCTATATATGTTAAATAAAGCAGTTATTAGGAGAGCCTATATATTTAAATAAAGCAGTTATTAGGAAAGCCTATATGTTAAATAAATCAGTTATTAGGAAAGCCTATATATTTAAATAAAGCAGTTATTAGGAGCCTATATATTTAAATAAAGCAGTTATTAGGAAAGCCTATATGTTAAATAAATCAGTTATTAGGAAAGCCTATATATTTAAATAAAGCAGTTATTGAAAGCCTATATATTAAATAAAGCAGTTATTAGGAGGTCTATATATTGTAAGCAGTTATTAGGAAGCCTATATGTTAAATAAAGCAATTATTAGGAGAGCCTGTATGTTAAATAAAGCAGTTATTAGGAAAGCCTATATGTTAAATAAAGCAGTTATTAGGAAAGCCTATATGTTAAATAAAGCAGTTATTAGGAGAGTCTATATGTTAAATAAAGCAGTTATTAGGAGAGCCTATATGTTAAATAAAGCAGTTATTAGGAAAGCCTATATGTTAAATAAAGCAGTTATTAGGAGAGTCTATATGTTAAATAAAGCAGTTATTAAGAGAGCCTATATGTTAAATAAATCAGTTATTAGGAGAGTCTATATGTTAAATAAAGCAGTTATTAGGAAAGCCTATATGTTAAATAAAGCAGTTATTAGGAAAGCCTGTATGTGAAATATAGCAGTTATTAGGTAAAGACGCTCTTACTAGCTATTTGCACCCAAAAATACGAACTAGGTTGTCAAACTTCAGGTGTGTGTTTTTCAGCCTACCACTACAAATATCCACCCTGCAGATAGCATGCGTGTCTCAGCGTTCACCTATTAGCGAATGTAAAGCAGTAAAGGTGTGATTTCTAAGTCACTACCATAGCAACCACAATTTAAGGATTTAAACGGCTCATGCTGTGTATGTGCACTCTACCTGCCATAGTCTGAGCACGGTTGTCACAGAACAGTTACAGAACCTGATACATATCTTATATGACATCAGTCCTTTGTATTCACATACACTTTTATAGATGGTGTGAACATGTATTTTTCCTACAGGATGTATTGAAAGCTTGCAGTTTTTAATGTGCTGTTTTGTCTTTATACCTAGCTGAGGCAGGTTTTATTTTTATTTATTTATTACTGGCATCTATAAAGTGCCAACATATTCTGCAGCGCTGTACAATTAGGGGACAACATACAATATACACAGAAAAATACCAAGGCTAAAGAGGGCCCTGCTCATAAGCTGAGATCTAACCATTGAAGCTCTTTTATACATAGTTAATTGATTGTAAGCTCATGGGATTAGTTAGGTAGCCCACAAGCTTACAATCTATTTTCAGTGATATAGTAAGTCTAGCATAGAAAGCTTCTTTTAATGTCTCCTATTATTCTCTATGGGAAACTAGACAAAGTGACGAAGGCCACTGTTGGAGGCAGAAACGTTATCAGGCGGATTGCTTCTGTTAAAGTCTGCACTTTAAGATATTTTATGTGCCTGCACCCTCTTTACATTCTTTAGATAATTGGTGGGGGTTCACCACCTCTGGATTTGGAAGCACCAAGTACCTTTATTTAATGCTGTGGCGTGAGTGCAATCACCGTTTTGGTTTATGAAAACTCGTCGGCTGGGAATCACGAATCACAATTGGTAACATTTTGCAGTATGGAAACAGCTGCTAATGGCTGACGTCAGCAACACCCATTTAGCTTTTCGGTAACATTTTATGACAACACTGGAAATGAGTCCTCTCTTAACTAAGCTTTCAGACTCATAACTCTATGTTTTTTGCTGCCAATGGTTGTTGCGCGATTCAAACTGCGTCAGAAGGATTTCTCATACTGCATAAAACCACGTCTCGTAAAACATCTCTCCCAGGCTAAACTGTGTATTTTGTTGGAAACAACAAAAATTGTGAGTGAAATGTTCACAAAGTTCTCTGAGCAGATCTTGGCTGATACAGATCATTATTTTCTAAATCACCGTCTCTGTATAAACACAACTTCATTATAAAAAAAAATAACTTTTTTTTTCTGGAAGTAAAAGGAACTTTATGATGAAACTAGAGTACTCTGACAAAGAGAATATTGCTTTTGCATTGCAAAGAATTTGTCTTATTTTCCCCTCAGCATTATCTAACAATCACAGCATGTCCTTATAATCTAGCATTCATTTTTGCTGATCTAATATCAGGGTTTGTTGCACGCCACAAGAGTTTATATAGAACCATGAAGTTTCCGATGGAACCCCCCCTCCATGAAACGCTTCTGAAAAGTAAACAAATGCTGTTTCAACTTAACGACTACAAGGACAAAAACCCAAAATGGAGATGTCTTTGTAACATTGGATTTAGGTACATATGGGTGATCCTGAAAAGATAATTTCTAATTTTATACCAATCTTCTTTCCTAAATCTTGAACTGCTGGCGGTGAAGAGATTTGCAATGTACCACTGTAGACATTATTCCAAGTCATAAAAGGGTTAATTTGGCAACATAAACTTAGCCAAACATATTAAGATAACGCCCAGGAATTCATCCATTTGGCTGAACGCAAAGCCACTGTAAAGTTATATGATATGATATGTAAAGAGCAGGGCGGGAGGGGTCATTTACTAAACACCAAACTATTAAACCTGAAACCAAAATGCTAAATGTATTATTATTATTATTATTTATATAGCGCCAGCATATTCCGTAGCGCTGTACAATGGGGAATAGCTGATTTGAAAACACTACCCTCCTCAGCTAAGTCCCAGCTTGCTTATTTTAGCCTAAACTTCTGTTTTAAATTCACTGCACTTTGGTTTTTAGTGAACAAATACCTACAATTAATAAGTCAACAAAGCACTTTTATACTTTTTTCATATCCCCTTCTAGAAATGTAATTATAACGTAGTAGCGTCTGTCAGGTTAGTATTGTAGTTGCCATGTTTTTCATTCTCTCGTCCCTATAATAATTCCTTTACTGAGAGAAGTCACACAGAGTAGCCCCGTACTTCCTGACTGCTAATGTTGATGGGCATTCAATTTAGAGGGTACCTGACTGAAACCAGTCTCATCTGCAAGTTGAAATGACTGAAAGCAGTTAAGATTTAGCATTACACAAAGATGTACGAATAAACGCAGAATGACTAACTAGGCCAATAGGCACCCTTCACATTTTCAGACGGGGTTATGGAATCTTCTGGCACAATAAAAACATATATCTGAAACATGAGTGTAATTTTGGGAAAACAGGACGGACATGCAAGAACGGTTACACACTGTACTGCACCATGGACTATGTTGGGGCTTTACAGATACTAATCTTGTTCTATCACTTAATCCCTCAGCGGTGAGCGGCCTTGCCTTCTTTCCATGTATTTTCATGTCTTGACTTCAAGCAAGAATCTCTCTCTTTCTTTTATCCTCTATATCAGGCTCAAAAATCTCTCTCCTCCTCATACAGGAATCTCTCTCCTGTCATCTGCGGGTTTTACACCTCCTCCCTCTCTGCCCGGAGGCAGGGATCTCCCTCCTTTCTCTGTGTTTACATTATTAAAATAGTTTCCGTGCTGTCTCCTCGGGGTCTGTTTGTTCAGCAGTGACTTCCCCTCCTGGCCACAGACACACACAATGGAACACAATGCACACAGTACTGTGAACACATTCGAATAGTAGAACGCAAAAACATCATTAAAAACGCACTTCTTCAAGCAGGCATATTAATTAAACTCTTAACAGCTTTCCCACCCCACACCTCACTAACCCACCTTCTATGCTGCAACTGCATTATCTAAAAAAACTAAGCCCTTAATGTAAGCTCTTTATTCAGGCAACGACATACATTGTACCCCCACCTTTTATTTAATTTTATCCCACTACTCTTAGAATGTAAGCTTGTTTGAGCAGGGCCCTCAGCACCTTCTGTTTATGTACATGTAACATGCCTTGTTTCAACTATTTGTTTGTTAGTCCACCTATTGTACAGCGCTGCAGCATTTGTTGGCGCTTTTTAAAAAACAATAACAGAAAAACACCTCATGGAAAAAAAGCCAGACTTGTGACCAAGCATGGATGGTGGCCTTTGGATTTAGGCTACTTTCGGTGGGTCAAGGCCCTGGATGGAAGCGGGTGGCAGCCTGTAGCTATAGCTATTTTGTAGAATTGCAACTCATATCTTCCAGAATTTAGGATATCTTTATATAATGGGAGATGCGGCCAGAGGAGGCTTACCGGTACCCCCTAATACGGGGGTTTATTGCACATTTATCCAGTGATACAGGGTGTATTCATTATGTTAGGCAGACGTATTGCCAAAACATTAAGCATTCTATGGCAATGAAAGTGTTAAAAATAAAATTTAAACACAACATAGCACATAGGGACATTGATTGCATACACAGATACACACAAACAATGCGGCTTTCATACAGCACACGTATCAAGCATCATTTGTTTGCATTTCCTTTGTAAAAAGGGAGCCCTACGTGTTCCCCTGGCATAGAATAATACATTGTGTCTGTTATATAAGGTCTGTGCTCTGTGATACAAGACAAGTAGAGAAGGAGGGGGTGGGGGAGGCTTCCCCGGATACACAGGGAGTTCCCTTTATAGTACAGCTTGCTGTTTAACTCTCAGCTGTCCTGCTCAGTCATGCTGTCACAACAGGCCAACACTCCTTGTTCAGCTCACATAAGATGTCTCTATGGAATTTCACACATACAACGATCTGCAGACGCACAGAAACACAATTCTTTTTAAAATAGGAAACAACAAGCCTAAGTTGCAGAACGTTTGTGCACACACACACAGGAAATGTTCTGCAACCCCAGTTAGACTGGGGTAGCTCTGCAGGTATAGACAGAACATAATGTAATCTTTTGCACAGACTAATAGATCTGAGGCCAAAATGAGTTACATTAAGGAAATAGCTCAAAGCAGTGCGGCACACCACAGGCTGAGAGCTGTGTAATATATACACCGAAATATATGCAACAGCTGAGAGAGATGTATTAGTTATACATTGAAACACAGGCCACAGAGCCAAGTGAGCTGTATAACCTATACATTCATATACAGGCCACACACAGAGTTCCTAAAGCTGTATAATTAATAGATTTAAAAAAAAAAAAAAAAAACACTAAGCCCTCATTGAAATGTTTTCTAACAACCTACTTACCTACCCTAACCTTACTTTTTGTGTCACTATATCCCACTCCCTCTAGCATGTAAGCTCATTTGAGCAGGGCCCTCATCCCCTCTGTTGTGCGTCCACTTTGTCTGCTTACAAGTTCTTGTCTGTTAGTCCACCTATTGTACAGAGTGACAGGATTTTGTTGGCGATTTAAAAATAATTATAATAATAATATACAGGCCACATGGCTGAATCTGTGTAATGTATACATTCATATACAAAGGTTGAAATCTATATATTCAAATACAGGCTACCAGACTAAGAGAGCTGTATATTCCAGTTATATACAGACAACAGGGCTGCAAGGGGCCTTATGTTTTTTTTTTTGTTGTTGTTTTGGTAGCAATGTGGCTTTTACAATCTAACATTTTGTCACGCATATGACAATCACAGAATTGGGAGGCGGTTCGAGTTTGACATTTAGAGTATCTATCCATCAAAGTGAAGAAGACACGCTAGTGAAATAGATTTAAATACATTACATTCTCAATATGGAATAAACATAGCTGACCACCTTATAACATATTCTTACTGAATTAGCAAAAACAGAAACATTTCTAACACCCGTACAATTACACAAGCAGCGTCAACATGTCCGCCATCTATAAAGCACAGAAATGGTAAAACGACCAATGTCTATTTATTATACACGAAGAATAATAACTATTAAACCTTTGCAGTTATGTTTTAGGTAAATTAGGTGTGTACACTCACAAATCATATTGCTGTGAGTCACGAGTATGCATTAAAGGTGAAATTTACAAAAGGGTAGAAACCAGTGGAGCCATGTTCTAAAAGTGAAATGATCAACATAGGAAACTGTTTAATCAGAATATTTGTTTCATAGGGGGCTTAAGCCAATCAGAGTGCTCTTTGTCATTTTACACAGCGTGGGAAAATTCCAAAGCACATTCCCACATTGTGTAAAATGACACAGAGCACTGTGATTGGATGTATTTCAAGCCATCCAATCAGAGTGCTCTGTGTCATTTTACACAGCGTGGGAAAATTCCAAAGAACTTTCCAGAGCTGTGTAAAATGACACAGAGCACTCTGATTGGTTGGTTTAAACC
>OW240912.1:96029236-96041955 GCA_933207985.1 Pelobates cultripes | reverse complement strand
GTAGCAGGACGGAGACCTCGCCCCTGCCCCTCACAGTGTCTAGGCCACCTGGCGAAGGGGCAGGAACTACGGCAGCAGCCTGCAAATGAGCAAGTTGTGTCTGAAGGTGCCTGCCACCGTCAAGAAGGGCCTCAGCCCTAAGAACAGTGAGCACTGCATCAATATCCATGCTCTATGCCATATCAGATACTCAGGAAAGTAGGGAACAATTCCGTCACTTCCGCCCAGAAGCATTTGCGTTCCAGCCGCATTTTTTTTTTTTTTTAAAGGGGCCTGGTCGTGCTATTACAGCGCTGACCGGGCCCCTGAAGATATAGGGCTGATTGGGCCACCTGATGGGCCCCGGTGCAGATGCATCTGCGGCAGTTTCGCACGTTCCAAGTGGGGCCCGGGCGGTTGTCACCCCCTGATGGCGGCCCTGCCAGCGCCGGCCTCACGGGAGCCATCACCCTCATATTAGCCATCACCCTTACAATCCAACGGCAGGGTCTCACCTCGGAGACATGCGCCAACAAACCGAGCGACTCCACGCACATCAGAAGTAACAACTCCCGCAACAAAACATGAAACAGAGGTACCCAACCCAATTACCCAATCATGCTTACCGGTCTCCAGCATAACCTCAGGAAAATGTGGGAAGCAGATCTGGCAGTACTCACCACTGAGGTACAAGCCAGTACAGCGCGCACCCAGGCCACCGAGGAAGAAGTGTTTGACCTAAAACAAGGCCTAAAGGTGTTAGATGAAATGTACAACAACTACAAGCAGCACAGACTGAAACCTGCAGACAGGTGAACATATTAGACAACAGGGGTCAGAGGAAGAATATTAAGATGTGGGGATGAGGGAGGGTCCTAGAATCAATACCCCTGGAAGAACTTTTTAGATTCACTTTGAATTGTCACTTGATGGGATCATTCTCTGCAAACTTTGGTCAGTGTTCATGTTATTTAACAATGTCCAGATGTTGCAATTTCAGATGGACAGCTGTATGCTTCAAATTTGGGCTTGGATTTTAAAATTGCAAACTATATGCCTGCTGGTGCACTATGGTTCATATGGTTAAAAATCCTTGGCAGCTGGGGAGGTTAATTAAAAGGTGATATATACATATTGCTGTTGCTACCAACAGGTGGCGCTGTACGGCTCCACAGCCAAATCCACCTACTTGGTAGCAAGCATCAGCAGGACAGAAGAGCACACAAAACATATATCAATAAAACAACAATGCATAATAATGGGTACAGGGTGACTTAGACATAGGCGTAGTCCAGAGTCCTACATAAAGTGTCCGTATAAATCTCAGGTGTTGATGATTACCATCACACTACCTCACCCTAATATAAGTTAGTGTGGGGCAATAAAACCAACTAATACCTGTAAAGTAAAAATTTTTTATATATACTCACTGTAACACTAAACGAGTGGAACACAACTGCAGAACTAATTACTTCGATTATAATTTTATAATTTTATTGAATTGCAGCTTTGGTTACTGTAGCTTTAAATTCTTAAGACAGGTTATTAGTTGCAGAAAGAAAATAAGCCACTGAAGTTTTGTATAAAGTCTACAATTCTAATTAAGGATAGTGCAGAATTTGCATGCAGAATTTAGAGTTGAATTAAATGCAGCAGAAATAACTAAAAAAGTTTATAAGCAGATTTAGTATAGAATTAAGTGCAGCAGGAATAGCTTCCAGAGTTTGTATGCAGAATTAGTATTAATTAAATGCAGCAGAAATAGCTTCCAGAGTTTGTATGCAGATATAGTATTAATTGCAGAGGAAATAATTCCAAGAGTGATTAACAATGGCTAGCTTATAATTGTAACTGAAAAGTACTTAGCTTAATATTAGTAGTTCCAGAGAACTGTTTAAATCAATTTAAGCAGTCTTTTGGGAGAGAGAGTAGAAGTCCATTAAACAGTCCGGTCGAGGAGTGGAGAAAGCGAGTAGTCGTTCACAAAGCGGGTTCGGTACACAGAAAAGCTTAATATGCAATCGGATAGCCGGTCAGAGATACACAGCAACTTGTTCAATAATCCAGCGCTTTGAATCTGGCGCGGTCTTCCTATATAGCGTGGGAAGACCGCGTCAGAAAAGGGGGCGGGGCAAAGCGCCTTCAACCCGGAAGTGGCTTAATTCGGCGAAACCCGGCAGGTCTACCCTGACAGTACCCCCTTCCCATGGGGCACCCACTGGGTGCACTTTACCTTGGTTTGGAGGGGTAGCGTCTGTGGAACGCAGCAACCAATTTATTTGCATGAACAACAGATGAATCTTCAAAAGTGTCTTCATCAACCCCATAACCTTTCCATCTAATAAGGTATTGTAGGGAACCACGGCGAATACGTGAATCCAAAATCTTATGTACTTCATATTCTTCTTCACCCTGGACAATGACAGGTTCAGGGGAGGTCACCACTTCCCTATCAAAAGGGTCGGGGATATGCGGTTTAAGTAAGGAGACATGGAATACTGGATGAAGTTTGAAATTTGGAGGAAGTTTTAGTTTAACAACGTTGTCATTGACTACTGCTATTATTTGAAAAGGACCAAGAAAAAGAGAACTCAATTTTTATCGAGGGGCGGTTGGTGGTTATATTCCTTGAAGAGAGCCAGACAAGATCACCTATTTTGTAATTAGGAGGAATTTTCCTTTTAGTGTCAAAAAACTTTTTCTGGTTACTTAAAGCGAGTTGGAGATTCTCCCGTAATTTGTGGAATAGAGAGGACATAAACTCGTTCTTGGATGAAACAGTAGGATTGGATGAAGCAATGGTTTGGATGGGAAATGAAGATGGATGGAACCCATAGTTCGAGAAGAAGGGGGTCATTTTTGTACTGGTGTGAATAGAATTGTTATAAGAAAATTCAGTCATAGTTAACCATGTGGTCCAGTCATCTTGTAGGTATGAACAATAACATCGTAGATACTGTTCCAAGCATTGGTAGACCCTCTCCGTCTGCCCATTAGTTTGGGGATGATAGGCGGATGAGAGCTTGCGTTGAATTTGAAGGGATGAACACATCTCTTTCCAGAATTTGGAGGTAAACTGTGTCCCTCTATCTGAAATAATTTCTTCAGGAAGTCCATGAAGTTTTACAATATTATCGATAAAAACGTTAGATAATTCTGCTGAGGAGGGTAATTTCCTTAAAGGGATGAAATGGGACATTTTAGTGAGGCGGTCCACAACAACAAGAATGGTGGTGAAATGTTGAGATGGAGGGAGATCCACTAAGAAATCCATAGAGATGGATTGCCAAGGTTTTTCTGGAATGGGTAAGTTAAGTAGTAATCCAAAAGGTTGATGATGTTCAGGTTTGACAGGTAGCGCAAGTCTTGACATAGGATTCAATAGTTTTATCCTGGCGGGGCCACCAATAATATCTTGAAGCTAATTCAAGGGTCTTTTTAATCCCAGGATGTCCAGCTAAGGGAGAATCATGGACCATTTTAAGTAATTTATTCCTAATTATGGGAGGAATGTACATTCTTTCTTTAAAATAGAATATGCCATCCTTTTTTGTTAGCATAGGTGAATTTGGAAGTTCGAGATCTTTCTCATTCAAACTTTTTATGTCATCATATAGAGAAGAAACAAATCCAATTGTTTTGTTAGAAGAATAGTCATCTACAGCAGTTTTTTGAGGGATTTTAGAAAGAGCGTCTGCCTTTTTATTCCTAGTTCCAGGTCTGTATACTAATTGGAAGTTAAATCGGTTAAAAAAAAGATTCCATCTAACTTGTCTAGCTGAAAGGGTCTTATTAGTATAGAGATATTCGAGATTTTTGTGATCTGTATAAACCACTATGGGGTGTTTTGTATCTTCGAGGAGATGACGCCAATTCTCAAAAGCAGCTTTAACACTTAACAATTCTTTTTCACCAATTGGATAATTTTTTTCAGCGGAATTCAAGGATCGTGAAAAAAAAGCAACTGGATGGAGCGGATCCTGAGGTGTTTTGTGTTGAGAAAGCACTGCTCCGATAGCTGTATCTGATGCATCTACTTCAAGAACATTTAAGAATGTTGAATTAGGCAGTTGAAGAATGGGGGCAGTTGTAAACTTTCTTTTTAATTCGTTGAAGGCTGATTGTGCATTTTCATTCCAATTAAAAGAACGCTTACTGCTGTTAAGGAGATTAAGTGGATGAGATATATCTGAATAATTTCTAATAAATTTTCTATAGAAATTTGCAAACCCAAGAAACCGTTGCAACTCTTTTGTACTAGTAGGAACTGGCCAGTTAATGATACACTCAATTTTGGAATTATCCAAATAGCTTCCAGAGTTTGTATGCAGATTTAGTATTAATTGCAGAGGAAATAATTCCAAGAGTGATTAACAATGGCTAGCTTATAATTGTAACTGAAAAGTACTTAGCTTAATATTAGTAGTTCCAGAGAACTGTTTAAATCAATTTAACTAGTCTTTTGGGAGAGAGAGTAGAAGTCCATTAAACAGTCCGGTCGAGGAGTGGAGAAGGCGAGTAGTCGTTCACAAAGTGGGTTCGGTACACAGAAAAGCTTAATATGCAATCGGATAGCCGGTCAGAGATACACAGCAACTTGTTCAATAATCCAGCGCTTTGAATCTGGCGCGGTCTTCCTATATAGCGTGGGAAGACCGCGTCAGAAAAGGGGGCGAGGCAAAGCGCCGCCAACCCGGAAGTGGCTTAATTCGGCGAAACCCGGCAGGTCTACCCTGATACTCACCATCTGTTTTTCTTCTAACTTTTCTTTTCTTCAATCCCAAAGAGGCCAAATAAGATATTAATTTTATTGTATCTAGGTTTTGGATTTTTTTGCGATTCAGGTTTTTTGGTTTGTTTTTTTGATTGCATGATGCTTTTTTAGGACAAAAGAAGAGTTAGAAAAAAGGCATGATGGTGTGTATATATAGTTCAAAGTACTGTTTATATATACATATGAACTTTTTGGTACACTCTCAGGAAGGTTCACTTTTCACTGTTTTTTCACTTGCTCTTTGTCTCTCATCATTTTATAATTCATCCTGCTGGCTGCTGTTTCAAGTAGCTAGTATTTTCTAAATGATTGCTGTTTATCCACAAAAGTAAAGCCTTATATGCTTCTTCACAATCTAGCAGTGTCTCTTTTTCATGCAAAACTAACAGTTGTGGCCAGGCCCAGCTTTGTGCTAGCTGTGCATCCGCACAGGGCCCCATGGCAGCAGGGGGCACCATGCTGCCAACACAGCTGACACATGGCCGGATGTGAAGTGTGTGCACTTGCTATCCAGGTGGAGGTACTTCTTTAGCTTGACTGGGTTTTCACTCCCAATAAACTCAGCCATCCTTCTTAAAGCAAGCACACGGCACTATATTCCTCAAATTTCACTCATCACTAAACGTATATCTTGTTGCTATAATCTTGTTTTGTTGTCATTGTTCAGTTTCAGTCACTATATACATGCTGTAGGTCACTATTTGCACTCTCATGAAGGCTGGATAATTCCTTAGAGTTGATTTCCTTTTTTATTTTTTTTAATTTTTTTATTCACAGACATGCATGACACATTCCAATAAGTATTACAGTATCATGTTGCGGTACTTTGTAAACAATAACATAAATTGTATTTACATCGTTACATCAGGCATTCTTGGCGTTTGGGAGTTAAACTCGGTATCGCACTCTAGATGTCAGCAATGTACTGTGAGTTTTTCAAAGTGGAACAGAGGGGGGTGTAACAGGGGGAGGAGGGCCCTGGGATGTGGAGTCTTTTGTGAGCTGATTACGTCTGTACTGTCTTAGCCTTGTAGTACACAGTGCTTGAGTATGGGATGTTTTTGTCTTGGGCATGTGCATGACATTGTGACGGGTTGGGGCTTTAGTTTAGTTTAGATTAGCCCCCCAAATTTTTTTCAAGTTGAGGTGTCTGTGCTGGTCAATTGACCGTATCACAGGCTCGAGGGTGGCATGGGTGCACAGGTGGTGTCCGTGGGGACCTCATATACCTAGTACCATCCTTTCAATATTATACAGTGACTTTCTGATATGAAGCTCTTATATGGACTTCCCATATTAATTTCTTATATGAGCGCGGCTGTCGACACTTCAGGAGGCTTGAGGACTTGGGTGTATGGTATATGGTGTATGGGGGTATTTATGTAGTAGGAAGGCCTCTGGGGCATTTGGGATGGCAAGCTCCGTCACAGAAGCTACAAGCCGTGTTACCTCATGCCAGTATTTTGATAGTTTTGGGTAACTCCACCAAATGTGGAGCATATCTCCCATTTGTCTTGGCACCTCCAGCATTTATTTGACACTGTGGGGTTAATGCTGTGTAGCCGCATTGGCACTAGGTACCATCGGTATAATAATTTCTTGGATAGTTCAATGTGCGATGAGCATAGGGTTAGTTTTTTGCGGGCGGTAAACAGCCATTCCCATGCTAATTCAGGGTGGTGCAGACGTTGCTCGCGTCTCCATGCTTATACAAAGGGTAATTGTTTGATATTCGTGCCATTATTTAAACTGGCGTACAGTAATGAAATAGTTTTCTTTGCTTGTATTTGTGTTGTTAGGACCAGTTCGAATGTTATCAGCCACAGCTCATTTTTCATTGCCGGTATATAGTATTTGAGCAACCATGCCCTTACTTGGAAGCATGAGAACTCAGCTGTACTTGGTAAGTTATAATCATTTTGCATTTGTGGGAAGGGTATGATTTTGCCTCCCTGGAGTAGTTGTGTGATGCATTTAACATGGTGCCTCTCCCACATTCAGGAATTAAAGTATGGGATCAGTAGTTGTAAGGTGGTAATCGTCATTGCTGGGGAGCATGCCTTTGTCAGACACAGGGTAGCTCTGTGGGATTCCCATATGTGTTTTGTCAAAGCCGTGGTAGGTAGCATCATTATGACTTTAGGTCTGATGGGGGCGGGATCGACATGACCGATAAAAAGTGGTGCCCTGGAGTTATTGCTGACTCCAGCCCCACCCACTGTGGTTGTTGCTCCTGGGTTTGTGCTATGATGATGGGGTTAATGTTAGCTGCATGGTAGTAATGGTGTATATTGGGGAGGCTCATGCCTCCTCTCATGTGGTGTCTGTACATCGTGGAGAGGGCTACCCTTGTTTTTTCGTGTGCCCAGATAAACTGGTTAAGTAATTTTTGGTTTTCTGTGAAGTAGGAGGGTGGTCTCCGGATGGGGTCCTAAATAAGTATTGATATTTGGGGTGTACTACCATTTTCGCCGGGGCCACTCAGCCAGACCAAGAGATAAATTGTTTGTGCCATCCCTGGAGGAGTGTTTTCACTTGATTTTGTAATGTCATATAGTTCGCCTTATAACGCCATGTATGTGATGGAAGCGCACTCATCCCTTCGTCCTGGAATCCTGGGTGCTATGCTGGACAAGTCCCAGTACCAAAGAGGACCAAATGTCAGCCCCTTGACAAAGGCCCTAAGGGGCTGAAACGTTGCTTTTTGTTCTGTGGTTCCAATAAAAATTGCCTTGTTTGGAATTCATTGGAGTGCCTGGATTATTTTCATATTCATAGTACGCCTTATAAAGCTGGGTCACCGAGGGGGTTAGTTTTATTCCTAGAAAGGTAAGGTGGTCAGACTTCCATTTGTATTGAAAGTCTGACTTTAGAGATGTTATATCTGTTCTAAAGAAAGATATTATGGCACTAGAAAAAGTCCAGAGACGTGCTACAAAATTTATAAAAGGAATGGAGCATTTTAGTTATGAAGAAAGGTTAAAAAAATTAAATCTGTTTATTTTGGAAAAACAGCACCTGAGAGGGGATATGATAACATTATACAAATATATTCGGGGCCAGTACAAACATTTATCTGGAAACCTATTCATAAACAGGGCTATACATAGGACACCAGGTCACACATTTAGGCTGGAAGAAAGGAGATTTCATCTAAGGCAAAGAAAAGGTTTTTTTACAGTAAGAGCAATAAGGATATGGAATTCTCTGCCTGAAGAGGTGGTTTTGACAGAGTCATTACAGATGTTTAAACTGCAACTGGATAAATACTTGCAAAAAACATCACATACAGGGATATAATTTCTAATTAGTGGGGTTATAGCTGCTTGATCCAAGGAGACATCTGACTTCTATTTTTGGGTCAAGAAGGAATTTTTTCCTAGTTTCTGGCAAAATTGAAAGCGCTTTAGACTAGGATTTTTTGCCTTCTTTTGGATCAACAGCAAAAACATATGTGAGGCTGAACTTGATGGACGCAAGTCTCTTTTCAGCGATGTAACTATGTAATATATTCACTGGGTAATTTGAGACTCATGTCTTGAGTTTTGGTCACAGTTAGTTTATAATAGGAGCATCTACTGTAGGCTTATAGGGTAGTTGTGAACCCTTGCAGAGAGGTCCTAGGGTTGGATAGTGTGAGTAGGACATCATCGGCAAACAATCTAAGTTTGTATTCCTGCTGTTGTACTCGAATGCCCTGTATGTGTGGATGGTTACGGATGAAGGTGGTAAGGGGTTCTAGCACCAGGATATATAGTAAGGGGGATAGTGGGCATCCCTGTCGCGATCCATTTGAAATGGCAAATGGTGAGGAGAGAAAACAGCTGGTGGTGACTTTGGCGGAGGGGTTGCCATAGAGCAGGGATAGGCAACCTTTGCACTCCAGATGTTGTGGACTACATCTCCCATAATGCTCTTACACACATAATGCTGGCAGAGCATCAGGGGAGGTGTAGTCCAAAACATCTGCAGTGACGAAGATTGCCTATGCCTGCTATAGAGTGTCGTTACTGCTGCCAGGAATTGGGTTGGGAAGTGAAACTTGTTCAGTACCTCGAGGAGGAAGGACCAGTTCAGCCTGTCAAATGCTTTTCCTGCATCTAAGGACAGGAATACACTGCTCCCCCTTCCCCGATGGCAGTGCAAAAGGTCCAGATTGTAGAGTTCTGAGAAGTACATTGCCAATTCATCTGCTATGTGTTGGGGATTGTATATTTTTCTGCCATCAGTTTGTAGGAGGTAAGGGATTTTCGAGGCCTGTTGTTGCTGTAGGAGCATTGATGCTAGCAGTTTCCCTGCTTTGTTGCCCTGGGCGTATTCCCTAGTTTTTAGTTTTTGCATCGTGTATACAGTTTTGCTCAAATTACACTCCTTGATTAGTTTTTGTGTCTGGTTGATGTTGGTCTGCAAAGTGGGTGTTGGGGAGATAAAGTGTTGGATGGTTGCATCTCGGAGTTGCCTCAGTAGTGTTAGAAGTTGGGTTTGGGATGTTCGTTTGATGTGTGAGGCTTGACTAATAAAAATTCCCCTGACTATGCATTTATGGGCTAGCCATTGAGTTAGTGCTGTGATTTCTGGGGTATCATTTGTGGTGAAGTATGCTTGCAGTTCCTTGTCTCCTTTCAGTTTGAATTGCTCGTCAGCGAGCAATGATTCATTGAGCTTCCACAGAGCTCGTCCCGTTCGGGAATGTGTCCGTCAGTGTCAGAGTTATTGGCGCATAGTCCGACCACACAATATCGCCTATTTGGCAATGCAATGTTTTTAGTAGTGTTGGGGCTGAAATCAGTATACGGTCAATTCTGGAGTGGGTCTTATGAACCTGGGAGTTGTGGGAGTAGGTCCATTCTCCTGGGTAGTGCGTTCACCACGGGTCGTATAGGCTAAATTCTGTTAGCAGTTTAACTATGGACACACATTGTGTTTGTAAGGCTTTACTTCTGGGTTGTTGAGGGTTTGCTGAGGTATCTATTTCTTGGTCGAAAATGTGATTAAGATCTCTGCAAAGAATTAGCTGTTCAGTTTGGAAGGGGTCTAGTTTCGTTAACACCTTATGGATGAATATCCTCTGGTTTGTATTAGGGCTGTATAGGTTTGCTATAGTGTACGTGGTGTCATTTATTTTGCATACGAGTATGGTGTATCTGCCTTGGCTATCTTTAATTAGTTTGAGTAGTTCAAATGCCTGTGATTTATGCATGAGGATTGTCCCTCCCCTAGCTTTTGACATGTGAGTCACGTGATATTGGATGGGGTATTCCTTGGTATCAAAGGTAGGGATTTTAGTTTTGACAAAGTGTGTCTCCTGAACACACAGAATGTCAGCCTGAGCTTGTTTTGCGTCTCTGAGTAACATCCTGCGTTTCCCCTCACGTTAGGTGAGTAAATTATCAACTTTGAAGTCTGGTAATGTGGGCTGTTGACTCCTTTGGTGCACTTGTCATGCAGGAGTATCGTTGTGCTCCCTTACTAGTTTTGGGTCTAGCTGGTGATGTGGAGGAGGTCTGCTAGTTCCACATTCAACTTTAGCTTTCACCTTTCCTTGCATCAGTGTGCGGGTCATTGGGATGTACGGGTCTACTCTGGTTTTAGTAAGGTGGCGTTTGATGGAGTAGTGTATGGTACATCAAACATTGAGATCCAGGTTACAGTCCAGAGGGTAATGGGGGGGGGGGCAGGGCTATATTCAAATAAGTCCCCAAGTCGGGTGCAGTGCCAGGTGGGTGCACCACTGGGGCAGGAAACATTTTGTTCCCTGTGGGTGGCTAGTGAGCTATGTTGCACATAACTTTGGGTATACAGAACTAATCGGTGCTATCAATCTACAGGTGGCGGATTGTGCGTATGAGCACTGGTAACTGTAATGGGGAATTGTGGGCTGCTGGACAGCTGAAATAAGAAGGTTTAATTTTTGTCTTTTCTTGCCCATATACAAGAGGTGTGTTAATTGCATATTCTGGGGAAGTACATTGCAAAGTGCTGCTCCTCAACTTATACATATACATACATATGCTATGCGCTCCCATCCCTCTTTTTTTGTGTGGATATTGCGTTTGGAGTGTGAACTTGTACCCTGCCTGGAGATTGAACAGCCTTTGTGCCCTTGGTTGCAGTTTACCCCTGTAATTCAGCAGTGGAACACTTTTTTAGGTATGTCTTGGTTTGGGCTCTGGTATTGTGACTTTGTATTGAATCACCGTTATCATGTAGGGTAATTGAAATTAGCCAACCTTGTTTCCCAGAGGGTTGGCAGCGGTATGTTTTGTCACTTCACCGTGCGCTTGCTGCAGGGGGGTACATCTGGGTGCATTAGGGTGCAAGTTATTGGGGGGTGTGGGGTCACTTCACTAAGGCATAATTCAGAGTAGTATATATACAAATTTATACATTAGCTATGGGTACATGATACACAGTGTTTAGCTATTAGATGGACCGGTAGGTCCATCGTGTATACATAAGAGGTACTTGCGGTACTGGGAGACTCTGTATGTGAGGAACAGTCCAGGGTTTTTAGCGTGTGCTGGGGGTTTTGTACCAGTCCAATTTGATTTTTCTGTGCAGGGCTGCCGTCTGGTCTTCCAGTACATTGTCAAGGCCCCAGGATCTCCAGTACATTGTCAAAGTCCCAGGCATTCAGATTATATCTTCCGGGGAGAGTATAGGTATCTGTAACTGCACCCCCAGGCATAAAAGGGTTAAACTGCCGTTTAGTAGATCTTCCCCTTCCAGAGACACAGGCACAGCTACTGTAGATACCAATCCACCGAACCAGAGAAGCATAAGAATGCTCTCAAACATGCGAATCCCGTAAACAGTCGAATAGGAAAAACCATCCGAAAGGTTTACACTCCTAGCAGTCGAACTGGAACAGCATACAATGAATCCCCCCAAGAACGAGACAAGGCTCCGTGTTGAGGGTCAAGCAGTGATCAGACAGAGCTGTGTGTTTATTGTTCTTATATACACATTCTTACACATTAGTACCACTCACAGGGCTTTGTAAAACAACCAATAAACACGTACAATACACTCAGACACTCCCACACAAAATCCTCCCCTCTGCCTGTGATACAATTACCTTACACAATGGGTTAATGTAATTATTACAGGCAGAGAAATACAGTTTTTCCACATTATTCATAACTTTAAAAGTATGCATCACATGCACATACAAATTGGTCCAGTGGGTCAAAAGTTAGATCGAAGTCCTTTGTGACCAAATGAAGCATGGCTTTTCTGCCCAAAACCTGTTCCACAGAGTCTACTATCCTGGAGATAATTGGGAAGTAATCCAATTATCTCCAAGGACAGAGGCAAAACTCCATTAGCCACATGGTAGCAAAATACAATAAAATACATCAAAATATATAACTGTGCAGCTATTGCATAAAACAGGTACATTCAACATATCCCCAGATAGCTTAGATCTGAGCACACATTATTACTGAATGGCACTCAAATCACATACATACAGTTCAATTGCCATGGAGCCAAAGTCTCTCACATAGTCTTTCGTTATACAAATGGCATAGCTATCTGGGGTATCCCTGTTCAAACAGGGCAATTACCGAATTACCCGGCTTTCGTGTCTTTGCATGGGAAAATCAAGCGTTTCAACATGGGGCCATAGTCTAAAGGCAGCAGACGGGCAACCGGGCTCCTCCAATGCACAGTGGCGAGATTGGTCTTGTCACAGTATCATTCTCCCTTCTTTGTTAACCAACACTTTGGTAGGGAACTGTTCTCTCTGAGGATCCACGACAGACGCAAAGTCCCTTTGTCTGCAGAGTGTCGCTGCAGATAGATCTGTGAAGAGTTTCACATTAAGGTAGTCCTCTGGCGGTTTAGCTTTGTTCCTGCTGGCTTTGCGGATATGTCCCTTGATGTGATAGTAATGTGCCTGGAGCAGTATATCTCGAGGAGTAGAATCTGGTAGATTGCGTGGGATTGCATGTGGTCCACGAGC
>OW240912.1:96014900-96026699 GCA_933207985.1 Pelobates cultripes | reverse complement strand
GTCTACTTGTGCCTGGTTTGAATGAGTATGGAGTAAGATCGAACTACTGTAATTTCAGGCTGGGTTGCAAGTTCTGAGGCTTTCTGCACAGGGCTGATTAAAAGCCCATTGGGCCTGGTGCTAACAAAAATATATATATTTTTTTTATCAATGTGCCTATTCTATAGGAATGGGCCTGGAGCTGCAGCTTCATCAGCCCCTATGTTAATCCGGCCTGTTCCTGCATCCCTATTAAACGGCAAAATAGTGGTTTGACAGGGCTGAAGAAGACAACACCTGCATACTCCAGGCACCATAACCATTTAATAGGTTGAAGTGGGTATGGTACCTGCTGTGTCTTTGAATGCTCTGAAATTGTGGATCACATGTTACTCTGCATGCCCTGTAGTTTCTTTGGATATGTTTTTAGGTTCATTGGTTCATAAACATTGAAGATGTGTAACCTTATATGGTGACTGGATATATATATATATATATGCTGTATATATATATATATATATATATATATATATATATTTGTGTTATATACTGTCCCACAGTATGTGGTGCTGTTTGTAGTTTTTACTGTTCACTGCTTCTTGTTTGTCATAATAAAAACTGCATAAGACTGAACACTTTATTTCTGTAGAATGTTTCAGAATCTCCAACAGGTTATGGGCCCAGTTTAATGCTGGAACACATAAAGACTGCAATAGTAAAAATAGAAAAATGTCAAGTAGTACAGTTTCAACAAAACTTTCATTTGGAAATCTGACAAACCAGAACTATTAGTCCTGGAAATTTAAAGCGGCACTGTCACTGTTGGGGGGGACTTTGCCGAATTCGCAAAGTCCTCCGATAGTGACATTGCCACTGGTGGTCTGGTGGCCATGGAGGGCAGGTAAGGGTGAGACTACTTACCTAAACCTGTCCCTCACAGGTGTCGCCATCTTGGTTGTGCTGCCCCTCTTCAGGAACCGACGTCACTGCTGTACTCTCACACACGCCCCATTGAGGCCTATGGGGAATCGCGGGAGACCATATGATCCTCCACAGACCAAGGCAATACCCTGCACCTGTCACTGATGACGACTGCAGGTCTTTACAGATGGACTCCGTCCTGTGTCAGGAAATGTCAGGCGGAGGAGAAATATAGGGACAAAGTAGTCCCTACTTTGTCTCAGTATTTCTCTTGACTGTGTTGGGATTTCAGTGAAATATCAACACAGTCATAATGTGTATTTCATAAAGATTCCATCGTTCTGAAATACTCATTTTTAATATTGGGGTGACAGTGTCACTTTAAGATGAAGATGCTGCTAATAGGAGAATGCCAGACCTCCAGAACCCACAGATGAATGGATAAATGGATAGAGAAGGATCTGAAAGCTCAGAGCACTATCTCCCTTTGCATATATGATGATCAAATAATACATTTATGCAATTGTGAAACTGCTAAACAAATGAGGGAAAACTACACAAGGTGCATGTCAAAGCTAATCTAAGCAATAAACTGTATTTATTTAGAAAGTTATACCAGAATAAGCTGATGAAGGACCAGGATATGCAAACTTATATAAGACACATTGGACATGGCTGAACGACAAAAAGCATTAACTATGAAAGTGCTTCCAGTGCAGAATCTGCATTAAAGATGAAAAAGAGTATAAAAACAGCAATATGTAGCAAGAAATGCGTGAATGCTTTGTGTGCAAGAAATCAGGTCACTTAATGGCAGATCACAGATGAACTGTATCAGCTGAACTGCAGTAAATGGTTAATACTGCCACTGAGAAAAACTGCATCAACACTTGGCACAAGATACTTGGCTCAAGTATCTTCTTTATTGTGTCAGGACTTCTATGCCCAAGTAGTGTGTGCCAAGTGTGGATGCAGTTTGAATGGTTTTTCAAAATGAGAGTATGTGCAATTATGTTCATCTAAATACAAAACTGTGCTACTACAAACAAGACACTTCTACATACTCATAATGAAGAACTGTCCTTCCATTGACACTGTTGAGCTTATTATACTTTTCAAACCTTCTCATTTTGCAACTCAGACATCTCTTTCTTAATACAAATCACATTCTTGGCTGCTCTTTACATTTTGTTTTTCAGAGACTAACCATACCACGTAAGGCATCACGTGGCATCTAGACAGTTACAAACTCAGATTCTCAGTTGATAAAGTGAAATAAATTTATTGTTATGCTACTTTTGATTATACAAAACAGGAAAGACAGAATAAAGTAATCAGTGTGGTAAGAAGGAAGTGATGATAGCATATTAGACAGACAGTCGATGGACAGATAGATAAACAGACAGAGATAGTGATAAACAGATAGAGATAATGATGTGGAAAAAGATGGGCAGACAGACTGATAGGCAGGCGAAGGTATTTGAATTAGTCTTTAACTAAAAAAACTTTGTATTAATCTATATAATCTTTTATACTTTTTTATGTTTTTTAGTAAAATAGTTTAAATGACCACTATAGTGCCAGGAAAACATACTCGTTTTCCTGGCACTATAGTGCCCTGACAATGCCCCCACCCTCAGGGTCCCATTCCCGCCGGGCTGGATGTCAAGGAAAGGGGTTAAATCTTACCTTTTTTCCAGCACCGGGCGGGGAGCTCTCCTCCTCCTCTCCGCCTCCGATCCTCCTTTTCGGCTTAATGCGCATGCGCGGCAGGAGCTGCACGCGCATTCAGCTGGTCTCATAGGAAAGCATTTACAATTCTTTCCTATGGACGCTGGCATCTTCTCACTGTGATTTTCACAGCTCCGATCCCCAACCCCATGTCAGAGCCTTGCCTCCTGCGGCTGAGAGAGATCCAGGGAGACAGGACAGTGGGCACGCATCGCCAGGTATATGCTTTAGTAGATGAAGAGGTCAGCTGGGTAAGTGCTGCTCTTCCATGGGCAATTTGTTTGGGGTACCGATTCAGTGATGGCCTTGATGATCTGGATGTAGTCACTAACTTCAGAGTCAACTCGTCTGGGGTCTCCTGTATTGGTCTCCTTCTGAAGGGGTAGAAATATGCTGGAAACTATTCTGAGCTGGAGATACAGGGTTCCAGAATTGTTATTGGGGTCTATTTGGGTCACAGTGGCCCCCTAAGAGTGGAGTCATATGGGGATAGGTTTGAGTTTGGGAAGGGGGCCATGGCAGATTCACTGGGAACTCCCTTTCTCCACTTCCAAGTCCCCTCTTATGTCTAAGTCACCCTGTGCTTATTAGAGGCACAGGGTGAACGAGAAGCCCAGTCTGGTCTGCCCAAGCCAGACTTCCACAGACTGATCGGCTATGAGGGCTCCATGCTCCCAATCGGGACAAACTTACAAACTATGTGGAACTTTATCGAGAAGGCTGCCAGGATGGATGGACTTTTTGGGACTTATTACCCGACTAACTCAGGCACAGACTGATTGGAGGTCTGGTACCTGGTTAGTCTACCTTTGGGGGGGAAGATATGTGATGGTAGTCACCATCACTGGGGATGGAAGACAGACACTATGGTTGGGCTCCCAAATTCCTTTTGTGTTTTGTCACATTGTGCCTATTATTTGTGGAGGGTATGTTGAATGTATTGCTGGTCTGTGCATCTCTCCCTCCCCCCTTTTTCCTGTCCTATTGTTTCCCCAGCAGGGCGTTGTCCCAGGGACACTGCCAGACCAGTTTAAACTAGCTGTTCTGTCCCTCCTCAATCTCCCATCAGCCCTTGCTATTGTCTGACCTCACCCTTCCTTGTACTATAGTAATCTATGTAACCTATTGTATGTAAATGAGGCTGTTGGGGGCTTAAACTATGTGTGCTGTATTCATTAAAGAGTGGCTGTTTAACCTTCACCATGTGTCGTCTGGTGTTTGGTCCAGGGTGGAAAAGGCCCTAAGTGATCCCAGTCAAGCCTCGGCATCTGGGACTGAAGTGTTTCAGGGTCCCTGATAGCTACAAGGAAGCAGACTTGGTGGAGGTACTCGGTCGGAGTACTGGAGCTCCGTTTCATTACACAAAAGGAAATTGGGAGCCCACCCATAGTGTCTGTCTTCCATCCCCAGTGATGGTGACTACCATCACAGTGTGTTTGTATGTATGTGTGTGTGTGTATGTATGTCTGTATGTGTGTGTGTCTGTATGTGTGTCTGTGTATGTGTGTGTTTGTATGTATGTGTGTGTCTGTGTGTGTCTCTGTATATGTGTGTGTCTATGTGTGTGTCTGCATGTGTGGGGGGCAACGTATGGGAGGGGAGACATATGGGAGGATGGCGGGGGATAAACGTTTGGGGGTGGCAGGGCAATTTTTTCAGTGGGGCCCCATAGTTTCTAGTTACGCCCTGCCTTTAGCTATCTGATAATCATTATAATGTATATGTTGGATATTACAAAAATAAAGAAACAACTTAAAAGCATTTGAGCTCTGTCTTTAAAATTAATTCTGCTGGTCTTCTACTTGAAAATACACTATACATATTGGAGTTGACTTATTAGAGCTTATTGCGATTTTGACATTTATTACTTGGCATACATGTTTCTGACCATAGTAAAGCTGTTCTATAGAGAACCATATGAACCCTTACTGCTAACTCGCGTTTGCTGGACTTCTTGCGGGCGGCTCCTTTACTTTGGAACTACCTCCCTAACCCCGTCAGACTCTTCCCTAGTCTTCAATTGTTTAAGAAGTCCCTCAAAACACATCTATTTAGAAATGGTTATGGACTCCCAGAATAACTTATCTTTACTTATTCATATCTATCTCTTGCTCTCCTAAAGAGCCATACTCCACTCTCACCTCCAGTTTCCCACCATTTTGGTGGCTGTCACCCTTGCTGTCCTATTGTGCTTTTGTACCCCACCTCATCTAGACTGTAAGCTCATTTGAGCAGGGTCTTCATCTACCAATTCTTAATATGTCATTGTGTAATTCTCTAATTTATTGTAAACTTTCCCCCATTCATGATATTGTAAAGCGCTGCGGAATTAGTTGGCGCTATATAAATGCCAATAATAATAATACTCATATGTAAATTCCCACTAATTGCAGGGTATCAGTCAGGTTACCTAGTATAATCTGAATGGGCCTACCCTTTAGATTGAAGTCAGTCTTCTCACTTCCAAAGTGCTGGAAGTACAACATTAGGTTAAATAAATAAAAAGAACACACACCTGTCACTTATAAGACTCCAGCATTTAATATGAAAGAATTGAGCAAATTAAGAAAAAGAGTCCACAAACTCCAACCACATGGAGCCCACCAAATGGACTCCCTCCCTTCACTGTATGCTGTGGGGGTGGAGGAAACAAAAATAAAACAAAACACCTGACCAGAGACACTGGAAAATATCCCTCACCCTTTAACCCTTGGTTGGATGGGTTGAGAGTGATAATATAGTTATTAGGATTAAGACCCACAAGCTTAATGATAACTAGAACCACAGAATGTCTTCTAGTCCTACTAACTTTAGTTCACATAGAGAGCACTCAAGGGACTTGGAAACATAATGTCTGTATAATATTGTATTTAAAAAGAGAGTATATATATATATATATATATATATTCAGTTATATATATATATTGATATATTAAATGTATATGTCTGTCTTATAGAGTGTATAATATATATATATTTAATATATATCTCTGTCTTTCTGTCTATCTATCTATCTATCTATCTATCTATCTATCTATTTATCCATCCATCCATTATGTCAGTGGTTTGTATTCCTGACCACTTGCTCCCCTATAAAAGGTTTAACAGTTAGCTCAAATAAATGTATATATTGTGCCACAAAACCCCCATTACAATGTCATACCTTCCATGTGTCCCTAATTAGGAGGGACAGTTCCTATTGTGTCCTTCTTTTCTATCCTCCTGTCCCTATTTCTAGGGGCTCCATATTGTTAGTGAGTCATCTTACTGGGATTAGATAATACATACATTTGATGAAACCACAACCCTATCAGGTTTATATACAAAAGTGTGAATTTACTAAAGTGAAATTAAAATTTAAGGCAAGAAAATCTGAACTGAAGAATAGTAGAGAATATTTTCAACTTGGCACAATCACACTTTACCTTACATGGCATTGCTGCTCTGAATTAATGGGATTCTCCTCGTGGAGAAGCATTAAAAGCTTTCTCTATTGGAAGATTTAACTGTTTTTGGAATCATCATGACAACGAATGTGAAAATTTAAAATGTTTTGAAGTCTTTAGTAAGAAGACAGTGGCTGTCTGATAGCCACTAAAGGCACACTTACTGACAAATATAAACACTGTATGAGGAGGAGGGAGGGCACCTTTACAATGTTTTCAGGTAGTATATGTAACAAAAACAGAAGTGAAAAAATTGAGAATTGTATGGTATAGTATTTCTAACACACTGTGAGATTAAAAAAGGGAAATGCATTTGGATAGAGCTATCAAGAGCCCAACTTCTATGCATGTGAGTGGTACAATCCCCGCTTATGGATTCTTGTTGTATTCTTTAGTACCAGTTAGTGATCTGAGATTTATAGAATAAAAACACACAAATGGGCTAACATAGTGTAGAATGTCTGAATAATATAGATAAAACAGACTAAAATAGAAATGCAGTCAAATGTTATGGAACCTATATAATGGCTCCCTGCACTTGCCATGCAAAACTGGGTTGTTGATCTGCCTTTCCTATTCTACCAATACAGTTCAAGTGCTAGAACGCCATATATGCACAAAGTGTAAACATTTTTTTCAAAAAGGCAATGTTTACATGCAGTGACTGTAGTGCTTTAATATCAAGTGAGAGAGTTGATTGGTGAGCGCAGAGCAGGCAGGTAAACATATCAGTGATACAATTAGCATCACATATAATGTGAATGCCCCAAAATGAGGCACAACAGAACAGCATGCACGTACACCGAGATGATAAACTGTCTGGAATGGCAGACAATCAGCGCTGTCCAAACACCAGTAGTGTAGTGATCATATATGGACTTCAAATTTCTTGGTATAACTCTAAATGCACAGCGAGAACAGTTAAACAGGTACTTGTAGTGTAGTTTCTCTCGATCATCCTGACATCGAGTGATATGGACAGGTGATTGGGAGAATTGAGGCAAAATCATGTGTAACATGCAGAGACTGTGTGACTCGGCAGGTCTGCAAAATTAGATAGTATGCCACCAGTGGTACTTGTACCCTGTGTGTCAAAAAAATACACCGACAGTGATTAGTTTGACAGTTGGGTCCCTCTAGTCTTCCATCTTGCTCTTGCTTACCTCCCAGGTTCTCATGTGTCAATCATACATCAATGGCACCTTGGCCTTGTACAGTGACACAGCCGTCAATATTGCAGATCATCGTACATTCATAAAAAGATGACACTAGATGTTCTCATACAATGATAGACAGACTTTAGGATCATGCAACTATAAAGATGAGCTGAGCTGTACTTAGAAAAAGGTTACAAAACACTGATCTCGAGCACCGATGCCCAAGTATTGGTCTACAGTTTCACATGATTGTTTAAACTCTTTATACAGTATAAATGGGGAAAATGATATATTCTTTGCTGCCATCTGTTCAGTTAATCTAAATATACTTTTTCTTTCGCTTCCTCCAAAATTAAGTGCACCACCCATTTGATCTCTGTACCCATCTCACATCCTCTGCATTCAGCACACATCCATTTCAGATAATTTAGACACGTGACAGTGCCTACTTGCCAACAGTAAATGCTAATTAAACCACATGTAAATATTGCAAGTAGATATCTCTAATATCCATCTCATCTCCCTTAATGCAGATTCCCTTAATCCTTCTTAGCCCCACAAAGCTTCTAAGGCTTTTTATCTATTTTAACTCCGTAGTCCTTTCTCAACCCATCTGTCCTACTTAGGTTCTTCTCAACATTTGCACTGCTTAACTATCATCGGTTCATTTCTGCTGAGACCCTTGCTCTGAGCAGACCATCTCAGCTTTACTATCCTCTTTAACATCTGTGTCTTCCCAAGTCCACCTTCTGTTCTGAACCTACACCTCCTTTTACATCCCCTCAGCCCCTCTCTTTTTATTTTGTGTCTCTTTGATTCTTCCTACTCCCCATTCTTCGTCCTCCATTTTTCACCTGAGATCTCTTTATCAATCACTGTGCTCATAATAGTCCTATAAAAACCAGCAACGAAGAGCAGTTGCTAAGTTACAATAATTTCTGAAGGGCAATTGGCATGTTAGCCAACCTTTTGCAGTCTCTAAGCAAAGCTGACATTAGAAAGCTGTATGGAAATTGCCTATTTCTTCAGGAATAACTTTTTATAAAATTGTTCCCTCCACTGTTTAATTAACAATTTTATTTTAAAACATCACAGGGCTTCTTTGCAAATATTTCAACAGCTATAAACAGGAAAAATACTAAAGCAAAACATAAAAATTCAAATAAAAAAAACACAAACAACTAGCAAAGTGACAATCATAGCAGATCAATAACCTGCTGTGTTGGGATGTTAGTGCATTTTTCAAAGGATCTTATTCGTATAGAAGCTCTGTAATGTTTTTAAAGAGATTCTCCAGTGCCAGGAAAACATATTTGTTTTCCTGGCACTGCAGGACCCTCTAGTGCCCCTCTCCCTCCCACCCCCATCCCAAGTTGCTGAAGGGGTTAAAACCCATTCAGTGACTTACCGAAGTCCAGGGCCGATGTCCCTCGGCGCTGGGTCAGGCTCTGCCTACGCTCCTAATGTGCATGCATGGCCGTCGGCGGGGGAGACCTAATACGCATGCGCCACAATGGGCGCGCACGCGTATTAGACCTCCCTATAGGTTTGCTATGGGGATTTCGGCGACGCTGGAGGTCCTCGCATAGCATGAGGATGTCCAGCATCGTTTTAAACCACTTTTCGTGTTCTATGAACACGGAAGTCTCCTCTAGTGGCTGTCTAGACAGCCACTAGAGGAGGACTTAACCCTGCAATGTAAATATTGCAGTTTATGAAAAGTGCGATAATTACACTTGCAGGGTTAAGGGTAATGGGAGTTGGCACCCAGACCACTCCAATGGACAGAAGTGGTCTGGGTGCCTGGAGTGTCCCTTTAAATATTTTGTGCATGTTTATATATTTCCACACAATATTTTTGAATTGCATTTTGAGAGCCATTTAGTACCTTTACTTGCCTCTGAGGTGAACTCCCAATGCATACTGGCTTATAATATGTTTCCTTGATGAGACTTATTTAGTTTGGAAGTTGTTTATGACATCAGCAACAAAATATGGGTTTCTATGCATTTATGCTGGCGTTTGTTAGCATGTTTACCCTTTCAACTTTTGTGTTGCATTGAAAAAGCTTCTTATTCTACACTAAATATGGGCCACAACAAATGGCATTAGCCATCAGTGATGTATTGAATTCTGATGAGTAATGAAACATTAAAGGACCACTATAGTGCCAGGAAAACATACTCGTTTTCCTGGCACTATAGTGCCCTGAGGTTGCCCCCACCCTCAGGGTCCCCCTCCCGCCCGGCTCTGGAAGGGGGAAAGGGGAAAAAACTTACCTTTTTCCAGCGCTGGGCGGGGAGCACTCCTCCTCCGATTCACAATGCTTTCCTATGGACGCTGGCGTGCTCTCACTGTGAAAATCACAGTGAGAAGCACGCAAGCGCCTCTAGCGGCTGTCAATGAGACAGCCGCTAGAGGAAATAGGGGAAGGCTTAACCCATTCATAAACATAGCAGTTTCTCTGAAACTGTTATGTTTATAAAAGAATGGGTTAATCCTAGCTGGACCTGGGACCCAGACCACTTCATTAAGCTGAAGTGGTCTGGGTGCCTAGAGTGGTCCTTTAATGTCAACTTTAAACAAACTGTATTATATATATATATCTGGGTAGGCGTATCTGGGTAGGCGTATCTGGGTAGGCGTATGCAAAGCAGTTTTTATTCCTGTATTAACAAAGAACCATATTTTTGCCTCATAATTCCACTTTATACATGGATTCCTTGGAGTATGTGTCTACTGTATACAACAGATTTGAAACACCACTCATGGACAGCTGTTTCGTTAATAATGAGGTTCCACATGAGGTTGGTTACTGTTGGTATGTACTATGTTACACCTGTATAGTTATGATTATTTCTATTGAAAACATACCATAGCGTGTGTTTAGAAAGGAAGTGAAAGCCATGGAGTGTTTATTTTTGTTTTACTGCATGTTAGACATAAATGCACACAAACACAGATCATTTGTCATGTGCTTTTTATTACACAGTGAATTGCAGGCTTCCCTTGAGATTGGTTACACTTGTGGTCTGGCCAGTGGCGGATCCAGGGGGGGGCAACGGGGCAATTGCCCCCCCCGAGAAATCCGCCGGTCTCCCTCTCCCTCCCCTGCCAGCACATGCAGGTGCTAGCCCTGCAATGTGCCTGCGGACCGGGGGGAAGATCACAGATCTCCCTCCCCGGTCCGCAGGCACTGTGCTGGCGGCCGGCGGCGGAGGGAGGGAGTGAGAGAGAGGACCCGGAGCTCAGCCTGCAGCTCCTCCGGGTCCTCCTTTCGTGAGATTTGGAGCGTTGCCGCGGTTACCACGGCAACGCTCCAAATCTCGCGAGAGTGAACTCTAGCCCGGGAGCGCGGGCTAGAGTTCACTCTCCCCACTGGGACCAGCAATGAATCACCACTGGGACCACCAGGGATCGAAATATGTCCCCCCTCTTCCCCAGTAAAGGTAAGAAGGGAGGGGGGACATAGGATAATATTTATTTTAATTAAATACAAAAAATATATTAAAAAAAAGCCATACACACATACATTGCCCCCAATACTGCCCCCCCATTCACACAAACTGCCCCCCTATACACACAAACTGCCCCCCCATTCACACAATCTGCCCCCCCTATACACACAAACTGCCCCATTCACACAAACTGCCCCATTCACAATCTGCCCCCCCATTCACACAAACTGCCCCTATACACACAACTGCCCCCATACACACAAACTGCCCCCATTCACACAAACTGCCCCATTCACACAAACTGCCCCATTCACACAAACTGCCCCTATACACACAAACTGCCCCCCATTCCACTGAACACCCCTTACACACAAACTGCCCCCCATTCCACAGAAGCTGCCCCCATTCACAAAACTGCCCCATTCACTGCCTACTATACACACAAACTGCCCCCCATACACACAAAACTGCCCCCAATACACACAAACTGCCCCCCATTCACACAACTGCCCTATACCTAGCACCCCCCATTCACACAAACTGCCCCATATACACAAACTGCCCCCCATACACATACCTGCCATACACACACTGCTGCCCCCATACACACACACTGCCCCCATACACACACTGCCCCCATACACACTGCTCCCCATACACACACACTGCCCCCCATACACACACACACTGCACCACATACACACACCTGCCCCCATACACACAACTGCCTTTATACACACAAACTGCCCCTCATACACACACTGCCCCTCCTTAGACACACACTGCCCCCCCCATACACACATGCTTCCCACATACACACTTACTGCCCATGCCTGCCCCCCACACACAAACTGCCGCCATACACACAAACTGCCCCCTATACACACTGACTGCCCCCATACACACAAACTGCCCCTCATGCTGCCTTTTCCCCACATACACACATTTGCTCCCCCCATACACACACACACTGCCCCCACATACACACAAACTGCCCCCATACACACACACTGCCCCCCCATACACACACACTGCCCCCCATACACATACACTGCAACTGTTACACACACATACTGTCCCACACATACACTGCATCCCTGACATACA
>OW240912.1:95997024-96014800 GCA_933207985.1 Pelobates cultripes | reverse complement strand
CTGCCGCCCTCACTCACACACTACAACCTTCACACACCACTGCTCCTATGCCCTACTACAGCCCCATTTCCCAGCAGATCTCAGGTAAGTTGTCAAACTGTTCTTAAAGAATTGACTACTTACTGTGGGAGGGAGCCCCGGCACTATTGACACCATAACCACTACACTGAGCTGTAGTGGTTATTGTGTCTGGATTATTTCTTTAAATAATCTACAAGTGCCCCTCCCGAGATCAGGCTCTGGATCCGCCACTGGGTCTGGCCAAATCATTATTCTGTCCCCCAAAAATTTAGTTTGGCTAGCTCAGTAGTACTCCATGTGATGTTTCTGCCTGTCCAAGCAAAAATATTCTGATCTGTGAAAACCAAGTGAACACAAATGAACCAATCAGTGTACTGCAAACTATAAATATTATGTAGATATTTTTCAGTACACTGATAGGTGCATTTATGTGAAATCTGATTCACAGATCAAGTGAGAAAAAGTAACCAATGCATGAAAAAAAAAGGACAAGCACTAAATAAAAATGAATTTATATATTTATTATTAAAGGGACACTATAGTCACCTGAACAACTTTAGCTTAATGAAGCAGTTTTGGTGTATAGAACATGCCCCTGCAGCCTCACTGCTCAATCCTCTGCCATTTAGGAGTTAAATCCATTTGTTTATGAACCCTAGTCACACCCCCCTGCATGTGACATGCACAGCCTTCCATAAACACTTCCTGTAAAGAGAGCCCTATTTAGGCTTTCTTTATTGCAAGTTCTGTTTAATTAAGATTTTCTTATCCGCTATGTTAATAGCTTGCTAGACCCTGCAAGAGCCTCCTGTATGTGATTAAAGTTCAATTTAGAGATTGAGATACAATTATTTAAGGTAAATTACATCTGTTTGAAAGTGAAACCAGTTTTTTTTCATGCAGGCTCTGTCAATCATAGCCAGGGGAAGTGTGGCTTGGGCTGCATAAACAGAAACAAAGTGATTTAACTCCTAAATGACAGTGAATTGAGCAGTGAAATTGCAGTGGAATGATCTATACACTAAAACTGCTTTATTTAGCTAAAGTAATTTAGGTGACTTTAGTGTTCCTTTAAATATATAATTTAGAAATATAGTTTTTTTACTGCTACTCATGTGTCCCCTCTTTTGCTGACCTCTTGATCTGTGATTATAAATAACATTAGGTGCTTGTCCCCTAACCATCATCCATCTCTTTTTCCCATCAATCATCTTCGTTTTTTTTTTGTGCCACGGAGAGAACTCTGAATCATAAATCAAACAAACCTGCTTGTCTTATGAATTTTTTTTAGTTATACATCCAGTTCAGGCAAAATTTTGAAAATTCAAGTTCAACCGAAACTCACTCCTACACTTAACCTTTGGCCTTAAGACATATATATTAAGAATTTCTCAATGTCGGTTCTAACTTTCATTAAATTGTCAACTTTTTAAATTATTGTCTCTAGAAACTGCATTTCGTGGTGTGTTCGTCTGTGTTTACTTTTATTTACAACAACTCATTTCTTCATTTTCTTACTAGCTTACCTCTTTGACAGATACAAGCACTCTAATAGGTTTTCTAAAAATAACTTTGTCTGATCACCTTTACAATGTTGTACATTGAGTAACCACATGGGGGGTTGAGACATCCTGCTCTTTACACTGTTGTATAATAGAAACTTAATTTATATTTTCCACTTGGTTTAGTTGTTGCTTGGTATTTTACATCTTGGCATTTATTTCTTAATGATTGGAATATTATTAGCCTATGAATATCAATGGTGTTTTGTTTACAATTGCCTCAATCAGAATATTATATTATACCTGGTAATGAATTTATAGGTCTCTTTCTCAAACTTGCCATGGATATATTGTAGCTTGCTCTAGCATTTGTTTTTTAAATGAAAGATTAAGAATCCTATTCTGCTTATAATTAAGATTGATATTTGTTTTGACCCTTCACATGTACAGATGCTAATTGTCACCTTAGCATGTCTAATTAAATGCTTCAATATACAGTAGGAAAAAAAACTGTATTTATTTGCTTGCTAAATTGCAGCAGTTTGGTTCAATGTTGTTGCATGTGTCTCCTATATGGCTGAGTTGTCTGATCAACCCTATAAAGTTTTTTAATCATCTATATATCTTGACAAATCTTAGCTTGTTATCACTATAGGTCTTAATGCGCCCAGTGTGCTTTGTTTAGAGCATTTGGCCAAACCTCATCTCTTCATATGAACCAGGATGACATTCCCACAACCTTCCATTAAAGGACCACTATAGGCACCAGACCACTTCAGCTCAATGAAGTGGTCTGGGTGCCAGGTCCAGCTAGGGTTAACCCTGCAGCTGAAAACAGCAGAGAAACTGCTATATTTACACTAGGGTTAAGCCAGCCTCTAGTGGCTGTCTCATTGACAGCCGCGAGAGGCCCTTCCGTGCTTCTCACTGTGAAAATCACAGTTCTATGCACATTTATAAGCGGTTTTATTTGGAGCAACTGACCGTCTATCAGGTTTGGCTGCTAGAATTGCGCCTGACATTAATCCAGCGAAAACGTAATTAAAAAATCAACAGAAGGAAGTTAATTATTATTATTGTCAGCTGACAAAAAAAAAAATCAAATCTGTCTTAATATTTTTAATTAACTAATAAAGATTTTACTAAGCTTATATTTACTAAGCTTTTTAAAAAGGATGAAACAGAAGCTGTCATATGGTTTTGGATAGATCCAGTATTGTTTTATTGTTTTGGTTTTTGTGTAGACTTTGTTTTACTGACAGATGTTGGTAGCATTTTTTCACAATGATAATTAAAACACAAACAAAAATAAAACATTTGGGTCATGTGTTATTTGGGTTCTTTCCAGTCTAAAGTTGCATTACTAATGGGAAACAAGTTAGATTGCATAATCAGAGATGATATATAGAACATACTGAAGATACAGTGTAGTAAGTATATGGGTGGAGAGCTGTGCTTTAGCAAAGAGGATTCAATCAAGGCCATGTCTTATCTTATTAATTGCCCCCACCTGCTGCTCATGAGTGCGGTCTGGGGGGACACTAGAATGTCCCATTTAAAAAAAAATAATAATTTTATGTGTCTCACCTGCTGGTGAGTGTCATGATGTGTGGAATTTAATTCATCCACCCCTATTATTAAATTTTAAACCCCCACTCAATGCCCACAGGTGATGGCATGTCTACTAAATATGGGATTTATCATATTGATGCCACTAGGCATTTTTAATATTTGTTTGAATGATTAAAAAGGTCAGTTATTAAAAAATAAAGGTTGATAAATGTGCTCTCTTTGCACATTTATAGGCAGTTTTAGTTTGAACAACTGACTCATTTATCAGGTTCAGCTGCTAGGATTTCCCCTGACATTAATCCAGCCAAAATGTAATCATCCAAAAAAAGTTAAGTAGTACTATTATTATTATTATTATTAAGAAACACAAAAACAAAAAGTAAAATAAGGGTGCGCCTAAAATATATAATAAAACATATAAAATATTTTAAAATATTGAAAAATAAAAATGTTTAATATAAAGTAAGTGGTTAGCAGTAGTCCAAAACACTTATCATAAGTCCGTAATGATAGGTTCCACGTGTGGAAACAGGGATTCTTGAAATGTAAAATGAAGTTATGTAAAATGTGGATGGAGAACAGTGATAATGTTAACGTTGATTCTTCTTAATTTCATCTTGTCTTCAGTTGATTGATATATATATGTCTTTTGTATATATATTCTTGGGCCAAATGCTCGCCACAATAATATATGTCTATATTATTGAAAAGTAGTAATACGCAATCTGACTTACGGTTTCTTCCGGTTTATTCTTAGTTACAGATACATAATAAAACATAATAAATGATGTTACAGGATTATAGACATTCAACAGCAGATGGTAATTGCTGTACTTCTGATGGGACAGTTACATAGTTGTACAGAGCCAAGAGCCAAGCCAAGACAGAGAGCGACCTCGTGTCCCTCTGTTACTATATAGATGTGCTAATACTAACGTCAGCATTTAACTCTAGCCATATAAGGAAAAGACCCCCGAATCCACATTCCAGAGCTCTCGGACAAAGAAAGCCTTGTGACTTATTGATACCATCTGTTACTTATGTCAATCCACACATCCATATATATAATCAGTAGAAACATAGAATATGCAATATTCTACAAGTTAAGTCTTCCTTTTAAACATAATAATGAAACCCACAGCACATGCTGCCCAGAAAGCGAACCGGGAACTAACACAGAGCCACTGCTTCTCTCCTCGCTAGCCGGCAGGCCTGTCTCCGGGTGCGGAGCTTTGACCAGAGGTGAGCACAGAGCCTATCGAAGAACTCTATTACACGTTTGGGAGGCTTGTTCAGTGTGCGCTCCGACTCAGGCCGCGCTTGTGCAGCCATCTTGTTTGGGCCTTGCTAGTCCCGTTTGGCAGTGAGCTTTGTCGCTTGATCACGCAATGTCACTGGGGTGGTTGTTCCCAGCGTGGATCGGGATATCCCCCGCCGGTCCAGAGGGGGAGGGAGGTAGAAGGGCATTAGTGTTCCCTCGTTTGAGAGCGAGGCCCATGCCGTGGGATCGGCCGCCTCCCCCAGGCCTTAGACTCCACTCCGGTTTAGGCCGCTTGGCCGGTTCGAGTATCTCCGTGGCATTTCGGCTCGGGATTGGCGTCATTCTGCTCTGTGTTAGTTCCCGGTTCGCTTTCTGGGCAGCATGTGCTGTGGGTTTCATTATTATGTTTAAAAGGAGCTTTTATGTGCCCTCTGTTGCAGGAGCCCTCAGAGTACACAAAAAGGAGGAAGAGTCTGCGCTAATTCAATTGAGCAGCAACCCTAGAAGGGAAATCCCTCAAGAAACCCTTATGTGAGAAATACAAGAAAAAAAGGGGGTCAAGGGCTGCGCTTGAGTGAGGAGACAAAAAAGTTAGTAAGTGAATAAAATCGTATTGTGATAAAATAAACAGTAATAATAAAGTCAAATAAAGTTCATCCGGATTTGTAAAAAGTATAAATGAAAACAGTCTCACTGGTATGCAGTACCACGATAATAATCCTCAAGTATGGCTCCGTCCGTATAGTAGATAGTCCATATATGTGAAGATAAAAGACAAAAAGAAAAAGCTACCAATGGTGAAATATTGTATATCCTGATGTTGTGTATATTCAAAGGAAATATATTTCACTCACATTTTGTGGAGCTTGTGCCAGCTCTGGGAGAAGAGACACTAAGTGGTTTAATCCCCACTAACGGATATACTTGGATGGTCCTTTTATCCGGCTCGGAGTTCCTGTGGTGTCGGCTAGGATCTACTTCAGATGTGTGTTGATTCCTTGGAAGATAGGTCCGCCTTTCCGGTATCGGATAATAGGTATCCACGGAGTATATATAAAACGGCAAATAGTGCTCTCAGTATGAACAACAAAATAATATTTAACTTTAAGTAAGTTATACTTACAAGAATAGAGCAGACAGGTACTGCTCTATTGCCACAGCTCTGGTGGAATTATCCCCACCTAAGGATTTCTTTGGACGGAATATGCTTTCAATTTTTTAATAATAAAAATAAAAATAAAAATAAAAATTGGATGGATAAAACTATAAAATAGTTTGGAATGATATAAAATGTATGTATATATAAATATATATATATATATATAAAAATGCCAGGAGTAAATAAAAGTGTATAAAATACAGTAAAAATAAGTTTGCAATTGGTCCTAGTATAAAAGGTAACCAAAAAAACTTTTATTGATTAAAAATACACTTATTAAAACCATTTACGCGTTTCACCTTTGGGGTTTTCTCAAAATGGTAAAAGACGTCCGGCCATCTTGGCTGCCAGGCCCCGCCCCCCTGTAAACTTTATGTTTTAATAAGGATGAGTGTGTCTCACATCTTTTGCATCTTGAGTATTTTTTGTAAACCATTTTTGCTTAGTTTCAGTATTTTTGTTTGATTTAATTTTTTCATTTTTTTTTTTACTAACAGCTCCTTTTCTTTACAAATATGATTACGAAAAATAAACACTGAAGCAGATGTTGGTAAAAAAAACTAAAAAAAACAACTGCAATACAAAACAAAAAATAAAACATTTGGGTCATGTGCTGTTTGGGTTCTTTCCTGTAAAAAACATTCAAATTGGAAGACAACTTAGATTGTAGGTTACATATAAAACATACTGAAAATCCAGCTTAGAAACACTATTGTTGTGGTGCTGTGCTGCTGTGATTTCTGCTGAGAGTTCAAGGTTCTGTGTGACTGTGTAGTGGTTTTTTTTTTTTGCATCACACTTTGTCTGCTTATTTTTTAGGGTTATTTTCTATTTGGAATATACAACCATTTTCAGCTTCAGGTTCTTCACTGACTGTAGGACATGAGCATCCAATATTTGCTGATATTTAATTGAATCAATACTTCAGTCTACCTTTACAGTATTTCCTGTACTACCAGGAGGCACACGATCCCAAATCATAATAGATCCACCCCTATACCTAAAGCAGACTGTTCTTCATTCCCTTACTGTCATTACCCGGGAGGGTCTGGAAGAAGCAAGAATGGAGAATAGATAGCAGATGGACAACACATTTTTGCTGGTAGGGACTTATTGGTGACATAGGATTGGGAACAAGAGTCTTGGAGGTCTGTGACTACACGAGGGCTTCATTAATAAACCAGAAACAGAACAAAAAAAGTCCAAAGCATCAAATCCAGCAGGTACAAAAGTCAAAGCAAGTAGCACAAATAATAATAACAAAGTATTTAAGCAGGAAAGGTACATTCAGATTACTTTGAGTTCCAAGTATGCCCTGTGATGTTATGTTTGCCCAATGTTACTATTACCTATTTAACAGTACTTATTTTATCTACCTCAGAAGGATGAGGGCAGTGGCGTACACACAATCCATGGGGCCCCGGTGCGAAACTGATCCGTGCCCCCCCCTGTTCATTTCTGCCAAAGGATGTGAATAAAATAAACTATGAAGAATTGTAAAATAACTTATAGCCTAATAGCCATTAAGTGTTGTTAAAATTTAGGTAATTAAATTTTCTCTTTAGACAGGGTGTTTTTTCTTCAAATGTTTAACCATTTTGTTCTCCAAATTGACTTTTGGTGATTGTAGCCAAAGAGCTCCATTTTCACTTCATAAGACCACATGTATCAATTGGTGCCAAATTGCATCTGGCTTTCATAATCATGCAAGTGTTGCTGCACAGTGGCCTTGTACACAACAGTTACATCTATATGCAGGTCTTTTGCAAGGCTATCCTGACCATTCTACAAGAAGTTTATTGGAGATTTTTCTTATTCTTCCAGTTCTTGCCTTTCATTCAACAGTTTATTTGAACTTCTGTTTCCTGACACATCTTTTTAGTTTCCTCTGCTTTGTAAGATTCAATTATATTTATTATCTGATTAGCAGTCACGTGCTTAGAAGAGCCCATGTTTGTTGGCTGGAAGCAGAACACCCTAAAAGGTTATAGAGTCCCTATTTAGTGTTAAGCTATATTTAAATAGAAAAATGAATGTAATTGAACACAACTTTTAATGCACAGTTATTACTAATTTCCAGAATTTAACTGATAGAAACAAAAACTGTATATGTTGCAAATGCAACTGTTTGAGCACCCTTTTTCGATGAACCACTGGTAAGGTCATAGAACCATTATTGTTTAACTTGACTTGTTACTATACCTTGATCACAGTGCAGTGGTGACAGTTCCAAATCTTAAAAGGTCAATCTAGAAACTAGACATGTGCAATTCGCTTTGGTCCGAATTTAAATTCGGCCGAATTTCAGCCATTTGCTACCAAATGTCTGAATTGCCGAACCGAACCGAATTGCCAAAGTGCCAAATTGCAGAAGTCCTAAATTGCAGAAGTGCCGAACCGAACCGAACCGAACCGAATAGCCGAATTTTGGAAGTGCCGAAGTGCTTCAGATTTCTGTAAAAAGTGGCAAAACAGAAGAGGGAGGGAAACATAAGGGAATGATGACAGGAATCTAACCCTACCCCTAACCTTAACCCTAGTCCCGAATTGCCAAAGTCCTGAATTTTGGAAATGCCAAACCAAACCAAATTTTTTGCCCATGCACATCCCTACTAGAAACTACAATCATTTCATCTTATTGAAGTGGTTATAGTGCTTGGATTATCCTGGCGCTGTCACTCCTTTTAGTGTTTAACCATTTTTGAAAGATTTTAACACTGAATGAGCATCCCTCAAGCCTTCAGCCTGGTACCTACTCGAGGTGTGGCTGAGGTGGAGATTACACTAATTTTTACCCATACCAATTCATGCCAGCAATGGGTGGCTGTGATAGGCTAGTAGTCAGAGAGTAGTGAGCTGATGCTTTCCTATGGGAGAAGCCCTAATGCGAGCATGGCAAGCGCTGAACATGTGCATTAGGTCTCCCCCACCGGTTGTCGCCAGCAGGGGGGGGAAACAGAGGAGAAGCACAAGCCAGCGCCGAGGGACATCAGTGCTGGACTCAGGTAAGTGACAGAAGGGGTTTTTAACCTCATCTGCGCCCACGGGGCACCAGATAGAGGGGCACCAGAGGGAGATATAGTGCAAGAAAAACAACTTGTTCTCCTGGCATTATAGTTTTCCTTTAAGTGGAGAAATCCAGACTTCTTCTTTACACAGCACCTCAGTGCATATGTCTAGCTCGCTGCTGATCTTTGTTATCACATAATAGCACAGGATTTGCAAAAGGCCAAGCTAATAACCACAACTGACAGGGACTAGATTGAGGTTCCCAGGTGCAGGACAAAGAGGTGCAATTTTCTATATTTTATTTTATTTTTACACTTCACACAAATACATAGTATTTAAATATTGGGGATTGTCAAACATAAGCTTGAGCATAAATCTCCCCCTTTGTTTCCATTTTTCCTTCTCATTTGCAATGTGTGCCATGGCTGTGGTTGGTCTAAACTGGATTATGATGTCACTAGCTAATCTTTTAATCTTAAGAGAAAATGGTTCATGAAATGAAGAAAAAAAAAGGTTAACACAATTTATAACAAATAAACAGGAAAAAAAAGAATCTGCACTGATATAGTATACTGACAATATCATTGCTGTGACATGTTTTACTGTTTTGAAACACTTATATTTGTGTTCAGCTAAGTCCCCCGAGTAAAACAGTACCCCCCCCTGACCCCCCATGTACAAGTTTTAGGGTGTCATGGAAAGTTACAGGGTTAAATACAGTGCTAGCAAATTAAATTCTCTGGACTTTTGGCCTGGGTTGGCAGGGCCCTCAAATTGCAATCAATAAAATTACTTAATTATGTAGAAATATTACATAAATATGTATGTATAATTTAAATATATATATACATATTTATATGTTTGAAGTGTACGTGTATATTTATGAAATATTTATGTAATTATGTATATGGATATATATATATAACGTATTATTTGTATTTATTTATTTATATATACATAGATATATATAATTTCATTATATATATTTTTATATCAATAAAATTAATTATAATAATTAGTATGACATTATATATATATATATAAGATATGTATACATATTATATATAGATATAATATATGTATATATATATCTCATATATATATAAATATAAATATATTTTGTTTATTTATTAACATTTTATTTTTTATGTTTCAGAAGCAGGGAGACTGCCTGTCAGTTCAGGCAGTACCCCTGCAGACAGAACCATGGGCAGCTATTGCGGCCATGTGAACACTCTTTCAGAGCAATCACATGACCCGCAGGGGGCCTGGTTTGCCGAGGGGGGGGACTGTCTGGGCTGTTAGGCAGTCCCCCAAGACTGGGAGCAACACCAATCACCAGCGGGGGAATGGCGGGGATCGGGTAAGTTATAAGGAATGCCGCGGACGTGCCTAGTACCGTAAAGGATCACTGTAGGGTCAGGAACACAAACATGTATTCCAGACCCTATAGTGTCAAAACCACCATCTAGCCCCCCTAGACCCGTCATGCCTCCATAAATATAGCAAAATCTTACTCTATTCAAGCCAGAAGCTGTAGCTCTGCATGCTGTTTGCCTCAAAAAAAAAAAGCAGTCTGCTGACATCATCAGAAGTGGTAGCCTGATCCAATCACAATGCTTCCCCATAAGATTGGCTGAGACTGACAAAGAGGGAGATCAGGGGCAGAGCCAGCATGATTCAAACACAGCCCTGGCCAATCAGCATCTCCTCATAGAGATGAATTGAATCAATGAATCTCTATGAGGAAAGTTTAGTGTCTGCATGTAGAGGGAGGAGATACTGAATGTTTGGATGCATTTTAGGCAGCCATGACCCAGGAAGGATCTCTAACAGCTGTCTGAGGAGTGGCCAGTGAAGTTATCACTAGGCTGTAATGTAAACGCTGCATTTTCTCTGAAAAGACAGTGTTTACAGCAAAAAGCCTGAAGGTAATGATTCTACTCACCAGAACAAACTCAATAAGCTGTAGTCGTTCTGGTGACTATAGTGTCCCTTTAAGGACTGTTTTTTGTCGGATGTACCTAGTACGTCCATGGTCCTCAAGGAGTTAAGAAATAACTTTTTTTTCATAACCAGATCAAAAAGGAATGCCATTAGCGAAAATCTCTTCCCCTGTAAAGATCACTAGAGAATCACTATTGTTGATTCTATGAAGGTATATGGAAATAGATCTCAAAGGTCATCTTTAAACCCACGATCCTTTGTAGACACGGGACCATTTTTCCATGTTTGTTATTTAAGGAAGCTTTGGAAATAATTTGGAATATTTGTGTTCGATAATCCATTCATACACAAACTGTCTGCAGTATGGTTTGTGTGGCAAGAGACTGTGTGTGCTTTTTAGAGTGTCGGTGTGAAAGTGTTTGTTTCAACTCATTAAGCATGCTTCTATGTTCAACAAATTCCTGTAACCTAAGCTTTCCAAATTGAAATAATTTGCATTTTATTTCATCAGAATAAAATAAACTGTCCCCTTCCCATCTATGCTAACGCAGCATGGTTTATGTCTCATTTGGCAATCCCTGCATCTATACTTAGAAGATCTTTGATGTACTCATAGCAAAGGGTTAGTTTTGTAGAATGCAAATTGTTACAGTTTGTTCATGTGAATTCATGTGAACACATAGTGGAAAAGGGTTGTGCAGGTGCAGTCTTCAATTCTTAAGAAAACAGGAAATTAACACGTGAAAAAGTTACTAATTTGAAGAATTGTCAGCCTATTTCTTTACAATCACACTACCAGATGAACGTTTAAAAGAGGGTGGAGGTGCCAACTGCATGTACATTACTTGCAATTGCTTTACACAGCAGAAACATGTATCTAACTGATCATCTTATTCACTAGTGTGGGAGAAAACAAACGCAAGACATAAAATGACAGATCAATAAAACTTAAAGAGCTTAAAGGATCACTATAGGGTCAGGAACACAAACACGTATTCCTGACCCTATAGTGTCAAAACCACCAACTAACCCCCTGGGCCCTTCATGCCTCCATAAATGTAGCAAAATCTTACTGTATTCAAGCGTGAAGCTGTAACTCTGCATGCTGTTTGCCTAAAAAAAAAACAAGCAGTCTGCTGACATTATCAGATGTGGTGGCCTGATCCAATCACAATGCTTCCCCATAGGATTGGCTGAGACTGACAAGCAGGCAGATCAGAGGCAGAGCCAACATGATTCAAACACAGCCCTGGCCAATCAGCATCTCTTCATAGAGATGAATTGAATCAATGAATCTCTATGAGGAAAGTTCAATGTCTGCATGCAGAGGGAGGAGACATAAATGTTTTGATGCATTTTAGGCAGCCATGACCCAGGAAAGATCTCTAACAGCCATCTAAGGAGTGGCCAGTGAATTTATCACTAGACTGTAATGTAAACACTGCATTTTCTCTGAAAAGACAGTGTTTACAGCAAAAAGCCTGAAGGAAATGATTCTACTCACCAGAACAAATTCAATAAGCTGTAGTTTTTCTGGTGACTATAGTGTCCCTTTAAATATATATATATATATATATACATATATATATATATTGAAAGATCCAGAGTAGTAGATATTAAGACAATATAAAATATTTCAGTGTAAGAGGCAATCTAAAGGATAATACACAATTGAAAACAGCAACACTTTATAATTTAATAATTTGAAATAAAAACAAGTAGCATGCTAACTTGTCCAATTGTTTCACGGGGCAAGTTTAAATCTTTAATAGGAAGTCTCTAATCCCTGTAAGCACCATGACAGTTAATGCATAGTAAATATATATGTGAAAATTGCTGGCACTCCAGGTATTGAAAAAAATAAAACTTGTCATTTATTGAAGTGTATTTAAAATTTTTTTTATAGAAAAACAACTTTTAGGAACACGGGATGCTGAAAAAAATTGCAAGCATGGTCCAACAAAATATTACATAACGAAACACGTGACTTGTAATGTTACAAGTTTGTCGGGCATTGCTTGTCATTTTTTTTTAGCAGGCTATAAACAGTGTTATCGTCTTAAACGAGGCATTTTCTATTTATGCTTCATTTACTGAAAACCTCTATACATCTTCAGTCCCACCAATCATGTTCTGGTAGTGAATGCAGGTACAGTGTTGAATTAAGATCCACAGCTTTATTCAGTTTTCAGCAGAGCAGTCACCCTGTCTACTTTAATTGTCAAGAACAGCTACAAGTAAGGACTCAGAGTTAGCACAAAAATGTTTTTAAAAACAAACAAAAAAATCCACACCCCAAAACTAAGCAGTATTTGAATTATTTAAATATAAAGATCAATTCCTTATGCTAATCCAAAAAAAAAAAATCCATAAGGGATTTATGAAGTTTTGCATATGGAAGTCCAGGGAAGACCACATATAAATATTCAAGGTCGGGAGGTGAAGTAATAAAGTCAGTGAGAAAAAATGTTGATCATTGATTATCCTGCAAACAAGTTATTTGATTAACAGACCTATCATGTTTTAAATCTTTGAGGTATGACAAGCATCACACATATCTGAGGCAAATGCAAGAACCAGAAAAATACAGTAATTGGAATGCTATTAGATTTAAATTATTGTTATATGTTCACAAAAATGATTCTTAAGAGTACAGTTCTGTAACAAATGTTTAATTTCCTTTCTGTTTCAGATCTACTGAATATTCACACAGCATAATAAAACAAAGATTCCTACAATCAGATGCATTATGGATGTATGGAGCTTACCTAATGACTCAAAACCAGATAATGACACATTGGCAATGCTTGAAAACCGTTCCGTCACAACGATTTTGCCTGTGGTTTATTCATTTGTGACTTTAATCAGTATACCTGGAAATCTCGTGTCTCTTTGGATTTTAGTATTTCATTCCAAACCTATTACATCGTCGATAGTCCTAATGATCAATTTGAGTGTTGCAGACTTAGTCCTTGCAATATTTCTTCCATTCCAGATCATTTATCATATCAACAACAATAACTGGATCTTTGGAAAGGGTCTTTGTAATGTCGTATCTGTGCTATTTTACGCAAATATGTATTGTTCAATATTAACGATCATGTCAATTAGTATTGAACGCTATTTGGGCATTGTTTACCCTATGAAATCAAGTACATGGAGAAGAAAAAGGTATGCTGTTGCTGCCATCATATTTATTTGGATATCTACACTATTATCATTATATCCAATGGAATCAACAGACCTAACCTACAAAGTGAGTCATTTAAACATAACCACTTGTTTTGATGTACTCAAATGGAACATGTTACCAAATCTCATTACTTGGGCAGTATTCATTCTGGGACTGTTTTTCTTCTTGTTTTTGATACCTTCGGTAGTGACTGTGTTTTGCTACATTCGTATTATCTGGACACTCGTTCGGACTTCAAATAGAAATGGAACGGGAAAAGAAAGAAGGCCAATAAGCCTTGCTCTGATTGTTCTTTTTGTATTTGTAACTTGTTTTGCTCCAAACAATTTTATCCTGATGATACACACAATTTATCGACTTTTCTACAACAAAAGTTACTATCATGCCTATAAACTTACACTCACAATGAGCTGTCTGAGCAGCTGCCTTGACCCTTTTCTATATTATTTTGCATCCAAGGATTTTCGCAAGAAAGTGCTGGAGGTATGGAGTAAAACATTCAGTCGGGACAAAATATTTGAAGGGAGACGAGGCAGTTTGTTCTCGGGCACGTTTTCAAGTGGACACGCAGAAATCATAGAAAATGGAAATGGCTGCAAATATAAGTTGCAGGAAAGTGATTTGTAGGCTTGCAATAAAAACATGACTTAATGAGCTAAAGGATTAAAAGAATGACCGGGTACCAACTTCCAAAAGCCCGTTTATTAAGTGTTAAAACAGGAGACCCAATATATCCTGTGATTAGAGATGCATGGCATTCAAATGCATTTCTATGAAGAATTGTTTTGTTTATATTTAACTTTCAACAAAAGAAAAGGGATTTGTAGTTTTGTAAATAGTGAAAAACATGACGTGATAGGACATGAGTTACATTATTTCATCGTATATTAGAGAAGATATTCTCAATACTGCACTCTTTTTTTTCACTGGAAAAAAATGCTTTACTGAACTCCACCGAGCACTAGAGTAAATAATCTACTGCATTTCTTTTTGCTAACCAAAGACACTATACTGTATATATAGACACAGTAATGTAAAATAAATTCTGTCTAGTTGCAAAACTGGATCAATAAGAGCATTAAATGTCTCAATGCAAGCAATCTTTTGGAATCCCTTATGATGTATTATTGCATGTTTTTTTTCCCATCTGTTTTGTCATCTGTGAAAACTGAAAAATTCATTAAAAAGTAAATTGTGGTGAATTGAACCTGATTTGCAAAACTCAGGCATAAATAGCAAAGCTCTCTCTATATGTGAGGTGATAATTTTATACAACTCAGTATTTTAGCCTGAATTTAGAAATGTATTTTTTAGTTTACTAGAATATACAGTTTAGAGAAAAACAATAGAGAAGGCAACTCGTGAATAAAGTTTCCAATTCGAATCCCTTCAAATTTAAAAAAAGATATGAATAACCCCCCACAACCCCTACATTTCACTTAATATTGAAAAATGGCACGTGTTCAACGAACACTCTTTCTAAGCTAAGCCTGGAGGTGCAGGTCTTTGCTCATTGGCTGAGAGTGATCAGTTGATTATATTATGCAATGAGCCAGTCCTGCACTGCTTCCAGTTTCCTGACTGCACAGAGGAAGCAAGAAGTGACTTACAATGATAAGGAGGGCTGGATAGTGATGCAGGGCTCTCCAGGATGCCTAGCATTTACTTTAGTTGTGGTTATGGTGTTGGTTTCATTTAAAAGGTTTAAATACTTACTCTGGGAATGAATCATGGACTCCTGGTACAGTGGCGGATCCAGAGCCTGATCTCGGGAGGGGCACTTGTAGATTATTTAAAGAAATAATCCAGACACAATAACCACTACAGCTCAGTGTAGTGGTTATGGTGTCAATAGTGCCGGGAACCTCTCCCAGAGTAAGTAGTCAAACTGTTTAAGAACAGTTTGACAACTTACCTGAGGTCTGCTGGGAAATGGGGCTGTAGTATGGCATAGGAGCAGTGGTGTGTGTGAGTGGTGCAATGTGTAAGGGGTGCAGTGTGTGTGTGAGGGGGACAGTGTGTGAGCAGTGTGTGTGTGTGTGAAGGTTGCAGTGTGTGAGTGAGGGCAGCAGTATATGTCAGGGGTGCAGTGTGTGTGTTAGGGGGGCAGTGTATGTGTGGGTCGGTATTTGTGTGTGACATTTGCAGTGTGTGTGCGTGTGTGAGGATTGCAGTGTATGTGTAGGGCAATGTGTGCATGGGGAGCAGCGTGTGTGTGTATTATTATTATTTTGTTATTTACAAAGCGCCATCAGATTCCGTAGCGCTGTACAAAGGGTATGGGAGCAGTGTGTGTAATGGGGGGAACAATGTGTGTGTGTGATTATAAAAAAAGCCCCCTACCCTTCTTATCACACACATTGCTCCCCCCCCACACATACACATACACTGTCCCCATACATACATCCATAACAATTACATTTTTAAAAAGCCAATACATATTATAACCCTTCTTATATGTTTTTTTTTTAGTTTAATTTAAACAAATATTCTTTATGTCCCCCCTCCCTTCTTACCTTTACTGGGAGGAGCGGGGGGGCATTTCTTAGTCCTGGTGGTCCAGTGGGAAATCCCTGGTGGTCCCAGTGGTGATGAGGTGAACTCTAACCCGCGCTCCAGGGCTAGAGTTCACTCTCGCGAGATTTGGAGCAGGCTGAGCTCCTGGGTCCTCACTCACTACCTCCCCTGCCGGCTGTCAGCACAGTGCCTGCGGACCTGGGAGGGAGATCTCTGATCTACCCTCCGGTCCCTGTCCACGAAGGCACATTGCAGGGCTGGCACTTGGACAATGACAGCCCTGCATTATCCGGCAGGGGAGAATCTGGGGGGGGGAGGGCGTGGCAATTGCCCCGTTGCCCCCCCCTGGATCCGCCACTGTCCTGGTACCATAACCACCACAGAGGGAAGATAGCTGAGAGAAAAAATAAAGCTGAGAGAAAAGAAAGCCGAAAGCAAGACCCTCAACTGAATATTAGCATCCCTAACAATCTCTGAATCTTGCTTAGATATGCAAAATCTGAATTATACAAAAGAAAATTTTAAGCAGTCTGAGATCCAAATGGTTCCTCTTTCTGTGATGGTACTAGATACCCTGAATCTGTACGGTCTTATACACCTTATACAAATTATAAATACTTTTAGAAAATATACTGAAATATAAGAATAAGCAATGGTAGAATAAAAATAATTCTTGGGCACAGCTGTGATTGAGGCATGTCTGGGACACATCAATCACAGCTGCATCCACTATACTCATTCGGCATCCACTATCCATACACACAAACATGCTCACTATACATACACACTGCATCCACTATATCCATACACACCTTGCATCCACTACGCATGCACTAATTTCATCCACTATACACACACACACACCCTGTGTCCACTATATATCCACATTATTTATCCTTGTGGACGGACTCGGGGATGCGTCCAGTAGGCAGACTCGGAAGGAACACTTGCCTAAGCCTTGAGCTGTCTAAGGACCACAAAAATTCTGATGGCAACCCTGAATACACACACATGCTCACATTCATATACACATACTCAAATTCTCAATACACACATGCATATATAAACACACCCACATACATTCATACACTCACATTCATATATGCACAAATTGACAAATACTCACATTCATATACAAACTTATATTCATACACCTATACACATTTTATTAGTTTTAGGCTTTTATTTCTGGCAGTAGTGAACTTACCAAGGGGGTGGAGTGGAGAGGGCGGCCTCGGAAGATGGAGACTCCTGGGCCACTGTATTCACACTCCGCATCCACTACACTCACTTTATCCAATACATTTGCACACTCTGCATTAACTTTACACACAGACACACATGGCATCCACATTACACACACTGCATCAACTTAAAACACACACTGCATTCACTAGACACACACACACACAAGCACACTCTACATCCACATTACACAAACTGCATCTACTTTAAACACACACTGCATCTACTATACTCGCTCTGCATCCACTTTACATACAAACACATATGGCATCCACATTACACACACTGCATCAACTTAAAACACACACTGCATTCACTAGACACACACACACACAAGCACACTCTACATC
>OW240912.1:95802312-95994286 GCA_933207985.1 Pelobates cultripes | reverse complement strand
GGGGAGACAGACAGAGAGGGAAGAATGAGACACTGGGAGAAAGAGGGGGAATAGAGAGATAGGGAGGGGGAGAAAGAGACACAGGGGGAGAAAGAGATGGGGAGGGGGAGAAAGAGACAGAGAGGAAGAGAGATGTGGGGGAGAGAGAGAGAGAGACAGGGAAAGGGGGGAGAAAAACAGTGGAAGAGAAGGAGAAAGAGGCAGAGGGGTAAGAGAGACTGGGAAGGAGAGGGGAGAAAGAAACATACAGAGGGACGGGGGGAGACAAAAAGGCACACAGAAGGGCTGTATATATCACTGGTGGATCCAGGGGGGCAACAGGGCAATTGCCCCCCCTCCCCTGTCCGCAGGCACTGTGCGGGCAGGGGAGGAAGGAAGAGAGGATCTGGGAGCTCACCCTGGAGCTCCTCTGGGTCCTTCTTGCACGAGCACAGAGCGTTGCCGCGATTACCATGGCAACGTTACTGCTCTTGCGAGAGTCAACTCTGGCCCTGGAGCTACGGTCTAGTGTTCACTCTCAACACTGTGACCCCCAGGGATTCCTGGTGGTCGCAGTGGTGAGAGTGAACTCTAGCCCCATAAACACACTGCCCCCCCACACACACCATACACATTCACACACTGCCCCCATACACACCATACACATTTACACACATTTCCTCACACACACACATACACTGCCCACCCATATACACACAGACCCCCATACACAGCCCCCCATACTAACATTGCCACACACATACACAGCCCACACACCCTACACATTCACACACTACACCCCCCACACACACTGAACCTTTCACACACATTGCACCACTGCTCCTATTCCCTACTACAGCCCCCATATCCCAGCAGATCCCAGGTAAGTTGTCAAACTGTTCTTAAATGGTTTGACTACTTACTCTGGAGCAGTAGTGGTTATTGCGCATGGATTATTTATTTAAATAATCTACAAGTGCCCCAGTAGCCAGCCAGCCAACCCACAGGCTGGCCGGTAGCCAGCCAGTTAGCCAGCCCACAGGCCAGTAGCCAGCCCACAGGCCTACAGCAAGCCACAGGCTTACAGCCAGCAAGCCCACAGCCTGCCAGTCGCAGCCAGCAAGCCACAGCCTGCCAGCCGCAGTCAGCAAGCCACAGCCTGCCAGCCGCAGTCAGCAAGCCCACAGCCTGCCGGCAGTAGCCAGAAAGCCCACAGCCTGCCAGCCGCAGCCAGCAAGCCCACAGACTGCCAGCCAGCAACAGTAATTAAGGTAAGAGGAACCAACTTGGCCTAGGTATCAGCGAGCTATGTTGTGTTGCTATATTGTGAATAGGAACCAGAGTGTTGGAGAGACCATCCTCCAGGCCCCATTAGACTCCATTGTAGTCTCTAATGGGGCCTGGAGGAGATTCTTTCTAACACACTCTCTAAAGGACACTGAGATAGCCTCTGCTAGAAATCCCCTCCATGGCCCATTAGCCCTCAATTGTAGTCTCTACTGGGGCCTCGAAGGGCTTATTGCCCTTTTGTTCCTTGTGTCTAAAGATTTTGTAGGGTGTGGCTGGAGGCGGTGCATGGAGGCGGGACAAGGGTGGCGCTTGCTGCAGAGTATGGGTGGGGCCTGTAAGGGGGCCCTTGATTTATTTTTCCCGGGGGCCCTGAGGGTTCTCAGTCCGCCCCTGATAGCATCCCTCTTGACCTCCCCAACATGTCCGGTACACCTATCCATTTTCTATGCAGAGTTTCGATCCATCCGGTTCAGTTCTTTCAGGAACGTCACATCCTGCGGTTTCGGCTTACTGAGTCCCGATACGTCACTTCCTGTGACGTATGTGTTATGATTTCATTTCGATCACATGACTTTCGGGACTCGTTTGCGGCACGAAGAACATCCATTACAGATAGGGCAAAATGCCTTCAGTTCATAGCATTTATATATCCAAGTTATAAGGAAAGGAGACAGCAGAGATAAACAATATTATTAGACATCTTCTATCGTAAAAAATTTTTATATTTCATCTATGTAAAATAAAATAAATTTCATTTTGAAAAATACTGCTCAATCAATATATATATATATATATATATATATATAAATATATATATATATATATATATATATATATATTTAAAGGGGAAAGCATAGAGGGAAGAGAGTAGAGAGGGGTAGATCCATATTCATATTATATCATAAAGTTTGAATAGGTTTCTTAACGTAATAAACATATCTAAAATATTAAACAATAAAAGATATATAGTTAAAAACTGAATTATAAATAATAATAAGGGATAAGAACCTTTATAAAATACTATTAATTTCAAAATCAATATTGAGACCCAAGGGTCATAGAGTGCGCATCTTAAAGATCCACTTTACTTCTTGAGTGCTCAATCTTTTTGGAAGATCTCCTCCTCTCCAATGAGGCTCAATTTTTTTCTATAGCGCAGAAATTTTAAAATTTTGGATCTGACTCGTGTTTGTCCAAAAAATGTTTTGATACGCTGTGATTTATAAAACCCTTTTTAATATTTCTGACATGTTCGCTTATTCGAACTTTCAAAGGTCTTGATGTATTACCTATATACTGGAGGCCACATGTACAATTCAATAAATATATAACATTCTTTGAGTGACATGTGATCATAGATCTGATTTTAAATTCTTTTTTAGTATTAAGAGTTAAAATTAGTTATATTTATTTCTTTTATATTTGTTTGCTTACATCCATTACACATCCCACAATGGTAAAAACCTTGTTATTTCTTTGACCAATTTGTTAGGAAATTACTATTGTCTTGGGATGTTTTTTCTAAAAAACTACTAGTTAAAATTTGTTTAAAATTTTTTGCACCTCTAAAAATAAATTTGGGCTTAGGGCCTAGAAATTCCTGTATTTCTTCGTCCTGAGTTAAAATATCCCAAGTTGGGGGGCGGAGCCAGCTCTCGGCATGAACGGTCGCACTTCTCCTGCTCTCTGCCGACCGCAGCCCAAAACCGGACGAAAAAGACCCCAAAAGCCTTCCCTTCTGGTAACAGAGGGCCCGCAACTACTCCCCCTGATATGGGGAGAAAGACCAAAAAGCCGCGGCCCGATCGCCCGCGATTTACGGCCGATATCGGCGATTTACTGAGGAGGCCGCATGGCGCGGCGGCGCCCAACATGGCGGCCGAATATGAGGATTTCTCAGAAAGCTCGGACGACACATCCCTCCACTGCCCTGAGACACTGGGGTACAAGGGACCTCCTAAACTCAAACAACAGCCGATGAGCTCCCCAATCACTACGGAGATTCTTACCTCTCTCCTGACTGACCTACGCCAGTCGCTCTCTGCAGAGATCTCCCTGGTAAGGGAGGATGTAAAGGGGTTCACTGATCGCCTCTCAGCAGTGGAGCAATCCACCCAGGCACAAACAGCACAAATAACAGAGCTGCAGAATCAGGTCAAAGACCTCTCCTCAGCCCACATCACACTCACCCACCAACTAGCAGCAATGGAAGACAAAAGGAGGTGGAAGCATGTTAAAATCAGAGGCCTCTCAGACGCAATTGCCCCAGCCGAACTTCCCCACCTACTCAGAAGGCTTTTCACAGCCCTCCTGTCCCCCAAACAAGCTAAAGGGGTGCAGCTAGATGGCATGTTCCGCTTGCCCAAACCGACACAACTTGCAAATTCAGCGACAAGTGACCTTCTGGTCAAATTTCAAAATGGGCAAGACAAAACTGCCTTAATGGGCTCCATCAGGGGACAAAATCCATACCGCTTTGAGGACATGGACTTAACGTTCTATTCCGACCTCTCACGCACAACACTGCAATGGCGGAAATCTCTCCGACCACTTACAGCGGCATTGACGGCTAAGGGAGTGAAGTATCGCTGGGGACCATCACACATACTCCTCATCCAACACCAAGGCAAGGAATATAAAGCGACGGACGTCGCAGAAATGGACACTGTCTTGACCGACATGGGACTACGGCCATCTTCAACCGCTACAACCTGGGATCCGACTAAAGTTGTCCCATTTGTTCCAGCATCCAGGGGAACGCTTGGAGAGCAGACTACCTGAACCGGGACTTTTGAGTTACTCTTGTTTTGCTTTTTGTTTTGTTTTAATGTTCTCCCTCTTATACACACCGCTGTAAACGTACAAGTTTACTCCTAGGGCATAGGCCCTATTGAGGGGTAACCCAGAAACCCCTACACACACATAGCAGGATTGCTATACGGCTTTTATTTGCCGCCGAACCGGGCAGAACCCGGACTAATTGGCTCCCTTTAATACCAAAACCCCCCCAGCTCCAACGCATTTACTCTACCACGAGATCACTAATTAGGAGCTGCACAAATACACTACCAGGTTGCACGTCAGTATCCTCTTTTATCCTCTCACTCACACGACAATCTAGGCCGTGCACAGCCCTCTCTGTCCACAAGGCCTTACGACCTTACACACGGCCTATAGCTGGAATTTCTAACTGATCCACAATACGGGCGTATTAATATACTCCCTCAGAACACAGGGTCCCATTTCACTTTTGACTCAAGAGGCACATAAGCATGCACCTTGCCTTCCACTGTAGGCATACTCCAGTCCATAAGCATATACGCCGATACTAACCATACGACCAGGATTGAAATTGCTCTTTTTCTATCCTATTTTCAGTGGCTGCATTATGTTGAATCTTTTATATAACCTTTTTAAAAAATTGTGCCGATACTCACATGCCATGCTATTGTTATACTATTCTATTGATTGCAGCTTGCTATAGCTGTCGTGGCTATGCAAGCGTATTGTTTATGTATGCACTACCAAAATAAAGAATTTAAAAAAAAAAAAAAAAATATCCCAAGTTTTATTTATAATCTTTTTAATAGCACCTATATTAGAATAATTAAAAATGAGAGGAATTTGTTTTTCATTGCCTGTCAGCAAGTTATCTTTCTTTTTATATTTTAACAGAGGAGATCTTTTCAAAGAGGACACCTCCTGAATTTGTGTATCTAAATCTTTCTTTTGGTATCCTTTTTGTATAAATTGTTTCTTTAAAAATTCAGCCTGATCAAAAAAAATCTTGTTTTTTTTTGTACAATTCCGGCGTAACCTTAAAAATTGTCCCCTAGGAATATTAGTCAACCAGGGTTTGTGATGGCAACTGCTAACTTCAATATAACTATTAACATCAACTTGTTTAAAAAAAGTGTGAGTGGTTAAAACATTATTACAAACATGAATATTCAAATCTAAAAAGTCAATGTTTGTATCACACACACTTAAACAAATTCCCCAAATCATTACAATTAAGAGAATTAAAAAAATTATTAAAAAGATCTTATCCCCTAAATGGGCAGAAAAAACAGAATAATAAAATAAGGATAAAACACTAGATATAAGTGACTCCCACCCTCTCCAAAAAAATAAAATGATAAATAAGTATACACAATAAAATAAAACTAGGGTTGGGGGTGGGAAGGGGAAAGGGGATTCGGGAAGGGGTCTTTAGGTAAATTAATAAGATAACACAAAATATTTATGATGACCAGAGTACCAAGGCCTGAAATATAGAAGCATTAGCAAAACTATACAAGGTAGGTACACATCTGAAATAAATAAATAAAAATACATACACATATTGACTGATAGACACACACTCACTGATAGTCACACATACACTCACTGACAGACATTCACAGAGTGACTGACAGACACACACTCACACTGACATACATACACACACACACACATTCATTAACTGACAGACACACGCTCATACACATTTCCCCCAACACTCATAAATTACTATTATTTTTTATTTTTTTTATTTAACTCCACCCAGCCTCAGTAGGATAACTGGAGTGGATTTGTTACCTAGGGTCCAGTGGGGCTGCAGGGGCGGGGGAGCTCTGATCTAACTGCTCAGCTCCCTCGTGCACCGCTTAATAATGCTAGGAGCCGGTCTGACGTCATATTCCGGCTCCCGGCATCACTAAGTGGCGCGTAAGGGAGCTTAGCTGTAAGAGCTCAGGCTACAGCACTCCCACACAGAACACGCAATAGAAGCTGCCGCAGGCATTGTAGGGGGCCCAAAGGTGGCCAGCAGGCCAGCTCTTGGGTCCCCCAGGACATGAGGCTAACAAGACACCCTACCGGTGACCTATGGCCGCATGTCCACAGAGAGGGCTCGGCATGCCAGCTGTGGCACGCGTGCCATAGGTTCGCCATCACTGGTGGGGCATAGTTAGTATAAAATAAACTGCGAAGTGAGATATTAAACGTACTTTCACTACATTGAGGGTACCATTCTCTGTACCTGGTCTGCTTTTAATGTGGTTGGCCACTTTGATTGGTAGATCGCTTGGAATGCATTGTCAGACGGACATGGCTATTCTTCAGTGAGCCCACACCATTTCTGGATGGGTCCACCCATATGGGTAGCACCTATAATGTAGGTCACATCACTGGTCAATTAACCTACATCCCACTTTACTGTACGCCAATGTTTGTGGTATGCAAAAATAACACAATAAGGGTGTGTCGGCGAGCAGCGTCTCTTCTTCGCTGCTCGCCGCTCGTGTCCTCCACGCCTCCCAGCGGCAGCATGTATAACGCTGCACGCTGGGAGGTCGCAAATTTATGCAAACTCACGTGACCCGGCATTAATGCAACAGTACCACAATCACAGTGGGAGGCGTAGATATCTCCCACGTGTGATTGTTAATTCTGATTGGAAGTTATCCAATCAGAATTAAGCAAAGGGTATTTATACTTACCTTTCCTGTCTCTCAGTGCCCTGTTGTGGTCTTGTGATACCTGTAGTGCAGTTTGCTCGTGTTTCTCTCTGGTTAACGATTATTTGGCTCGTTATTCCGATTATCCTGTCTTCTCCACTCCTTTGACCTCGGCTTGTTTCTCGTTCTCCTGTTTTCTGGCTCCCTTTACTTGGCTTGTCTCCTGACCATTCTTAGTGTGCTTAGCCCGGCCACTCTAAGGACCGGTATAGCATCTTTCCTCTGTGTCCTGTTAGCGTGTTAGGTTCCAGAATCGTGATAAAGGGAACAGCATACATAAAAAAATACAGTATACATTTTCACAAGGCTCCTTAAAATCACATGCCTTGGTCATATAATATGGCCATACCATGTTTAAGCTATCACTTTTTCAACGTACCCCGATATTGGTAGGTGCTTATGGCAATTCTTGCTGCCTTAGCTGCTTGAACAGACTCTCATCAAATGTATTGTCCTGTGTGTACTTCTAAAATGGGTACGTGGAGTGGAGGAATTGGGGGCTCAACTCAAAAAAAAATTTTCAGGACTCCAGATACACATAGAGGGAATTAATTGAGGAAGAGTGGGTCCATACGTTTCTTAAAAGTATTGTTGCTGTAAAGATCAAAATACTGTATATGAAAAATACTCATTTAAGGTACAAACAAAAAAGTATACATTTATTTACAAAGCAACCTAAAATGAATTACAAATATGGTGATTTAATCACACCATATGGCCATACAGTGTGCAAGCCCCCCACTGCTTCAATACATTTGGGAATATTGGAAGTGGCCCGCCAATATTTGTACTTGGAAATACTGATGGGCTTATACATTGCATGGCCACATAGTGCAATTAAATCTCTATATTTGTTTGCTAAGAAAGGTGCTTTTCAAATAGTCTTAAAAGATTTTATACTGCATTTTTATGTGTGCAGTCCACTTAACTGCCATAATGTGAACTCTGCATATATATTGCATTGAGTGCGCACCTCCCAATTACCTTTTTTTTTGTCATAATATGTAAAGAGTAATATGTAATGTAGTGAATGAAGTGTACCTCTTATTTTAATAAAGTTAACAAAATGGTATTTATTTCTTATTATTTTCATATATAATGAATTTTGAAATAAATAATTGAAAATAATGTTTACTATTCATAGACATATGACTTTTCTTGCCTTCTTTAATTACATGTCAGTGTTTAAAAGAACACTGTAATGACTACCATTTCATCACTGTGTCCCTCCATTTAGTGTTAAACCATTTTGAAGCAGTTTAACACTAAATAAGTGTCCCTGGTCACCCACAACTCAGCCCCTACTGTAGGTGTGGCTAAGGAAGAGATTACACATTTTCTAGTAGTCATAACCATTGTTACCAGTAATGGATGCTAAATAGGATAAAAGCAGTCAGCTGACACTCTCAGCCAATCAGAGGTGCCCATTGTTGCCCAGGCCAATACTTCCTTATTAGCCCAATCAGCATAGAGGGGTTGGGGCTGCTGGGGACTTTTGTTTAGGATTAAAACATAAAACTATTAAGAACTATTCAACACTGAATGAAGGAATGGCACCAGGAGACTCCAGACCAGGGCCAGATTAAGAGCCCAGTGGGCCTGGTGCTGACAATTATGACGGGCCTAATTACAGAATCATATCGACCAAAAACAGTAAAACACTCCCAAGCGTCATGTATCTGATGGAGATGGTGCTGGAGAGAAAGAAAACATCAGCTATAAGAAAACACATACCCTGGGCTAATCTCTCACTAATTTATGTTTTCATCTTTCAAGTAAATCCACAACCCCTAACAGCAGTGTCCAGTCAAGCAAGAAGTCAATGGGCACGGTAAAAAGGTGTGCCACTGACACAAATCACGTAACCTGCCAAAAGGGTCGAACATGCCCAAAAAGAGGATATGTCTGCCCAAAGAATTAGAAGGCCAGCCTAGTATGAATGCATGTCAGGCTGCCTGCCAATCATGCAGCTGGCCAATTAAGGGCATACTATGCAGACAGCACCCTGAGCTTGGCATAAATGCATCTAATGATGCGCTCGCTCAACGCTTTCTAAGGACTGTCCCCTAGCACTCGCTGGTCCACTTGTCTCCTCACCTTCTTACTAGCAGGCAGAAGCTCCTGGTATATAGTCTGGGACAGAGAAAAGCTGTATGTAGAAGAAAGGGAACATGCCACAGTGTTAGAGAGACCAAAGTCAGCATTACCTTAAAAGATCACTATAGGGTCAGGAACACAAACATGAATTCATGACCCAATAGTGTTAAAACCACCATCTAGCCCCCCTGGGCCCCTCATGTCTCCATAAATATAGCAAAATCTTACTGTATTCAAGCCTGAAGCTGTAACTCTGCATGCTATTAGACTCAGAAAAACAAGCAGTCTGCTGACATCATTAGAAGTGGTGGCCTAATCCAATCACAGTGCTTCCCCATAGGATTGGCTGAGACTGACAAAGAGACAGATCAGGGGCAGAGCCAGCATGATTCAAACACAGCCCTGGCCAATCAGCATCTCCTCATAGAGATAAATTGAATCAATGAATCTCTATGAGGAAAGTTCAGTGTCTGCATGCAGAGGGAGGAGACACTGAATGTTTGGATGCATTTTAGGTAGCCATGACCCAGGAAGGATCTCGAACAGCCATCTAAGGAGTGGCCAGTGGGCTATCACAAGTCTGTAATGTAAAGACTGCATTTTTTCTGAAAAGAGTGTTTACAGCAAAAAGCCTGACGGTAATGATTCTACTCACCAGAACAAATTCAATAAGCTGTAGTTGTTCTGGTGACTCTAGTGTCCCTTTAACTATATTCATTGTCAGCCAGTCCACACAAGTTTTGTTCCTATCCATCCCTCTTAAGTTTCCATACTTAAATAAGAGTATGTGAAAAGTAGTTAGGGTTGCCACCTTTCTTGGAAAAACATACCGCCCTTGCTAATTTGCATAATTAAATATGTATGGGTGACATCACATGATGTAAATCACAAGGAGTGACATAAGAGCAAATGCTGTAAAATCACCAAAAAACTACTTAGTTTGATTCTGCTGTATAGATGCATTCCTCCCAGTGGCCCCATGTCTCCCAGTGCCCCCATGTGTCGATTACTCCAGGTCTCCGTGTTCCTATGTATCAGTGTCTCAGTGCCCCATGTCTCCCCGTGTCCCCTAGTGTCGTGTCCCAAGGTCTCCCAGTGATCCTATGTATCACAGTGTCTCAATGCCCCATGTCTCCCTGTGTCCCCATGTATCCCAGGGTCCCCATGTCACTAGGAAGACAGGAAGACCTGGGGACACGGGGGAGACCTAGGGACACGGAGACACCAGTGACACTGGGAGACTAGGGGACTCGAGCTGGGACGCATGGGGACACTAGGAAAATAGGGGACACAGACACCAAGGACACAGACACTAGAGACACTGGCTGGGGGACATGGGGACATTGAGACATGGGGGCACTGGGAGACACCATGGCCACAGACACTAGGAACACTAGCTTGGAGACATGGGGACATTGAGACACTTGAGGCACTGGGAGACATGGAGGCACTAGGAGACATGGGGACAGTGAGACACTGGCAGACTGCGGGGCACTGGGAGATTAGGGGGCACTGAGACACCAGGGACACTGGCTGGGAGACATGGGGACACTGTGTCCCCATGTGTCTGTGTCATAATGTCTCCCAATGTCCCTTAGTGTCTCAGTGTCCCCATGTCTCCTTGCAGCATTTCCCCCATCCCTTACTTCCCTGAGCTGTAGGCTGTCTCTGCAGGGTGGGAGTTGCTGTCTGGACTCTCTGTAGATCAGTGAGTATAGATAGGCAGGGAGAGATATGGAACTTCCTATCCCTGCCTGTCTCCACATACAGCGACCCCTTCTGGCCAGTGCTGGTATTGCATAGTAATCTCTTGTTTATACTGAGAAAAATACCAGCATTTGTATTGCCAGTATCACTGTAATATTGGCACCAGCCAGGCAGCCTCAAATACTGGCTGTGCCAATAAAATAAAAGCCAGGTGGAATCCCTAAGAGTAGTGTGTGAAAAAAAAAAAAAAGTAAAAAAATTAATCTGTTAATTTGTTTTCAATCAATCTGTCCATAGTTAGTCTAATTGCATTTTATAACTTGTTTTATATGTTTAATCTTTTTATAGGTTTTTTTCTCTGCCTGTGAGCTGAATGTGTTTGATGTTCTGGCAGGGTCTGAGGTACCTCTGCCCCTATCAGCTATATCGGAGCTTTTAGGCACAAGCATCAGAGGAACTGAAATCTTACTTGATGCCTGTGTGGGCCTTAAACTATTGGAAGCAGATAATCAAAATGGAGAAGGTGAGTAAAATATATTACAGGGTTATTTATAACTTCCAAAAAAACAGTATATCACTACAGTGTCAGTGAATGTATTAAGTATAAACAATACTTAGCTTGAAGTAAAAAAACAGCCTCCCAAGATCGCTACCCAAAGGATGACCTTTTACAATATATAGAAAACCAAAACAAACATACGGGATACGGCTGGACAAATCTACAAAAGGAACATAAACAGAATATAGTGTAATACAGTTAACCAATCAATTATGCGCCACACATAAGTGCACTCACAGGATTGCGTTGAATAAAGCGCTCACAAGGTGCCTCCCCCGAAGTTATGGGGGGCAGTTGGTCCCACTTTCCACTGCAAGGTAACCGATATTACACAGGACTTCAATAGATGAGGGTAAAAAAAAAAGCTATTTTATTTGGTTAAAAGGTGAACAATCACCATAGGATAAATTGAAACAAACAATTGGTGCTTCGCGTTTCGTTCCGTAAGGAACTTCCTCAGGGACCACAATAGCATTAACCCCTTAAGGACTGGACTGTTTTTGCGATGTTGTACATTTGCGACCAGGAATATTTTTACACTTTTGTGGTGTTTGTGTTTGGCTGTAATTTTCCGCTTTCTCATTTACTGTTCCCATACAAATTATATATTGTTTTTTTCAGGACAAAAGGGGCTTTCTTTACATACCATTATTTATATAATCTCATGTATTTTAATTTTAAAAAAATACAAAAATCTGATGAAAAATTGAAAAAAATACATGTTTTTTGACTTTTACTTGAAAAATCTTTTACTCATCTACAAAAGCGAATGAAAAAAACTGCTAAATAGATTCAAAATTTTGTCCTGAGTTTAAAAATACCTAGTGTTTACGTGCTTTTTTTTTTGCATGTTATAGGGCTATAGGTACAAGTAGGATATTGCGGTTTCAAAACATACATTTTAAAAATTTATCAATAGTGACATTGTAACACTATTATCTGTCATAAATCTCTGAATAACACCCACATGTACATATTTTTTTTAAAGTAGACAACCCAGGGTATTCAATATGGGGTATGTCCAGTCTTTTTTAGTAGCCACTTAGTCGAAAACACTGGCCAAAGTAAGCATTCATATTTGTTTGTGTGTGAAAAAAGTAAAAAAACTAAATTGAACGCTAATTTTGGCCAGTGTTTGTGACCAAGTGGTTACTAAAAGACTGGACATACCCCATTTGCAATACCTTGGGTTGTCTTCTTTTGCAAATGGTATGCCATCATGGGGGTAATTCTCATTCCTTGGCTACCATACGCTCTCAAAGGCAACGTAACCAACCTGGCCATTTTTAATGTAAAAATATTTGACCCATATATTTGACCTTGTAACGTTCAAAAATGCTATAAAACCTGTACATGGGGGGTACTGTTTTACTCGGGAGACATCGCTGAACACAAATATTAGTGTTTAAAAACTGGAAAATGTATCACAACAATTATATCATCAGTAAAAGTGCTGTTTGTGTGTGAAAATGCAAAAAAAGTCACTTTCACTGACAATATCATCGCTGTGATATGTTTTACTGTTTTGAATCACTAATATTTGTGTTCAGCGAAGTCTCCCGAGTAAAACAGTACCCCCCATGTACAGGTTTTAGGGTGTCGTAGAACGTTACAGGGTAAAATACAGTACTAGCAAATTAAATTCTCTGGACTTTCGGCCTGGGTTGGCAGGCAGGTCCCTCAAATTGCAATCAATAAAATTACTTAATTATGTAAAATATTACATAAATACGCACGTAGAATTTAAATATATATGCATATTTATATATTTGAAGTCTACGTGTATATTTATATAATTATTTATGTAATTTTGTATATGGGCGTATGTATATTTCTTATTATTTTTATTTATTTTTATATACATAGATATATATACAAATTCATTCTAAGTGTATTTTGATATAAATATATATATATTAATTTTAAAATACAGTTAGAATAAAATTTCATATAGCTATATAATTTTTAAATTTTTTATTATTATTTTTAAAAAAAATTATTTAATTTAAATTACTTATTAGTTATATTTTATAATAATATATATATACAATATATATAGTTATTATATATATTATATATATACGTGTGTAATTTAATTATAAGTGTATTTTTATATTAATATAAGTACATATTAATATAAAAATACACTTAGTATGGCATTATATATATATGATATATAGACATATATTATATAGATACAATATATGTCTATATATCATATTTATACATATATAATTATTATTATTTTTTTTATTACCATTAACTTTAATTTTTTTTTTGATTTTACAGTTGCAGGGAGACTGCCTGTCAGTACAGGCAGTCCCCCTGCAGGCAGACACATGGACACCTATTGTGACCATGTGATGGCTGTGTTGAGCGATCACATGGCCACAGGGGTCCTAATCTGCCGTGGGGAGACTGTCTGGGCTGCAGGCAGTCTCCCCACAACCGGAGCCACGCTGATCGCCGCCGGGGGAACGACGGCGATCAGGTAAGTAGCCCCAGACCGTTTGGACGGTTCAGGACCGTCATCGGTCGGCAAGGCAAAAATGCCGATGACGGTCCTGAACCGTCCTCGGTCCTTAAGGGGTTAAAATAAATCACAGTATTACACTGTATGAAAAAACATATCCTAATCCACACATTAAAAAGTCCCTTTAAATAGGGCTAATCCCTATGTCCATTGGTAGATCCGTGGATGTTTACAACCTTCTGTAGCCTCATTGTTGTCGGTACAGAGTCTCCTCAGCTGTTCACAATCTCGGCATCTTCATCCCAATCAAAATTGGCGCGTTCGTTTGAGACCGGAACCGGAAGTAGGTGTGATCCAACATTTCCGCGTTCCACATGCATACCAGCTCGGTAATGCTTGAATTTGAGGGTATGTTGCCCTCTCCTTCATAGCAATGATTGACAAAAATTTATAATATATATATATATATATATATCTACTGAAGAAAGAGATATTAGCATCACAAACAGTTTAAAGACCATAATTCTGTAGATATCATACAAAACATAAGGTGGAATGCATAACATATATTGTCTGTAATCCATTATAAAATCGTATTCAGATCCACATAATAAGTGAGATAATTACCAACAATCTTAAAGTGACATGTGCTGGAAAAACAATAACAGGATAAAATATAGTAAATAAAAAAGTCTAATCAAATAATGTTCCCCAAAAAAACCTCCATATTCATTGGAGCAGCACACATACCAATGTCTAGAAAAAAAAGCTGTTCTTATATAAAGTAATAAGAGATAGTAGAAAGTCAAGCTACTTTGTCTTCCAAATGATGTTTAGTATAAGGTCTTAAAGAAATGTAACACCATCTATACAAAGTTTTTCATAACATGAAGCACAGTTGGGTGAGTCAACCCTATGCAACACCCTCTTGGGGGTATATGTATATGTGTGTGTGTGTATCACAGAAAAGGTATAAAGGATAAAGAGGTATTGATAACAAAGATAACATTATAATGAATCCCTTAATCCAAAAAACAGACTAAATCTATATCTATATTTAAACCTCTGGGCTCCAATGTTTGAAGTCTGTGGATCCAAAATGTCTCCCTTTGAGACAGTTTTTTTATCCTATCACCTCCACGCCAAAAGGGTAAAACTCTCTCAATGCCCATACTTTTGAACTCCATAAAAGTAAAAAAGGGACAAGTAATACAATGAACCAGGACAGAGTGAGTAGTGAGTTTCTTTTTAATGTTGTTTAGTTGTTCAAGTAATCTAACCTTCAAAGCTCTTTGTACTACCAATGTATTATTTGCCACACGGACACTGTAGCAAATAAACCACAAAGTCTATGTGGCAACCTATCTCTGTCTTGACTTTAAGCACCTCTTTTGAAACGAAACTAAAGAGCCTATCAGTTCTCTCAATAGATGCTGTAATGCAAGCTTTACATGAGCCACAACCCCTAAATGATCCAGAGTTTGTCAAAGTGTTACTCATAGTGGGTTTGATGGCATAACTGGGAGCTATCATATTTTTAAAATATAAATAACCGTTGGACGGTCTGATAGAGATGCTCCCAGAACCGGACCTTGTAATAAGATGGGCCAAAGGTTTTGTAAGCTTCTTTTTATCCTTTGATGATTGGTGTTATATTGGGTGATGAAGGCAGATCTACAATTTTCATTAACAGTGCGTGAATTTAGTCTAACAGTGTGTTTCACTCCAAATGGCTAATAGAATGGATTTCTTTCTCTAGTGTGTTCTTATTATAACCTTTGTCAAGGAGTTTGTTTTTAATGTGTAGGGATTGAATCTGAAAATCCTAAATATGGGAGCAATTACGCCTAAGGCGTGTGAACTGGCTCTTGGCTAACACGGGTGTCCGTGTTTTTGTTTGTTCTTGGCTATACCCCTCAGCCATGGTCTATGGTGACAGCTTTGTTGATGTACAAAGCCATTACCATCAGTGGGCTTAAAAAAACATTTAGTTGTGATCTGTCCCTGGTCACAAAATAGATGGAGATCAAGAAATGAATTTAGTTCTTGTTCTACTCCAGGGTAAAGACCAGATTGTATAGATTGGAGTTAAGATATTTAACATTATCCTGAAATCTAACTGAAGACCCCTTTAAATAATAATAACATCATCTATATAACGCCGCCAGAGCACCAGGTTTTACCTCCAGTCATGCCCCGACCACACAAACAATTCCTCCCATCTTCTCATGTAGGCGTTGGCAAAACTGGGGGCAAACCTGGTGCCCATGGCGTCCCCCGTGATTTGTAAATAATATTCACCATTGAAAAAGAAATAATTGTGATCTAACAAATTTAATGGAGGACAAAATAAACTCCTTTGAGCCCAAAGATAACTCAACCCTTGTCATATAATAGTCGATCACTTCCAATCCCAGTCTATGGCTAATCACAGTATACAGAGAGGTCACATCTAATGTGGCCCAACTGTATTCTGAATCCCACTCTATACTCTCCATCTCCTGCAGAAAGGACTTGGTATCTTTGACATATGAAGGTGCCCCCTTTTGCGCAGAATCCACATAGGCGGATAAATTGGCAGTTAACGAATTAACGCCGCTGATAATAGGGCGGTCAGGTGGATTAGGGAGACATTTGTGGGTTTTAGGAAGAAAATGAAAAATGGGAAATATTGGATTCTTTTGAAACAAATACTCGAAGTTTTTTTTCTGAAATGATCCCATTATTTCTAGCAGCATCTGAAATTATCCTAAGTTCTAAATTAAATTGAACAGTAGGGTTATTCTTTATGTATGTTTTCCTGTCTCCCAAAATGTTAAGTGATTCCTCCAGATAGTATGTGGTGGTCATCAAAACTATTCCCCCCCCCCCACCCGCCCTGCCTTATCTATTTCTCTGATTACCAGATTTTCTCATTCTATCAGATTCTTTAAAGTAATCTCTTTTTCTTTGGTTAAATTATAGGAGCAAGATCTCTTGCTGGAATGCCTGATCAACCATATGTTCAAAGGTTTCTAGAAAGGGACCCTTACTTTGAACCGGGAAAAAAATGTGATCTTGGTTGGAATTTGTAATTGGCCCTTGTCTCCACCGTGCTAGTGTCAGGGCCAGATTAAGAGCCCAGTGGGCATGGTGCTGACAATTATGGGGGCCTAAGTACAAAAACCAGGGCCAGATTAAGAGCCCAGTGGGCCTGGTGCTGACAACTATGACGGGCCTAAGTACAAAAACACTAAAACAGTCATACCTCTCAAGCATTATGTATCTGGTGGAGATGTTGCCAGAGGGAAACTCATAGTATGCAGCTATAAAAAACCTCAGATTCTCTTAAAATATGCTAATCTCTCTCTAATTCATGCTTTCATCTTTCAAGTAAATCCACCCCCTAACAGCAGTGTCCCAGTGAAGCAGGAAGTCAATGGGCGATGTAAAAGGGTGGGCCACTGACGTGGATCATGTAACCAGAACTTCCGAAAGGGCCGAACATGCCCAAAAACTAGGCATGTCTGCCCAAAGAATTGAAGGCCAGCTTGGCATGAATGCATGTCAGGCTGCCTGCCAATCATGCAAGCTGGACAACAGCATCCTGAGCTTGGCATAAATGCTTCTAATGATGCACTCGCTCCATTTCTTACTAGCAGACAGAAGCTCCTGGTATGCAGTCTGAGACAGAGAAAAGGTGTATGTAGTGAGTGTAGAAGAAAGAGAACAAGCCATAGTGTTAGAGAGACCAGTCAGCATTACCTTAACTAATTTCATTCCAGCCAGTCCACACACGTTTTGTTTTCGTATATCCCTCTTAAGTTTCCATACTTAAGCAAGATAATGTGAAGAGTTTCATGGAAAAAAAATACAGGCCTTGCTAATTTGCATAACTAATTATGTATGTGTGACATTGCATGATGTAAATCACAAGGAGTGACAGAGAAATATCTGTGAAATCACCAAAAAACTACTTAGTTGGATTCTGCTGTATAGATGAATTGATCCCAGTGCCTCCCTGTCTCCCAGTGTCCCCATGTCACTCAGTGTCCCCTAGTGTCTGTGTGCCCATGTCTCCCAGTGTCCCCATGTCACTAGGGGACACTGGGAGACATGGGGACACTGGGAGACTTGGCGACACTGTCTCCCAGTGTCCCCATGTCTCTGTGTCCCTGTAACGAACGCTGAAGTGGTAGCTAGGGGTTCGTCAGTTTTTAAGCAAGAGTGATTGTAGCTCGCCATTCGGTTCCCCATTCGTCGATTAATCCCAAGTAAGCGAAGCACTCAGGCTGAAATTCTCCAAAGTAGTAATAAGGTATCCAAACACCAGCTGAAACATGATGACGGGTGCAACAGGAATGATGTTTATTGATGCCACCACTGGCTTTTATGGAAGTCCCCCTGCAAGAGGACCTTCCACAGTGCACAAACATGACAACCAATCATATTTCTTAATTATAGTAAAACACTCCCTCTCTCTGCCTGTGAGATAATTAGGTAAGCTAAGGGATAACCCAATTATCTCCAGGCAAAGGGAACACATTTTCCCCAAAACTTAGAGCACCCCTTAAACTACATGGCATCCCCACAAATAGCATATCCCCTGATAGCCCCAATCTGGGAGACCAACATATTCAAATTTCACCCAGATGGGTTCAAGGGTTTTCGAAAAGTGTGGAAGTCTTATTTTACCGACCGCACATGAGGCTCCTGCCCAAAGCAGTTCCATGAATTCAGTGTGTGTGGTCGGTCAATTTCGAAAAAGGCATGAAAATGAATTAAAACATAAACAGAGCCTCCTGGCTCATACGAGCGATTGTTCACCTTGTTCGTGGGAACTGAACTACCAAACGGCGCTCTTCTAGCTGTTCAGCAACAAAAGGAAGCAGGCGTTGGTATGTGTCCAGTGGTGATTTTAGTTCCAGACACTCGACGACCAAGTCCCACTGACTCCTTTCTTGCAAACAAGATGACCGCCATTTTCTCTGCCTCGTGGCATTCGACTATGCGAACGGTGGCCACCCATACAGAGCACTCAATTGACGGTTCCCTTTGTAGTTAATGAGCCAGGAGGGTGGTCGGTGTTCGGTAGTTTAATCTACCGAACCAATAAAACTTAAATGAATGGCCAAAGAAAACCCCAAAGTCAAAGCAGGTTTTCTCACAGTCCCCATGTCTTCCAGTGTCCCCATGTCACAATGGGACACTGAGAGACATGGGGACAACAGGAGAGATGGTGACAGTGGGAGACATAGGGGTTACTGAGACACTAGGGATACTGGGAGACTAGGGACACCGAGACACTAGGGACACTGAGATACATGGGGACACAGACACCAAAGACACTGGCTGGGAGACATGGAGACACTGAGACACTTGGGGGCATTGTGTCCCTAGTGTCTCTTTCCCCATGTCTCAGTGTCCCCGTGTGTGTGTCCACATGTCTCCGTGTTCCCAGGTCTCAGTGTCTCCTAGTGTTTCAGTGTCCCCAAGTGTGTGTTCATGTCTCAGTGTCCCCATGTGTGTGTGTCCCCAAGTGTCTCAGCATCCCCCAAGGTCTCCATGTGTCCCCATGTCTCATAGTGTCCCCTAGTATCTCAGTGTCCCCATGTCTCCCTGCAGCCATTACGCCATCCCTCACTTCTTGAGTTGTAGGCTGTAGGTGAACAACCCTAAGAGTAGTGTTTTAAAAAAATAAAGATTTTTTTTTTTTAAATCAATGGGCCTATTCCATGGGCCTGAGCCTGGAGCTGCAGCTCCATCAGCCCCTATGTTAATGTGGCCCTGGCTAGTGTTGATATCTGAAGTGGATGGGTGTAAAAGTAAATGTCTCTTGATGATCAGAGACTGAATGTATTTTTTCAAATCTATATAAAGGTTGAAATCATTAGCCGCTTTATTAGGAGCAAATATCATTCCTTTATATAGTAAATTAATCTCCTCATCTGATAGCGGAATCTCTGTTAAATTAAAAAATACCCCTATCAGTTTCCTTTTTCCTCAAAGGGTATATAACCTGTGGAGTCTCCTTTAATCTTCTATCCTTACCCCCTTCTGAGGGAAGTCTTGATGTAAAAGGGAGAATCTGTTGGGATGTTCCCAAGTTTCCGTCCTGGGGCGGAAATAATTGGTTATGGATTTTTCCTTGGGTCCTCTGTGTCTCCTTTGAAAAGTTAATTCTTGATCATTATATTGGGAGGTATTCCCATACAAATCAGTTTTATTTCTTACAGCCTGGGCATAAGACCTGGTGTCACCCCCTTAACAGGAGATGTTTTCCTAGGGAGATGGGACTGGGATCTTTCCTTATAGTGTGTCTTATGTTGGTTATTTGAATTGTCATAAGGGGGTCTATATGAATCCTTATGTGTTGCTCTGGAAAAGGAATTTTTCCTATCTCTATTTGAGGGGGTCCTCGGGGTTACTTTTTTATATGAAAAAGAACATGGTTCATTTATTACGTGTGGAGAAGGTGTTTAGTAATTTATCCTCCCTATCTCTACTATACTTCTTATTCTTCGTCTCAGCATTTTTTTCCATCTAGTTTTTTAATATTACTCTGTAGGGACTCTTCCCTCTCTTTAAACTCCCTACTCTCAAGATCTATGGAGGGATTGGTGTCTAAATCAGTCAATTCTATTTCTAGCTTATTCTGCATCTCCCTAGAATGTTTAATGATAAGTTGAATTAACTGAAAGGAGCAGTTTGTGAGAATCTCATCCCATTCTTGCAGGAAGAGATCATCTTCCAAACCAAATGCTGGAGTTTTATCAATCATTAAACCCGGTGGTATTAAACCCTCCTTAATTCTCTAGGAAAGCCACCTCCACCCATTTCTTAGTTTCAGCGGTTAGTAGCTTCTCTTTCTTTTTAACAAAAACTCATCCAATCCCTTAAAGGGTTGAGGTTTTTCCCATTCTTGGAACATAGCCTAAAATTTTCCTTCTACGATTTATTTGTAGGTTGGATAGAAAATTGACATTTGTAGCAATGTTTTATCAATAGACAATAGGTATGTGTGCTAAAAACCTGGATAAAAGGTAATATCCCCAAAAAAACAGTATATCACCACAGTGTCAGTGAATGTAGTGAAATATTAAGTATAAACAATAGCTTGGAGTAAAAAAAACAGCCTCCCAAGATTGTTACCCAAAGGATGACCTTTTACAATATATAGAAAACCAAAACAAACATACGGGATACGGCTGGACAAATCTTTTTTATTTATAACTTCACTTACCGTGTTTAATAAGACATGTTATAAATACACATTATCAAACATTCTAAAAATTGGCATATGAAAAATGTATGAACTGTGGGGCAAGGAGTACATTATTTGTGAATGTGATTCCTATGTGCACAGCTACCCTTTAAATTTCCACATATGATCTTGGAGATGGAGGAACATATCTTCAGATAAGTATATACTGTATATTAATCTATACATTTTCAGGTAATTTCAACATAATAAAACATAGATTAGATGTATATAAAGTGCATAAGTGCATGCATAAAGCGTACCTGCCCTGCTGAACATTTGCCCTTAATTACATATGAGCCGCTCATCAGTTTTACGTCTCCCAATAAGGCTTTTATGGGTTTGGATCAATATAAAACCCACCATTAAAGGCTTATCGATAAATAATCCAATAAATATGGAATTGAACTTTAAAAAAAAAATAATTGACTATATACTTTTCAATGCAATTATCGCATTCAAAAGCAATTATCAAAAACATAAACCTCCATAAATGGCCTTGAAAATAAAGACAGCCAATAGCAATATGTTTTGTTTTTTTTAGACCACCCCACACCCCCTGATTTATTATTGCTGTTAGCATTAGCAATAATAAGGTGGGGGGGGGGGAAGAGGCTAATATCCCAAGAGCCCTCACTCATGGCAGCAGGTAGGGGCTATAAAATTAATTTAAATGGGGAAATCAATGTCCGCTCAAGATAAAGCCTATAGTGTTCCTTTAACTGAATAAAAATAAACTAAAATGGTGTCTCCAATCAAATGGAAAAACAGTGCATATTGGCATGTATTGAGTAGTAACACTTAATCTGCAAAATGTAGGCTAAAAGAGTTGAGTTGGAAGAAACTTCCAATTCAATAAAGCTAAAGATGTTTTTTTAATTCCTTTGACCTACAATTTACAAGTTAATTTTCAAGTTATCATAATTCACTATTTGCTAAATATACCATACTCCTTGGGCTTGGCATGCAGGATCGTCATATTAATATGTAACAGTTACAAAATATGCTTTTCCAACTTTAGAAATAATATCACACCTACAGTGTCCCTATATAGTTGAAACAGGCCCTACTTTGGCCCCAAATTACTTTGTCCCTCCTTTTTGTACCTTTGTCCCTGTTTTCTAGGAGATCCATATTGTTGATTTGTATGACTAGCAAACAGTGAAATTAGTGTTGGGGTCTCAGTGTCAGACAGTGTAATTCCTAATTTAGAATTAGTCTGCTTAGTCTTTTGAACATCAACCATTATTTTTCCTTCAGGGAATTTGGTGATGTTATCCTGTACATCTAAGGGAGCCACTACTATTTCTGAGGGTTTTCTATTCCATCAACCTCTTTTTGGGATTCCCACTCTACTAAGCCTGAGCATGAGGTATTTTGCTATTGCTTTAACTGATGTATTACGGAAAGGTACTGCTTCAGAATATCTTCTAGCATAATCCATAACCACCAATATATATTGATGCCCACTTGCTGATTTTACTAGTGGGACTATTAAATTCATGTCAAACCTTTCAAATGGTACTTCACTTATAGGTAATAGTCCTAATTGGCTACAATATGTATTGAAAGAGGCTCTATGCTGACACTCGGGGCAAGAGGAGTAATAATTTATAATTGCTACAAATATACCAGGTCAGTAAAAGCACTGCAAAATTATTTCTCGTTTTTTCTACACTTAAATTCTCTTCCAGCATATGACTCTGTGCCACATTCAAAACAGTGTGTCTAAATGACTTCAACTTCTTCATGATTTCAAGACCATTCCTTTCTAACTTGTAAACAAATCATTTCACACTTCAAAATAAGGATATGAAAGGGAAATTCCAGGTTGTACTTGAGCTCCGTTAGAAACAGCACTTATCTCTAAATCATGTAGAACATTATGTTGAATGTCTTGAATGGTATTATGTGCCTCATTATTTTGATCCACTAGGGTTGGCATATAGTTACTGATAAAAATGTGGTCTTTTTTTTGCTGGGCATTTTGTAATCCCCATTCTAATTCAGAGAAAGGAATCACATTTTCAAAATTGCCTGTAACATCCCTGGGTCATTTTCTCAGTAGTTCCATAAATGAAAAAAAATTAGGTGTAGCGGACACCTACACCTTTGCTACTATCCATCATATTTTTGGCTGTGCATAACCTAATTTGTTGCATTATTTTATATTATTTGCCACTGTTCTTTACTTATAGGAAACAAGTAACAACCTGTCTTTTATATAATTAGTCTGGTTGCTCGGTAAGAATCAGAATCAGGAGCGTGGCACTAATTGACCCCACCTATCGTTATTCACACTGCCTTAATTGCCAACCACACAAACTAACTGGGCATCCCTTGGGTGGCTGATGTTCGGCATACGAACACGTGGCGGTGGCCATCTTTACATACGAACGCACCAGCGGTGTTTGGTCATCGAGTGTCTGGAATCCAAATCGGAAAACTCGACATCACGAACACCGCAGAGACTTCCATACTCGCACCCGTTCATGTGCGGCGGCGTTCAGTGAAAAGAGTCATACGAATGAGGGGAATCATACGAACAAAGACACAACCCATTATGTTAGACATTTTCGTGCTTTTCAACCTCACGAATGGAGGCCGACGACACAAGGCCAAACACCTTGTGTGTGGTCGGTAAAACTAAGACCTCCATAAAACTTTCGAACCCTTGAACTGATCTGGGTGAATTTTCAATATGTTGCTCCTCCAGATCGAGGCTATCAGGGGATATGTAAATTATGGGTGTATGTTATTGTTTTGGGGTATATCCAAGAATTGGGGAAAAATATGTGTAATAACTTATAGGTAATTAAGTTATCTTTCATGCTGAGGGGAGGGAATATGTGTACTGTATCCATCTCTTGATTGGCTGATGCCTAAATCTCTGTGGGTGTCTCCCTTGCATGGGAGAATTGTATAAAAACTGAGTGTGTGGTTTAAAAGACCAGTTCTGCTCCTAATACTGAGTGTCGTCCAGTTATTAGGAAAGGTGATGGAATATTTGTATAACCTCTTGTATTTCTGCCTGCTGTCCTGAAGTAACCTGCATGTTCCTGAGTAGCTGTTGGAGTGACCAGCGGAGAATAAGCCCTGCTACCATTGCTCTCCGGTACATTTGGGCAGTCCCTCCTTAACACTACTTCATAAGCCAATTTATTCACTACACTCACTCTGAAGTCAATAGCACCACAAGGGTTTTTAAAAGAAACCAAAGTTGTGGAATATTCAAGTTTGTCCCCATAAATGCAAATAATAACATTCTGTAAACCATCAATTTCCATCTCGGGTATTCGATACTAGAGTCACCATACTTCCACAATCTAGCAATGATTTTACTTTGTTCCCTTTTGTCTTTAAATAACATGACTTGGGATTAGGACAGCAATCGGTGCTAGCAGACATTAATGATATAAACCACCATTACCCATATGACACTGCATAGGTTTATTTTTCAAAGGGCATTCTTTTGTCAAATGTGCAGGTTCATCACAACAATAAAATTTTCTAACATAGTCCATTCCCCATCTAGACCCTTTTCCATGGTTGATGTTTCAAAGAGCAGACATAGGACTTCCTTCTGGATACACATCACATCCCTAATTTGCAGGGTGTTAGTTACTCAGCCTCTGTGGACACTCCAGCTTTACAGGACCTTGCAGCTCCCCTACTGCTAAGTATCTCTCCACTAGGACAACACATTGGTCCACTTTGTCACTCTGGCCAACCCATCTCCTTAGTGCATGAGTAGGCGTAGCAGAAACTGGCCTGTAGCGGAGAGCTGATATTCCACAGGTTATCTCCACTCAACATCCCAGTGAAGCTCAGGAACAAGAATTAAAAATCCATAAGGCAATAATTCCAGCAGGCAAGACAATCCAATAATATCCCAACAACAATCACAATGACTGGACGACACACAGCATCAGGAGCAGAACTGAACTTTTAATCACTCAACCTTCTTTTAAAGCTTTCCCCCATGCAAGGGAGGGATTTACAGTAATTACACAATACACCAATCATACATGAGTTGCCACCCACACATCCCCTTAGTATGACACATAATCCAATTATGCAGGACACAGTTCCCCTGGTTTTCTGGATGTACCCCTAAACATAGGGGTACCCCTTTAAATAGTACATCCCCTGGTAGCCATGATCTGGGTGAGACACATATCCACAAATCACAAATCACCCAGATTGGACCAGGGGTTCGGAAAATTCCTGCAGGTAAAAAAAAGACGGACCGCGCTGGAGTTAACAGCCGAAAAGGGTTCCATACATTTTGGCCCTGCGGTCGGTCACAGAAAAAGGGAATGAAACACACGAATGGCTTGGGTTATGAAGACTGGGGAGAATTCGGGTAAATCCCCTTGTTCGTGGGGTTCATTCTACTGAATGGGGAGCCGTTCGTAGTTCTTACACGAATTGGCAGCAGTGTGGAGGTCTCAGCGGTGTTTGCCTAACCGAGTGTCCGATTTGAGTTCCAGACACTCGATGGCAAAACACCTCTGTTCGGGATTTTAAGATGGCCCCCGCCACATGTTCGTCTCCCAAATGGCGGCCACCCAGAGGATAAAGCACACACTGCACGAATTGCCAATTACCCGTTTGCAACATTGTTGCGAATGGTAATTGGAGGCACACTTATTCCTGGGGTGGTCTGATTGTTCGGTAGTTTCACTCGCATAATAACTGGAGTGATTTTACCGAACAATCAGATGAATTCTTCATACACTTTACATACACATGGCAAAATTTAACCGAAAACATACGAATACACATAATTCTGAGGAGAGCCCAATGCCATCCGCTACACGGCCCATCAATAGGAGCTCGACTTTGTGTTCTGATGAGTTCATTTCAGGTTGCAGCCCCTTCCGAGCCAGGTGTATGAGGTCAAACACTTGTGACCTGGTTGCCTCATCTGAGCTATAGATCCACAAATGGAATCTTTGTGCATGCAATGCTAGGATTTCTAGAAGTAAGATGAAAATGCTTGTTCTTGGGTAGAACATTGGCTTAAAACCAGAGTACAAAGAGTTGTCATTAATGGTAAATTTTCAAGCTGGACAGAGGTGGCAAGTGGTGTCCCCCAGGGGTCTGTTCTGGGACCCCTTCTATTTAACATGTTTAGAAATGATCTTGAAGACAGCATTGAAAGTCATGTTTCAGTGTTTGCAGATGACACAAAACTCTGTAAAATAATACAATGTGAGCAAGATATTACTTTGCTGCAGAGGGATTTAGGGGATTGGGCACTCAAATGGCAGATGAAATTCAATGTTGAAAAATGCAAAGTTATGCACTTCGGCGTAAAGAATACACAAGCAACGTATACCCTTAAAGGGACACTCCAGGCACCCAGACATTGGAGTGGTCTGAGTGCCAACTCCCACTACTCTTAACCCTGCAAGTGTAATTATTGCAGTTTTTTTATAAACTGCAATAACTACCTTGCAGGGTTAACTCCACCTCTAGTGGCTGTCTAATAGACAGCCACTAGAGGGCACTTCCTGGTTCCTAGCACAGGAAACCTGTGCTAGAGCGTCGCTGGACGTCCTCACGCTGTGTGAGGACCTCCAGCGTCGCTCATTTCCCCATAGGAAAGCATTGAAACGGATTGTTTTCCTGGCACTGGAGTTTCCCTTTAATGGAAGCGAATTAGGGATAACAACACACAAAAAGGACTTGGGAATTGTTATAGACAACAAACTATGCAACAAAGTGCAATGTCAATCAGCAGTGGCCAAGGCCAGTAAGGTATTGTCATGCATGAAAAAGGGCATTCATTCTTGGGACGAGAATATCATTTTGCCTCTTTATAAATCACTGGTAAGACCACATATTGAATATGCTGTGCAATTTTGGGCACCTGTTCTAAAGAAGGATATTATGGCACTAGAAAAAGTGCAGAGGCGGGCTACAAAATTAATAAAAGGAATGGAACATATCAGCTATGAAGAAAGGTTAACAAATTTAAATCTATTTAGTTTAGAAAAACGTCGCCTGAGAGGGGATATGATAACATTATACAAATATATTCGGGGCCAATACAAACCATTGTGTGGAAATCTATTCACAAACCGGACTTTACATAGGACATGAGGTCATGCGTTTAGACTGGAAGAAAGAAGATTTTGTCTAAGGCAAAGGAAAGGTTTTTTTACTGCAAGAACAATAAGGATGTGTAATTCTCTGCCTGAAGAAGTGGTTTTATCCATACAGATGTTCAAACAGCTACTAGATGCATACTTGCAAAAACAGAATATTCAAGGATATAATCTTTCAATGTAGGGCAATAACTGTTTGATCCAAGGATAAATCTGACTACCATTCTGGGGTCAAGAAGAAATTGTTCTCCTAGTTTGTTGCAAAATTGTGCTTCAAACTGGGTTTTTTTTCTTTTGGATCAACAGCAAAAAACAAATGTGAGGAAGGCTGAACTTGATGGACGCAAGTCTCTTTTCAGCTATGTAACTATGTAACTATGTTAATATGTGACAGAGCGACTGAATAGACTAAAGCTGTGACCTCATCAGATGACCGAGGAAGTCTCAAAACTGCAATTACCCATTCAGGCAACAAATTCTGGTTGGGGCAATTTTTTGCCTAGGCATTCGCTTGTACAGGGCGTATAGCCATGTGTCCACGTTTCACCCTGTGAGACTGCTCTCTGCCCTCGGAGGGTATCCGTTAACCTGCATTCTTCACCACCTGCGACAAACTCACTCTGCTGGTAAATGCTTGTCTTGGTTCTTTTAGTTGCACTGCCCTCTTCATCACACTTCTTTCTTGAATGTAAAAGGTATTTAGCCTTCTTGTGTTATAGCACCTCACAGGAGATAAACCAAAACAAATTCTGCTCACTTAATAAAGTGATTCAAAGTGAATTTCCAATTGAATGCCAAAGTAGCCAAAATGAAAGCATAAGTCACTGGGATAATTTTTCTGGTTTGGCAATTTTAACCTTCAGTGTTCTTTCCTATTAGAACCACATTGATCCCTTTTTTATATTGTTTTTGACTCCATGGACCATTTATATTTGGTGGGAAACTGAAAATTTGGTGGGTTAAACATGGGTATATTTTAGTTATTTCAGATTAATTATAGCATACGGATAGATGTGTTATAAAGTTCAGTGTATATGCTAGGCACCTGAGGGGCAGATAAAAAGGCTGCAGTAAATCAATTAATTCAATAAAGAAAAATGAATTAAAACGTTCTTTTTCAGATATTTCTATTCTATATTTTCCCTGATTCTTTTGGCTTCCCGAGTGAATGATTATACAGACAGTCCTCGCATACCGACCGGTTTCCGTTCTCTTGACTTGGTCATAAAACGTATTGGTCGGTAAGTGAGGACGCACTACAGAGCATGTGCACCAGAGCAGGGAATCCCTCTAATATATGTTTGGGGAAAATAGCCCGAACATAGACCAGCTCTCTAGCGTTTGAATTCCTCAAATCCCTGTGCTAGAGAGCTGGTCATAAGTCTGAGCCATTGTTAAATAGGTAAGTCATAAAGTTAGAACTATCTATATGCGATGGACTGAAACAGTCTATATTTTCAAGTATTATTCAGTTGCCTCCTAAATTGTATATAAAAAGCTGCTTTTTCAATTATAAACTTGATTTTCAGTTTTTCAACTTCAACTTTTCCATTTTCTGCATAAGTGTTATTGTTAACTCCAAAAGGATCACTATAGCCTCTTACACTATACTAATAGCACGATTGCTAGCTTTTTACTTTACACTATGTTAAATTGCTAGAGTTAAATTACAGATATGTTAATCACTGTATGTCAGACTGGGCAAAGTCATCCGGAGTATAAGGAAGATTGTCTCATGTTCTCACAGATCTTTCACCCCCATCAGACTATTGTAGAATATCCCTAAATAGATTGATATAAGTTTTAGCAAAGAAAGGGATTAACATATCTTAAGATCATTGTTTATCTGTTATTAAAATGTCTTCTTTTTATTTTGCAGTGCTATACAAAAACACTGAACTTGCTCACCGCTACTTGAGAAAGACCAGTTCTAAGTCCCTCTTTAGTTCAATTAACCATTTCTCCACAAAGGTGTACCGAAAAATGGACTTACTTACAGACAGTGTCAAGTAAGGAAAAAATATGTGAGATGTTGAAGGAACTTTTCCAGTGTGTGTGTGTGTGTGTGTGAACTCAACAATATTTTCCAGATGTCCAAGCAGCAATCATAACAACTGGGCTGTAGTTACCCATTCCTCACAGGACCGATAGCATTGAAAATGTTAAAAAAAAAAACCTAAATGCAGTCCCCACCACCAGTCTCCTCTTCTCCTAGCCTTATTAAGGGCAACTCCTGAGCTCCCCAGTATTTGCTTGTCCTCAAGACAAATCAGGTAACAGAGTTATCTGCCTACTCTAGGCAGAATAGGTTAAGCTCCTCGTATTTTTGTGTTTTGGACAGATGTTGTGAGGGGGCTGCAGCCTCTGGAGGGCTCTATCTGGCTTTTGTGAAGTATTGCTTGGTCTGTGTGCTTGTCCTTCAATTATCATAGGCTGTAGAACACATGACGGGCTCCTGTGTTTAACTCCATTATCAAATCTGCCCAATCAGTGCCGGGTGATGGAAGGTGCATCTGTGCGCACTGCTGTGAGGCTCTGTATTTGGAAAACACACTGGGGTGTTGTTGCATTCCACTTTCGGATCCCAAAATGCTACACACATGTGCAAAGCGATCATGCCGCCAACGTCAATTTTAATTTAAACCAAGCAGTAACTATCTGGCCTCTGTGAGTATGTTAGATTACTTACCAGTGTGCTCTGACCAGCCCTCCAGCCCATTAGAGGCCTATTAAGGTGAGACAAGTGGCTGTAAACTTAACAGTCTTGCTTTCTTTCCTTAATACTGTAAGTTCAGTTTTGGCTATGTGACTGCCAGATACAATTCCCAGATTTTACTAATAACATAACATAACGTCATGATTTTATTAATGACACGGAGGCGAGTATTATGCTTTCTCTTTCTTACTTTATTCCTCAGCAGCAAAGAGAAATATATAACTGAAAGAGAAAAAATGTAAAATATGAATAATATTATAACAGATACAACCAGATCTGCCTAGTAACAGGGCAGCCAATCAGCTTATAGGAACAGTCCATAAATGTCTTGCTTAGTACTTCCACTTCCTCTTCTTTGCCTTCTGAACCGAAGACCCAAACCGAAAAAAATATCCACATCAGGAAAGAACAATCGCCAACAAGGTAGACGTCATCACAACGAAATCAAGCTGTAAAACAGAGAAATAGGAGGTAAAATCCAAACTCCGGATCTGAATGTAACATATCATAACAATTCGGCCTGTATAATCATATACACAAACTATCGGAATAACACATATGTAATAGTAAACAGACTACACCTAATCTCCTAGTATCAAGAGAAACCGAGGATACTTACCGTGAGGTAGAAGATCCCCCCCGATTGAACCATAAACATAAATCCAACCCATACCCAACGGGTGGGTGGGAATAATACTCGCCTCCGTGTCATTAATAAAATCATGACTTTACGTCGTGTTATTAGTAAAATCTGGGAATTTTATTAATGACACGGAGGCTCCTATTATGCTAGTTCAAAGCTGAGCCACAACTAACGAGGAAACATGGTCAATCGGGCGGAAATAAAAATCGCGGAACGTAGATTCACTAGACCAATCCGCTGCTTTCAAGATATCATCCAGCCGACACCCCATCGTAGAAGCTTTTGATGCCATGGCACCTCTGACCGAATGAGCTGAAAATATTGAAGTATCAATCCCTGCAGCGGAAAGGAGATTCTTAACCCAACGAGCTAACGTAGTCGAGGAGACCGGGAGAAAACGGCGTTCTAAAAGAAATAAACAATTGGGACAAATCCAATGACCTCAACTGGTGAGTGTGATCCAAGTACACCCGGAGGCAAGCCACCGGACACAGAGCATGTCGGACTGAACACCTAGGGTAGGCCACCGACTTAGAACCCGTCTTAGTCCTCCTCGAGATGGTAAATGACACTCCCTCGGGGGTGAAGGATATCGTGTTCCAGTCCAAAGCTCTGACATCCAAAACTCTCTTGCATGAAAGGAGACACAGGAGCATAACCAGTTTCCAGGACAATTGCTTCAGCGACAGCTCTTCATTAAGGGGCCACGATTCCAGGAAGCCAAGCACTACGTTAACATCCCAAAACGATGAGTACCTGGATCTCGGAGGCCTAGAAAAATGGATACCCTTCAACAACAGACACACAAAAGGATGTTGTCCAACCGGTGATCTGTCAATTCCTAGATGTCCGGCCGAGATGGCCGACCTATAAACATTAATAGTGCGGTAGGCCAAACCAGATTCAAAAAGTGCGGTCAAAAAACTGGGCAGAAAGCGGATCCAACAGTCTTCCCACGCACCAGCCAGACCACACACGCCATGCAGACTTGTAAGCCGTTCTGGTACCCGGTGCCCAGGCACTCTCCAGGAGTCTTGTAGTAGGTTGCGGAACGTCCGCGACACACCAGGGTCCCCCGAAATCAACCAAGCCTTGAGATGGAGTAGGTCCTTATCCATCAATTCGTGTGAGTTCCCATGCGGATCAAGAAGCACATCCGATCGCATCGTGATCATCCGTGGGAAATCCATAGCCATCTCCAGGAGACGCGGGAACCAAGGCTGAGTCTGCCATAGAGGAACTATTACCACCAACGTGCACACTTGTCTGGCCAAGTACGCCAGTGTCCGAGAGATCAGGTTGAATGGGGGAAACGCAAAGTGATAAACCCCGAGGCCATTTTTGCCAGAATGCATCCACTGCCGCGGTCGATGGGTCCCGTCTCCAACTGAAGTATTGGGGTAGTTGGGAGTTCAGTCTGGACGTGAACAAATCCAGTAGTAACGGGCCCCATAACTGATCTGTCGAAAGGTTGAAGGAAGCAGGTGCCAATCTCCTGAGTCTTTCAAGTAGCGCAAATTCCAATCCGCCCATTCATTGTCCAAGCCCGGAATGTGTTCGGCCGACACTGCGCTGTGGAGGCAAAACTGCCAGAAGTCCTTTGTCAGGTTCGCTAGTTGTTTTGATTTCGTGCCACCCATGTGATTTATATATCTGACCACGGACACATTGTCCATGCGCAGAAGAACGCAGCAGTTTCTGAGAGTTGGAGACAGACTGCGAATGACGAATGATCCCGCCAACAATTCCAGACAGTTTATGTGTAGCTTCGATTTGATTTCGGACCATCTGCCACCTGTGGAGATGTAACGGACCGTTTTGCACACAAGGGGTAAAAACCGTTTAGGCGATCGGCCCCCTTTCCAGAGATACAGGCACAGCTACTGCAGAACACCAAACTCCCGAACTGGATACAAAATAGCACTCCAACTCCCGAACTGTAACCTCCCAAATAGCTGCTAGCAGACGAACAGGAAAAGCTCCCAAACGGCTTACACTCCTGGCAATCAGTCTCTAACAGCATACAGTGAATCCCCCCAAGAACGAGACAAGGCTCCGTGTTGAGGGTCAAGCAGTGGTCTGAGGTGCTGGCACACCCAGCCTGGTTTTTATTACAGTCTTGTAAATACAGGACCGCCCACAGGGAGGTATAAAACAACCAATCACATCACAGTTACATCCCACATATTCCCTCCCCTTATCCTGAGAGGAAACTCAATTATACATACAGTTAAAACATACTTTCTACCCAACTTTCATAACTCCAAAACCATACATCACATTCACATAAAATTACATATTCACAATCAATCCATTCAGGGAACAACATATTCAAAAATGGCACAAATCAGACAAGGGGTTCAAAAGTTAGTAAAAAGTCCTTTGTGACTAAATGAAGCATGGCTTTCTGGCCCAAACCAGTTTTAGAGTCTTCTATCCTGGAGAGTAATTCAATTATCTCCCAGGACAGACACAAGACTCCATTAAGCACATGGTTGCAAAAAGACACAAAACACTTTAAAATACATAAAGTCACCTTTTATACATAAAACACAGACATGTAACATATCCCCAGATAGCTCAGGTCTGAGCGCACATTATTAAGTGAATGGCGCTCAGACCACACGAATACAGTTTAATCGCTATGGAGCCAAAGTCTTTACAGTCAGTTTCATACAAATGGGCTCCATGGGATTCCTATCTGGGGTATAACACATTCAAACAAATCTACTGAACCCCAGGCAGAAAAGCACGACTGAAGCTTTTCTGCAGGTAAAAAAGATGTCTTTTAACAGGGGGCCATAGTCCAAAGGCAGCAGGCGAGCAACCAGGCTTCTCCAATGCAATGTGGCGAGATTGGTCTCGTCCCAGGAGACATTTCCACAGCGAGCGCCCCAACCATGCAGGCTGGCATCCGATTCTATCACCACATCCGGAGCGGTACCAAAGATTGCTCGACCATTCCATGCCTCCATATGGTCCAACCACCACCGTAGTTCCTCCTTGGAATTTCTGTCCAGGCGTAATTCGCTTTCGTACGAACTGCCCGACAGAAGATGGGATCCCTTCAGACTTTGTAGGGCCTGATAATGTAGGGGTCCTGGGAAAATCGCCTGAATCGATGAGGCCAAAAGACCAATGACTCTCGTCAGTTGTCGTACGGAGAGAGAGGTGGTCCGTAGCGCACGTCTTATTTCCTTCTTCATAGCCTTTAACTTGGCCTCTGGAAGGAACGAGAACTGGGCGACCGAATCGACTTCGAAACCCAGAAATTCTATTTTCTGCACCGGGGCCACCCTGGATTTTTCCCAATTTATGAGTAAACCTAAGCTTTCCAGAAGATCCACCATCCAGTTCAGATGCCGGAGAAGTTGGTCGGGAGACGCGGACATAATCAGGATGTCGTCCAGGTAAATAATCATGCGGACTCCCCAAGCCCTGAGGAATGCCACTACTGGTTTCATCACCTTTGTGAAGCACCAGGGAGCTGAAGATAGACCGAAGGGCAGACAGGTAAACCTCCACCGACGTTCTTGCCACGTAAAGTGCAATAAGTCCCAGTGTTCCTCTGCCATTGGTATAGTCAAGTAGGCATCTTTGAGGTCCAGCTTGACCATCCAGTCCCCTTGCCGAAGCAGATCTCTGAGACAATGAATGCCTTCCATCATGAAGTGATGGTAGCGGAGAAATTCGTTGAGGTGTTTGAGATTTATAACCGGTCGAACTCTTCCACCCCTCTTGGCAACGAGGAACAAGTTGCTTATAAAAGTACGGGACTTCCTGTATTGCCCGTTTGGCAAGAAGTTCCGCAATCTCCTTGTTAATCAGCTCAGACTGATCTTCCGGTAATCTTAGTTCCTGTGGTGTACATAAATAAATAAAAGAAAAGAGACAGCGCTAGTTAACTGTGGCAGCAACCTTAAAACCCTATAAAACAAGATAAAGATAAAAAACAATAAAAGGCTGCGCACATATGATAGAGTCCAATAAAAGGAAAGGGAGAGAAAAGGTCCAACTGGTATATTCTTACAGGTGTCCTTGGTTGGCGTGGTCTTCTATTTATATGGTGGTTTCACTCGTTATGAAAAATAAAAAGAGGAAAAAAGGGACATCCAATGGTATAGTATGTAAAATATAGGTATAGATGTAAAATAAATAGTATCAAACTCACATTTACCAGAGCTAATGTCCAGCTCTGGGGTAAAGCGCGTACAGCGGTTTTATCCCCGCTTATGGGATATGGGCAGGTTCTCCTCCGTGGATGGTATCCAATTCTCGGAATAAAATAAACAGCCAATAGTGCTCACTGTATGGCAGATAATAATTAAATAATAAAAGAAATGTACTTACAAAGGAAGAGCAGACCCACTGCTCTTTGATGATAGCTTGGGTGAATTGATCCCCACCTACGGATTTCTTTGGGTACAGGAAACTTCCAGGAATTTTTTAGGTTTCTTTTAAAACCATCAAAATATTTAAAATAACAATAAAAAGGCCAGGGTAAAAAAAAGGAAATAATGTGCGAATAGAAAAGATAATTGGCACAAGCAAATGACCAAAAAATACTTTAATATATATAAAAAACACAATTTAAATATCCATAACGCGTTTCGTCACAAAGGGACTTTATCAAATGGAATAACATGATTTACCTGGCACATAGATGTTATATAGGAACATAATTGTTTGAATTTTGTCGCCAAAACTTAGTTTGACCAATCAGAATTAAAAACATTTGTACGACTTTAAAATGCATAATAACTTATTCAGCATATAATTTATAGTAATACAAATTCATTTAAATATGTATAAGTGTAAAACGAGGGTAAAAAAGGGTAATTTGAGGGTATTGTAAAAAGTCACGTGACCGGCGGCACTTCCGCGTTATGGAAGTACCGCCGCTATGCCTTATGGGGAATGTAGTTCATACACGGCAGCCGTTTTAAAAGTCCTAAAAACGGACTTAGTTGATTCCCCAAATTAAAGTAGTATGGCAGAGTGGTAAAGGAGTAGATAGACAAAGGGGCTAGGACGGGCACAAAGCAATTTTAAACGGTCACGTGATTTTCGGCAATAATAGCCAAAATACCTTATGGGAAATGTAGTAAATTAAACAAAAGCATGAAATCTAGACATCCAAATTAAAGACCTGGCACATATAATACTTATTATCAGAGGTTGGTTGATCAAAATTAGAAGTTAAAAGACTTCAGTTTAAACAAGTCCACTATTCTATTTAAGAAGAGAGAAATATCCAAATTAAAGAGGCAGACTAAATAAAAAACAATAAATAAAAGGGCAGACTGGATAAAAAACAATAATAAAAGGATGTTGTAAGTGAATTTTGTAAAAGCCATAATTTAAAAGAACAGACATAAAAATTCATAAAAAATTATATAAATCAAAATCAGCATTGAGGCCATGGGGTAGAAGAGTCTGAAGTTTATACACCCATTCCATCTCTGTTTTTCCGAGTAGCTTTTTTATATCGCCTCCTCGCCGAGAAGTAGAGCATTTTTTTATCCCAATGCATTTTAGTAAACGAGGGTCCTTATTGTGCATAATAAAATGTTTGGATACTGTATGATTTAGGTATCCATTTTTAATATTTCTGCAATGTTCGCTCAGTCTTATCTTTAAGCACCTTGTGGTCATCCCCACATATTGGAGGCCACATGGGCATTCGAGCAGATAGATCACATTTTTCGTATGGCAGCTTATGAAATCATAAATATCATACACTTTTTTTGTTTGATTTGACATAAATTTTGTAATTTTTGATGAAATAACATGATCCACAGTTTTACATACAATGCATTGTTTGCATCTAAAAAAACCTTTTGTGTTAGGAAAAAATGATACACTTTTTAAAGGAGATTTTCTTGTAAAATTTTTAGTTAAAATCGATTTAAAATTAGGTGCTCCTCTAAAAACAATGTTTGGATGAGTGGGTATGATGGAATTAAGTATCTCGTCATGTTTAAGTATGTGCCAATGTTTTCTTATTATTTTTTTGACATCATTACTTTTATTATTAAAATTAAAAATAACTGGAAGTAGTATAGTGTCGTTGTTTTCTTTATTTTTGTATATTAAAAGATCTTTTCTTTCTTTTTGTTTGACTGTATTAATAGTAATATTCAGATCTGGTTCTGAATAGTTTTTTTCAATAAATTTATTTTTTAAAAACTCTGCTTGTTCATTAAAATCTGTGAGTTCTGAGCAATTTCTGCGAAGGCGTAAAAACTGACTCTTTGGGGCACTTTCTAGCCATGGCTTATAGTGACAGCTAGACCTGTCAATGGCTGTGTTAACGCATACTTTTTTTTAAAAAGTCTTTGTTTGAAGTTTTCCATTATTAATAAAAATATTTAGGTCTAAAAAATTAATGGATTGTTTACTAAATTCGTGTGTGAGAATGATGCCCCTATTGTTAGTATTTAAATAATTGATAAAATCAATGAGATGTTTTTCAGGTCCATCCCAGATAAAAAAAAGGTCATCTATATATCTGAAGTAGGAGACTAGGTTTGCCCGCCAGGTATGATTGCCCCATATGGCTTCATTTTCCCAGTCTGCCATAAACAAATTGGCGTAACTAGGGGCAAACCTAGTCCCCATAGCTGTACCTCTTCTTTGTAAATAAAAAGAGTCTAAAAACCAGAAATAATTGTTTTTTAAAATAATATTGATACCTTCTATTATAAAATCTATTTGAGTGTTAGGAATCCTAGCTTCTTGAATTAAAATTTATTTTATAGCTTGACAGCCAATATCGTGTGGGATAATGGTGTAAAGGGACTGGACATCGCATGTGACTAGTATAAAATTATTTTTCCAGGTAAAATCATTTAAAAATTTTAAAAGTGACATGGAGTCTTTTAAATAGGATTTCATGAGTTTGACCGAAGGTTGAAGAAGTGTATCTATGTATTGAGAAAGATTACTTAAAAGGGAACCAATTCCCGAAACAATAGGTCTTCCTGGAGGGTGTTGTTCATTTTTATGAATTTTGGGAAGAAAATAAATAACCGGGGTAATTGGATATTTTTTGTTTAAAAAATTGTATTCATGTTTATTTAAAATTTTTTGTTCTAGACCCTTATTTAAAAAATTAGATAAAATGGTTTGGATATTTTTAATCGGATCATTTAAAAGTTGTTCGTATACATTGCCATCTTTTAATTGTCTATGGGCTTCATCTACATACATTTTACTGGATTGAATGACTAATCCTCCACCCTTATCAGCTGGTTTAATGACAATGTCGCAATCTTTTTGCAGTTCTTTGATTGCCTGTCTTTCAATATTTGTAAGATTGTTGGGGTCATATTTTTTATATTTAATTTTTTCTAGATCTTTAAGAACAAGTTTCTCAAATAAAATCAAAGGAGCTGATTTAAAATAGGATGGGTAAAATTTAGATTTTTCTCTCAGTTGTGTATTTAAAAAAGGACTATTTGCTGTCTCTGAGGGGGGGATAGAGTAAAAAAGGGGGGTTCCTCATCATTTTTACTTATAAAAAATCTTTTCAATGTAGCCTTTCTAACAAATTTGTTTACATCGAGAAAAGCTTGAAACAAATTAAAAGAGGAAGTAGGAGCGAATTTAAGACCCTTACTTAAAACGGATAATTGTGCGGCTGATAAAACTTTTTGGGAAAGGTTAAAAATGCCATTACAGGAATCAGTAGAGGGCGTTATTGCCTTTCCAATCTTTCTCTTTTGTTCCCTTCTTCCACTTCGTCTTCCTCTAGATTTAAAGTTCTTTTTTGAGAGCGTGATGGGTAAGGTGTCTGAGCTAGTGCAGGTTGGTGAGTACGTATCTCTAAAAAATGATCCTCATTATCAAAGTCAGAATCGACTGATAATAATTGATATCTATTGGTATGATTTGGGATTGTGGGTGATTTTGAGTAATTAGAATACTCACTATGATCATTTGTATATCTGGATCTTTGTGGTTTTGGTGAGAAATTAAAACCAGAGGGGTTGTGATATCTGGGTGATTGAGGTATAGGATTGTGGTTATCGTGAGGGAATTTCCTTTGATTGTACGAGGGTAGTTGGTATGTATTCCTCTTATATTAAATAAGAACTTACCATCTAAAAAAGAAGTACACCTCAGACAACTATCCCTCTAGACCTAATTATCATAATCACATGTATGATAACTCTCACAACAATGTACCTTACCAACCACCTCCCAAATATCACAATTATGCTACACGTAGACCCCATCACCAATCCCCATCCACAAAAAGACCCCAATATACGTCCTCTCACCAAAACTACGCTCCTTCAAAATCACCATACCAATATAAGAGGAATACATACCAGCTACCCTCGTACAATCAAAGGAAATTCCCTCACGATAACCACAATCCTATACCTCAATCACCCAGATATCACAACCCCTCTGGTTTTAATTTCTCACCAAAACCACAAAGATCCAGATATACAAATGATCATAATGAGTATTCTAATTACTCAAAATCACCCACAATCCCAAATCATACCAATAGATATCAATTATTATCAGTCGATTCTGACTTTGATAATGAGGATCATTTTTTTAGAGATACGTACTCACCAACCTGCACTAGCTCAGACACCTTACCCATCACGCTCTCAAAAAAGAACTTTAAATCTAGAGGAAGACGAAGTGGAAGAAGGGAACAAAAGAGAAAGATTGGAAAGGCAATAACACCCTCTACTGATTCCTGTAATGGCATTTTTAACCTTTCCCAAAAAGTTTTATCAGCCGCACAATTATCCGTTTTAAGTAAGGGTCTTAAATTCGCTCCTACTTCCTCTTTTAATTTGTTTCAAGCTTTTCTCGATGTAAACAAATTTGTTAGAAAGGCTACATTGAAAAGATTTTTTATAAGTAAAAATGATGAGGAACCCCCCCTTTTTACTCTATCCCCCCCTCAGAGACAGCAAATAGTCCTTTTTTAAATACACAACTGAGAGAAAAATCTAAATTTTACCCATCCTATTTTAAATCAGCTCCTTTGATTTTATTTGAGAAACTTGTTCTTAAAGATCTAGAAAAAATTAAATATAAAAAATATGACCCCAACAATCTTACAAATATTGAAAGACAGGCAATCAAAGAACTGCAAAAAGATTGCGACATTGTCATTAAACCAGCTGATAAGGGTGGAGGATTAGTCATTCAATCCAGTAAAATGTATGTAGATGAAGCCCATAGACAATTAAAAGATGGCAATGTATACGAACAACTTTTAAATGATCCGATTAAAAATATCCAAACCATTTTATCTAATTTTTTAAATAAGGGTCTAGAACAAAAAATTTTAAATAAACATGAATACAATTTTTTAAACAAAAAATATCCAATTACCCCGGTTATTTATTTTCTTCCCAAAATTCATAAAAATGAACAACACCCTCCAGGAAGACCTATTGTTTCGGGAATTGGTTCCCTTTTAAGTAATCTTTCTCAATACATAGATACACTTCTTCAACCTTCGGTCAAACTCATGAAATCCTATTTAAAAGACTCCATGTCACTTTTAAATGATTTTACCTGGAAAAATAATTTTATACTAGTCACATGCGATGTCCAGTCCCTTTACACCATTATCCCACACGATATTGGCTGTCAAGCTATAAAAGAAATTTTAATTCAAGAAGCTAGGATTCCTAACACTCAAATAGATTTTATAATAGAAGGTATCAATATTATTTTAAAAAACAATTATTTCTGGTTTTTAGACTCTTTTTATTTACAAAGAAGAGGTACAGCTATGGGGACTAGGTTTGCCCCTAGTTACGCCAATTTGTTTATGGCAGACTGGGAAAATGAAGCCATATGGGGCAAACATACCTGGCGGGCAAACCTAGTCTCCTACTTCAGATATATAGATGACCTTTTTTTTATCTGGGATGGACCTGAAAAACATCTCATTGATTTTATCAATTATTTAAATACTAACAATAGGGGCATCATTCTCACACACGAATTTAGTAAACAATCCATTAATTTTTTAGACCTAAATATTTTTATTAATAATGGAAAACTTCAAACAAAGACTTTTTTTTAAAAAGTATGCGTTAATACAGCCATTGACAGGTCTAGCTGTCACTATAAGCCATGGCTAGAAAGTGCCCCAAAGAGTCAGTTTTTACGCCTTCGCAGAAATTGCTCAGAACTCACAGATTTTAATGAACAAGCAGAGTTTTTAAAAAATAAATTTATTGAAAAAAACTATTCAGAACCAGATCTGAATATTACTATTAATACAGTCAAACAAAAAGAAAGAAAAGATCTTTTAATATACAAAAATAAAGAAAACAACGACACTATACTACTTCCAGTTATTTTTAATTTTAATAATAAAAGTAACGATGTCAAAAAAATAATAAGAAAACATTGGCACATACTTAAACATGATGAGATACTTAATTCCATCATACCCACTCATCCAAACATTGTTTTTAGAGGAGCACCTAATTTTAAATCGATTTTAACTAAAAATTTTACAAGAAAATCTCCTTTAAAAAGTGTATCATTTTTTCCTAACACAAAAGGTTTTTTTAGATGCAAACAATGCATTGTATGTAAAACTGTGGATCATGTTATTTCATCAAAAATTACAAAATTTATGTCAAATCAAACAAAAAAAGTGTATGATATTTATGATTTCATAAGCTGCCATACGAAAAATGTGATCTATCTGCTCGAATGCCCATGTGGCCTCCAATATGTGGGGATGACCACAAGGTGCTTAAAGATAAGACTGAGCGAACATTGCAGAAATATTAAAAATGGATACCTAAATCATACAGTATCCAAACATTTTATTATGCACAATAAGGACCCTCGTTTACTAAAATGCATTGGGATAAAAAAATGCTCTACTTCTCGGCGAGGAGGCGATATAAAAAAGCTACTCGGAAAAACAGAGATGGAATGGGTGTATAAACTTCAGACTCTTCTACCCCATGGCCTCAATGCTGATTTTGATTTATATAATTTTTTATGAATTTTTATGTCTGTTCTTTTAAATTATGGCTTTTACAAAATTCACTTACAACATCCTTTTATTATTGTTTTTTATCCAGTCTGCCCTTTTATTTATTGTTTTTTATTTAGTCTGCCTCTTTAATTTGGATACTTCTCTCTTCTTAAATAGAATAGTGGACTTGTTTAAACTGAAGTCTTTTAACTTCTAATTTTGATCAACCAACCTCTGATAATAAGTATTATATGTGCCAGGTCTTTAATTTGGATGTCTAGATTTCATGCTTTTGTTTAATTTACTACATTTCCCATAAGGTATTTTGGCTATTATTGCCGAAAATCACGTGACCGTTTAAAATTGCTTTGTGCCCGTCCTAGCCCCTTTGTCTATCTACTCCTTTACCACTCTGCCATACTACTTTAATTTGGGGAATCAACTAAGTCCGTTTTTAGGACTTTTAAAACGGCTGCCGTGTATGAACTACATTCCCCATAAGGCATAGCGGCGGTACTTCCATAACGCGGAAGTGCCGCCGGTCACGTGACTTTTTACAATACCCTCAAATTACCCTTTTTTACCCTCGTTTTACACTTATACATATTTAAATGAATTTGTATTACTATAAATTATATGCTGAATAAGTTATTATGCATTTTAAAGTCGTACAAATGTTTTTAATTCTGATTGGTCAAACTAAGTTTTGGCGACAAAATTCAAACAATTATGTTCCTATATAACATCTATGTGCCAGGTAAATCATGTTATTCCATTTGATAAAGTCCCTTTGTGACGAAACGCGTTATGGATATTTAAATTGTGTTTTTTATATATATTAAAGTATTTTTTGGTCATTTGCTTGTGCCAATTATCTTTTCTATAGACACATATTATTTCCCTTTTTTTTACCCTGGCCTTTTATTGTTATTTTAAATATTTTGATGGTTTTAAAAGAAACCTAAAAAATTCCTGGAAGTCTCCTGTACCCAAAGAAATCCGTAGGTGGGGATCAATCTACCCAAGCTATCATCAAAGAGCAGTGGGTCTGCTCTTCCTTTGTAAGTACATTTCTTTTATTATTTAATTATTATCTGCCATACAGTGAGCACTATTGGCTGTTTATTTTATTCCGAGAATTGGATACCATCCACGGAGGAGAACCTGCCCATATCCCATAAGCGGGGATAAAACCGCTGTACGCGCTTTACCCCAGAGCTGGACATTAGCTCTGGTAAATGTGAGTTTGATACTATTTATTTTACATCTATACCTATATTTTACATACTATACCATTGGATGTCCCTTTTTTCCTCTTTTTATTTTTCATAACGAGTGAAACCACCATATAAATAGAAGACCCCGCCAACCAAGGACACCTGTAAGAATATACCAGTTGGACTTTTTCTCTCCCTTTCCTTTTATTGGACTCTATCATATGTGCGCAGCCTTTTATTGTTTTTTATCTTTATCCTGTGGTGTACATACCTGGACAGGGGGAGACAACAGATCTAGGCGGAAACCCCTGACCGTATTCAAAACCCACACATCTGTGGTGATCATGCCCCACATATCGATAAACAGTGCCAGTCTGCCACCCACGCTTGAACGGGAAAAAATACATTTGGGGGTACTTTTCATAAGGGCGTCTGTATGAGGGTTAATCATGTCCTCCTCGATTCTGCTACGGTCTCCCACGTGAGGGAAAGAAGGGAGAGGGTTTGTATTCCTGGTAGGCCCGAGAGGCAGCAAAGGAACCTCTGTGAGTCCGTGAGGGACCTCGAGCTCCACGGCCGGACGGGCGGCTCCTATACCTCCCGGCCCCTTGGAAAACCTTTGGGCCAAAAACCCATTTCAAGTTGGACTGGGTTTTATCCAGGGTGGTGAAGGTGCGCACAAAGGAGCCCAGGTCCTTAACAAAGGACTCACCGAAGAGCATACCCTTGGCGGTAGAACCCGGTTCTTTCACCGCTAGATTTACCAATTGTGGCTCAATCTTGAGCAAGATTGCCTTGCGGCGTTCAGCCGACATGGCCGTGTTAGCGTTGCCGAGAAGGCAAATCAGTCTTTGGACCCATCCGATTGCTTTATCGAAATCCATGGGGGTGTCCCCTGCCTTAGCTGCTTCCAAGAGTTCATAAAGCTTGGCAGCAGGCCCCAGGGTGTCTAAAATTATGTGCTGGCAATTATGGAGTGAGAACTCCAGTCCTTTCCTGGGTTTCCAGCCTGTTTTTGCCAGGAACTGTGTAATTTGAGGGTCGACCTCTGGCGTCTTGCATGCCGCATCAGGCACTGAGGGCCTTGGGCATTCAACACGTAATTTACTGCGCCCCTCCTTGGACAGAGGAGTGCGCATACGTAGGGCTAGGTAGTTAGCTATGTGCTTGGGCGGGTCCCATTCCGCTGAGCGGGGATTACGAAGGTCATCAGGATCGAACAGGGGGTAACCCTGAGGATCGCACATGCCTTCCCCTCACCCGGAAGTAGCGCCGAAGTGTCAGACCCCGTCTCAGCGTCGGAACCCCCTTCCTCGTAAGAGGCGTAATCAGGGGCGTCCGAGCACGACTCCCCACTCAGATCTGAGTCAGATCCTTCAGCAACATGGGCACGCACCCTTTTCCACTTTCTGGATGATTTTGCCCGGCCAGCATCTCTCTTGCGCTGTAGCACGCCATCTTGGACGGCCATAGGCACGTTAGTAAGGACAGGTAACACCTGCGTCACATCAGGGGAGACGTGTTTCTTTTTAGCATGCGCCTTGCGGTCCAGCTGAGGCTGAAGTGCAGGCAGAGGGTTGGGCATCACAGAAGGGGCCAGGGGTTGAGTCAACGCCTGCTGAATGGTGTGAGACAGGGATGAAGACACCGACCCCATGGCCGAAGCCAGGGCCCTCTGCATGGTGGAGTCAATGAGGGCCTGGAACTCCTGAAAGGGAGTGAGGCCAATTTCCCCAGTGATAGGTGTTTGCATGGGGTCCATAATGGGGTAACTGGGGCTGTCAGACTCCTCACCTCTAGCCTGCATGATAGGGCAGGTAGGGTGAACCCAAAATCAATAAAAATCTATCTCTATATATATATATATATATATATATATATACACACACACACACACACACACACACACACACACACACACACACACACACACACACACACACTATAAAAATCCCCACAGGGAGGAAATAACGCAAAATAAATAGTAGAAAAGAAAAGGGGGGGAGCACAACTAACACAATAACCTAGGAGGGGTTGAGTAACCCACTGAAATACCTGCAACAGTAATAGAGCGAATGGGAGAGGTAAGCGGGGAGCCGACCTGCCGAGCAGTCCCAGCCAAGTGCTTGCCAATAGAAAAGATGGCCGCCGTGTGCAGAGCGCGCCGCGGGTACCCGGAGCTCCTCCCCCGCCAATGGCCGGGGAGCGCGTGGTACACACGCGGCCGGGAACTCCCTCGCACCAGCGGGTGTGAGGAGACTGATCTGGCCGGCAGATAACGCGGCCGCACACACGCGGCCACGAGGGGAAAAGGAGGGACGATCAGGGAGCAAGAAGCTCCAGGAGACAAAAACTTCCCCTGAGAGCCGCGGATCCCAGCCTGTGCGGCCAAAAGTACAGCACATGCAGGGAAACCGGGCAAAAGGCACAGGGGAAGAAAAAACAAAAAACACCAAATACAAATAACAATCCACAATGCAAATGACTATAAGCATAAACAGAACATCAGTAGTAAATGTAATCAGGGTAAATAACCCTGACAGCCTTAATACAGATCAATTATACAGGAGGTAAAATTATACTTAGCTGGTCTGAGGACAGCAGCAAAGAAAGAGGAAGTGGAAGTACTAAGCAGTACATTTATGGACTGTTCCTATAAGCTGATTGGCTGCCCTGTCACTAGGCAGATCTGGTTGTATCTGTTATAATATTATTCATATTTTAAATCTTTTCTCTTTCAGTTATATATTTCTCTTTGCTGCTGAGGAATAAAGTAAGAAAGAGATAGCATAATAGGAGCCTCCATGTCATTAATAAAATCCACATTAGCCTCTGTTTGTTCCACGATTTTGCCCTACACACAGCGAGGCAATTAAGCAAGGTTCTTTATGCGTACAGAACGCGCAAAAACAGTTGAAATTAGATCTTTAAGGCAAGTACATATTGGTTTATGTTCCAGGAAGCTTGTACACAAATTTTATGCTATTTCCAATGCTGGTTTATCTACTGAAGAAAAGGCTTTACTCTGCATATGCTGGTCTGCGTATTGTATAAAGGCTGGTTTTCTGACAATGCCTGTGAAAGCCAACCTCATTGTGGAACACACGCATGGGTTACTCTGTCTCCAGTGACCAGAAAAGGAATTTACACACAGGTTGTGATTTATTTACTCTACCAGCAAATGCATGCACATTTTATTTATCTTCTGTTTTTTGTAGACTATCCACCTTTATGCAACCTCAATGCCTGTTTGTGTGCAGTGGTCAGACCACTAAAGTGTGTGTGTTTTGCTTTCTTTTCTTTAAACACACTCTAAGATATTTGGTACACTTGTTTCAGTTAAAACACTAATGAGACCTTTAAAGTTTTATATACATACTGGGTGTATGAGAAATGTTCAATTCGAGATATTTCTCCTGAAGATTTAATTACTATTATTTATATAGTGCCAACATATTCTGTAACGCTGTACAATAAGAAAACTAACACAAACCATTCTGACATGTTTTGACATACAGGAATGGCAGATAAAGAGGGCCTTACCCAAACAAGCTTATAACCGAAAATGTTTAGGATTTTCCTTGGACAAAGTAAATTCCTATACAGTTTTACCATTACCATTGTTTTAACTTTGTATGCTGGCAAGCTAAATTACTAGTGGATTTTTATTCTAACCTGTGGGTATCCTCAGTTGTGTCTAAGTATTATCAGATGCCCTGCTACTTATGCAGGAAAGGGTTTAATGAGATAAAATCACTTTAACCCTTGAGATTATAACTCGTATAACATGTGAGATGCAGCATAAAGACAAGAGTAACCCTATAGTGTTAAAAACACTATTTAGGTTCCACCTCCCCTTAAAATGGGTAAAAACTCACCTTTATTCCAACGTTGTGCAGGTCCACCAGTCGCTGTCCCTGTCCTGATCCGCCTAATTGACTGAGATCATTAGAATTAATAATCTCAGCCAATCTAATCATTGACTTGGATTTTGGATTGATTTATGTAATTTCTGATTATCTCAGCCAAGAAGGTGGGGCCAAATGCTGCGCGGGCTAGTCTGCATCTCTTAATAGGGATGCATTGAATCAATGCATCTATATGAGGAATGTTCAGCCTTTCCATGCAGAACGTCATGAAGCACATCTAGTAGACATCTGGGTGACTGATCTGATCGGTGCGATCGGGCACTGTAATGGTATGACCGCACTTATCTGGTACGATCACACTCAGGTGCCGATCGGGCACCATGACAGAGGCTTTCTGATTGGAGCCTCAGACATTCAGAGGAAGTAGACAGGTAGAGTGATCAGGCACCATCTTCCAGAGTTTGGTTTGGTTTAAACCATTCACTAAAAGTTTAACCCCTTAACCTAAGCCCAGGACATCCATGCATTTACTTCTTTGAGATAAAGTAGTTATGGTACCTGAGTGGCACCCAATGCTAGTTCTAATGCTGATATATAAGAACAATTATGTTTTGATAATTAATCATGTTGCTATTTATTTTCCTAGGCAAGGGATACCAGTGAGTAAAATGCAACATGGAAATCCAGAAGATATATTTTTCAATCTGTACAGGTAAATGTGATAATGAAATAAATTCTTCAATTAATTTTTAAAACTTTATGCATGTTTTTACTTACAATGCTAGCCTATATTGCTTTGCTTTACATGTAAATAGGAGCTTTCACATTTAGAAAATGTAAAGATGTTGAATGGTAAAAAAAAAAACTTACCTCCACTGCACTTCTACTTTGGTTGGAGGAAGCCTCTCCTGCTGAAGGAACATATTCACTATTATGGATAATAGACAGAAAGATGGAGCAGAGTACTTGTAAAATAGGAGAAAGAAGGAAAATAAAACATATAGAAAGGAGAGAATTGTTGTTGGCTAATGGTAATAAGTGGGCTACCTAGTTCAGCCTTCCTGCTGGGCATTGCTATAAGGAAGGTAAAAGAATAAAGGAAAGGGAGAAAAAAAAAGGAAGAAAAAATAGAAAAAGGGGAGGGAATTGAGGAGGGAGAGGAGGACAGCTGATGCACAAATGAGAAATCATATTATGAGCAAACAGAGAAACTGTCTAAATATCACCGCAAAAGGAGACCTTAGTTTGTTCCTTACGAAAATCAAACAAAATCTCAAATATTTAGTATCGCAGCATCAGCCTCAAGTATCTCATTACTCACTAGTTAAAGGTAATTGCAATTTACTTTATTGTTTTCTTATTAAACTTTTATAAAGTTATAACATTATAAATATGCATAAAGTAGAAATTAAAAGATAAATGTAAGTACATTATTTATTTATTTTAAACATCCTCCTTTCTGAAAAATATTCCACACTTGCGCAAAAAAATTAAATTGAAAACTGGTGGGCGGTAAGGAAATTTTTCCATCAAGAAAGATGCATTATTGGACGGTAGGTAGAAAAAGGTTGACTACCTCTGGTGTATTGGATGCAGTATGTAGTGTATGGAGTGTGTGCAGTGGGGTTGGATAAGGGCTGTGAGGGATGATCATTTGTTTTTTAAATTTACAATTAGGGTTATTTCCCCCTCTCTGCCTCTTACCTGTGGCCAGGGAGAGATTCCCTTGTGGTCTGGTGGCACAGCATGCTTATCCTCTGAAGTGGGGGTCCAGAGATCTTCCCCATCAGCAGCATGTCCTCTCCTCTAACGAGCCATGTGTTGCCATGGCAATGCTCCACATGAAAACCTAATGCATGCCGGAGTGTTGCCATTGCAACTTGCAGAAATGATTGATGCCCAGCGGGACCAATAGATGGGCTGGCCCTGGGTTGTACTGTATGTAATAATAAAAGAACTGGACATGTTCCTATAATTGCCATAAAAACTCTCCGATTTATAACACTGCAATGATTTTGCTGCACAAAGATAACAGCTCCTGTTTCTATTACCAGATCAGAAGAACACATCATGGAATTTATACAATTTATGGATAGCTCATGGTTTCTCTATGACCAAGAAGCAGTTATTTCAGCATTTGATCTTTCATGCTTCAAGATCATCTGTGATTTGGGAGGTTTGTAATTTGAGAGCCTTATTTTTCTAATCTTGTATCATATTGCCATCTGTGATTTGCGAGGCTTGTGATTAGCGAGTTTTTATTTTTTTATGTCACGGTATAAAGATGGAATCTAAAAGCATGTACATTGCACATAGCGATAAATTAAAATATGAAAGATTGCTGAAGGCCCTGCTCACACAAGCTTATAATCTATGGTAGGCAGACACTGCATGTCTTGCTCAACGACCTTTACTAATGAGGTGACCTGCATTGGATTCTCAAACCAGAGGTTCCCAGTTCTAAAGCAGTACCAATACCACTTCTCTAACCAGCCAATTGCAATGAAATTTATTAAACCCATAGAAAAATACATACCTCCAAAACTTTCCCATTTAGGAGGGACAGTACCAATTTTGGGCCAAAATCCCTTGTCCCTCTTTTCTATCCTGATGCACCCCTTTTCTAGGAGCTCCATTTTGTGTGTGTGTGTGTCTTCATATAAAACAGAGCTCCACAGCAATAAAATTCACAGTAATGTGTTTTTAAACTAAGTGTGTTAGAAATCATACTGTAAAAATAAAATAAATTCTTCTTATTAATTCACTTGTATTGGCATAAATTGTAATTGGTAACTGGGAACTTGCGTAGAGAGGAAGAGTAAAGATAACTAATATGAACATATTTTTTCTCCCACTTTTTCTAATTATCCAACTTGAAAACATACTGCAGGAATGTGTACAGTTTGCATGCTAAAGAAACACAAACAGGGTTATTCACTAAACACTGAATTTGTGTTTTAAATAAAATGGGGACAGAATTTTATATGGTAAGATGCACATTCACAAATTAGCATTGCATATTATTCCTTTTTGCAAGCAAACAATAATTATAGGCCCAAGAGTGTAGGAGTGAATAATAGCATGTCCACCCAACTTGCTTAATCAATAGCTACGAATCGATGTCCATGTCCCCCCCTCCCCCATGTTTTATGTTCTTAGAGCAACCACCAGCGAATCTTTGCTTACTATTTAGAAGATATGTTCCCACTAATGGCATGGAGATCAGGGATATAAGGGAGGTTTTGACTCGCATTGGCTTTTTAAAAAATTATTTTACTTTTAATTGTGGTGCCACATGGTTGCCAGCGCTGCCAGAGAGAAAATTGTTCCAATTTGTAAAATTAGGGCCCTGATCTAAAATATCTGGCCCTGGATTTTAACCATTCAGGTCCACATTTTTGGTCGTCCGTTAACTTTCATTCTGACTTAAATCCAGACTAAATTAAAACTCATTTAGAGCCTGGCTTTAAAAATGTTGACATTGTTAAAGGCATACTCCGGCACCAATAAATGTGTTGCAGAATGCAGCACCGTAAGCCTACCTTTTTAGTCACACCCCCTCACTCCAGAAAAAAACTTACTTGTCACAGTTATACACACAGCTCAGCCACTGACAGTAGTGAATGATTTGAACAGAACTGCTACATAGTTGCCAACATCTGAAAAAAAATTCCAGGGACACTTTGCAGCACAGCTATCAATTACTTACTTGAACATTTACCACACCCACTGCCCCAAAGCTTTACCCACTCTGTCCAACCCACATAATTAATCTCCACCTACTTATCATAGTGCAGATTATAGGGCCTACTAAATAAATCGAGAATTACAGGGAATTAAAATGGAAAATTCAAGTTTAAGGCCAAAGTAGCTGTGTTAGAAAAATTCACCCATCCAGCGGCTCTACTTCAGCCTAGAGTTTGAAATTCTCATCTCAATTTCCTGCAATTCTCTCTTTATTGAGTAGACCTTTATAACACCAAGTTCCCACAACTGACCCTTGGTTTGCGATAGATCATTTGCAGCACAGCATCTATATCAGGCAGGTGCATATTATCACTTTTAAGTGAGTTCGGTATCAGTGGTGACACTGTCAGTACAAGTACAAATATAGAAAGACCTTATGCAGATATGCTTCATTCAGAGAGTTATCTTTAGCATAGAAAAGGGGTCCTGAAACTTTTCAAACAGTTCCCTCGGACACGGTTGGAGGCCGGACTAAGGTTTGAAGTTTTTTTTTAACAAACTCCTATACATACTGAAGAAGACACCTAGACATATACAGACACACAGACATATACTTACATACTTACATAGATACAGACACACACAAGCATAAGGACATACATACATACACACACATACATACATACAAACACACACATACATACATACTGACATACATACAGATGCATACACACACAGAGACACACAGATATACATATACATACATACTGAAATACATACACATACATACAGATAGACATACATACATACTCTTAGATACAAAAAAGGATATGCTTACTATATGATACACTAGAAAAACACACCCTCAGAGAAGTGTACCTCACACACACACTATAAAGAATAAACACAAGGACGTATATATAAAAACCCAAAGGTGATATATACAAATAGAGGGTGGTTGAGAACAATACAACCTGAATATGGCTGAAAATGAACGTGGAATCTATAAAATAGCAAAATACAAAATATAGTGAAGTAAGTTAGGCAAAATTGGATTTGCACGTGGTAGAAAACTTACAAGAAGGGAGTAGTAATCACGTCATCCTGTCATCCTGTCAGGGGTACTTTCCACATTGGAGACCGAATATATATGGCGAGGACTGACAATATCACTTTTTCTTCAGCTCAGGAATAAAATATCCCTTTTTCCTTCAGCTCAGGAACAAAAGAAAAAATATAGATAGTGCAGATTGTATAAAAATAACAAAATTTATTCCAAATATTGCACTTACAAGAAATCAGAAGTATTATGGCCATTACTTCATTATGGAGATATGCTGTCTTACTTCTGATTTCTTGTAAGTGCAATATTTGGAATAAATTTTGTTATTTTTATACAATCTGCACTATCTATATTTTTTCTTTTGTTCCTGAGCTGAAGGAAAAAGGGATATTTTATTCCTGAGCTGAAGAAAAAGTGATATTGTCAGTCCTCGCCATATATATTCGGTCTCCAATGTGGAAAGTACCCCTGACAGGATGACAGGATGACAGGATGACAGGCGTGATTACTACTCCCTTCTTGTAAGTTTTCTACCACGTGCAAATCCAATTTTGCCTAACTTACTTCACTATATTTTGTATTTTGCTATTTTATAGATTCCACGTTCATTTTCAGCCATATTCAGGTTGTATTGTTCTCAACCACCCTCTATTTGTATATATCACCTTTGGGTTTTTATATATACGTCCTTGTGTTTATACATACTCTTAGGTTTGCCACCTGACTGGTATTTTACTGGCACAGTCGGTATGTGAGGCTGCCTGGCCGTGACGGTATTGCAGTAATACCGGCAATACAAATGCAGGTAATTTTCTCATAATAAATGGAGATTACTCTGCAATACCAGCACTTGCCAGTAGGGGTCACTGTGTGTGGAGAGAGGCAGGGATAGGAAGTTACAGAATATCCCTGCCTCTCTCTATTACTCACTGATCCGTGGGGGAGCAGCTACACAGCACAGAGTCCAGACAGCAGCTCTACAGCTCAGGTAAGTGAGGGATGGGGGGAAAGGCAGCAGGGACACATGGGGACACTGAGACACTAAGGGACACATGGTGACACAGACACTAGGGGACACTGAGACACTAGGACACATGGGGAAACACACTGGGAGACCTGGGGACACTGAGACACTTGGGGACACTGGAAAACATGGGGACACTAGAAAACATGGGGACACTGGAAAACATGGGGACACTGAGACACTAGGGGACACTGGGTCACATGGGGATGCTGTGAGACATAGGTACATTGGGAGACTATGTTCCCATGTCCCCCAGCCAGTGTCCCTAGTGTCTCAGTGTCCCCAAGTCTCCCAGTGTCTGTATCCCATGTCTCTCAGTGTGCCTAGTGTCCCCATGTGTCCCTATATGTCCCAGTGTCCCCATGTCTATGTCCACAACTGTCCCCATGTGTCCCCAAATGTCTGTCTCCCAGCCAGTGTCCCCTAGTCTCCCAGTATCCCGTAGTCTCTCAGTGTCTGTGTCCCTAGTGTCTTAGTGTCCCCAAATGTTTCAGTGTCCCCATGTCTCCCAGTGTCTGTGTTCCTAGTGTCTCAGTGTGCCTGGTGTCCTCATGTCTCCCAGTGTCCCTATATGTCCCAGTGTCCACAACTGTCCCCATGTCTCCCAGTGTCCCCAAGTGTCTGTCTCCCAGTGTCCCCTAGTCTCCCAGTGTCTGTGTTCCCATGTCTCTGTGTCCCTAGTGTCTTAGTGTCCCCAAATGTTTGTGCCCCCATGTCTCCCAGTGTCTGTGTCCCTAAATGTCTCTGTGTCCCCATGTCTCTGTGTCCCCGGGTCTCTCAGTGTCCCCAGTATCCTAGTGACATGGGAACACACTGAGACATTGGGACACTGGGAGAAATGGGGACACAGACACTGGGAGACTAGGGGACTGGGCAACATGGGGACACTGACACTGTGATACATAGGAACACTGGGTGACTTGCGAGACTGAGACACTAGGAGACAGGGAGACACTGGGAGCAATCCATCTATACAGCAGAATCAAACTGTGAGAAGTTTGTTGGTGATTTTACAGAATTTTCTCTGCTGTCACTCCTTGTGATTTACATCATGTGATGTCACGCATAACTAATTAATTATACAAATGATTAAGGCTGGTATTTTTTTCCAAGAAAGGTGGCACTCAGGATGTGGGGAAACAGTAGTCTCCATTTAGTACTGTAGATTTGTTCTCGTTGGCATCCATTCTAATTAGGTATAGGAAAGTCATCTCTCATTTGCTGGCAACATAGATGTAAATCATTATGAATTAATTCCAAATGGCACATGAGGAAACAAAATCTCACTTCTAGTCAGCCGTTTGTAATGGCTGCTGAATTTGCTGAACACTGAGATTTGCTGTGATTAACTACTCCACATATTTTTGCTTAAAGGAGCAAGAATCATGTATCATGTATTTCTGACCCTATTATGTTAAAACCACCACCCTGGCCCCTTCTTGCCTCCCTAAAAATAGTAAAATATTACTTGTATTCAAGTCTGCAGCTGCTGTCTCAAAAGTGGTGGTCTGAGCAAATAACAATACTTCCCCATAGGATTGGCTGAGACTGTCAACTAGGCAGAGCTAGCACAAGTCCAACATATCCCCGGCCAATCAGCATCTCCTCATAAAGATAAATTGAATCAATGCATCTCTATGAGGAAAGTTCAGTGTCTGCATGCAGAGGGTGGAGACACTGAATGGCAGTGCTGCAGACTAGGCAGTACTGCCCCAGGAAGCACCTCTAGCAGCCATCTAAGGAGCGGCCAGTGGAGTTATTTTCTCTGAAAAGACAGTGTTTACTGCAAAAAGCATGAATGGAATGCTTCTACTTACCAGAACAAATACAATAATCTGTAGTTGTTCTGGTGACTATAGTGTCCCTTTAAGTTTGGAAGCTTAAGAGGGATGTATGGGAACAAAACTTGTGTGGCTGGCTGACATTAAAATTTGTTTAGGTAATGCAGACGTTGGTCTCTGTGGCATGTCCCCTTTCTTCTACACTCACTACATACACCTTTTCTCTGTCTCAGACTATATACCAGGAACTTCTGCCTGCTAGTAAGAAGGTAAGGAGACAATTGGACCAGCGAGTGCTAGGGGAAAGTCCTTGGAAAGCATGGAGTGAGCGCATTTTTAAACGCATTTATGTCAAGCTCAAGGTGCTGCCTGCATAGTATGCCCTTAGCTGGACAGCCTGCAGAATTGGCAGGCAGCCTGACATGCATTCATGCCAGGCTGACCTTCCAATTCTTTGGACAAACATGCCCCCTTTTTGGCAGGTCTTGTCACGTGATTCGCGCCAGTGGCACACCCTTTTACCCCGCCCATTCACTTCCTGCTTCACTGGACACTGCTGTTAGGGGTTATGGATTTACTTGAAAGATGAAAGCATAAATTAGAGAGAAATTAGCATAGAGTATGTGTTTTCTTATAGCTGCATTCTATGAGTTTCCCTCAAGCACCATCTCCATCAGATACATGACGCTTGGGAGGGAGGACTGTTTTAGTGGTTTTGGTTGATAAGATTCCGTAATTAGGCCCACTGTGCTCTTAATCCGGCCCTGCCTGCATGCCTGTTGCTACCTCTGCATAAGGCTGTAGCTTATCTTGGTAGCTGTGAGTCCTGGGAGCTAATTAATGTTCATATGTGTGATTTTGGTGGGTGGGTTGGTTGGAGATTTGTAAGGGGCCCAGGGTCAGTGCAAGGATTTTTGGCTACACAGGCAAAGATGCATTTTGTCTTTCTTCCCAGCCCCTTTCTGTGGCTCTCTCCCCTCAGCGCATTGTGTGTCTTTTTCCATGCGATATAGACATAGATAGATAGCAACATAACTATACATTCAGTCACCTAGCTATGCAAGCACACAATCAAACAAATACAGGCACACAGCCATACTATCTACACATACAGGTACAATGTCAAACAAACACACACAGACATTCAGACACTGTCATACAGACACAGGCATACAAAGACATACAGACACAGGCTTATAGTCTTACAGATACAATCTTGGGAATGGCACTGGTAGTGGGTTGTAGTGGCTGTAATTGAAACATTAGGGGCTGTAGTAGGGGGTTAGGGGCTATAGTGGGTGGACAGGAGCTGTAATTGGGGGTTTAGGAAATGTAGTGGGGACAGGGGCTGAAGTAGGTTGATGGCTACAATTCGGGCAAGGGGCTGTGGTGTGGGTGATATGGGTGCCATTGGGAGAGAGGGACTGTAGTGGGGATGTTATGGGGTTGTAGTGAGGGTATGGGGTCTGTGGTGGGGGGCATGGGGCTGAGAGGGGGACACAGGGGTTGAGAGGAAGGGGGGCAGGGGTCTAAAGGAAGAGGGACAGGGGTCTGAGGGGTGGGGTTAAAAAAAAAAACTAAAGTGCATTCCCTCTCTGAGGCTTACCTTGGGTCATAGATCTGGGGTCTGTCAGCAGTCAGGGAAGCCTGTGCTCTTCTCCCAGACTCCCCAGCGGTCCTGAGAGAAGAACAGTGGAAGTCACGCCCCCTCATCCTGACCTCATCAGGAGAGGCCGGCCGACTCCACTTGCTGCAGGGAGAGTGAGGTGAGTTTAAAAATCAGAGTCCCCAGCCAGAGACAGGGGATTTGGATTTTTGCACCCTTCTGCTCTGGCGCCCTAAATCGTCCGCTTGTTCCGCCACATGGCCGCGCCGGCCATGAAGGGGCCCCAAGAGTTCTGATGGTATAGATATCATATATGTGAAGGACTGCCATTATGCAGAGTTATGGAGTTTTGATCTAACATTCCTACACCATATTGCAGAGGCATGGAGGCAAGTTGAATGACAAATATTTCACAATGACAAAATAGCAGGTACAATAAGATATGAAGGGCGGGGCTGTCTGGGAAAAAAAAAACAAGGTAGGTAGGACACTAATTTGCTTCTCCTTACTTGGATGGTGAAATCCAACAAGTAATGGGATCTTATACTCAAGCAGTCAAGGTAAGATAAAACTTGTAAAGTGACGGCTTGTTAGCTAAGGAATAAGACTTATACATCATGTACTTGGGCAAGTTGGTGAGTGATGCCAAAGTCCTTTAATCCAAATGTCTTTAAAAATTAACAAATAAGAGAGGTCACTTCCTAAAGGGACTAATGTCATGAAAATAATCCTTGAGGGCATGAACTTTTCTTGGCATTTGGAGGTAAAATACAAAAGGAGAGAGCAATAGTCTCCTGGTCAATATCAGAGGGAGTTCACAAGGGACATTTCAAAGAAAATAAGGATTAAGTTCTGCCTGGGTCTTAGGCAGGTTACAGGTTTGCCCCCTCCCCATTCACTCTTCAAATAGGGATGGTGAATAGGCCCAAGCAAATGAATGGTCCCAGAACCCAAAGCACATCTAAGGTAACCTCATGGTTAATCCTCATCTAGCTGAAAGTTCAGAAACCTTCCTGCCTAGGGAAATTGCAAGAAGAATCAACAGTTTCACAATAACAGCTGTAAATCCATTGCATGTGTATGCTCAAAAGGAGCATATAGCAACACCTTGAGCACTCCGTTAATACTTTTATGTGAGGGAGCTTAATTAATAAAGTTTTTTTTTTTTTAAGTGCCTTGCATTTGCATGAGAAACGTCCAAACACCAGGAAAAACCCTAAAACAAGAGGTATCTCCCTCACACCTAAGATCAGCCAAACTAACAGCTGCATTACATGTGTTCCTGTTAAACGGATGTGTACCAATTACACTGCTCAAATTACAGGCCTAGTGGAGGAATATCAATGATAGGGAGGGCAGAGTGGCCAGAGGGGGCAGGCTGACACTGAATCTGGAACTTAACTAAGGTGTTTTGGGCACCTTAAACTGGGAAGATATATCCCCTCTGGACTTCAAGCCTATCTGTTCACAGGCATCAACACCAAGAATCTTTATAGGCAGCTGTCCATTACAACCTAACTCTCCCTTCCAGAGAATAGGTCAGAACAGGCCAGTAAAAGACAGATGTATCGATCCCTAGAGTGGTAAGGCTAAAGTGAGTATCCCAAGGATAAAGAAATTGGTAAACTAGGCCAAAACAGGGCACATTAGTACAGGAACAGCACGTAAGCAAACCAGATTAAAATCAAGAAAGTTTTAATACAAGAATGTGTTATCAGAGACCACAAAAAACTTCCTAGAGGGGGGTAGAATATAGCATTGTAGAAGCATTGTCCTTCAAGTTGGTGGGTCTTTATCCCATTTGTCATGACTTGATCATTCACTAATGGAAATAAGGAGTATATCTGTTTTTTGATCCATACAGATCAATATAAACTGAACATTCAAGTGTTTGCCTTTTTCATTAGGATGCACAGGGACTTTGGCAAAAGTTTGTGACTCTATGTATCCAACCTCGTCCGTCATTCTCTATGATCTACCAGAGATAATACAAGTCACACAGGAACATTTTATATCAAAAGAGGACAATCGCATTTCTTTTCAGAAAGGTATGATTTAATATTTTACTGCATATGTAAATTTTTGCACAACGGAGTCTGAACGATACCATGTAAAGGAAAACTATTATTTAAAAGGACACTCCTTTGCCCTAATACAAAAACGTGTTTGAAAAATCTTTACTAGGAATATATAGCCCACATGAAAACATGCATGCATTTAATTATGTATTTTTATTGAGGTTATATTTAAAAACAGCTTGCAGATCTTTTCCCTACAGCTTTGCAAGCCCTTCCCCTTCTTCTCCATCCCAGCCATACCTAGATTTCCCATCAGAAGGCTCTCCTCCCTGCTCTAAGCCCTTGCATTGCTGCAAGTTGGGGGCAGAGTCTTCAGTCCCGATGCCAGCTTTTCTGCTGGTTGAGTGGTATACCCGGTGACAAACGCTCCTTTCCACGTACTCTTGCCATGGACTCCTGGATGAGTGTGGAAGCTGGCCTCCCTCCCACCAACTATGGTCCACGTCTGAGACACTGATTGAGAGCTACCCTGCCATTACTAGCTTTCCCTGGGTACCCCTGGTTTGGCACTTTCCCTTCTTGTGAATGGAACCAAACGCTAGCTCTCTGGCAGCTGTTCGCATGAACAAAACCCATGAATAGTCCCAGCAGTACGTAGCTGCGACCTCTATTGAACAAATTTCGGGATGAGGACTTCGTGGGTTCCCGATCACCTCAGTGCGACTTAGCCGCGAATGTTATGGAACTGTTTTTTAGAGGGAAGGTGCCGGAGACTAGGGGGAACAAATGCTACCTGAGAGACAGGCGGAGCAACCCATATTGCGGCCACAGGAGCTCCCGAACGTTGACCAGCGAAAGCACCAAATGCTGGTTCCTGGGAGATATTTAGCTTACTGGTCGTTAACGCAATTATATTCCAGGCCCAGAGATTCCTGGGAGTGGCTTGTGCTTGGGTCTGTGTATAAAAGGCAGAGTTTGGCCCATTAAAATCAGTTGTACTCCCAGAACTATGTGTCTTCTCTTCTCTTGGAGGGGAAGGGCAATAATCACTGCTCAGCACCTTGTTGCAGATCGTGGAGAATTCAGCGGGGAAAGACTGTGTGTCGACCAGTCACTGGGAGGGAATAGAGCTAGTGCCCTACCCGGTTCCAAGATGAAGAGGCTCCAGGAGGACCCCAGTCAAGCCATGGCGACTGGGGCAGAAGCACTTAGGTCTTCCCCTGTTCCAGCTAGGAAGCTGTCCTTGGCAGAGGAACTTAGTCGGGGTACAGAGAGCTCTGCTTTATACTCCTCAGACTCCAGCACCACCAGAAGGCTGTCCTCCCTGCTCTCAAGCTTTGTCACTGCAATTTGAGGGCAGAGGCCATTGGTCCTTTGTCCCGATGCCATCTCTTCTGAGGTTGTACTTTGTCGCTGGGAGGGAGACCAACTACCTCTATTCCCAGTAACTCAATCTGCTGCTAAGGGGGGAGGCAGACAACCTCTACCTCTGCTCCCTGGGTTTCCATGCCCTGAGGTTGGGGATCTGAGCTTGCTGCCTAGCAACCCAGTGATTCAGGTTTGGAGAATATGATTCCTTCCACATTTACCTGACCAATATACTCAGATGTAAGGTATATTAAATCCCCAGTCTCTGGCACCTGCTGCTGTGCAGAGTCAAACAATTGCCTGTAATCCAGTTCAAGCTCCCACTCCATGGTGGCCTGGTGGGTCAAATCAGGTTCCAGGTCAGTTGCTTCTGAGAGATCCAGTAGGTTTTCCCAAATGTCATAAAGCTGGAACCTCTCAGGACTTCCGAATTCAATTTTATCATCAATGGCCTCCCACAATAAGCTAAGGCCATCATAGCCCTCACCCTCTGGAGGGTCATCATCCTCCAGAAATAGGTACTGCAAGACTGCATACCACCTTAAGGCTCAGTAAGAATCATCCAGCCACAATTCTTTTTAGACCAGCTCCTCTAATTGGAAAACCCATTCTGCTAGGGGCTACTCTCCCAAGAATGATGTCCGCAAATCAACTTGATCCCAAAATTGCTGCATAATGGTTGCTAGGGATTCTCCCCGGAGACCGCAAACCTCCTTAAGGACATTGTTCCAGAGTTCCCATCGAATTGTGTCCCGCCGGTCCAGTTTACCCTTTGTTAAGAAAGGGCCATCGTACTGAGAGAGAGCTGCTCGTAGCCTCCCCTGGAATTCCTCCTCGTATGTGGATGCTGCATGGGCATCCGCAGGGGGGCCAGTAGGTGCCGGCCAGTAGGTGGTGCTGTGTATGGAGAGAGACAGGGATAGGAAGCTACATCTTATCCCTGCTTCTCTCTGCTGACTGCATCCGCAGGGGAGCAGCACATGCAGCCAGCAACTCCTAGACTGCAGAGACAACCTACAGATCAGGGAAGTGAGGCATGGGGGGCAGCTTATAGATCATGGATGTAAGGCATGGGGGCAGCCTATAGATCAAGGCAGTGAGGCATGGGGGGCAGCCTATAGATCAGGGATGTGAGGCATGGGGGCAGCCTATAGATCAGGAAGTTAGGCATGGGGGCAGCCTATAGATCAGGGAAGTGAGGCATGGGGGGGCAGCCTATAGATCAGGGAAGTGAGGCATGGGGGGCATCCTATAGATCAGGGAAGTGAGGCATGGGAGGCAGCCTATAGATCAGGAAAGTGAGGGAGGGGAGAGACAGCCTATAGATCAGGTAAGTGAGGGATGTGGGAGGCAGCCTACAGGAAGGGTCAGCAAGGAGCAGGAAGGTAAAGTAAGAGAAGGAACAGGAACAGATATGAGCAGGAAGGGACATCAAGGAGCAGAAAGGGGCATCGAGGAGCTGGAAGGGACAGCAAGGAGCACAAAAGGTAAAGTAGGAGAAGGAGCACAAAGGAACAGAAATGAACAGGAAGGGTCAGCAAGGAGCTGGAAGGTAAAGCAGCACAAAGGTAAAGTAGAAATAGGAGCACAAAGGAACAGAAATGAGCTGAAAGTGGCAGCAAGGAGCTGGAAAGGGCAGTAAGGAGCAGGAAGGGACAAAATGAGCACAAAGGTAAAGTAGGAGAAGGAACAGAAATGAGCAGGAAGGGACATCAAGAAGCAGAAAGGTTCAGCAATGAGCTGGAAGGGGCAGAAGGATAACAGACGTAAAGTAGGAGAACGGGCAGCAAGGAGCAGGAATGGTCTGCAAGGGGCAGCAAGGAGCAGGAAGGATCTGCAAGGAGAAGAAAGGTTCTGCAAGGAGCAGAAAGGAATCAGAAAGAGAAAGGAGCAGAAGAGCGCAAAATAAGCAGAAAGAAGCAGAAAGGTAAAGGAGCAGATGGAGCCAAAGAGGATAGAAGATAGCGTCAGAAGAAAAAGAAGACTGTGTCAAATGAAGGAGAAGAAAAGGAGATTGGAGCAGGACAAGTGAAGTGAACCATCCACTTTATTCTGGACACCACATCATAAGGCTTTGGTACCTGGGCCTAGCAGGGAAACTTTGGACCTTCTAATCTCCCCAGGTAAAAAAAAATATCAGTGTTAATGTGTTCACTTTTTCAGGAAGCACAGAGTGCTGTTGGGTAGGGGTGTCGCTGATTGGCTAGAGCGGTTAGCTGGCACTCAAAGCCAATCAGTAGCTCCCCATTCATAAAAAAGTAAAACCTTTTTATGAACCGGGAAATAGCGATTGGCTTAGCATGTCAGCTGACCACTCTAGCTAATCTGCAGCACCCATGCCTGACGTCAATCTGCACTTCCTGACACTCCGTTTCAAAAGGCGAATACTGCAGAACAACCTGGAGATCTGGAGCTGGAGTAAGCCTTTGGGGTTAAACCATTTGAGAGCGGTTAAACCCATTAAAGGAAAGAGCACACCCAGGGGTTTCCTGGCATGATAGCATTTTCATTTAGATGAAGTTGTTATGGTGACCAGAATGTTCCTTTAATTTTCTTAAAGAAACAGTATAGTGTCAGGAATACAAACATGTATTCCTGACACCATAGTTGTGAAAACGCTATTCACCCTGCCTTTATGTGATAATGACTATGCCCCTTCCCTTTCATGACACTGTCAAAAAGGGACCAAGCATGGATGTCATTAAAATTATGCCCCCCCTGGAAAATTTCCTGTGGATGCCCATGTGCACAGGTGCTAGCTCTATCCATCTCCATGAATTCCAGAAAGTACAGTGGGATCCCAGAATATGCACCGGTGTCCAGGGACATTTCCACAGTCGTTAGGAAGCCATCCCACCACTGCCAACCAATGTAACGGAGCTCCAGTACTCCTTTCATTTACCTCCGCCAAGTCTGCTTCCTTGTAGCTATCAGCGACCCTGGAGCACTTCAGACCCAGTCGCCAAGGCTTGACTGGGATCACTGAGGACCTTTTTCACCCTGGACCAGGCTGCTGTGTTTAAAGCCCTGGACGCACTTTCCATGAGAAGATTTCCACAAGCACCAGTCGACACTTGGTGAAGGTTAAAACAGCAACTAACTTTATAATACATAGCACACATATTTTAAGTCCCCAACAACCTCATTTACATACAGTTGGGTTAATAGAGCACTATAGTACAAGGAAGGGTGGGGTCAGACAATAGCAAGGGCTGAGGGAGAATAACAAAAGTATATAAAATATGCAATAAAAAAGGTAAGGTACCAAAAAATTATTTTTTTGCATAAAAGGCGGCCCTCGATGAGCAGGGGACACTGGATCCGAGGAGAGGCTGGCTCCTTGAGCTGCAGTCCCTTGGAGGAGAGACCTCCGTTATCCCGGTGGAGGCCTACTCCAACGGTGAGCGGGACAGACGGCCACTGTTCCGCTATCCCGCCTAACGGTGCCCATTCAGGGACCTAGGCCCACGCAGAACTGGCCCCGTTCCCCCCCCTCTGGGCCAGGGGGTGATCCCGGCCCTCACCCTGGGGCCCCGACTGCTATAAAGCACCCAGGACAAAAGCGACATCACCACCTCGACCCGCAGCCTCTATTAAAGATGGCGGAGGCCATGTGCGCCAGTGCCTATGAAGAGGTAACCTGCGCAGCTCACAGACATCGCCAGACTTAACACCCGCAGCAGCCAGCCTGGCACACGCATTCCAGTGCCCCAGCATGATGCTCACCTTATGACACTCACAATAAGACACTGGAGCCAGGCGGAGGAGACGGTGTCACAGCCAAGCGTCACACATCATCGGAACATAGCCTGCGACACCCTACTCTTCACACAAACCAGCCTCCCACGCTATATGCCGCAAATCACTCTCGGACAGCCTCAAAGCATCTCCCGATGAAAGCTGCAGGAACCGTGACATATACAAAAGCCCACAGGGAACATCTGCTAATCAGGGACTCATGAGGACACTCCGCTAAAGCGCCCCACTGATTTTAAACAGCATAATATGTATGTAGCGCAACTGTAAATTACTCTGTCAGGATTAGCCAAATGTACTAAGCATACTCATGTGTGGCCACAGGGGCCTAAAGGGTGAATCATATCCTGCATAGTTAAAGCAACCACCCAGCTTCTTACAAGCAGCATGCAACGTCTGCCTATTTTGCTCTACGCTGCAAAGTTTATAGTACTGTTGCATAATACTCGACTCATTATTCTACATCACACCTGAATTGTTAAAGGAACACTATAGTCACCTAAATTACTTTAGCTAAATAAAGCAGTTTTAGGGTATAGATCATTCCCCTGCAATTTCACTGCTCAATTCACTGTCATTTAGGAGTTAAATCACTTTGTTTCTGTTTATGCAGCCCTAGCCACACCTCCCCTGGCTATGATTGACAGAGCCTGCATGAGAAAAAAACTGGTTTCACTTTCAAACAGATGTAATTTACCTTAAATAATTGTATCTCAATCTCTAAATTGAACTTTAATCACATACAGGAGGCTCTTGCAGGGTCTAGCAAGCTATTAACATAACAGGGGATAAGAAAATCTTAATTAAACAGAACTTGAAATAAAGCCTAAACAGGGCTCTCTTTACAGGAAGTGTTTATGGAAGGCTGTGCAAGTCACATGCAGGGAGGTGTGACTAGGGTTCATAAACATAGGGATTTAACTCCTAAATGGCAGAGGATTGAGCAGTGAGCCTGCAGGGGCATGTTCTGTACACCAAAATTGCTTCATTAAGCTAAAGTTGTTCAGGTGACTATAATGTCCCTTTAATCCTGTTAATTCCCCAAAATTTTTGAAACTATGATTCTCATAGCCATTTTTAGTATTGCGGCAGTGCTCAGATATTCTTATTTTTAAGTTTCTAGAAGTCATGCCTACGTATTGGAGGCCACAAGGGCACTTCAATAGGTAGACTACATTTTTGGAATTACATGTAATGAATTCTTTTATGTTATAGGACTTATTTGTGATATTTGACTTGAATTGAGTTATTTTGTTTGGAACTGACTCTTGTGTAGTTTTGCAGACAGTGCCTTTTCTACATTCAAAATAAAATAATTTAAAATTGATTAAATTGGAAGGCTTAGGTGACTTATTTTTAGTAAATTTCTTAGTGAGAAGCGATTTAAAATTAGGGGCACCTCTGAATATGATGTTAGGCTTTTCAGGGATAATTTTATTAAGGACATCGTCTTGCTGTAGGATGTGCCAATGTTTTTGGATTTTTTTTAATGTCTCTGTTTGTGGTTGTAGTTAAATATAATTGGAATGGATGGTATGGTCTTTTTATTAGTGCTCTTGTCTTTATATGTGAGGAGACTATCCCTTTCTTTCGATTTTACTTTTGTTATTATTGCATTTAATTTTTCTTTTGAATAATTTTTATCCATAAATGTATTATTTAGAATAGTTGTTTGTTCTTCAAAATCTTCTGGTTTGGAGCAGTTTCTCTTTAATCTTAAGAATTTGCTTTTTGGGGCACTTTCTAGCCAAGGGGTATAATGGCAACTATTTTGATCAATAACGGTGTTTGTACTAACCTTTAAAAAAAAAAAAAAAAAAAGTCTAGTGTGTACAGTACCATCTTTTACAAAAATATTAAGATCTAAAAAGTTAATTTCTTCTTTACTAAATTCAGTGGTTAAAACGATACCCTTGTCATTATCATTAAGATGTTTAAAAAAAAAAAGAGATAAGAGAACTTTCAGAACCATTCCAGATAAAAATTAAATAATATATAATATAATGGAAATATGAGAACAGGTTTGCATGTTAGCTATGGTCTACCCACACAGCTTCTGTTTCCCAATCTGCCATAATTAGATTGGCATAGCTGGGGGCAAACCTAGTCTATATCACCGTGCCTCTTTCTTTGGAGATAAAAGGAATCTTAAAAACTAAAGACTAAAGAAATTGTTTTTTAACCCCTTCAGGACGGGTGACGGACGAGGTCCGTCACACAGGGGAGACCCTTAACGACGGGTGACGGACCTCGTCCGTCACGCGGTAAAATTAACCCCGGATCGCCGCTATCGCGGCGATCGCGGGGTTAATGGTGCTCCCGGTATGCCTCTGCATTAGAGGCATACCGGGAGCACCCGGTCAAGCTGCCCAGCACATGTGCTCGCTCTGACCGCAAGTCTGAGCGAGCACATGTGTATACTCACCTACCGGCTCCCTGCACTTCCGGGTTCTGTGTGAAGTGCAGGGAGCCGGATCAGTGATGATCCTGCCCCCTGCTGTAAAAAAAAAATAAAGTTTATTTAAAGTCCCCCCCCTTACCCATTTTAATAAAAAATTAACCCCTTCCCTGCCAATTGATCACTGACTACAGTGATCAATTGGCAGGGATTACATTTTACTATGATCTGATTTTTTTTTTTAACCCCTGAGGGTTAATTTTTTTTTTTTTAACCCTCAGGGGTTAAATTAATTAAATTAATTAATTAAATTATTTTTTAATTATATATTTAGATAGCTGGGGTGGGTGGAAGTTAGTGGGGAATTGGGGGATTTGGCGTTAGGCTAACTAGGGGTTAACGTTAAAAAAAGTTTTAAAAGAAACTTTAAAAAGTTAAAAATTAAGCTTAAAAAAATGTTTTAATAACATTTAAGTAAAAAAAACAAAAAAAACACACTTTACCTAGTCCAAATAAAAATTAACCCCTTCCCTGCCAGTCGATCACTGCCTACAGCGATCAAATAGAGATCACAGTATTATACTGTGATCTAATTTTTTTTAACCCCTGAGGATTAACTTTTATTTATTTTTTTAACCCTCAGGGGTTCAATTTATTTAATTAATTAATTTAAATATTTTATAACTATATTTTGCTAGCTGGGGTGGGTGGGAGTTATGGGAAAATGGGGAATTTACTGTTACTGCTGCGTACTGCTAGTTAGGGGTTAACGGTAAAAAAAAAAGCTTAGAAAAATGTTAAATCTGTAAAAAAGTTTTAAGAAAGTTTAGGAAAGTTTAAAAAAAATTTATAAGCAAAACAAAAGTTTAAAAACTAGTTTTTAAAAGTAAAAAAGTTATAAAAAGTAAAAAAATACATTTTAAAAACGCTCATTACCACTACACCTGGAGCAAACTAGAGAAAAAATTATCCCACGCCAAGGTTCAAAATATGCCTTTTGAATTACCCCAGGGTGTATTCTTTAATATATAGTATGTGTTTGTGGGGAAGTTTCAATAACCAACCGTCTAAACTACTCCAAATTGGAACATGGACACAGCGTAAAACTTCAAAGTTAGAAAAAAACTGAATGGCTGCGTCTCAAATGCGCCCCTTCAACATCCACATATACCTGGCAAAGGTACATACGGGGGTATTGCTGTACTCAGCCGACATAGCTGAGCAACATATGAAGTATTATACAGTCATAGCACACATAAGGTTTGCAAAATATGCTGCGCAAACTCACTTTGTATGTCAAAAAGGCAGAAAAAATGCTTATTACCACTACACTTGGTACAAGCTAGCGGAAAAATGATCCCACGCTAAGGTTCAAAATATGCCTTTTGAAATACCCTGGGATGTCTTCTTTAAGAAATGGTATGGCTTTATGGGGAATTTGGATTATATAGCCTGGTAAAATACTCTAAAATGGGACATAGGCACAGCATAAAAATTCAAAGTTTGAAAAAAACTGGAATGGCTGTGTCCCAAATGTGCCCCTCCGATGTCCACACATACCTGGCAAAGGTACATACGGGGGTATTGCTGTACTCAGCCGACATAGCTGAGCAACATATGAAGTATTATACAGTCGTAGCACACATAAGGTTTGCAAAATATACTGTGCAAACTCACTTTGTATGTCAAAAAGGCAGAAAAAACGCTTATTACCACTACATCTGGTACAAGCTAGCGGAAAAATGATCCCACGCTAAGGTTCAAACTATACCTTTTGAAACACCCTGGGGTGTCTACTTTAAGAAATGGTAGGCCTTTGTGGGGTAGTTTGAATTTAAAACCTGCGAAGATGCTTGGAAATTGCACATAGGCCCAGCGTCAAAATTCAAAGTTTGGTAAAAACGGATATGGCTTGGTCTCCTATATGGCACTGTAGCTTCACGAAATAGTGCCAAAGACATTCATATGGGGGTGTCATTTTACTCAGAAGACTTAGCTGAGCATAATTTGGGAGGTTTGAACTTAGTGGCACATATGAAATATACAAAACGCCCAGCAAAAATGCAATCCGTATGTAAAAAATGCACAAAATTATTTTTTACCACATACTTTGGCATATATTGGTGAAAAAATGGGGGCATGTTAAGGCACAATATGCACCTTATAAGATACCCTGGAGTGTCTACTTTTACAAATGGTAGGCCTTTGTGGGGGTTTTTTGAACAGTCAAACTGTTATAATACCCCAAATGGAAGCTAAGGCTCATTAAATCCATCTCTCAAAATTCTACTGTGAATACTGAAAAGGACAGGTATCCTGTATGGCACTGTAACTTCACGAAATAGTGCAAAAGACATACAATGGGGGTGTCATTTTACTCAGCAGATGTAACTGAACACAAAATAAAACTTTGTACAGGAATAGCACACACCAACTTTACAAAATATACACGAGAATTTCTCTGTTATAAGTTTGTGTGCCAAAAACCAAAAAGAACACAATTTTACTCCAATATTTAGCAGAGGTTGGCGGTGAAATGGCTACGTAGAAAGTGTCAAAACAACCTTAGGTAAATAGCCCGTGATGTCTACTTTATATAAATATATACTTTTGTGTGGCAATTTTGTTTTCTTTTATGGCTATTAAGCTTACAAGACAAACATACCAAATTCTAAAATCGCTCCACATTAAAAGTTTATTTTACTCCTTGTGCTTTGTGACCTGTAACTACCAAAAAAAACTTAAAATCCCAGACACATTATATATTCTGTAAATCAGAACAAATAAATAAATTTATTTTTAATTACTTTCCTTAACCTGCACTAATTATGCACACATTATTATTGCAAAAACTGTAAAAAAAAACAATGATTTTCATTTTTTTTGCATTTTTCTGTATTTTTTTTATAATAAGTAAGCATTTATATATATATATGTTATATCAAATTAAAGCCCTTTCTGTCCTTTAAAAAACAGTATATAATATGTGTCGGTGCAATAAATGAGAGAGATGCAAATTGCAGTTGAACGCAAACAGCAAGAAAATGCAAAAATTGCTTGTGTCATTAAGCGTAAGTCAAGCTTCTGAAGCTGTGTCCTTAAGGGGTTAAAATAATTTCTATGCCTTTTTGAATAAAATCAATTTGAATGTCAGGTATCCTATTTTCGTTCTTTAATATTCTGGTGACTGCTTCGCATCCCTTTTGGTGAGGAATAATTGTGTAAAGGGATTGTACATCGCAAGACACCAGAATATAGTTGGGGTGCCATGTAAAATCCTTTTCAAAAACGCAGAAGAGACATGGAATCTTTTAAATATGAATTCATATTTTTAACAGAAGATTGTAGCAAAATATCAATATATTCTGATATTTTAGATAAAATGGAGTCGATCCCTGAAACAATTGGGCGACCAGGACGACAGGTTTCATTTTTGTGTATCTTTTTGGATGCATTTTGTTTAAATAATTATATTCTTGTTTGTTTAGAATATCAAGATCACTTCCTTTGGTTAAATAATTGTTTAAATTTTTTTTTTTATCTGAGGTCTAGGATCATTGGTTAATTTTTCATATACATTTGTATCATTTAATTGTCTAAGAACTTCCTTTATGTACATTTTTTTTGAAAGAATAACAAGACCTCCACCTTTATCTACTGGTTTTATAATGATATCTAGGCATGTGTATGGGGAAAATTTTCGGTTCGGCATTCCGAAATTCGGGACTTTGGCAATTCGGGACGGTTCGGCACTTCGACACTTCGGAACCTCGGCAACTTCGACATTTCGGAACTTTGGAATTTCGGGACTTCGGCACTTCGGGACTTCTTTTGCAGCCACTTAGTAGATAACTCCCTAATTCCCATGGTATTGGGGAGTTATCTACCAAAATGCTGAAAGACCTAAATTGGTCTTTCAGCCACATTTACTAATACTAAGTAAAAATTACTTAATATTAGTAAATTTTGCCCCTACTCACTATACCGCAATTAGGGGCATGTCTTTTAAACAGTGAGCAGCCAGTGGCTGCTCACTGTTAAAAAGTCCCCCCTCCCCAGCCCCCACCTGCGACGCTTTTAAACTAAAGGGGGCTTTAAACTAGAGCGGCGGCTGGGGGCCCTAAATTAGAATGGGGGGGACCTATTGCTCCCCCTGGCCCCAACCCCTGAGCGGTGGGTGGAGGCCCTAAATTAGAATAAGGGAGGAACCTATTGCCCCCCCCTGCCCCCACCCCTGAGCGGCATGTGGGGGTCCTAAAGTAAAATAATGGGGGGACCTATTGTCCTCCCCCCAGCCCCCACCCCTGAGCAGCGGGTGGGGGCCCTAAATTAGAATAAGGGGGGGACCTATTGTCCTCCCCCTGGCCCTCACTCGTGAGCGGCGGGTGGGGACCCTAAATTAGAATAAGAGGGGGGACCTATTGTCCTCCCCCCTTGCCCCCACCCCTGAGCAGCGGGTGGGGGCCCTAAATTAGAATAAGAGGGGGGACCTAATGTCCTCCCCCCTGGCCCGCACCCCTGAGCGGGGGGTGGGGGCCCTAAATACCAATTGGGGGGGGAGACCAAATGTCTTCCCCCCTGGTCCCCACCCCTGCAATTAGGCTCAGAGCACTCTGATTGGTGGGTTTAAGCCAACCAATCAGAGTGCACTGACAGATAAATGAAGAGACTGACAGGTAAGTCTCTACATTTACCTGTCACAGCACTCTGACTGGTTATCTTGAAATCCACCGCTCAGGGGTGGGGGCATGGGGGAGGACAATAGGTCCCCCCCATTATTTTACTTTAGGGCCCCCACCCACCGCTCAGGGGTGGGGGCTGGAGGGGAGGACAATAGGTCCCCCCCTTATTTTACCTTAGGGCCCCCACCTGCCATTCAGGGGTGGGGGCCGGGGGGGCAATAGGTCCCCCCTTCAGGTTAGAAGTCCCCACTCGCGCGGCACGGGTGGGGGCTTGGAAGGGGGGACGTGTTATTTTTTTATTTTTTTTACAGTGAGCAGCAACAGGCTGCTCACTGTTTACCAGACATGCCCCTACTCATGGTATAGCAAGTAGGGGCATAATTTACTAATACTAAGTAATCTTTACTTAGTGTTAGTAAATTTGGCTGAAAGACCAATTCAGGTCTTTCAGCCTTTTAGTAGACAGCTCCCTAATACAGCTCCCTAATACCGAATGTCCGAATTGCCCGAAATTCGTCCGAATTCATATTCGGACCGAAACGAATTGCACATGTCTAATGATATCTTTGTCTGATTGAAATTCCTTAAGAGCCTGTCTTTCTTTGTAATTGAAATTGAGTTTGTCCGACTTCTGTTTTTTAAATTTTATTAAAATCTTTTAAAACGAGCGTCTCAAATACTTCTAGGGGACCTGATTTTGAACTGGAAGGATAAAATTTGGTTTGTGGTTTTAGATTTGTGTTAATAACAGATTAAGTGGTATCAGTAGCGGTTTGCATACATATTTATTCTTGTATTAATGGGGATACATTTGACATACCCTGCACCAATAATGGGCACAGGGTGACCAAAAGGAATCTGGGGACCTACATATAGTGTCTGTCTTCCATCCCAAATGATGGTGACTACCGTCACACCATCATTGGGGATGGAAGACATGTTGTGCCTGTAGACAGTGAAATAGCATAAAGAAGTCAGTAACAAATTAAGGCAAAAAGGGTCATCGAGGTATACAATAATGATATGCCAGACTAGGTCAGGGATAAAAATAATAATAAAGTGTTTAACCAGGAAAGGTACATTCAGATTACTCTGGTTTTCAAGTACGTCCTGGGGATGTTACCTAAGCTGAAGATCCAGGGGTTGTTACTATTACCCAATTTAATGGTACATATTTTATCTACCTCGGAAAGATGAAGGGCTGAGTCAACCCTCCTGGGATTTGAACAGTAGGCAGGAAATGTCAGAACCGAGCTGAGTTAAAAAACAGATAATCAGGCAAGAACACATGCACTATTGGGATAAAAAAGAAACCACAATAGGGAAATGTGTCTGATTGCAACAGAGTTTATATAGGCATAAGTACTGTGGAATAACTAGAGTCATTTTTGTATGCTCAAAATGTATACATGGGTATGCACCATAATGATGCAGCATTGACCACCTCTGATTGTAAGGTCGCATCCAGCGGCAGTACCCCTGGCCCCAACCATGAGTTGCAAGTGGGGGCCCTAAATGACAATAGGGGGAGAGTGCGACAAAACCCTGTATTTCTTTGTTCCAGTTATTTTTCCCTGCGTTTGGTAGATTTATCTACCAAACACCGACCACCACCCTTGCTCATTTAACTTCAAAGAAAACCACAAACTTAAGTGCTTTCTCTGTATAACCTAACAACACGTGCGCTGGAAAACGGCAGCCATCTTGTCTCCTGAAAGCAGGCAGCAGTACTAGGTCGTCGAGTGTCTGGAACTCTAAGTTGGATACTTGACCCCGCGAACGCCTAATTCCTTCCTCGACAAGCCAGGAGAGCTCTATTCGGTAGAATTGTTTGCATGAACCAGGCCAACAATTGCTATCTATGAGCCAGGGGAACCGTTCAGCTTTTGGTTCGTTTTGGAAGTACGTTCGTTCGCACACTTCTGAAATGCTAGAGGCTTGAGTGATTATAGCCCATTCGCATAGTACGCTCTTTCATACTGTCGAACTTCTTCATTCGCATACCCAAACATCAGTCGAGACTTGATGAAGGGTACAACAGGAATATTTTATTATGGCCAGATGGCCCACTTATATACACAGACCCCCAGCATGGGGTCTCCGGCAGTAACATAGTAAACCAATCCCACAACACGCCCAGGAGTCTCTGTGTCTGGGAGATAATTGAGTGTACTTTGCTTAAACAAATTACCTGAACCTGGGACGGCTCTGCATAATGTGAGTGATAGTCTGTTCTGCCCTATCTTAACTGTTTTTATACAGATTACACTATGTTGTATTTTATTTTATGCTTTTAGATACTACCTGATTATACTGACAAGCTCAGGTTGTATTTTTGCATATTTATTACTTTCTCACTTTGTGTGGTTTGATATAAATTTTGTCTTTGTTATTCACGTTTTTATTGTGTTTGGGGAAACACTTTTATATCTTCCACTACTTTTATCTTTATATTCACGAAGCGCCTATACACTAGTTATTTGTTTTTTCTGTATTAAACAAATTAACTCCCAGGCACTAGAGGTACAAAATATAAAACATAAAATACCCAAAGTACATAAAACATACATAGTGTAACGGATCGACGCGTACCCCGACTGGGTACCTCCGTAGAAGGATGCTCCTAGTGTTTCCTGAGGACCCCAAGCACTGCAGCAGACACCATAATCACCGTAGACTCCTTTTAGAGAGTAAAAACAGGAACAAGCTCTTACAAGAGCTTAGCAGTGAATATAGCAAGAGAGTATGCAGAGCATAGCAATCCCTTGTAGCACGTTCCCCCAATAAGAGACGACACTCCAAATTGAGGGTGAAGTAGAACTGACTGTACTGGCACATACAGCCAGGGATGTATTTACCACAAGGCAAAAAAGGCATTTGCCTAGGGGGGCACTTTTAGGGGGGGGGCGCCAAAAAATGCCACCTCAAGCTCCCAATCAAATGTCTTGTTTGCCTCGTGTTCTGGGGCTGTCCACCTTACTGTGAGTGAGTGAGTGAGTGAGTGTAGCTGTCAGTGTGTGTATGTCATTTTATGTGTATCTGAGAGTGTGTGCCTGTCAGTGAGTGGGTGTGTCAGTGTGTGCCTGTCAGTGAAAGTGTGTGTTGGTTAAACAGTGTGTGCCAATGACTGTGTCAGGATCGTATCCTGACAACTATGATTTATCTTCCTTTTGTTTCTGTTCCTTTAAAAAGAAGTTCCAGCTCTCAACCACTAGTGGCCTCCCTAGCCACTAGTCACCTCAGTCCTCATCTGCCTAGGACTAATTACTTGCTTCAGCTAAATAAGGCTGCACCCTGCTCACAACAGGGCCTTTACATTGAAGTTAATGATCTACCTGAAAGACTTCAGTTCCTGGCTCCTGTGAACCTGATCCAGACTTACCTTCTACCCTGCTCCATACCAACCTGCTCCAGATTTGCCTTCAAACCTGCTCCATACCAACCTGCTCCAGACTTGCCTTCAAACCTGCTCCATACCAACCTGCTCCAGATTTGCCTTCAAACCTGCTCCACTCTCACGTATGATTTTGACCTCTGCCTCTATTAGCAGCCTTCCTGTGTTACAAACCTGCGTCTATTAGCAGCCTTCCTGTGTTACAAACCTGCCTCTGTTAACAGCCTTCCTGTGTTACAAACCTGCCTCCAGTCTTCTTCTGTTACCAGCCTGCCTCTGTAACCAGCCTGCCGTTAATACCAAACTGCCTTTGTTTCAAAGCTACCTGGAGATCAGAGACTTTATTTGCAAGTATCCTGTTTAGTGGCATATTGCCTAAAGTCTGTTTTTCCTCAATTTGCATAATATGTCTAAAAGCACAAATAAAGTCTCAAATAACAACCCTGGCATAAGTCTCCTATCTGACCTGCACAAGATCATGAAAGACTGTATGTGTGTGCCAATGACTGTGTATCTGTCAGTGAGTGTATATCAGTGCATGTATCAATGAGGGCATGTGTCTGCCAGTCAAAAAAAATGGCCTTCACACGAATTGGGGGTGCCCGGATTTAGCCGTGCCTAGGGCAGCACAAATCCAAAATACACCACTGCATACAGCCTCTTTTATTCACAATCCACAAACATAGTACTGCCCACAGGGTTTTGAAATACAACCAATCAATCCGTACAATACACACAGACACTCCCACACAAAATCCTCCCCTCTGCCTGTGATATGATTACTGAACACAATGGTTAATATAATTATCACAGGCAGAGAAATACAGTATTATAAAACATATCACAGGGACCCCAAAACATGCAATAACCCCATAAAAATATCCTCGGAACCGGGGGATCTGGGTGAACCACATATCCAAAATTCACCCAGATCCGTTCAGTAGTTTGGAAGATACAGTTTAATGCAGATTCCGCAGAACATATACAGGCTATATGAAAAATAATTACTGTATAATGTGTCCCCTGTTGTATAGTTTAAAACTACTGCACGATGTCTTTGTGCACCAAATACCGGCGAGATGGCACCGTGTAGAAAAGTCCAAACAGTGTCTGTGAGTTAAAATGGCCGCCATCCATTGTTCTCACCATGTGCTTCATCCATTGTTCTCACCATGTGCCTCTGATACATGAAATGGTGGCCACCCAGTAACTCCACAGTATGTCCTCAAATGGTTCTTAAAGGGCCAGCAGCAATACAATATGCCCAAATCAGTTCCTAGAAGGGCAATACCTCCCAGTCACCTTCAGGAGTTCCAAAATGAACCAAGACGAACGGTTTCCCTGGCTCATAGGTAGCAATTGGTCGCTTGGTTTGTGCTAACAATCCTACCGAACAGCACTCTCCTGGCTTGTCGTTGAAGGAAGCAGCATTAGTACCAGATGCCAGTGTTCACGGGGTCGAATGTCCGACTTAGAGTTCCAGACACTCGATGATCAAGTACCACTGCCTGCTTTCAGGAGACAAGATGGCCGCCATTTTTCAGCCACACAGTGAGAGCACTTGTTTGTGGTTTTCTTTGAAGTTAAATGAACCACGGGGGTGGTCGGTAGGTCAATCTACCAAACGCAGGGAGAAATAACTGAGACAAAGAAAAAGGGCCCCCACCCATGAGCGGCAGATGGAGGCCTTAAGTTACAATAGGTGGGGACCTACTTTCCCCCCACTCCTACCTTTGAGCAGCGGTTGGGGGCCAAAGTAACAATGGGGGAGTACCTATTGTCCTATCCCCCCATCCCCCACCCATGAGCAGTGGGTGTGAGCACCTGCCTCACACTTGAGTGGCAGGTGGGGGCCCTAAATGACAGATTTTCTGCTCCAATGTGATTGCATGTGATTTCCTCCTTTGATTTCTCCCTGCTTCCTGTCTATCTGTTTTATCTATCTTTCTATTATCTATATCTATCGATCTATCTACCTATCTCTATTTATATATCTATTTCTATCTTTATCTCACTATCTAGGGGTTAACAGTGGGTAGTGAGGTTGACTGATAGGAACTGGCAGGAGAGTGGTTAACAGTGGGTAGTGAGGTTGGTGGACAGGGGATGGCCGAAGAGAATTTAATGATAGGTAGCGAAGTTGGCTGACAAGGGCTGACAAGGGAGGGGTTAACAGTGGGTATGGAGGGACTGAAAGGGAAGAGGTTAATGGTGGGTAGTAAGGTTGTCTGACAGGGGTGGTTTTAACAGTGGGTAGGTAAGTTGGATGACTGGGACTAGCAGGGAAGGAATTAATAGTGAGAAGTGAGGTTGGCTGACAGGGATTGGAGGGGAATGTATTACTTGCATTACAGGGAGGGAGAGGAGCACATATGGGCTCTAGCTGCAGTGCAGTCTGTGCTGTGCACATTCCTTACACTGCAGGAGACATACCTCTATTTCAACTGGCTGCAAAGGATATGTTTCCTTCAGAGACTGGGAATCAGGAACATGTTGAAATGTGAGAGGGGGTGGCTAAGGAGGCTCGGTTACACTGCTGAAAACAGCAAAATATTTTATAGCACTGCAGGAAAACTACACAGAATTGAAAGAAAATAAACTAACCATGGGTATTTTGAGTTTATTAGCTTTAAAGGACCACTTTAGTCACCCAGACCACTTCAGCTCAATGAAGTGGTCTGGGTGCCAGGTCCCCCAGGTTTTAACCCTTGAGATGTCCCCTGCCTGTTACTCAAATGAGTGTCTTTTCATTTACATTTTGTAGGAGCATTATCAGAGCACACACATACTCTAGACCGGGGCCATCTTAACAGCATAATAGGCCCCTGGGCAAAGCAATGCACAGGGGCCCTGCTTACACAACCACTCACAGGAATACTTACTGGGTCAGTGCTGCGTGGTGTGCAGTACTGCTGTTCAGCGTCTCCATGCTCTGCATGCCTTGAGGGATGCATATTTAACTCATTATTTCTCTTTTCATAGGAAATTTTTTCAAAGATCCTCTTCCAGATGCTGACCTTTTTATTCTCTCTCGTATACTTCATGACTGGGATGACGACACATGTTTGAAGCTCTTAAAAAAAATTTACATGGCTTGCAAACCAGGTACAATATGCAACTGTGCTTGTTTAGTGTGAACATAACATATATGATACTTTAAAGTAAAGTTCAAATTTATGAACACTTTTGAGGCACTGTTAATGTTGGTAAAATTCCTTTATATTCTGCAACATACTTCTCATGGGGAGATCGAATCTAGGATATAGTCAATTGCAGTGGCACAAATATTGATTACTACCCTCTCTAGACACTAATCCCTCTAATATAACAAATTAATCACCTAATAAGAACTTGACACAGAGTTCCAATCTACTTCTTGTCCACTTGATCATTTAGAATGATGAACAATGACCGGTCTTGGTTTCACATGGGAGTCGAAAGTCAAAACCACTTGGTTTGCCTTGTATACAAGGCTTTCGACTACCATGTGAAACCAAGACCTGTCATTGCTCATTATATCACAACTGGGTATATATTAACTAACTAACACACATAATTTACAGTCTTTTATACTTGAACACATTTGCCACATCTAAAATTATGGCAACCAGTGTCAAATGAGTTATTGTGAATCTGATAATCTTTAAAAGACTGTGGTAAGAAAGCAATGCTTTGTAAATGCTTTGTAAAACCTATAATTAGCAATCTTAGGTTCTAATAATAAAAGTTGCCAATGTTGTTTCATTCCCTTACTATATGGGCTTGTTGTAAAAATTGAGAAATTGTTTGTGTGACTTGTTTTATTTGTCTCCTTAATAATAAAAATATTTCATATGGATTAGTTCAAGGTACCCTTTGTATAACAATCTATTTAATAAATCAGGGCTTTCCAAACTCTTACGGTCCGAGACCCACTTTTGAAAACGATGATTTTTCGAGACCCACTCGCTTTTAATGCATATTTTCAAAATGAATAAAATTGGCACACCATGGCAGCTTTAGAGGCAAAAAACTGACACACCATGGCAATCGGCTTTAGAGGCATAAATTGTCACTATGGAAATCAATTTTAGAGGCATACAACTGGCACACTATGGAAATCAGCTTTAGAGGTATAAAATTGGCACACCATGGCAATCCGCTTTAGAGGCATACAATTGGCATACCATGGCAATCCGCTTTAGATGGATAAAATTATCACACCATGGCAATTGGTTTTAGATGCATAACATTGGCACACCATGGCAATCAGCTTTAGAGGCATACAATTGGCACACCATGGCAATCATTTTTAGATGCATAAAATTGCCACATCCTGGCAGCTTTAGATGCATAACATTAGCACACCATGGCAAGCAATTTTAGAGGCAAAAAACTGGCACACCATGGCAATCCGCTCTTAGATAAAATCATCACACAATGGCAGTCGGTTTTAGAGGCATAAAATTGGCACATCAAGGCAGTTTTAGATGCATAAATGTGGCATATCATGGAAGATTTAGAGGCATAATTTTGGTATATCATGGCAGTTTTAGAGGCATAATTTTGGCATATCATGGCAGTTTTAGAGGCAGAAACGTGGCATGTCATGGCAGTTTTAGAGGCATAATTCTGGGATCTCATGGTAGTTTAGAGTAATAATTTTGGAATATCATGACAATCAGTTTTATAGGCATAAAACCTGAGAGGGACAGGTGACAGTGTGGGGGGGGAGGTGAGGGTGACAGTGTAGTTACAGACTCAGAAGTGCTGAGTCCCTCTCTTTCTCATATTGAGTATCCTAGTGGTAGATCCAACATGGGATCTACCATTTTCCCATAGTTGCAGGGTTGTATTTGTGAGCAGTGTTTGAACATTTGAATGTAAGCATATTTTTGTATGAAGTATGTGTGTAAATTTAGGTGTTTGAATATAGGTGTGCATTTGTGTGTAGTGTATGTAGGTGTGCATGTAGGTTTAGTGCATTTGTGTGTAGTGTAGTGTATACACACTGAAACACACCTTGCCTGTGTATCGTCGCCATATGGGTATCCGGAACCTTGGACAAAACCCCCACATACCTCCCCCAATAAAACACGGACACTAGGGTATATGGGTAAAATTGTCCACAGCTTTATTAAATATATAAATAATAACTTAACATAGAAACTGGTCATTGCCCTATGCCCCGCTTTTGCTTCCGTATCCTTCCGTTAGGTATAAAAGGTAATGACCTCACTATAAATAATATATATATATATATATATATATATATATATATATATATATATATATATATATAACATTATACCAACATAAACATCACTTTAAGTGCCAACAATTTATTATAAATTAACCATGGTAGGAGTATACCCGAGGTTCTGAGCCACCGACAGGACTCGAAACCTACCAAACATGCCAATAACCATTTACATAACCTTGCTAATGGGGAGCCTATTTCCTCTCCTTGAGCTCCCTGTCCTGCCATGAGCTCAGACCTTGAACCCTTAAGCCGTCTGAGCTCCCCCACCCAGAAGAAACAGTGCTTTCTGTTCTGCAGTCCTTCCTGCCAACCCAGGTGGTCCCACCCCAATGCGGAGAGATTAACTCCATCCGAGTGATAGAACCGGGCAACCTCACTGCCAATTCCCGATGTCTTACTACCAACCCACCTCCCGCCTGGGCACCATCTCGGACCAGACCACCATTACCCCGGGAAGCATATCCCTCATTCTATTAAGGTCCTGCTTCATCCATTTATCCAACTGATGCTGCGGTATCAGGCACAAATCATTCCCCCCTACATGGAGAACTAGAAAGTCTGGCCTACCTCCACCTGCTACCATGCAAACAACTGCATTACATACATCTCCCCAACAAAATCCCCTATAACCAAACCATCGAAGTGCCAACTGCTGCCCCTGAACTCGAGCTGCGGCTCTCCTCTTGGCCCAGAACACGAATGAATGCCTGCCGATCCAGATGACTTTTCCTAGGGAAACAAACAGAAACATCACCACCAACTCCCATCACACCCAGATCAACCCCACCCCGTCTCAATCCAACATACCTAAATGCACGTATGACTGGAACCTGACTGATTCCAATCTCCCAATCCGCTTGACCAAAGCCTCCCCCAAGCTCAAACGTGTGGCTTCAGTAGCCGCCCCGATTCGGAAAGAATGTGTCCCAAAAGGCTTGTAACCCCAACATTACCAGTCCCAACCGAAAAACCTTGGAAAACTGAAAGCGAGAAAGGGATGAACCATCCGCATGCACCAGGAACGACCTCCCAACCGCGGGCCTCCTAGCCATATACTGCGACACCGCGGTCATTGGACATAATGCAGAGTCCAGCCGGGCACCCAGTGTCACCTCCCTACCCCTGCCCCTGACATCGGTCTTGGACCTGGCCAGGTGAACCACGAGCCTCCCGTCTAGCATGCGTAACCCAGACACCTGAATACCCCCATCAGCCACCCGATTAGCACTTACCAATTCCCAGATCCTGAACGCGCCAAATAAGGCCAGAAGAAACGCCGCCCTAAACAGCAGCCCTTCAAACTCGTCAAAACATACCTTGGGTAACATCCCCAGAAGACCCCCTTACACGTTCACAGACACAGGCTTCCAAGCATCAGGCACCCGTTGACTCTTCGGTACCCCTTAAGCGCCTGGCGATTCACGAAGTTCTTCGTGAGATCATCCCACTTGTGTAATTTAAATTAAAACACCAGGGCCGCCATGTTCCTATCTACCACTGCCGGGGAAGGATTCCCAGCTAGCAATAGAAATGTAAACCAGAGTAATGCGTCTAGTTGCGACTGCCCTGCCAGCGCCTGATCTAACCCAGCCCACGAGCTTTCCCATTCCATCCAGACCTGTATGCAGCCCAGGTGCCCGGTGCCACTGAGGCTCACACGTATCTCCCAAGTAGGGTGCTCCGAGCTGCCACATCTCGTCCGGGCACGCCTGCCCTACCTCCTGTACTCCAGGTGCCACCATCCGAATCCGGGACCACTGCAAACAAGATAAAGCATCAACTACCATGTTCAAATATCCCGACACATGCCTTGCACAGAAAACCACATTGAGCGACATGCAAAGCAAAACAAAGCACTGCAACAAACGTACCACCGGCTTCGATGATGCCAACAGATTGTTAACCGTGTGCACCACAGCCATGTTATCCGAGAAGAAGACTATCTTACGGTTCTGTCGCTTATCACCCTATAGCGCCAGTGCAACTACCAAGGAAAAAAAAACTCCAAAAAGGCCAGGTTATGGATGAGGGTGCTCTCACCCCACTCTGCCGGCCACTGCTCCGCGCACCAGAGGCCACCAAAATAAGCTCTGAAGTCCACGCTACCCAAAGCATCCGTGAAGAGCTTGAGCTCCTTCATTGAGACCCCGCCTTCCGAAAGAACACCGTACCATTAAAATGCCCGGCCTTCTTAACCAGTTCGACCGCCTGGTCGAATGATGCGTAGGAGACCGAGCACAGTGTCATCAATGTCGTCGTTCAACGACTCCCCTTTCGTGTAGGAGAGGTGGTGAATGAGCCAAAATTTCTCAGGCTCTTTCTTCGGAACCACCCCTAGAGGTGACACCCTTAAGTTAGCTAGAGGCAACATGACAAAAGGGGACCACCATCCTGCCCAACTGCACCTCCTTCGCCAGCTTCTCCTGCACCACCTCCGGGAACTCCGCCACCTACCGCAGATTGCACAGCCCCTGTGACCCCTCCCTTTCCCAGAAAGGAATGAAAAAACCCAATTCAAAACCCTCACAAAGCAAGTTGGCCGTCACCTGAATACCATTGCGGCTTAGGGGAATCTTGGGGACCCTGAGACACTGTGAGACATGGGGAAACTAGGGGACCCTGAAACACTATGGGAGACATGTGGGGACTCGGAGACATGGGGACACTGGGGACACTAGTGGACATTGAGACACTAGGGGACACTGGGATATATTGACACATGGGGCCACTGGGAGACATGGGGACAGTAGTGGAAACTGGGACATTGAGACACTAGGGGACACTGGGATATATTGAGACACATGGGGACACTGAGACACATGGGGAAACTAGGAGACATGGGGACACTACAGGACACTGTGAGATGTGGGGACACTAATGGACACTGGGAGACATGGGGACACTGGGAGACATGAAGACACTGCACTGTGAGACAGTTAGACAGTGGGAGCAATCACTCTACAGCAGAATTAAACTGTAAGTAGTTTTTTGGTGATTTTAAAGAATTTTACTTTATGTCACTCTTTGTGATTTACATCTTGTGATGTCATGCATGCATTATTAATTATGCAAATTAGGGTGGCCGGTGTTTTTTTTCCAAGAAAGGTGGCAACCCTAATTGTATGTCAGATTGTGTGTGTGATTTCTGGGATATTACACATGGTGTGCGGGTGTCCGGGAACCACATTAAATATGCAGGAGTCACCCAGACCTATAGATTTTCCTGAAGGGGAAGATAAGACCCACACTTATATAAGCTTCTTTTCAGCTTATAGTGTGACCTTATGTAATGTAAACTTTTGCAGGCCTCCCAACTGTTCTCATTTTGGCAAGACAGTCCCAATTTTTGTAATCCTGTCCTGATTTTGTTCCCTGGTGTCACAGCAGGAACTATCCCTGATCAGAATAGCACAAGCGCATCATTAGACACACTCTCGCTTTTCTAAAGGCGTTGGGAAACTGCAAAGATCACTGAAACAGTATTCCATGCGTGGTCTGCCCTTGGTTAGCAGGCCTACTTGATTGACAGGCTGACTGGTGTGTATTATTGTCAGAAACAATAGAAAATTAGAAAATTAGAGGGAAATGTTTCTATGTTAATCAATAATAATTTGTATAACCCAGACACTGATTAGGAATGATTAACTCTATAACCAAAGTGTCCAAACCTGTATCCAAATGTATTCCTAACATTTTAGTGTCCTTGTCCCTAGTTATAAAGTCAGTGTCATCATCCCCCCACCCCTCTTGCCCTATAAGTATTTAAACAAAGGTTTTTAAATACTTTATTCCAGCGCCAAAGTTCCCTCAGTCCTGCTTACTTTTCTGCATCCCACAATGTTATGGAGCAGGCATGACCTCCTCAGGCATGGTCCAATCCATACTCCTCATAACGGAGCAATGGGAAAGTGCAACATATTTTATTCAGCAGTGCAAAATAAGTGCCTCTATTGACTGTCAGGTAGAAAGCCACAAGAGTTGGACCTAGCCCTTAATTGTTAAACTTGCAGGACCACTGTACCCAGGCATTGGAATAAAGTGGTCTGGGTGTCTTTAGTGTTCCTTTAACAATATCCACTTATTAACGCAGAATAGCAAACTTTTTAGGCTTTAGATACAATACCAGCAGCGTTATAGCAAATGTCTCAAAGGAGCAGCTGTACTCATAAAACCATTAATTTACATTCTGCACCAGAGACTTGTGAGTGGCCCAGCCTTGCAATATATTTATATTCCAAAGCTGGGCCACTCACAAATTTATATATTTATTTATATTTGCAAACGCTTGTAATTTTATGTTTTTATTTTTTTTAATCCAGGTGGTGGGATACTTATCATTGAAATGATCCTAAATGAAGATCGGACTGGCCCACTTATAGCCCATTTGAATAGCATTTTGATGTTAGCAATAACAGATGGAAAAGAGAGAACACTCTCTGCATTTAAAACTCTTCTTGAAACTGCTGGATTTAAAGATATTCAATTGGGTACAAATGGAAAAATAATGGAAGCCATCCTTGCTAGAAAGTGAAATGTGAAATTTGATACAATATATGCAAAATGAATTTAACACTCATTATTTAGTTTATGGTATCTGCAACCCTGTATGGGTGAAATGTAAAATTTTCAGAAAACACGATTTAAAACTATTCTTTTTTATAAAACTATTATAAAGAACCCTTATGAAAATATATAGATCCTAATATGGTTTATTGTTATGTTAGACAATTTGGACCTGTTATGGCCATTTTGCATGCTAGGAAGCTATATTTATAATTCTACTACTCTGAGAACATTAACAAACACAAATAGGTTTTCAAGTGAAATTACTAAATGTTAAATCATGTGGAGTCATATTTTAACTGACTATGCACACTACATACCCTTATATAACTTCAGATAAACTTATTTTATGCCTTTTGTCTTATACCCATCTGCCACAACACTACTACTACTACTACTACTTCTGCAGTGCATCATAATATTAAGGCTTACAATTAGTCATAAGCAAACTATAAGAATAAACTGTAAATTAAGTGATATTTCATAGATACCATTAAAATAGATTTATCTAAAGATAGAGCATGTTTGCAGTGCAGTGTGATACGTTTGCAGTGATACAATAATAAACATATAAGAGTATTAAGCATTTATCTAGTGATTAGCGATTAAGGGGTTAAGCATTATACAGCATCCATAATTTGGCAACAATAACATATGGTATATGTCAGAACTTTGAAAGATAATTTACTAACGAATGAATTGTTAGTATTATTTTGAGATCTGTGGAAACTTTTAAATCCTGTACTTTTATCAATAAATTGTCAAATTGCACCAGAAACTGTTTGTCAGTTTGATTATTCTTCCAAAGGTCTGGTCAGGAAAGAATCTATAACACATTTTTTTTTTTATCATCATTTGAAGACTGTTACTATTTCATACCATCACCACAACCTGGCTCCTAACATTCCTGTGCTAGTATGGAATATCTTTCATATGTATCATTTGCAAATCCACAAAGTCTGTCATGAGTGTGTGGTTCCAATTTGATATAGGTTCTTTAAAGACTGGCCTGGTATGATGGCATTATTGTGTAACATCCTAAATCATTTAACTTGCAATATTACATGTTATCCTAAAAATAGTGGGCTTTAAATCCTGCTTTTTTTGGTGTGAGCAGATTGTGCAACATAAGGACACATTTTTATTCCAGAAGTTTGGTGCTTAAGGGGTTAAATACCTGCTCAACTGATACCTGGGTTGCCCTTTGCTAGAACTTGTGGGTCCAAGTACACCAATTCGGTATGAGTGATGTCACATCTAATTAAAATAATGTAGACTAATGTCTGCATATTCAATATTACACACATGTATTGATACAGACACACACATATACATACTGATATACACACACAGTATATACTTAGACACACAAACACACTGGTGCACAGAGTCACAGACTGGCACACACTAGGGATGTGCATGATCAAAAAAATTTGTGTAAGAAAAAAAATTGGGGTGGTTGTGTGTTTGGAGGGGAGACTGTGTGCATGGGGGTGACTGTGTAAAAACAGTTTGCTGTGTGTGGTCTGTATGGAGAACTGCTTGTGGTCTTGATACATGCATTGTGTTTTTGGCAAGGCAGTGTGTTGTGTGTGTGTGTGTGTGTGTGTGTGTAAGAGGGTGATGATGAAGGGTGACTGTGTGTGCATGGGGTGAAGGTGTGTGTTTGGGAGTGACTATATGTGTGTGTGGGGGGGTTGCCTATGGAAGTATGAGGACGACTGTGTACGTATGGGGGTGGATATGTGTGTATTAGGGTGAATGTCTGGATCGGACTGTATAGCAATTAATTGTGGTGGGTTGTGTGTATTGCTTGTAATCCTGACGTGTGAATAGTTTTTGGCAAGGCTGTGTTGAGGGTGACTGTGTGAGTGTGTGAGAGAGAGAGTATATGAGTGTTACTGTGTACTTGGGTGACTGTGTGCATGGAGGTGATTGCAAACATGGAGGTAACTGTGTGTGAGTGATTATTTGTGGGGGTGACTGTGGAGGAGATGATTGTGCTGGGTTTCTGTAGGGGTAAAAATGTATATATAAAATATATATATTCTATTTTTGCCTTGTTACTTTTTATGCGGGGAGGGAGCAATGCTCCCTGATGGTCCAGGTAAGGTCCCCTGTGGTTCGCTAGGGCTTGAAAGTTTCTCCCTGGTAGTTTAGTGGCGATGTGTTGCATATCTGCACCTCTAGCTGAGTGCAGGCTTCTGTGAAAGCTCCTTTCCAATCCATTACTATTATACAAAAGAAATTACATAAACAGACATACTTGTATACATCCAGGGATACACCGATGCACAGACACACTCACTTGCATATCCATGCAAAGATTAACACAAACAAATAATTTACACTAAGGACATTTTCCCAACATATTTCATTTATTTATAAAATATTTTTGCCAGGATGGATACATTGAGATTTCTCTAATTTTCAAGTATGTCCTGGTTCCACAAAACATTGCATTGTTACAACAGGGTACAATAAAATACAAAAACAATTTTAATACACAACATATATACAAAATGTAAAGGATCACTATAGTGTCAGGAAAACTAAGCGGTTTTCCTGACACTATAGTGCCCGAGGGTGCCCCACCCTCAGGGTCCCCCTCCCGTGGCGCTGAAGGGGTTAAAACCCCTTCAGCAGCTTACCTTTTTCCAGCACCGGGGTCCCTTGGCGCTGGTGACCTCTCCTCCCCCGCTGACGTCAGCTCCCTCTGCCAACGTCAGCGAAGCCGAATGCACATGCGCGGCAAGTGCCGCGCGCGCATTCAACGTGTCCACAGGAAAGCATTTTTCAATGCTTTCCTATGGACCTTCGGCATGATGGAGGCATTAAATGCCTCCAGCATCGAAGATGCGCCTCTATTGGCTGTCTGGAAGACAGCCACTAGAGGCTGGCTTAACCCTGCAATGTAAACATAGCAGTTTCTCTGAAACTGCTATGTTTTCATCTGCATGGTTAAAACCTGAGGGACCTGGCACCCAGACCACTTCATTGAGCTGAAGTGGTCTGGGTGACTATAGTGTCCCTTTAACATAGAACAGGAAAGAAATATTCCATAATCCTTTACATATAGTATTATTATTATTATTTTATTATTTATATAGCACCATCAGATTCCGTAGCGCTGTACAATGGGTGGACTAAAAGACATGTACAGTGCCTTGCAAAAGTATTCACCCCCCTTGACTTTTTACCTATTTTGTTACATTACAACCTTAAGTTCAATGTTTTATTAATCTGAATTTTATGTGATGGATCAGAACACAATAGTCTGGTGACAAGTTGGTGAAGTGAAATGAGAAAAATATATACATAAAACTATTTTTTAGAAATAGAAAACAGAAAATTGGCATGTGCATATGTATTCACCTCCTTTGTTATAAAGCCCATAAAAAGCTCTGGTGCAACCAATTACCTTCAGAAGTCACATAATTAGTGAAATGATGTCCACCTGTGTGCAATTTAAGTGTCACATGATCTGTTATTACATATACACACCTTTTTTGAAAGGCCCCAGAGGCTGCAACACCTAAGCAAGTGGCACCACTAACTAAACACTGCCATGAAGACCAAGGAATTCTCCAAACAAGTAAGGGACAATGTTGTTGAGAAGTATAAGTCAGGGTTAGGTTATAAAAAAATATCCAAATCTTTGATGATCCCCAGGAGCACCATCAAATCTATCATATCCAAATGGAGAACATGGCACAACAGCAAACCTGCCAAGAGACGGCCGCCCACCAAAACTCACAGACCGGGCAAGAAGGGTATTAATCAGAGAGGCAGCACAGAGACCTAAGGTCTCAAACGCTGGAGGAACTGCAGTGTTCCACAGCAGAGACTGGAGTATCTGTACATAGGACGACAATAAGCAAAATGGCACGTTTTGAGTTTGCGAAAAGGCATGTGGGAGACTCCCAAAATGTAGGAGGAAGGTGCTCTGGTCTGATGAGACTAAAATTGAACTTTTTGTCCATCAAAGAAAACGCTATGTCTGACGCAAACCCAACACATCACATCACCCAAAGAACACCATCCCCACAGTGAAACATGGTGGTGGCAGCAAAATGCTGTGGGGATGTTTTTCAGCAGCCAGGAAGGGAAAATGGTCAGAGTTGAGGGAAAGATGGATGGTGCTGAATACAGGGATATTCTTGAGCAAAACCTGTATCACTCTGTGCGTGATTTGAGGCTAGGACAGGGGTTCACCTTCCAGCAGGACAATGACCCCAAACACACTGTTAAAATAACACTTGAGTGGTTTAAGGGGAAACATGTAAATGTGTTGTAATGGCCTAGTCAAAGCCCAGACCTCAATCCAATAGAAAATCTGTGGTCGGACTTAAAGATTGCTGTTCACAAGCGCAAACCCTTCAACTTGAAGCAGCTGGAGCAGTTTTGCAAGGAGGAATGGGCAAAAATTCCAGTGGTAAGATGTGGCAAGCTCATACAGACTTATCCAAAGCGACTTGGAGCTGTGATTGCCGCAAAAGGTGGCTCTACAAAGTATTGACTTTAGGGGGGTAAAATATTATGCACATTGACTTTTTCTGTTATTTTGTCCTATTTATTGTTTGCTTCACAATAAAAAAAAAACAAAAAAAAAACAAAGTTGTGGGCATGTTCTGTAAATTAAATGATGCAAATCCTCAAGCAATCCATGTTAATTCCAGGTTGTGAGGCAACAAAACACGAAAAATGCCAAGGGGGGTGAATACTTTTGCAAGGCACTGTAATTGTAACCAGACAACTGGAAGTACAGGAACAGAGAGGTGGAGGGCCCTGCTCAATGAGCATTCTAGAGAGTGTGGGGTGACACAAAGGGTAAAAGTAGGGGTACTAAGTAGGTTGTTAGAAAAGTATTCATTGAGGGCTGAGTAGGTAATTTTTGACAGCTGCAGGAGAGGAGTCATGGGGGTGGGGGATAAAAACCTGCTAACAGTTTAATTGATATGCTTTCTTGAAGAAGTGAGTTTTCAATGATTTTATGAATGAGTGGAGACTGGGTGAAAGTCTTACGGAGAAGGTAAGGGAGTTCCACGGAAGAGGTGCAGCCCTGGAGAAATCTTGGAGGTGGGAGTATGGACAGAGGATATGCATAGGTCTTTGGCAGAGCATAGGGGCCTCGACGGGACATACTTGTGTATTAGGGGAGATAGGTAGGTTGGAGCAGCATTATGTATGGACTTGTTAGCAAGCACCAGAATTTTAAATTGAGCCCTATATCTAACTGGAAGCCAATGCAGGGATTGACAGAGCGGGGAGGCGTGGAAGGTAAGAGCGGACAGGAAAATGAGCCTCGCCGCTGCATTCATTATAGATTGCAGCGGTGCAATCTGGGAACATGTAAGACCATGTGTTTCCCTGTGTATTGTATTTGTATGTATATAATATTTATGTTGCTTGCCATATATTTACCTTTGTATCACCCTAACATAGACACAAACACTAATATATGCACACACATGCGCTCTAATACACACACACATATACAAGCATATGCATACACACACACACACAAACACAGTGAAGCAAGGAGGCACAAATATTGACTAATAGACATACAGTCACAATGTGTATTTGTCTGGCTGGCTGTATTTCTGAGTGTGTCTCGCATTGTCTACCTGTGTATGTGCCTGAGAGTATGTGTTTGACAGTGAGTATCCTTGTATGTGAATGTATGTTTCTATGTGCATGTGTATATTTGTGTTTGCGACCGTATGTTTGTGGGGTAGCTGCTTGCCATGTTCTGTGTGTTTATGGCAAAGTCATGTTTGAGCATTTGGCACCCAGGGCGGATTCTGTGTTTTGACATGGGGAGTGTGGCATGACGGGAGGGATGAGTCTGACAGGACTGGAGGGCTTGAAGTGACAGGGTGTTAGATGCGCTAATGTGACAGGGTGAGTGTGGCAGGGTTGGTGTGGAGTGTGGACTCGAGGTCTAGCAGAGAGTTGGACTCGAGGAAATCTGTCAATCTCGCATACACAATTTTTTCAAGGATCTTGGATGCAAAAGGCAGTAGCGAGATAGGACGATAGTTGGATGGGGAGTTAGGGTCAAGATTGGGCTTCTTTAGAATTGGGGTTACAGTTGCATGTTTGAAGGGCAATGGAAATATACCAGAGGAGAGAGAGAGATTGAGAATTTTAGTGAGAGGTGGAGAAAGAGAAGAAGACAGAGTACGGATGAGATGCGAGGGAATTGGATCTAGGGAGCAGGTGGTGGGGCGGGAGGACTGGAGCAGAGCAGAAACCTCTTCCAATGTAGCGGGTGCGAATGAACATAGAACAGCAGAGAGAGTGAAGTTAGGGGAAGTATTGTAAGGGGAAGAAGAAAGATGAGAGATCTCTTCTCTGATAGTAGAGATCTTGTCAGTGAAGTGAGCTGCAAAGTCTGAGGCGGTCAAGTTAGTAGGTGGAGGAGGAACAGCAGGGCGAAGAAGAGAGTTAAATGTGTGAAATAGTCGTTTGGGTTCGCGGGAGAGTGTGGTTATGAGGGTATTGAAGTAATTAACTTTTGCAGAGGAAAGAGCCAAGCTGTATGAGCTCAGCATAAATTTATAGTGGAGAAAGTCAGATGCACAGTGAGACTTTCTCCAACAGCGTTCAGCAGTTCTGGAGCATTTTTGGAGGTATCGAGTGAGCTTGGTGTGCCAGGGTTGTTGTTGGGGGGGCCTGCGGCGTTTAAATGTACAAGGTGCCATGATGTCTAGTTGAGAGGAGAGGGTGGAATTGTAGAAGGAGGTTGCAGAATTAGGACAGGTGAGGTTTGATATAGGTAAAAAGAGAGTTTGGAGATTAGTGGAGAAATGTTCTAGGTCAAGACATTGGAGGTTTCTGTGAGAGTGATGTTCAGACGGTGGTGTCAATTGGGTCTTAGGTATGCCAATGTCAAAAGTCAGCAGATGGTGGTCAGATAGAGGAAAAGGAATATTGGAGAGATTAGAGGTAGTACAGAGGTTGGTGAAGGCAAGATCAAGAGTGTTTCCTGCTGTATGGGTTGCTAGACTGGACCACTGCGTAAGGCCAAAGGAGGTGGTTACAGAGAGTAGACGAGAGGCATCAGTGCAATTGGGGTTATTGATTGGGATATTGAAATACCCAAGTATAAGGGAAGGAGTGATAGATGAGAGGAAGTGGGGAAGCCAGGAAGAAAAGTGCTCAATGAATAGTCTAGGATAACCAGGGGGGCGGTAGATGATAGCAATTCTTAAAGGAGTGGGTTTAAATAGGCGGACTGTGTGAACTTCAAAAGAAGAAAAGGATAGGGCAGGGGGAGTTATGATTGGTTGAAAGGTACATTGAGGGGAGAGAAGGATTCGCTCATACTGGAGCACCAACCCAATAATGTCTAGTCCAGTATTCTCCCAAACCATGCCTAGAGCCAGATACGAGTTACTGCTGAGATTTTTACATTTCAGTGACAATACGCCCACTGTTAGACCATTTTCAGGACAAATGTTCGGATGTTTATACCCCCAACAAAATGTATCCATAGATGAATCTCTAATGAAATACAAAGGGAGATTAGGGTTCAGACAATACATCCCCTCAAAGCGCTCTAGGTATGGCATAAAACTGTACAAACTGTGCGAGACCGAAAGTGGATACACGTTTGCCTTTCGTGTATATGAGGGGAAAGATGGTCAACTGGACCCTCCTGGCTGTCCTGACTCCCTGGGGACAAGTGGGAAACTTGTATGGGACCTACTAAACCCCTTGTTTAAGAAAGGTTACCACCTTTATGTGGATAATTTTTATAGTAGTGTCCGTCTGTTTAAAACACTTTATGGTTTACAGACACTGGCCTGCGGCACTGCCAGAAAAAAATTCCAAAGACTTTCCACGATCTCTCATAGAGGCAAAATAAAAAAAAAGGTGAATGTAAAGCACTTTGCAAAGCTGAAGTGCTTGCACTAAAATATAGGGACAGGAAGGATATCAACATGCTAACCACCATCCATGACGAACGCATGTCAGATGTCTCTGTCTGGGGCAGAGTAGAGTCCAAACCGGTTTGCATCAGGGCGTATAATAAGTACATGGGGGGTGTTGATTTGGCTGATCAGCTGATGCAGCCATATCTTATTTTACAAAAAATCAAAGCATGGTATAAAAAGGTGGCTATCTATATGATGCAACTTGCAACCCACAACTCATTTTTGCTTTTTAAAAAAAATAATCCAGGGAAAACCACCTTTCTCCAATTTCAGTTGAAAATAATTTCTTTAACAATTTATGGAGATGGACAAGTTCCAACAACGGTGCAAGCTGAGTCCAGACATTTTATTTTTAAGTTACCGCCAACTGCTAGAAAAAAAAACCCCCAGAAACGTTGCCGGGTCTGTTTTAAAAACAGGAAAAGGACAGACACCTCTTTTCACTGTCCTGATTGCCCTTCGAAACCAGGACTGTGTGTAGGAACATGTTTCAAGCTGTACCACACAGAACAGTTGTAAGAAGTGTTCCTGAATTTTTATTTTATTTTTTGTTTCTTTGGAAAGCAGCCATTTTTTGTTAGTCAGTTTCCTTCCCCCAAATCTCCAGTTAGATTCTATTTGCAGGAGTCAGTTTAAAGATTGCTGCTAAATGTACATTTGCTACCTGCACATTTGGTCTAACAAGTTTTCTGGCAGTAACACATAACCAGCTGGCCAAAACCAGATGACGTGTGCATAAAAACCAGAATTAAAAAATTACCACTACACTTTCTTTGGGGGGCAAAATGGTTGGGGGAAAGAAGTCAAAACACCCCATCTTCTATAACCTTTGATGTCTACTTTATAAAAATATATACTATATATACTGTCATGATGGTAACATTAACTGGGGGGTGCAAAAATATGTCAAACTGAAGATAGACCAAGCATACCTATATATCAAGTTGAAAAACTGACATGTACAAGTTCTGATTGTTGCCTTTTGGCCCCCAAACAATTCAGCAACCCTATACATGGGGGGTATCACTGTACTCGGGAGATGTTGCTGAACATATTGGGCAGTGTTTGGCAGTGACATATAACAGGATCTGTTAATTCATGCCTAAAGTACAATGTGTGTGACAAAAAAACAAAAAAAGATTACTACCCAAAAGTTTGACAAAGGCTGGTGGTAGAATTCAGTGCATGAAAAGTGCTAAAATACCACCATTTAAAATACCCTGGGTTGTCTACTTTTCAAAAATATATGGTTTGATGGGAGTAAAATACATTGGCTCAAATGTGACATGGGGCAGGTTGATTACATGTCAAAATTCCAAGTTGGGAAACTGATAAACGCACCTGCCAAACGTGGCCTTTTAGCCCCCAAAGAACCCGACAAGCCTATGCATGGGTGGTATCACTGTATTCAGGAGATCTTGCTGAACACATATTGTGGTGTTGTTTGGCAGTGATACATAACAGGATCTGTTAATTCATGCCTAAAGTACAATGTGTGAAAAAAACAGAAAAAAAATTACTAACTCAGTGTTTGACAAAGCCTGTTGGTAGAATTAGTGCATGGAAAGTGTTAAAATACCACCATGTGAAATACCTCTATGATGTCTACTTTTCAAAAATATATGGTTTGATGGGGGTAAAATACATTGGCCGGCTTCAAAAATGTCCCAAATAGGACATGCATGCAGGTTGACTACGTGTCAAAATTCCAAGCTGGGAAACTGATATGCGCACCTGCAAAAATGTGGCCTTTTAGCCCCCAAACAACCCAACACACCTATACATGGGGGGTATCCCTGTACTCGGTAGCTGTTGCTGAACATATATTGGGGTGTTGTTTGGCAGTGACACATAACAGGATCTGTTAATTCATGCCTAAAGTACAATGTGTGTGAAAAAAACTGAAAAAAATTTACTAACTCAATGTTTGACAAAGCCCGGTGGTAGAATTAGTGCATGGAAAGTGTTAAACTACAACCATGTGAAATACCCTCGGGTGTCTACTTTTCAAAAATATATGGTTTGATGGGGGTAAAATACATTGGCCGGCTTCAAAAATGTCCCAAATAGGACATGCATGCAGGTTGACTACATGTCAAAATTCCAAGCTGGGAAACTGATATGCACACCTGCCAACACACCTATACATGGGGGGTATCCCTGTACTCGGGAGATGTTGCTGAACACATATTGGGGTGTTGTTTGGTAGTGACACCTAACAGAATCTGTGAATTTATACCTGAATTGCAATGTATGTGAAAAAAATAAAAAAAATAAACTACCTATGCATAGTTTGGCAAAGGTTTGTGGTAAAATGGATGCATAGAAAGTATCAAAATATTCTTAGATGAATACCCTGGGTTATCTAGTTTAAGAAAAATATATACATGTGGGGTGTTTTTTGGAGATTTATGACATAACAGTGTTACAATGTCACTATTGATACATTTGAAAAATGTACATTTTGAATCAGCAATTTCCTACTTGTACTTATAGCCCTATAACTGGTGTTTTTAAACTCAGGACAAAATTTTGAATCTATTTAGCAGTTTGTTTCATTCGATTTTGTAGATCAGTAAAAGATTTTTTACGTATTTTTTACTTGTTTTTTATTTTTCACCATATTTTATTATTTTTTAAAAATTTAATTATATGACACGATAAAAATAAAAGTATGTAAAGAAAGCCCTTTTTGTCCTGAAAAAAACAATATATAATTTGTATCGGAACAGTAAATGAGAGCGGAAAATTACAGCTAAACACAAACACCACAAAAGTGTTAAGCTATAGCTCTGGACCTTAACGCACAAACATCACAAAAACAGTCCGGTCCTGAAGGGGTTAAATCCCATCATTATTTAGATGGTATATCTTGAGTGTTTTTAAGTGTGTTAAATTTTGAGAGAAAAAAAAAGTTAATTGAAACGAAAAACTTTCTCGGTCAAATGAGATCGATAAAACAGTCGTTGAAAATGTCAGGGTGCAAAATGTATTTGCCGAACATTAGACTTTGTTGGCGACTCTTTGATAAATCAACGTTTCCTTGAATTATTTATTTTATACTTTGGCATCTATGGGAGTAACTACAGTAGTAGCTTAATGTAGGATATAAATAAAGGTCCTAAATGCAGATTGTAACAAATCCCTACAATGTGCCTGGGAGCATCCACCATTTTCTTGCCTTTTCCCACTTTACCCTGCACATAAATACAAAGACCGTTCGTTTATGGCATTACTGGCCCTTTAAGAACTAGCCGGAGACATATCAAGTAACAAAGACCACGGATTATATATATATATACCTCTTATCCAGCAAAGGACATCAAGCTGTCTGAAAATTGTATGTTCTACCTGCTTTCGTGTGGATTTTCTCTAAAGACTTTCGGTAGATTAAAGCATTCGTTTAATTGTTTTGACCCAACACCGGACCACCCTGATACCTAATTGTGCTTCAATTTACCTCCCTGTTCGGCTAATACAGTCATATGGAAAACCCACGAACGCTCTGTTTAAGTCCCTGGGTGGCCGCCATTTCGGGAGTTTTACACGTGGCAGCGGCCATCTTAAACTCCTGAAACAGCAGTGTTTTGCCATTGAGTGCCTGGAACTAAAATCGGACACTCGACTAGCCAAACACCGCTGAGACCTCCAGACTTCCATAAATTCATGCCGAAACTACCGAATGGCGGGATAGACTAAGTTAAACATGGGGATTCTAACAAATCCCAGGATATTCACGGATGGCAAGCATTACAGGACTTTTAATCCACGAACGGAGACCGACTGCAAGGCCAAAATTTATGGAACTGTTTTCGGCTATTCTGCCTGTGCGGTCGGTCAAAACTTTAAAGTTCCATAACTCCCGAACCCCTGACCCGATCTGGGTGATTTTTAAATATGTTGCTCCCCCAGATTAGGGCTATCAGGGAATACCGGATTTATGAATGTACCACAGATATTTGGGGTACATCCAAGACTTGGGGAAAAATGTGTGCTTGTTAATTATGTTAAACACTTATCTAAGGGGAGGAGATGTGTGGGTTGTAACTTGTGTTGTATTGGTTACTGTAATAATTATGTGGGTGGCTCCCATGCATGGGAAGCATCGCATAAAAGGGGAGTACCTGCCATTAAAATTCAGTTCTTCTTGACCCTTCAAAACGTAGCCTTGTCTCGTTCTTTGAAGGGAATCTGCAGCTTAATCACTTTTAAGAGCTCTGCCATGCTCTCTACTTAGATCCAGTGAATGGGAATAAGCAGCTCCATTACTGAACAGCAGCTTGCCGTCTCCAACGGCCGATACCCTCTCACCAACCTCTTACACAGATCATTTTGTGTTAGAAGTTGGTTATGTGACTTGTTATGAAGTTGCAATATTGTACATACAAACATTACATAGAGTTGTATTAACAGCGTCAGTAATTCAATAAGCTTACTGCCAGAGTAGAAAAAAAACCATACTTTAACATATGACATGGCCATGTATGATATATACACTGCTCACACACGGCCAGCTCGGCCATTATATAACACCTCTCACTAAACGTCACGCATTCCCAGTCACACAGCAGAACACTCCAGTTCAAAAAAACACACAGGAAAGAACGCGCGTTAGGCTCCAAAAACATGGCCGCCGGAAGTCTGTTGCAACTGTCACCATAGAAACTGGACCGGAAGCAGGGAGCAGTCTGGGAGCGGAAGTCAGATCCCGGCCACAGCCGGATGTTCCTGTCCCAGCGCCATAGTCGGTATTCTGAGAACCGGCGATTTAGTGTTTTTGTTTTCTTTCCTGTCAAGCAGTCACCTGGAGGATCCGGTGTGCAGACAGCATTATTCGTTCCATGGTAAGCTTTAATAAATATAACCCACGTGTTCCTGCATGGCTGGGGGTGGGAGGAACCCCCGGTGTATGTAGTCTTCCATCACTGTCACATTGCCAGGCAGTGTATACGTGGGATAGAGGATCCTGTGCGATGCATACACGTAAAATGAATGATTGTTCAGTTAAAGGGTTAATCAAACCGTCATGGTCATGATCTGCTTTTTGAAGTGTACATGGTGGCAGGAGCCTGGACGTGCAGTGTATCTGCTTGAAACACTGCACATGCAGAGATATTTCTATTAAAATGCTGGGGACAAGTTGCACCACCAATGTACTTGACCTAGGCAGCCCAGAACACTGTTTCAGGCTGCCTGATGTCAATTTTGTGCATAATATACCTGTACTTTTGTTGTCAGAGCCTGCAAGGGAGAAGCAGGTCTCCCTTCCCACCCCCAGAGGGAACCTCATCTGCTATTTTTTTTTAATCAGTGCACTCCCTATCCCCCTCTCCTTGTGTGCACCAAGCATGTGCATGCACGCTGAGTCCTTTAAATACTCAATTAAAGTTTTCTCATTGATCTCTGTTCCTGACACTGGATTGAGTTAAGTAAACTTAAAAATGCCCCCAAGTTGAAAACTTCTGTCACTTACCTGATTCCAGCACCTGCAGCTTTGGCGAGGGAGAGCACACACACACGTGTGCGGCGATGGACACGCTCACATTAGCACTTCCCCCATAGGAAAGCAGGTGACACTGGATGTTTATTAAAAACTGCAATAATTACCTTTGCAGGCTTAAGCGACCTGGGACACAGCACCCAGACGACTTTAATGAGCTGAAGTTGTATGGGTGCCTTTAAAAACCCAGGGTAGTAGCACTACACGTTGAAAAGGGTTATTCTCTGGAATGAAATATTTTTAAAAAGAAAGGTTGTGGGGACAGGATCTCTGCACTATAACTATAGGATGAATTGGTTATAGTGCTTAAAGTGGTCTTTCAAGACTTTGAATCAGTACTCTCACACAGTGACTTAAAGGAACACCCCAAGCACTGTAACTATTTAAATACACTGTATTGCTTTTGGTGTCAATAGTGCCCTGGCATCTCCCAATGTAAGTAGTCAAACCATTTTAGAATGGCTTGACTTCTTATCTGAGAACTCTGAGCGCCGCTCCTGACCTCTCTGGTTCCTGTCTGAAGCTCCTCCTCCTGAGGGAACCGTGCAGTGCTAGCTCATTGGCTGAGAGTGTCAACTGATCACTCTTATCCAATGAGTTAAGCCTTGCACTTCCAGCTGCATTGAGGTGGGGAACAGTAGGGCTTAGTTTAGCTAACAAGCTGCTAGCAAAGAGTTGGGGCATGGAGTACGACAAGCCTCAGGAAAGAAGTCAAACCTTTCTGAAATGGTTTGGCTTCTTACTTTGCATGAAATGTTATAGTGCTTCTTTTAATGTTATTGTATTGAGTTTGTAAACAAATATGTCACATACATTGGCACCTAGCATACCTGTGATGTAAATTGTACTCCGTGTCTCTGCAACCTTTTTAATGTAAACAATGCCTTTCAGCTTATTGGCTCAGAGAACTCTGCTGACACAAAAGCTTCTGGCTTCACATGAGGCTGCAACCTGCACGCAGCAGTTCCCAGGGGAGAGGACTGAAGTGGTTGAGGTGCTTGGAGTGTTCCTTTAATGAATATCTATGAAAATGACCGAAACACAGATCTATCTACACACTCAGATGTTTATGTGTTTAGTACTTACAATGTGCCAGTCCTTCTGTGTACTGCTTTTGATACCCTATTAAATAATAAGCCAATTAAATGTTAGACTGTACGTTTTTGGTGATTAATGCAAATATATATTTTTTTTTATTTGCTATTTCTAGGGATTTTGATTATGGCTGCAGCTACTATAGTCCACGATACATCCGAAGCTGTAGAACTGTGCGCATCATGTGGCCTTTTTCTAAAACCTATCACAAAAATGATCATCAGTGTGGCACTTCCTCAACTGAAGCAACCTGGAAAGTCCATTTCAAACTGGGAAGTTATGGAGCGTTTAAAGGGCATGGTAAATAACCACCAGTTTTCTACACTGCGTATTTCCAAAAGCACAATGGACTTTATCAGATTTGAAGGAGAAGTCGATAACAAAAGTTTGGTTAAGGCATTTGTCTCTTCTCTGGATGGAAAAAGTATAAAACTTAGCGGATTCTCCGATATCTTAAAAGTAAGAGCTGCTGAATATAAAATAGAATTTCCCACTAGGCATGACTGGGATTGCTTTTTCCGTGATGCAAAAGATATGAATGAAAACTTACCAGGAGAAAGACCAGATACAATCCATCTCGAAGGATTACCATGCAAGTGGTTTGCCTCTAAAGATTCTGGCTCAGAAAAACCAAGTGAAGAAGTCCTTGTTAAAGTTTTCAGTGTATTTGGGCAGATCAGGAATGTCGATATACCAATGCTTGATCCTTATAGAGAAGAAATGACTGGTAGGAACTTTCATACATTTAGTTTTGGTGGCCACTTAAATTTTGAGGCATATGTTCAATACAAGGAGTATGCTGGATTTGTAAAGGCTATGAACGCTCTTCGGGGAATGAAACTAATGCATAAAGGTGAAGATGGAAAAGCAGTGGCATGCAATATAAAGGTGTGTAATATTGAGCTTTACAAATATATTTTTATGTTTATGTAGTCTATCACTTTGCTGGTGTACTATTTCCCAAAAGATCATTTTTTCAAAAAATGTTTACCTCAAGATATGCTAAACAATTCTGAGGTGGTACCATTCTAATTCTAGCTATTCTAAAAGTAGAATTTGCAAATTTGTAACAGAGATAGGAGTAAGGAACGACCGATTATCGGTCTGGACAATATTATAGGCCAATATTCAGAATTTTCTGCAATTTAGGTATCTGCCTAGAAATATACTGATATTGCCGATAATGCAGATCAGGGCATGATAACCGAGATGGTTGTCATGGGCCTGGGGGGCCTGCAGCACACTCATACTTCCCTTCCCAGCAGTTCACTTTAGCTCCCCTGTCTAAATGTCGCAAGTCCCGAAGCAGTCAGAGCGTTGCCACGGGTTACCATGGCAGCGCTCCATGCAGCACATAGGCCATGAGAGTTAGACAGGGGAGCTGCTGGGAAGGGAAGTAAGAGTGTTGCTGGGCCCCCTCTGCAGAGTCCATGCCATATACCCCCCCTCCCTGGCCAGGTAAGAAGCGGGGGGGGACTAAAACACTGACGTTCTTCCGCTGCTCCCTCGCGTACACTGCTGTGATGTTGGTAGCTGGGATATGATGTCACTCCAGACCTGGCATCCTGAAATGGTGCACGTGCGTGGGAGCAGAGCAGGAAGCTGACAGTCACGCTGGACCCCAGGGAAAGGATCCACTCTAGCTCTCCAAACTGTATGGAGGCTGCGTGGACTTACACTAAAAAAATGATTTGTTTTATTTTATCAGAGAATGTGTGTGTCTGGCATTGTGTGTAACTGTTAGTCTGCCAGTGAGTGTGTTTGTCTTCTTTATGTGTAAATATGAAAAAACACTATAGTGTCAGGAATACAAACCTGTATTCCTGACACTATAGCGTTAAACTATTTTGGTTACCGACACCTCTCCGATTGCATGGGAAAGGTATTTTTTTTTTTTTTTATCATGCCAAGCTGGTCTTGCCACAACTGGCCCCGTCTCCATGGTTGAGATCATCAGTGTTGCTGATCTCCACCAATCCCATGATTTCCCAGATGAAAACAATGGAAGGCTATTGCGCATGCACTGCAAAACAACGTGCTGGACCAATCATTGTCTCCTCATTGAGATCCATTGAATCCATGGACATTCAGTGCCTCTATGCAGACCATGGAGATGCAGAACATAGCTGCATACTGTTGGAAAGCACCTCTAGAGGTCTTACTTGGCAGTAGTGCTTACATTAAAAAGCCTGCAGGGACAGGCTTTAGACACCAGAACCATGACATTAAGCTGTAGTGGTTCTGGTAAATATAGCGTCTCATTAAGATTTGGTACTTTTGGCATTGAAATAAAAGCTTTGTTTAAAAAAAAAAACAAAAACAAAAAAACGAAGAAAAAACAAATCTGGCTCCTAGATTCAAAAAGTCCTGCCCTAAGGGGTGAGCAAACTATATTGATTTTATGTTTCGTGCTGTTCCTGTTCCTCTTTGTATTTATGCTTTCATTATCTGGGTCTAACCTCCTGGAACTCCAGAGAAGTGAGTACTTGTATTGTGGTTGCATTGGCATTATTAAACCATGGATGTGTGTTTTTTTTCTTTTTTTTGTTAGTTAGGAAATCTCACTCTAAATAAGGATTTTCTGAGTGTGTTTTGTCATGCTGTCTTGCAGGTGTCTTTTGATTCAACCAAACACCTGAGTGAGGCATCTATTAAAAAGCGGCAGCTGGAACGCCAGAAACTGCAAGAACTGGAGCAGCGACGAGAGGAGCAGAAGAGAAAGGAGAAGGAAGCTGAAGAGAAACAAAAGGAAGAAGAACGGTATGGCAATTTAATCTTTTAAGATAGAAATAGAATTTAAGCTGGCAGAATAGATAATATGCTTGTACGAGGTCAGACTTATTTTTGAATCACATTCGCAACATCCCCAAAAAAACACCAAATGCTTCCATAGCTGGCAAATGTTAATTCAGATGTAATTACATGTAGGAAATGGTACTTCACAAACTGGTTTCCATGATGTAATCTGTCTTTTTACTGAAGTTTAATCGGTTTATCACACAATATTTCAGCACTATGTTTTTGTTTTGTAACGTTGACAAGAGACATCTTTGTTTTATGCTCAAAATGTTGGGACTTGTAATGGTTGTAAAGCAAAGTGTCTTTTTTTTTTTTTTTATATATATATATATTTTCCAGAATTTTCATTTTGGTGTATCCCTATTTCTTATACAAGTTATATGCATTTAAAAGTATCTTATCAGAATGCTTATTATTTCTATAAGTATGTAAATAATGGCATATCAGCACCAAAATTCCACCCCCTGAGAGATCTTTGTCAAAAGCCCCTCATAGAGTCGAGATGTTACTGAGTCTGTATGTTGGTGGATTAAATATTTTTTGTTGTGTGTACTTTGGTGCTGTGACTCCATTACTTGCTCACTTGTGCTGTTCAGTGATTGAGGAAACCCTGGAGGCTGCACCATACCCGATCAGTAGTGTGTATATTCCCTTAATAGTTTTATAATTTCTTATATACTTTCTTTATCATGTATCACAGAATCACAATTTGTGCATGATGTGAAAACGTCTCAATGCTTACCCTGTTAGGTAGTCTAAGCATTTAAAAAAACTGATAATTTGATTGGGACCCTCTGGGCACCTACGGCTGCAGCCCTGCTTCCAGATCCTCCTTTGTGGAGAATCTGGTTTGTTTCTCTTGGCTATGCAGGGTCGCTCTCATTGTCTGAGAACATCATATCAATTCTGCCAACCATGGAGTTCAGTTCTATATTGGGCCGTGCTTAGTACAGGGAAAACATTGCAGTGCATGCACCCAGGGACCCAAGTAAGTTGTCAGAACATACTTGAACTGTTTGATAAATTACTAAGGCACTCCTGGCACCATTACCACCACCCCAGCCAGTTGTGTTCCCTTAATAAATGTATGTATTCTGTTTATGTAGCAACAGATGTAATTTTGAAAGACCTTACTGGTTTGTTTCATACTTACACACGGTAATAGAAATGACATAAACACGGTTTCTAACCATTTTTATGGCACTGTTTCCTGTGTTTTCTAAATAATGGACTAATTGTTGCATTAAAGCAGACAAAAAGAGCAAGAAGAGCTTGAAAAAGAAAGAAAAAGGAAAGAGAAGATGAAGCGGAAGGAGGAGAAGCAAAAAGAACGGGAAGTTCGAAAGAACAAGAAAAAATTGCAAAAATTGCAAGCTGAAGAACAAAAGAGATTGCAGGAGAAAATCCGATTTGAAGAGAGAAGACTTTTACTGGCTCAAAGAAATCTTCAGTCCATCAGATTAATTGCCGAGCTGTTAAGTAGAGTGAAGGTAGGATAACTGAAATCTCATGTTCTAACTTACAGAGCATTAAATAGCTTGAGCAGCTTATTACATGGCACTTAAAACTGTTTCTAAAATTGTGGTATATAAACCCAATGGGATACTTCAATCTTTTTCTTTTTATAAAAAAAAATATATATATATATGCGTATATAATATATATGTGTATGTATATAATTTGTTATTGTTATAAATTGCACTAACTGTTACCTTGTGGACGGTGCAAATCATTTTTTCTCCCAGTCCTGACTGCTCATCAAAATCTCTGCAACATTGCTTGATATTTGCTGTAAAATGCCTCTGTTATTTTTTTTTTTTTTATTATTATTAATGTGAGGAAATTGGTGTAGGTTACTTTTTTTTTTACTTTTCAATCGGTGGGGGGTGAGAACCAACATAGTTTTTGAATATTTATTAGTAATGGGTTACTCTAAGCACCAAAAACTCAAAGAGACTGTGGTCTGGCATATAACGTAAGCAAAATGGCTGTTTTTCAATTTATTTATCTAAACTGCCAAGAGTACCTCTAATGATAGAAATATGTTTGTATTTCTAACATTAGAGTGCTTCTTTAAGCAGCTAGTAGAAATAATCAAATATTATAAAGCCATGAGGAAAATGTACCTCTCACATAAAAAAGCATTGTTATTTTGAGTGTAAAGCATATTTATCCTTATGACAATTTTGTTGAAATTCTAAAGTACTTACAATATATACATATATACGTGCCAATGTATGGGGGGAAAATGTGCCAAAAGGCATGTAGCATTATGAATACATCTCTGTATTCATAATGCTACATTACTGATGTGATTGTTTTATTTTCATTTTTTTTTTTTTTTTATGCCTGGGCGGCCATAAACTAAACAAATTACTCACCATTTCTGACTCTGTGCTGCTGCGACATCCTCCTTAAGTGACGTGAACCTGGAGGTGTGTCTTCTGGATATCTGTCCAATCCAATTCTCCTCATAGAGGAGCATTAGGAGCCTTAGGCACATGTGCCGAGCTTGCCAGAATGTGCCTATTATTGAATACAGACCAGTGGCAGACCGGTGCATGATGTCATGGTATGTTGCGGTATGAGAGCCAGGAAGGAAGATAACCAGAGTTTGGAGGCATGGAGTGAAGCCACTTTTCAAGCCTTCTAGTTTGTGAAATAATGAGTTTTGGGGGGTAGGAGAGGTGGGGCAGTACTGCAGGTTACTATAACAACTTTATTAAGATGAAGTTGTTAAAGTGTCTACACTCTTCCTTTAAAGTAGTTTCCACCATGACCTTGCCATTTCTTATTAGCTGTAACTTGCAATAACTGGTGGAACAAAAATCCTTGTGTGTGTTGTGCAAATAGATACCTATGGCATTTCATTGCAACCACAAACATCATCTCTGGTGGATCTCATTTTCTTAGGTCGTTTATATCTAGCTTTTCTGTTTCTGTTACCATGGTGGCAGACATGTCAGTGTGAAGAGTATTTCTAAAAATGCAAGATCCCCAGTTATGACAGTGCAGCTGAGAGAGGATAATGTGGACTGTGTTTTTTTTTTTTGTTGACAAACCTCTCTTTTTGGATTTGATAGTTATTTAATTTTTAAGATTCTGTGGCATTTTTTTGTTGGCTAAAACGATGTAAAAAACTGTTTCTTGCCTGCTGCCTATTTTACAAAAAAAAATTTATAATGCAAAGCTATCTTTCTTTTTAAAAAAAAAAAAAAAAAAAATGTTTTAACTTTATCTCTTTGTTAGTCTCTAAAGCTTCATGAAGAGGAACAAAAGGAAGCAGAAAGGATCCGACTTTTACAGTTGGAAGAAAGAAGGAAACAGCAAGAAGCAGAGCTGAGACGTGTTGAGGAAGAAAAACGTCGAGCTCTGGGCCTTCAGCAGAAAGAAAGGGAATTGAGAGAGAAACTTCTGAGCAGTCTCCTTAATAGAAACTTATGTTCAATCCCCCAAAGCATTGAGGTTTCAAATCCAGTACATTATTTACCTCTTAAACCAAGTGGAAATGTCCCCTATGAATTACCAATTAACTATGTTACATCTACCTCTACTCAGACACCTTCAGACTTTCAGCCGCTACAGCCTTACTGTCACTATGCAAATACACATCTGCAGGGCATTAATGGAGCAAGTTATGAGTATCCTCTGGTGCAGGACTGTAAACAAATAAGCAGCATACATCTTGGGAGACCTCTATCTGCATATACCAGTAATTTTGACAATATTAATCCACTTCATAATCCAAATTTAGTTAGTCAGAATGTATATGTGAATGAATCTAAACCTCCCCCAATTGTAAAAGAACCAGAAAGCAATAGAGGACAAGAGGTTTCTAGTACAGATTATCATACTGGGGAAAAAGTACATAAACACAAATCAAAACACAAGCGAGACTTGAGCAGTGATAGTGATGGACTTAAAGTTAAAAAAAGACACAAGAAACATTCCTCTCGTGATTACAGCCCAAAAGAAAGCAGACACAGAGGTAAAGATCGAAGAGACAAATACAGGAGCAAAAAGCATCACAGGAGATCCTGTAGTAGGGAGAGAACGTCATGCAGCAGCTGAGCATTACACAACTTGCATGTGTTGCTGAATTCATTTTACTTTGAATCCTTTTTATTTACAACCCATTCAGGAATACTATGCACTAATTATAAAGTAAGCTACAACTCTTGACCAACATGCTTCTCAGACATTCATCAACTAGTCCTGATTAGAGTTACTTAGAGGTTTGCAAGATGAACTCAGGTATATCCACTAAAATAACTGTTTAGCAACTTAAAGTGGAACTGTCAACCCTTTCCCCCTTTACAAAATTAGTATTTCATATTGATACAATCTTTGAAATACTCATACTGCCTGTGTTGGAATTTCACTGAAATTCCAATCCAGTCTTAAAGTAGGGACTACTTAGTCTCAGTATTTTTCATACGCCTGACACTTCTAGACAGTGGGCGGAGCAACCACCGCCTTGAAGTGCCAATCCCCCAGGCATTACCAATGACAGCCGCAGGGAATTGGCTCTATCTATGGAGGATCTTGCGAGATCCTACATAGACCTCAATACTGTAAACTCACGCATGTACAAGATGTTACCATCAGGGCTCTTGGTAAATTATGCAAAGTCCCCAGATAGTGACAGCACCATTTTTAAGGAAGCTCATTTCTATATGAACGTCAGATTGCTCTATATTCTGTTTTGTTAATCATCACATATAATAAGTAAAAGCAGTGTACATATGACTTTAACCATTTGAAAAAAGATCACAACTATCACTAGATAGTAGGACAGGAGTCCAGTAATCTGCATTCCTAGTGGTAGGGATTTTTGTAATACTCATATCCAAGTACAGTTTGGTAATTACAGACTGCTGCAAGACTGGCAATGTGTAGCCTGTAATTCCAAACATGTTCTCTGTTATGGGTTTATATAAAATGTTTGAGCTACATAAACTGCTAGGTGATAGTGAAATGCCAATTTTGTTATGTTGAATAATGTAAGGTACATTGGTGTCTTTCTCCATTAGATGGAGAAATTAAAAATGAATAAATTATATTCAAAAATCTTTTTTCTTTTTTTTTTTTTTTAATAATCCTTATTGGTGTATCAGCGGTAGCTTACTCGGTTCCAATGACCACATTTAAGTAATAAACTATTTATATTTCAGTTCTACACAGCTATTTGTTCAGTTTATTTTAATTGTTTTATTGCATCGTGTATTAAAGGGACACTGGAGACCCCCTTACGTGTGAAGAGTGTATCTTCTTTTATATCATTTTACAAAAAGTGCAGATTTCAATAGAAATTATCACTTCTACAAATAAAACTTGCTACACCTCACTGGCAGTCGGTCCTGTTACTTCTTGGTTGTTTAGCTCACTGGATCTACACGCATTAAGCAGGCAATTACGAAGATCATCTGCCTTGCGTAGACTTCTCATAGAGCTGCATTGGAAAGTCTGTGATTGGAGAGCTACAGAAGATCTGGGGGAGAAGGGAGGCCTTGCAAAGGCAGCAGAGAAGAGAACTGCAGATTTTCCACGCTGTTTTTAGATGTAACCCCTATGAAACCATGCATAATTAAAAACAGGCACGTTTTTAATAGATACATTTACTAAAGTGTTTTGTGGGGGTTTCTATCATTGGAGTGTCTCTTTAAATGCACCTTCATGATGATTAATTATACTGTGTCAAATATCTTTATTGATGTTTTAAAACAATATATACAACAACATTGGCATATATATAATGACTTATGAACCATTGTCAAAACTAAACAAGCAATCGTATGAAATACACATAAATCTTGTAAATATTTGTATATGAAATAAGTAAACTATGTACAGAAATAAAATAAAGTGTCAAGTGATTAATAACAGCATGGCACTAAAAAAAATAAAAATAATCCGGAAGCAGAATATGTATTCAGTCAGGTGGGAACATGGTTAAAGTCCGAATTTATCTTTCACATCATCTTCCCACATTGACCATTCATGCTGCAATATAGATGTGAAAGTAGATGGATCACGAAAAAGCCAAATCACGCCTTTTATTTTAACAAATGAGAGAAAGACCTCAACCATAATTGGTACAGTGGGTGACTTTCAAAGACGAGAGATGATGAAATTAGCAAATATGAGAAGATGGCCTAGTATAATTTTTTTTTGTATCTAGGCAGGTTAGATGGAATTTTCTTAAAGAGACAAAGACACGGGGGTAGTTTTCATTCAAATTCTATTATGTGATTAATTTGAGAATTTTCAGCCAATAAGTTTTAATTTTGGGACACGAATGGAGGAAGTGGAATTATGTACCAATTTGACCGCAGTCTCTCCAACATTAATTTTTTTCGCTAAGGTGCATGCTAAAAAGTTTAGAAGGGGTTAGGTACCATCTATAAATTAATTTGTAATGGGATTCCAAATGGTTTGCACATTGAGTGATATCTTTAAATGATAAAAAATAATTCCACTTCTCTACTGTGTATATCCCACCCAGCTCACTCTCCCACCTTAACATGTAATACGTTTTATCACACATGTGCAAGTAACTTTTTTCTATGGTTTTTATGGTATGTATTGAGTCTGATGTATACTATAGTCATTGCTGCTGCCCAAGATTAGTGGGAGTTTGAGCGCAGGGTTTAATTTTGTATGGGTGTAAATGTTCGCTAAAGTAAATGGAGTTACCAAATGACACTGATCTGTGAATAAATATAGATAATCCCTACAACTTCAAAGTATGTGTAGAGTGTGTTGCATAGCAAGGGTTGGCATATTTGCTCTGGCGAGGTGAGTTTCTTGAAGGCATAATATATATATATGCCTTTGCATGCTCTGCATTGTGTAATAACATACGTCGTTTGTGAGGTGTATTCAGGCCTCTGGTGTTATGTAAATATATTTTCATAATGAATTGGATGTAGAGAAATTGCTGTGATAACAAGTGCTCCTATTGATTGAAAATGTTTCTAACCATGGGGTGGGGGGAGTGAGCAACATCAGTGTTATCCCAAGCTTCAAATTTCTAAGGCTCGGATATCCCCCTACTGGGGTTCCTAGGGTCAGTTGGATGTATGGGTCCACCAGGCAACCGTATGACCACGTTGAGAGTGAGTAGGTTCAAAGGGTCTATGTCCTTGTGAGTGTGATAACATTGGGCCACAGAAGTTGCTCAGAGAGCTGATTTGTGACAGGCATGATGCCCGGAATTATTAGGCAGAGGGTACAGGAATGGTCGAGTAAGAGAAAAAAAAAAAAAATTGTAATAATCAAAGAAAACTGAAGTATATACATATAGTCCCGGTAATCGGGCCTGTCCTTAGTGCCTAGTACCATGGGGCACATCAGATAAGGCCGAACGTACCCAGATATCATGGGTCGTCAACAACCAATAGAGTTGTAGATTGACATGTTGTTGTTATATAACCAGCGTAATAAATCAACAATAGAAATTGTAAAACAGCATGATGTTGAGCTAAAGGGGGTCGCTGAGTATCCTAGGTGACTCTTGGGGGGAGGGGGTCATACCCAGTCTCACAACTTGTGGGGCTATAAAGGGGCTACCACCCATATATTTGTGCAAATAATTATTAGGACTATAGTGCAAATCAAAAGAAAGCATATAGAACAACTAAACTTTACTTAAGTGGCTAAATACCGGTACCTAAACTAGATTGTGGCATTGAAGAATGCATATAGGCCGGAGAAGAGTCCTGCCGGGTCTGATGTGAAACAGGCTGGAGACTTTTTGCCAGTCTGACACCAGTTTCTTAGAGGATTGTGACCAAATAGATCCTACTAAAAAAACTGTGAACGAAATAGTGAAATACTTCCTAAAAACAGTCTTCCCTCCAAACACTCAAAAATAATCACACAAAAAACAAAGGAAGTAAGTCTACTGTGAATAAAAAAGAAAATCAAACAGTGTAAAACCCCAAACTTATGTAAAGTAAGGAATGCTTAATAATATATCCCTGTCTCTAAAATAAAACTGTACATGGTGTAATAAAGTACAAAATATATGGAGGGTAGGGGATGGTCGAAAACTTGCAAAGTAAAGGGTAATTCAGGCTTGTCTCCCTTTATAAAGTGTAATCCGTAGATCTGAAGGTTGTATTTTGAAGAACTATGCCTAAGAGGTAGATATTAAAGATGTATATCTCCAAATCCAGTGGTATCATGCTAGAAAAAAAATCCGCTTTCCGCAGATGGTTAGTAGTGTAAAAAGGCATAAAAACAACAAACACCTGAAAAACTATAGAAACAAACAAAAGTCTCAATATCCAAAGTGTTTCATCCTGTGGTGGACTTCTTCAGGAATCTATGATGTATCTAGTGGTCTTCCTTTAAATAGCCCCATTTTGTTATGTGTATAGTTGTGGAACCCAGTCCCACGTGCGTTCCACCTTCCGTGTCTCGGACTCCAGTGTCATAATGTCTTCTCATTCTCTGGAAACACCAAATTCTATTCAAATATCGGACGTCCATATGTAGGAGGGCTTCTTGGGAAATGTCTTTTCTTGTATGGATTTTTGTATAGGCTTAAAAATACATATTGTGGTTTTTTTTGTATATATAATTTTTTTTATATATTTGTATTTTTTTCATACAAATTTTTATTTGTAGCTTCATATATATGTATGTTTATATTTTATATATTCATACATGTAAAATAGGTTAAAATAAAAGTGGCGCTGAAGTATTCAGAAGTGTACAAAATGTGATAAAATACAATTAATTTGAAAATTACAAATAGAATTACAAAGTGGTTCAGTGCTCTACAATTGTTTGTCAATTTTTGTTTGTCTCTTTAATATCTAGGATTCCAGGGCTTTGTGCATGGCTGTCTGGATTATGAATCAGGAAGAGCCACTGATGGAACGCATAACACATGCTAGGTGGAACGCATCTCACTTCCGGTTTCACTCAAGGACATACGGACAACAGCTGTGTTAAATGGAGGAAGATTACATCGACGAGACAAGTGATCCAGGTGATGCAAAGCCCAATAGGAAGAAAGAGGACGCCCACTGGACCACTAAACTTAGGGATTAGCCCTAAGGAGACTTGAGGGTGGGGGTTGTGAGGCTGCTTTTTTGTGGCATATTGTCATTTTATGATTCGCTTTTAATATATTTACCCTGAAGAAGTCCTATTTCTAAGGACGAAACGCGTAGGACTGACCTCATTCTTATTATTTATTTAAAATATTTTTTTATGCTGTATTCAATAAAAGCTGCTTTTTTCAACTGACCACCTGAAGTCCTGTATTCCAGTGGCGTACATCCAGGGAAGTGGACAACAGCCCCCGCCACCATCTGGGGAGGCACCTTATGAATGCCTAATTTCTAATCTATAATCTATTTCACTTTGTTAATATGCATTCCGTTTTTTTTTTTTTTTTTTAACAATGACATTTGGGAAGATGTTGGAGGGCGGAAGTGATGTCACTTCCGCCAACCACTGCCCTGAATGGGTGCTATACATGACAGCCCCATCCAATCACCAATAGAATTTGTTCTAATCAAGTTTTTTAATTGATTGACAGGCAATTCAGCTAATGAAAGCCTTTTTACCACAGGTGATCAGTATATAAAAAAAATTTGAGAAAGACAGCCCTATTCAACCACCAATAGAATAAGTTTTTTAACTGATTGACAGGCAATTCAGCCAATGCAAGCTTTTTTACCACAGGTGATCAATATAGGAAATTTGAAAAATACAGCACCATCCAACCACCAATAATAATCAAGCTTTTTGATTGATTGACAGGCAATTTAGCCAATGTAAGCTTTTTTACTACAGGTGATCAATATAAGAAATTTGAAAGAGACTCTGACCTTATGATTGGATAATCACACATCCTGTGACCTCAAAGGGAGGATCCGAATCAACTTTAGAGCACTTATAAAGTGGAAGATTCCTGAGGCTACTTCACAGCTACTGAGGAAGCTCATACAAGAGTGAAACGCGTTTAGCTGGAGTTTGGACTTTTATACTTGGACTTTCCATCATTTAGCTTATGTGCTTTTGAGAAGTCTAAATATTGTTTTTATTATTATTTTTTTATCTCTACAATAAATTGTTATTTTTTTATATATTAGTCCATATAGTCCTTTCTAGCCTCCAGGAACACCATGTGGGGAATGCTATCCCAATAAATTAGCACATTGCCAACAAACCTCAGAGCCAGGAATTCAAGGCTCTGTCTAAGGTGAGCATATCTATTACTATCTCACTATATTGTATACACCATCTGTACAATACCACCTATGAGGCTCTCTCTCTCTGTTTGTTCCATATCTTCGGGAGAATATCGTTTGGGATAAAGGGGTGTGTTGCTGCCTCAAGAGCAAGAAGGAGTCACTTACGGAGCCAATAGCTTATAGGCTCCAACCCACGTGAGTGGTTTCAACCAATTGCTACCATTATTCATTATTTTTTATTTTTTATTTTATTTTTTGTAAACCATCTGCACTATATTCTCTCTCTTTGTTGTTTTACTTTGTATGTACATTTGGACACATTGTATCACTATGTTGGAGGGGTGAGTATACCCCCTCATTATTTATATATATATTCAATATAGCGCTCCACTTGCTGGTATATTGTTTATACCTTTTTTTTTCTTGTATTTTGCATTTTCTTGTATTTTGCACTTTATTGTGGATTAAGGTATTCCACTTTTTGTGTTGAGCTGCTTTTATTCAGGCACTTTAGTATATCACTCACTATCTCAGTAAGGGATAGTTTTTGTTTTCTTTGTGTGTTTCATACCATAGATTAAAAATATATAAAAGTGGGGCAGTAATATGTGTAAAATTCCCCACACCAAAAGAATAATGATATATATATACTTATAGACCACTAGATGGCGCCAACTGGTCCTCAATAACAGAATCAATGGAACAAAATAGGAAATAAAAGTGCATACCTTTTCATCTTTAACGGTAGTATAATTATATAATTAATAAAGCAACTGCAATATTGCTCAAATATTTAGGCAACATTTACACTGTTTTGATCTAGTAACACAGAAAATATAAAAATACAATACCTGAAATACAGCAACAAAATATATAATAATAATAATAAAAGTAACATATAAGAGCGTATAATTTTAAATACATTATGGATCTCAAATACAATAAATGCAGCAGGATGAAACTTTAAAAAAGTAAAATTTAACATAGTAAAATATAATGAAATTAAAATACAAATATAGCTTTCTGGAAATGGCATTTCCTAAATGGAGTAAAAAAAGTGTTAAAATACAACATTAAACTCATTATAACTAATGATGAATGATAAATAGTAGTACACAAAATAAATAATAATGATAATAAAAACTAAGGACAGAAGGAGATGGCTTGGGGGGGAAATTATTTTAAAAAAATATATATTTCTAGCGGAAAATTTCAAAATCATTGTTGAGGGCATTATAAATCATAGTAGTGAATTCATAAATCCACCTCATCTCCTAGTCTTTGATAATAGTATCCCCCTCTCCAATTGGTCTTGTAGTTCATTCGAAATAGTGTAATCCGCATGGACAAGTGAGCATATGTTAAAGATTATTGTAGTTGCAAGTGATACATTCCTTTTATAGTAAACAAAAACAATAAACATAATTGAATACTTATCAGTTAAACAGAAAAAAACAGCTTCCCACTGAACACCTCCCAGGTAGTGTCACATCTGAACAAGCCAAGAAATACAAAGTATGTGGGATTCAGCTGATGAATCTAAAATAAAATAAAACATAGCATAATACAGTTTTAGAAATGTAATATTCCCTGCTATAGATGCACTCACAGGATGTTGAGATAATATGCGCTCTATGCGATCTTCCCATCTCCTCGTGTATATGTTGGCATAGCTGGGGCCGAACCTGGTGCCCATGGCGCTCCCCGTGATCTGTAAATAATATTTATCATTAAAGAAAAAACTTTAAAATTATTGGAATTGAGAGAGTCTTATCCCACTGGAGAGGAGGACATAGGGTCCAGAAATTATCCCAAAGAGAGACCTTTTGGATCCATGAGTTGCGCACTTTAGAACCACAAGGACTGAATGTTGACATCGACTTAGTTTGCTTCTTATAAATATGGGTAGAAATGTTGATTGATATGAGAACCTGGTATTTCATTCAAATGATACATATTTTTTCGATGTTTTGTGTCTTATGTTTATATCTTATTCATGTTACTTTTAACTCATCATGAATAATTCTTTTGAAAGTATAATAAAAGAGAAAGATCCATTAATATGGAGATAATATAGATAGATTTTGATTAATACGAAATCTTATTAGGATACATAAATAAACACATTTGTTCAAAGAATTTTTGAAATAGAATAAAAGTATGAAAAAGGGAAGATAAATGGATATGTGTGACCATATATATGTATTACATATATTTTATATATAATTATTTATGTTTGTATAAAAATTTGAAAAGAAACAACAAGCAATGTATTATAGAATCAGTAATATAAAATTAGATTGCCTATATTATAGGTTTAATGATGCACAACAGAGATATTAGTGTGCATATTAGAATATTAGTGATGTAACCTCTATAGAACTTATACATTCATCTGTGCTCTGTTTAACCCCTTAAGGACCAAACTTCTGTAATAGAAGGGAATCATGACATGTCACACATGTCATGTGTCCTTAAGGGGTTAAAAGATCTAAATGTTCTTTATTGCATTACTGATATACCTTCCAGCTAACAATGTTTTTTTTTGAGTGTTTCTTAAAGCCATTCCCCTATAGTACACCAGGGGGAGAATGATCCATCTATGATATCAAGTGGAACGCAAATTGGAACGCACAGAAGTGGTTGCGATACGTCACTTCCGGTTTCGCCGTTCTGAAAATACAGATCAGCTGGAATTATAATTCTAATTATGTTCAAATGAACAACAGATGAAGAGGGATAACTAAAGAAAACGCCCACTGGAACCACCAATGAACTGAAGGGACTAGCCCTATTTAAGGGGACTGATGGGAGGGTGGAATCAGGCTGCTTTTATTGGGAGCATCATTGATATTATCATTGTGTTTTATTGTAACTGGTCTCTGAGGAAGTCCCCGGGTGGACGAAAAGTGTAAGACCAATCCTTTTTTTATATATATATTTTTACATCAATAAACCACTTTTTCTACCTATCTACCTGTCGGAGTCCTGCGTGGTTCCTGATACTGGGTGATACCTGACTACAAGAGGGAAATACTAGCCCCCCAAAACATTGGGGGAGGCACCAATAGAGCGCATATTATCTCAACATCCTGTGAGTGCAATCTATAGCAGGGAATATTACATTTCTAAAACTGTATTATGCTATGTTTTATTTTATTTGATTTTAGATTCATTAGCTGAATCCCACATACTTTGTATTTCTTGGCCATTCCTTTTATAGTGTATGTTCTCTCATTCACCCTAAATTCTTTGATATACTACTTAACTTCATTGGGCTTTCTACAGGCATTACAACTGCAACTCTTAAAAAGCCTTCATACTGTCCAAAGAAACTATTCATATTTTCCTAACGTTTAGTGGTAGTACCTATGGGGGTGTATCTTCTTATGGACAAGCCAACTGTAAAATAAATAAATCCACCATTTAAATAGTCCCTCCTACTTTCCCACTAAATATGTGACATACCCCCAGGATAACCAGTATTCTTTCTTGTCCCATTTGGGACAGACGGCGGACTGTAAACTGTACAAGTCTGGTGAGGCACACAGGTTTCAGCTTGGGGGACCTGGCCAATAGCTCCCTGGGTGGTGAGCTGAGAGCCCTGCTCCAAGGATGGGTACAGAGCAAATGAGGTAGCAGCATCTTTATGCCGTATGGAAGCCGGCTTAGGTAAGAGGCGTTCCCTGGTGGTCCGCCAATTGAATTGCATGCCTGCACGTGGCGGTAAAACGCACGCCCTGGAGGAAATGCCTGAAGACATTTGCAAAGCAGCAACCCGGTCTTCATTTAATACGTTAATAAAGCACTATTGGCTAGACCTCTTTTCTTCCTATGAAGTTGATTTTGGGTGTAAGTTCTTCAAGCTGTTGTTCTCTGACACCCACCCTTTTTTATATTCCTGGGACCACAATGACTGCCACTATATGTTAGGAAAAACAGAAATTAATAGCAATAAAGTTTTGTCTTTTTAGATATTTATTATATAAAAATATAAATATAGACATATAAAATCCATTACAATAATTTATAGCAGAGTTTATAAGTAAAGTTGAGCGAACCCGGACTGTAAAGTTCGGGTTCGTACCAAATGTGACGGTAGTAGAAAATATCCCCGTCAAGCATTCCCTTCTTCCCATAAAAGAAAAATACTCAATATTCCATAAGCAGAAATATCCCTGGAATCGCCGAATAATCCACACATGAGCCAAAGCTTAATGCTGGAACAAGACTAATTTACTGGCACACAGGACTCTACAATGAGTTTACAGACTCTACAGTTTCTACAATACACAAAGCTCAATTATCTGCTGGCCAGAAACATTACAATTTATAACAATTTCAGAAACATACTTTTTATAAGACATACAAATATACTTTTAACATCTCTGGGTAGCTGAGGATACTGGTAGTCACATATCCAAATCTCACGAATTTCCGTTGGGTAGTTTCCGTGTCGCATCGTGTGGAAGTTTGACCGGCTTGCCATGTGGAGGTATCCGAGTTACCTCCACATGGCTGAGGAAGGGGGGAATGGGGACAAGAACTGAGGATGGGGGACACGGGCTGAGGAAGGGGGGAAGGAGTTGAGGAAAGGGACAGGGGCTGTGGAAGGGGGACAGGAGTTGAGGAAGGGTCAGGGGCTGAGGAAGGGGACAGGAGCTAAGAAAGGGTACAGGGGCAGAGGAAGGAGGAAGGGGGCTGAGGAACGGGGACAGGGACTGAGGAAGGGGATAGGTGCTGAGAAAGGGGACAGGGGCTAAGAAAGGGTACAGGAGCAGAGGAAGGAGGAAGGGGGCTGAGGAAGGGGGACAGGGGCGAAGAAGGTGACAGGGGAGGAGGAAGGGGTCAAGAGCTGTGAAAGGAGGACGGGCTGAGGAAGGATAACAGGGGCTGAGGATGGCGGGCAGGGGAAGGGGGACAGGGGCTGATCAGGGGGACAGCGGCTGAGTAGGGGGACAGGGCAGAGGAAAGGGAGAGTGTAGCGGATGGCATTGGGCTGTCCTCAAAATTATGTATATTCCTATGTTCGGTTAAATTGTGCCATGTCTATGTGAAGTGAATGCATGCATTCGTCTGATTGTTCGGTAAAATCACTCCAGTTATTATGCAAGTGAAACTACAGAACAATCAGACCACCCCAGGAGTAAGTGTGCCTTCAATTGCTGTTCACAATAATGTTGCAAACGGGTAATTGGCAATTCATGTATTGTGTTCTTTGTCCTCTGGTTAGCCGCCATTCGGGAGACGAACATGTGGCGGCGGCCATTTTAAACTCCCGAACAGCTGTGTTTTGCCGTCGAGTGTCTGGAACCTAAATCAGACACTCGGTTAGGCAAACACCGCTGAGACCTCCATTCGTGTGTTTCCTTCCCTTTTCTGTGACCGACCGCAGGGCCAAAATACATGGAACCCTTTACGGCCGGTCTTTTTAGTACCTCCAGGAATTTCCCGAACCCCTGGTCCGATCTGGGTGATTTTTGGATATGTGTCTCATCCAGATCAGGGCTATAAGGGGATGTAATATTTAATGGGGTACTCCAAGGTCTAGGGGTACATCCAGAAAACAAGGGGAACTGTGTCCTGCATAATGGGATTATGTGTCACACTAAGGGGAGGTGATGTGTGGGTGGCAACTCGTGTATAATTGGTGTATTGTGTAATTACTGTAAATCCCTCCCTTGCATGGGAGAATGCTTTAAAAGAAGGTTGTGTGATTAAAAGTTCAGTTCTGCTCCTGATGCTGTGTGTCGTCCAGTCATTCGGATTGATGTTGGGATATTGTTGGATTGTCTTGCTTGCTGGAATTATTGCCTTATGGATTTTTAATACTTGTTCCTGAGCCTCACTAGGATCTTAAGTGGAGATAACCTGTGGAATATCAGCTCTCTGCTACAGAGAGGGACTGAGTAGGGGCGCAGGGGCTGAGAAAGAGCGATAAAAACAAACAAACTAAAGTGTATTCCCCCCTCCCTGAGGCTTACCTTGGGCCAGGGAGGGGTGGACAGGATCTGGAGTCTGTCTGCTGTCAGTGAAGTCTGCCGGCCTCTCCTGATGATGTCAGGAGGAGGGGGCGTGACTTCCTCTGCTTTTCTCCCAAACTCCCCAGCAGTCCTGGGAGAAGACATATGCTGATATGGGCCCTTTCAGCGTGCGGGCCCAGGTGCTGCTGCATCGGTGGCAGTTCTGCCACTACTGACAGATAATGTGGGCCAGTGACATCCGTCATGATTGTCACCATCTGATGACGGCCTTGTTCAGTTAGTAATAGCTGGCTATTCCTCTGCTCAGCCTTCACACTGCTCCTCTGGTTAATGCCTGCTTTGTGAGGGAGGAAGAGGCGGGGACATGACAAGCTTCCAGTCTTGCCCCCTCCACACAGGCTGAGCTTCCAGGAGGGTTCCTGTTCCCTTTTTAAATCCGACACTTAACAGCAGTCAGTGTTTTGCCCCTGACAAAGGTGCATCTGGCTCTGAAACGGCCATGGGGCTCACTTACTTTTCTTTCCTTATCCTCACTTTTTTGTACTATGCACATTTGATTTTTTAGATAATTGTATATAATATATTATTAGTGTCAGTTGGGTAGCTGTTCTGCAAGGGGGATGGTTCTTTGGTATTGGTAAGTTTCTGGCTTAGGACAGCAACTGAGGTATTATGCTGTATGGCAGGTATTCATTTTCTCTCCTGTGCTGGTAGTAGGCTGTTGTTTTTCTGAGGCATTAGCCTGCTGTCCCTATTTATATTCTCCTTTGTGTCATAGACATTTTCTATTCACCTTGTAGCAAGTGGAGATAGATAAAGCACTAGTACCTTGTTACCTATTGACATATGATTATTTCCTGCAACATTAGAACCGGTTTCCACCATTACTACTACTTTCTTAGATTCCTTCCCCCTTATTTATTATTTTTTTATTTTGTCTATTTCAGTTACAGTGTGTCTGGGGCAAAACGTAATAAAGCCTGATTAGATACACATTTACTGATTTTAATCTTAGTCCTCCGTGAGTTACCCCCGTACACTATTTGATACTTTATTTTATGCTGTATACAACATTTACCAGTTTTTGGAACCTAGTGTCCCGTCGTTTTGTAGTTGTTTAATCTTAATGTGATTCTTTTTCACCAGACCTGCTGGTCGAGTAAAAAAGCTGTTTAGTGGGCCCCATCAGACAGTTCCGCCACTATTGATAGGGAATGTGGGCCTTCCAGGAACACCGGGCCCATGACATCCATCATGGTTGTCACACACTGATGGCAGCCTTGTTCAGATAGTGGTAGCTGGCTTTTCCTTTGCCCAGCCATTACACTGCTTCTCTGGCTGGTGCCTGCTCTGTGAGGGAGGAAGAAGTGGGGAAATAACAAGCTTCCATCCAGTCCTGCCCTCTCCATAACGTGCTGAGCTGTCAGCTGGAGAGCATAGCTCAGCCACACTACAGGGACATGGTAGGACAGCTGAGGGTGAAAGAATTTTAGCAGGGCCCTCTGGTTTCTGGGCACCTTAATGCTGACTAAACGGTTGGGGAGTTCCTAGGGCCACATTCAGAGGCTGGTGTGGAGCTAATATCTTAAACAATAGCAGAATCTACCTGCCACTTTCATCTTTGCCTCTTTGTTGGGTCCTACTCGTGGCATAGGCTTATTTTTAGCTGGTGGCATCATTGTGTATTTGTGGCAGTTATACAATTAGCATTGTAGGAATTACTGGTATAATTTTCTCTCACTGTTAGTTCCCAGTTAGTAGCCTGTTTTCTCCTAACCTGTACCAGTACTTATGGTTTAAAATGTTACACTATTCTTTTTTATTTTATTTATCTTTTTACTCTTTTAATTACCATATTGTCAGTCTTCACAACATGCTTCAATTACTCCTCTTGTCCACTCATTTACTGATATGACTTGCTTTAGCTGGTTTATTATTTCAAACATGTCACTGTACTATGTATCTTGAAATGCTTGTATGTGCTGTTTTGTCATAGCAAAAAGTTATACAGTCACAGTGAGTGTACTAAGCCACCCACTGAGGCTGTGGTGGTTGAGGGGTATTAGGGCATAACCCTAAGGGATAATAAATAAATAGAGAAGAGACTGGAATGGGTTAACTAAATAAGTGCTCCCTTACCCAGTCTCTATACCCCAAACATGAACTACTACATGAAAACCTTGCTGATATGTAAACAATTATCATTGAGACTACAAGTCAGCAATAAGTATTATATATGAGTCCTTAGACACCTCAATTAGCCTATGAGGAATGGTATTAAAAAGTAGTGGCTATAAGGTATCTATTCTAAGATATTATAGGACATATGAGGAACAAAATAATAAAAACTTTATTAATCCCTCTTAAGGGATTTTAAAAAGTGGAAAATACAAGAAAATAGAAAATAATTTAAAAGAGATGAAGACCTACATATGTACTTTTAGTTACATGTATACACAGCTACTGAAACAATGACAGTATCCTTATAAGATGTTGCTGATCAGGCAACAGTGTATCAATGTGTCAGTAGCCGATAAAACTAGAAAATAGAGGAAAACTTAGTACGTTAGCTGATTTCAAGGAATGAGTTATGTAACCAACATATAATTGCAACAAAATGTTGTAATAGTGAGAAAGTATTAAGTATAGGTATGTTGTCCTCGAAAACAGCATCAAGAAGGGGGAGTGTGTTATAGAATTATCGGGGATATATAAAAGTACGACAGAGTATTTGGGAGCAGAAACGGCAGCGTGCCTCAAACCAAACGTGAGATCGAGATACTAGCCGAAATAAACAAATTCCCAATTATAATACTCAATGCGTAGCCACCCAAAAAGAAAAATCACACTATAATCTAGAAACAGACCTGAAAAACAACAGAACTGAAAAAAAAGAGAGAGGTAGCCCAGACTTAGACAGACAGCGGGGCCCGTCTTCGTATATGAACAGAGCTCATCCAGTATAAGTAAAGCACAGCGTGATAAAATGCCGCCAGCTAAATGGTATTAAAATATCATGTATTCCCTGGAAGATCTACTGATGGCTAGGCTATCTAGAGCTGATCCGTATATCAAAGGGCTTCTCAAATCCCAGTAAAAGGTCTAACTACTAGTATGCCTAGAAGTCTAAGGCTACACCCCCCTCAACCTCTAATCAATTAAAGTACAGAAAGGACGAAGTCTAAATATGCATGAGTATGCTGATATGCTAAATGTGCATAAATAGGTTGGTTTGCCCAACGCACGTTTTATATATAATACTTATTGCTGACTTGTAGTCTCAATAATAATTTTTTACATATCAGCAAGGTTCTTTCATGTAGTAGTTCATGTTTGGGGTATAGAGACTGGGTAAGGGAGCACTTATTTAGTTAACCCATTCCAGTCTCTTCTTTATGTCATAGCAAGCTTGCCTGTCGATCTTTTGCACAACAAATATAATTTTTTTAAATTTTTTTTAAATGGATTCATTGAAGTATCAAGAAATCCTAGGAGAAAACATCATGCTGTCTGTGAGGAAGTTGAAGCTTGGGCATCATTGGATCTTCCAACAAGACAATGATCCCAAGCAAACCTCAACTTCCACCATGATTTGGTTGCAGAAGAAGTACTGGAAAATTCTACAGTGGCAATCACAGTCACATAGATAGATATATATATAGATAGATAGATAGATAGATAGATGAAAATCTCTGGTGAGATTTGAAGAAGGCAGTTGTAGCACGCAAACCTAAGAATATTACTGCACTGGAGACCATTGCTCATGAGCAATGAAATAAGATTCATCGGGAGCGCTGCCAGAAGCTGGTGTCTGGCTATGCATTTCGTTTGCAGCAGGTCATAACAGCAAAAGGGTGCTCTACTAAGTACTAAAGTTGCTTGCCGTTAAGGGGTTGGATACTATTGAGACTTAAGAAGTCATTACAAGTTGCATTTTCAGTTGAATTTGGGGAAACCTCCTGAAGCACTCATTGTGTTGCACTATTTCAATTGCTTTTGTTTAAGGTATTCATTCCAAACAGTTAAAAGTCCATACATTTTGACAATAAGCCTGATTTTCAATTGGCGTTGAATACGTTTGATTACAACTGTATATAAATTAAAAAATATAAATAAATAAACTTGCCAAACTGTAAATTGGTGTAAAATAAGAGTGGCTATCAGTACAGCACTGTACCGACCATAGCCACTTGTCACTAAATCTCAAATCATGTCACAGTTAAAGCTGGTACCATGAAACAAGCTATCTCCCACTCAACATTTGTGAGTGTCAATGTGACAGTAGCTAAGCAAGAGGAACATTTAGGTGGTTTTTACTTTTTACTGAAAACACACTGATACCAAGAAAGGATTTCCTTCCTACAAACACTTAAAAAGATCTGTCAAATTGTGATCATGTGCTTTCAAGTTGGTGTTAAGTGAAAGTGGCTAGCAGTAGGACACAGCACTAACCATACCGTCAGTGTCAGAATAAAACAGGCTATATCCTACTCAACATTTCTGTGAGTGCCACTGCTGCAGGACATTTTTTTATATACCGAACAGCAGACTTCCCCCACAATTTTCTTTTTTCTACAAACAGTGGTTGGTGCTTTTAAAAAATGTATTACTGTAACATTATTGTGCCTTTAAGAAACAAAAACTACACACACTGCATTCTTGCACAGCACACACTGGACTGATCACACTTGGAAAACCATAAATAAAAAAGGAATTTCTTTATACAAACATAAAAAAAGACCTGTCAAACTGTGAATGGGCAATTCCAATGTGGTGTTCAGTGGCAGTTAAGGAGATACATCCATAACTGAAACTTAGTCTCACACTTGGATTAATGAAACAGGCTATCTCCTATCTCCTATCTCCTACTCAAAATAGTTTTAAGTGGCTTCACTTAACTTTTTTAAACCAGCAGCAAAACATGTTTAAAGGACCACTATAGTGCCAGGAAAACAAACTAATTTTCCTGGCACTATAGGATCATTAGGTCCCCCTCACGCTCATTGCCTCCATCCCACTGGGCTGAAGGGGTTAAAACCCCTTCAGCCACTTACCTTTCTCCAGCGCCGGGCTCCCTCGGCGCTGGGGAACTCTCCTCCTCTTGCCGACGTCAGTGGTGAATGCGCAAGCCGCGCGCGCATTCAAACTGCCCATAGGAAAGCATTACTCAATGCTTTCTATGGATACAAAAGAAAAGGTGGCCTGAGAGATTATCCAAAAATCCAGGGAACAGATAAGGGGGTAACCCTGAGATAATAAGATACAAAAAGAGAAAGAGATCTGTCCCTATAATGACAATTTAATAAAAATCACGAAGATACTTTATTTATATCAAAAGAAAAAGCAGTAAATAGATTAAATATAACTGTCTAACTCAGACAAAAATATATATGCAGGAGCATATGGACACAGGGTGGGGGGGTGGAAAAACGACACAAGGAAATATATATATACAGTACTCAATATATTTCACAAAAATCTAGACAAATGATTTGGAGTTAGACAGTTATATTTAATCTATTTACTGCTTTTTCTTTTGATATAAATAAAGTATCTTCATGATACTTTTTCTCTTTCTCTTTTTGTATGCTTTCTATGGACGTCCAGCGTCATCTCACTGTGATTTTCACAGTGAAAATCGCGGAAGCGCCTCTAGCTGCTGTCAGGGAGACAGCCACTAGAGGGTGGATTAACCTGTTTCTCTGAAACTGCTATGTTTACAGTTGCAGGGTTAAAACTAGAGGGACCTGGCACCCAGACCACTTCATTGAGCTGAAGTGGTCTGGGTGCCTATAGTGGTCCTTTAAACAAATATACAAACCAAAATAAAGCACCTTGAAAAAGTATGTAACCATAGGCGTGCGCAGCCTATTGCATTAGGGTGTGCACCCTAAAGCACAAACACGCCGCGCGTGTGTGTGTGTATATATATATATATATATATATATATATATATATACAGACACACACACACTCACAGACACACACACACACACACTCACAGACACACACACACACTCAGAGACAGACACACATACACTCACAGACACACACACACTCACAGACACACACAGACACACTCACACACTCAGACACACTCACACACTGACACACACCTCACAGACACACACACACTCACACTGACACATACTCACACACTCACAGACACACACACACTGACACATACTCACACACTCAGACACACTGACACACTCACACACTCACAGACACACACTCACACTGACACATACTCACACACTCACAGACACACACACACTGACACATACTCACACACTCAGACACACTGACACACTACTCACACACTCACACTGACACATACTCACACACTCACAGAAACACACACTGACACATACTCACAGACACACACTCACACTGACACATACTCACACACTCACAGAAACACACACTGACACATACTCACACACTCACAGAAACACACACTGACACATACTCACACACTCACACTGACACATACTCACACACTCACAGACACACTGACACACACACACACAAATTATTATATTTTAATTTAAAAAAAAAAAATGTCCACCCAGCCTCCTGGAGTGCTGGTGGACTTTTCCCTGGGGTCCAGTGGGGGCGGGCGCCTTTCCGCAGTTCAGCCGCGGCGAGGGAGCTGTATGGTCTCTGCTGTCTGCTCCCTCTTGCCGCGCGGGCTGTCTGCTGCAGCTGGGAGCCGGAATATGACGTCATATCCCGGCTCCCGGCATCAGCGCGCGGCGAGCGGGAGCAGACAGCAGAGAGCTCCCTCGCCGCGGCTGAACTGCAGGGTGGGTGGAATCATCACCTCTTGCCCTCCCGTGACAGGGGCAAGAGGTGAAACAGGGGGCACTGAGTGCCTGCAGGACTCAAACCATAGGCGTGCAAAGGGGATTAGGGTGTGCCCAGGCACACCCGGCACACCCCGTGCGCACTCCTATGTATGTAACAAATGTTTATAAACCTACTATAAACTTAGTCTGATTGCATTATTGCGTACGCCTCTTAGTTAGGGGAGTTTAGTTGCCCTCTCCCTTTCATTACTAATCCAGTTTAGACCAGTCCATGAATGACAGAAACAGGACATCATTCTGCAGCAGCAGCAAGCTTCTCATTTTCACTGAATACACTGAATACACTGAATAACACAGCAGGGAGAGAGAAACTACTAGACACCTGAATCTTCTCTGCATTACAGGGAAACTATAGTGCCAGAAAAACAAAGTTATTTTCCTGGCACTATAGCTTCTTAAAGCAGGGTCATCTTTCCACATGGGCAGTTGCCTGGGGCCCCCACATGGGTAGGGACTCACTGCGATGCCCGTGGGATTAGGCTGACAGGGGAGATTCTTATCTCTACTGCCGACACATGCACAGCGGCTTCACTATGACAATGCTCCAACACAGTGCACTGCTCATGGGAGAAGGCAGGAGGAGCTGCAGGCAAACTTCACTCACTACTACCAGACCACCAGGGCTTATCTTCCCCCCTTCCTAACAAAAGGTAAGAAGAGGGAGAGGAGGGACGGACATAAAGCTTTAATTCATTAATTTATTTGAAATAAAAATAATAAAATAATAATTTTCTCTTTATTTTTGTTGGTTTGCACAGCTCCTTGCCCTGAGAAAGTCCGTTGCTGGGACAAAACGCGTAGGACCGGTGGTCTGTTATTTATTTTATTTTTTTTTAAATTCTTTATTTTTGTTGTGCAGGTGGGTACAAGGTTTCAACAGACGCCACAACAGCGTATTGCAGGATTAATACATGTTTAGCAGTGGCATGAAAAGTCACACAGTTTTAAAAAAAATTTCTAGCTTGACTAACCGAGTGTGTCTAGCTTAACTAACAGAGTTAAAGTAAATGAAACAAGTGTATAACAGTTTATGCTTGACGTTGTTAGATTGGCTATAGTAGGTAGTTAGATCCACAGGAGTAGGTACATGCTAGCTGAGTCATCGCTGTAGTCACTTAAGTAGATGGAGATCCTATATTTGCATATAACATCTGAATTCTTAACATTTGCTTATAACCGTTGCTTATTACATTTGCCTACATCATCTTCACATAGTATTTGCAAGAGAATTAGAATGTAGCATAAAAACAAGTAAAGCAAAGCATATGGCAAACTATGTGTGTTAGAGCAGTAAAAATGCATTATAAATGTGAGAGTCACAAATCTGCAAACTGTTTGTGGCCACTGGGTCCCTGCACGTAGGTCGCTCCGTTCCCCTTGTCCTGCTCCGTCGGGCTGCTGGAGACAGTGGGCTGAGAGGTATGCCTGCTTTCCTGGGTTAGAGTGTGTCTGCTGTGCTCATGTGACAACGCAGGGTGTAGTGTGTCGGTGAGCCGATCATCAGTGCCCGGTGCTGGTCATGTCGTGCTCTCCTGTCTCGCCTTATGGCTGGTGCCCGCACTTGTCTCTCCTGTTCTGGACGTGTTGCGGCAGGTGGGTAGCTGGGGATTGTGTAGCCCTACCCTGTTGGGATGCCATGTTGTCTTGGTTGAGGGTTGGGCAGGTGTACCCCGTTCGCTGGAGCTCCAGTCCCCTTTAGGAGGTGAAGTGCTGCTTAGATAGCCGAGAGGCAGTTTGGCGGCCATTTTAGGTTCTGGGCCTCGGAGTGCGCCCTGCAGGTTTTGGTGGTGGACGCTTCGTTGCCCCCCAGTGGGGACCGGGATATCCCCCCCGGTCCAGAGGGGGGGGGAAGGGGCCTGTGAGGTGTGCCCCAGAGCTGTCATGTGGCGGCCTGCTAGGCAAGTAGGCAGGGTGGCGGCCGTCCATCCTGCCTCTCTCACGTGGAGGCCGCAAGCTCCAAAACCTTGTAGGACCCGTGGGGCCCCAAAACTCCCGATCTTGGAGCCCGCTGTTGCGCCAGCTTCAGCTCCGGCACCTTGCTGTTTCCCTCCGGCTCTGATATAGGCTGTAAGCCCAGATTATTGGTCGAGAAGGCCATATTTCTGCAGGAGCCTCTCCCTCATGCGACCGGTCAGCATGGCGGGTAGGCCCCGCCCCCCGGTGGTCTGTTATTTTAACTACCAAATTTACTGTTTTTAACTGATATGTAAGTGATTAAAATTATCTTTGTACTTTATTGGAATTTCCACTTCATTTTTTGCACTTTCTTCTTTTTCCATCTATGATTCAATACTACAGAGGCTACTGAGGCCACACAGCAACAGGAGATACCCATTGACACCATCAATTATATAATGAAGGCTTGAATTTGGCATTCAAAGTGTGAGTGGCCAATTATATCTAAGAAAAAAATTATAAAATAAAATAAACAGTTAACACAGTATCTAGATTTGTATGAAATACACCTATGGGCTGCTACACACTAAACCAGAGTGACTAAAGGTTAACACAGGTAATATGTAAAAAAAACAAATATAGTGTGAGTGCTCCTGTAGGGTAATGAATGAATGAGTAAAACAATCTTATATATGATAAAGATAACATTTAATAGTACCACCAGATAAAAGACACAACAACTCAAAGCAGTACAAATCATGCATAGATACAAGCCTGCACAGTGGCTAAGCTGCAATGCCGTAAGGACAACTACAACATTAAAGCCTGTGTAAACAGCCCCTCTAGTATGGGTGGGGTTGAGAGGGTAAGTAAGTCTAGACAGGTTGTGGTGGTAGGGGACTCTATTATTAAGAGAGTAGATAGGGTAATCTGCCACTCTGATCGACTCCACCGGACAGTTTGCTGTCTCCCGGGTGCTCGGGTCTGGCATGTTGCCGACAGAGTGGAGGGATTATTGAGAGGGGCTGGAGATGACCCAGCTGTCATGGTCCATATCGGTACCAATGACAAAGTCAGAGGAAAATGGAAGGTCCTAAAGAATGAGTTCAGGAAGTAAGCTAAAGAAAAGGACCTCCAAGGTATTTTTTTCAGAAATATTACCTGTGCCACGCTCTACAGCAGAAAGGCAGCGGGAGATTAGAGAGGTCAATGCGTGGCTAAAGTCTTGGTGCAGGAAAGAGGGTTTGGGGTTTTTAGAGCACTGGGCCGATTTTGCGCTTGGGTACAACCTGTATAGTCATGATGGATTGCACCTAAACGGAAGAGGGCCTGCTGTGCTGGGGGATAGGATGGCTAGAAGGTTGGAGGAGATTTTAAACTAGTGGTAGGGGGGGAGGGTCAAATCAATCTAGAAAATGAGATAGGATGGAAAGGAGATGGGCTTTAGCTCAGAACAAAGGGGGTGGAGATGGGGGGAGGGGAAAGCTCAGAACAGAGGAGGTATGTAATATTGATAATTCACAAAAAGTACAAAAGACTCATGATAATATTAAATGTATGCTTACTAATGCAAGGAGCCTATATAACAAAATGGGGGAACTAGAGGCAATAGCATACACTAAACAATATGATATAATAGGCATAACAGAAGCATGGTGGGATGAGACACATGACAGGGCAGTTAATTTAAATGGGTACACGTTATTTAGGAAGGATAGGAAAACAAGAAGGGTGGTGGGGTATGTTTATATGTCAACCATGAGTTAAAGTCAAATCTTAGACATGTGGAGTGTGACGAGGAAAAGGTGGAGGCTTTATGGGTAGATATCTGCTTGGGGAAAACAAAGGGAAATCAATTATTGGTTGGGATATGTTATAAACCACCTAATGTAAATATTAATGAGGAAGAACAGCTGTTAGAGCAAATTGAGAAAGCTGCAAATCGAGGTAACACGTTCATTATTGGAGATTTTATTTATCCAGACATAAATTGGGAAAGAGGGACTAGTACTTCAGCAAAGGGCATCAGGTTTTTAAATGTGTTAAATGACACCTTTATGTCACAACTAGTACAAGCACCAACTAGAAAGGATGCTTGTCTGGATCTTGTCATAACAAACAATGTTGATCTTTTAACCAACATTCAAGTAGGGGAGCATTTGGGAAATAGTGATCACAATATGATAAATTTTGAAATAAACTCAAAAAAGCAAAAGCAAGTGGGGTATACTAAAACATAAAATTAAAAAAAGCCAATTTCAATAAGATTAGGACAGCTCTACAACATATCGACTGGCATAAACTCCTTAGTGATAAAAACACTGAGAATAAATGGAAACTATTCAAACAAATATTAGAAAGGTACATTTCTCAATATGTACCATTGGGTAATAAATATAAAAGAAACAAATTAAAACCAATGTGGCTTAGTAGAGAAGTAAAACAAGAGATTAAAAATAAGAAAAGGGCATTTAAAGCATTTAAATCAGACAAATCAAAGGCATCCTATTTAAGATATAAGGAAGCCAATAACGCTTGCAAAAAGGCAATTAAAGTGACTGAACTAGAAAATGAGAAATTGATAGCTAAAGAATGCAAAACCAACCCCAAAATTTTTTCCAAGTACATCAATTCTAAAAAAAACAAAAAATGAAAGTGTAGGTACACTTGAAACTGAGTTGGGTTTATTAGCTAATGAAGACCAGGAAAAAGCAGACATTTTAAATAACTATTTTTCTTCAGTATATATTAATGAGGATCCTATGGCAAGAGATATGCAAATGATTGCTGCAAATAACTTGCAAATAACTTGTGATTGGATAACTCGAGACAAGGTGCTACAGCTATTAAAGAAAATTAATGTAAATAAAGCTCCGGGGCCTGATGGTATTCACCCACGAGTACTTAAGGAGCTAAGTGGGGAAATAAGTGAACCTCTGTATTTAATTTTTCAAGATTCTTTTGTTTCAGGTGTTGTACTGGAGGATTGGAGGAAGGCAGATGTTGTTCCTATATTTAAAAAGGGTTCAAAATCCTTGCCTGGAAATTATAGACCTGTGAGCTTAACTTCTGTAACTGGGAAAATATTTGAAGGTCTATTAAGGGAAAATATTCAGGAATTCATTGGGAAGAACTTTGTTATTAGCAATAATCAGCATGGTTTTATGAAACATAGGTCATGTCAAACTAACCTAATTGCATTCTACGAAGAAGTAAGTAGAAGTATAGATCAGGGTGTTGCAGTGGATGTGTTCTACTTGGATTTTGCCAAGGCATTTGATACGGTTCCTCACAATAGGTTAGTCTTCAAACTAAAAGAAATTGGTCTAGATGAATGTTCTTGTTCTTGGGTAGAACATTGGCTTAAGGATAGAGTACAACGAGTTGTAATTAATGGTAAATTTTCAGGCTGGACAAAAGTGGTAAGTGGTGTCCCTCAGGGTTCTATTTAACATATTTATAAATGATCTTGAAATAGGCATTGAAAGCCATGTATTAGTGTTTGCAGATGACACAAAACTTTGTAAAGTAATAAAATGTGAGCAGGATATTGCTTTGCTGCAGAGAGATTTGGATAGATTGGGGGACTGGGCACTAAAATGGCAGATGAAATTTAACATAGTGAAATGCAAAGTTATGCACTTCGGGGTTAAGAATGCACAAGCAACTTACACACTAAATGGTAGTGAATTAGGGATAACCACACACAAGAAGGGAATTGTTATAGACAACAAATTAGGCAGCAATATGCAATGTCAATCTTCAGTTGCTAAGGCCAGTAAGATTTTGTCATGTATAAATAGTGGTATAAATTCTCGGGATGAAAATATAATTTTGCCTCTTTATAAATCGCTGGTAAGACCATACCTTGAATATGCTGTGCAATTTTAGGGTGCCTGTTCTAAAGAAGGATATCATGGCACTGGAGAGGGTCCAGAGACGAGCTACAAAATTGATAAAAGGAATGCAGCATTTTAGTTATGAAGAAAGGTTAAAAAAATTAAATCTGTTTAGTTTGGAAAAACGGCGCCTGAGAGGAGATATGATAACTTTATACAAATATATTCGGGGCCAGTACAAACCTTTATCTGGAAATCTATTCATAAACAGGGCTATACATAGGACACGAGGTCACACATTTAGGCTGGAAGAAAGGAGATTTCATCTAAGGCAAAGAAAAAAGTTTTTTTACAGTAAGAACAATAAGGATATGGAATTCTCTGCATTCTCTGAAGAGGTGGTTTTGTCAGAGTCCATACAGATGTTTAAACTGAAATTGGATACATACTTACAAAAACATAACATACAGGGATATAATTTCTAATTAGTGGGGTAATAGCTGCTTGATCCAAGGAGACATCTGACTGCTATTTTGGGGTCAAGAAGGAATTTTTTCCTAGTTTGTAGCAAAATTGGAAGCGCTTCAGACCAGGTTTTTTGCCTTCTTTTGGATCAACAGCAACAACATTTGTGAGGAAGGCTGAACTTGATGGACGCAAGTCTCTTTTCAGCTATGTAACTATGTAACAAGATGTATCAAAAGTAGGTGTAATATAAATCAGATAATACACCATAAAAACAAAAAATACACTGGAAAAAAAAATATATAAAAAGACTATGATAAAACTGCTTGAAAAAAAAAAAAGAATAGAATAATCAATACAAAATACCACAGAAAAACAATACCATCCTAAACCTAGCATATATCAGACAAAGTCAGCGGTGGATCACACAGATGTTCTGTGTCCGTGGGGGCCAACTCCACCAATCGAAGGGATGCCTATATATCAGATAATAATACAAAAGGACATTGTCAAAGTTAGAGATCTCAGCAAACTCTACCCAGTATATGGCATTTATCACGGATGAAAAAATATAGAAAACACTGTACCGTACAGGAGGTGTATGTCTAGGGAGCACAAACAGCCGAGATCTCGTGGTGTGCCGCGTCCGGTTTCTTCAAAAAAGTACGCGGTTGCCTTAAGGGAGCGGTGTCAAACGGTCTGGTATCAAATAGCCAGACTACGCGTTTCGTCCTCTTCAGGGACTTTATCAAGACTAAATTGTACAATGCATTCAATCCAACATTTATCGACTCAGGAAGGGAGAAAAAAGCGTGAAAAAAGAAAAGTATGGGAGAAAAGGGAAACTATAAATGGAATAATAATTATGACACATTTAATTCCCATAAAATGTAATTAAATTAGATAGAACATGACAATGGTCTGTATCAGAAGACCTCTACCTCAACTCCTGTTTTCTAGTTTATCTTTTAACTTCCACTATGTGGGACAGAGCATAAGAGCTTTGAAAAACAGATTCCCGGGAATATATATGATAAACCATAGGATAGACTGCAACTTCTTTTTTTTTAGTTTATCGTTTAACTTGCACTTGTGGCCTCTCTGTGGGACAGACCATAAGAGCTTTAAAAAACAGATTCAGGGAACATAGGTTAGCCGTCTTACATAAAGATCAATAATCACTAGTGGCACACCACTTTCAAAGTGTTCATGACAGTGACCCCATGCACCTATCAGTTATTGGGATAGAGCTAATCCCCCAAATAAATGATCTAGCCATGAGAAAAAGAACAGAATGCTACAGAAACAAAATGGATTTTTAAGCTAGATACTTTATATCCACATGACCTAAATAAGAATAGGATTAAAGCATGAAGGTTTCTTTATTGTATTCTTGTCTTTGATGTGGTTCGCAATTGCAGCTTGAGTGTATCTTACATGTTTGGTATATATTAACCCCTTCATGACCGCTGATGATTCAGGACCGTCATCGGAAAAATCCCCTTATGTACTTTCCTGATCGCCGCCATTCCCCCAGCAGCGATCGGCGTTGCTCCCGGTGTGGAGGGACTGCCTGACAGCCCAGGCAATCTAAAACTTATCTTTAGGACGGAGACAAATTTACAGGTTGTGAACGAAACAAAATGTAAACAAAACCTGGCATTTGCGCTACATGTCTGTCCAACCGTAATTCAACTCTTTCATAGTAAATACACCCACCCTTATTATATATCATTTTATTCAGGGGAAATAGGGCTTTCATTTAATATCAAATATTTAGCTATGAAACATAATTTAATATGAAAAAATGGGAGAAAATAAGATTTTTTTTTATTTTTTTAGTTCTACATGACAGGTTTTATGGCGTTTTGGAAAGTTACAGGGTCAAATATAGCACGTTACATTTTAAATTGAAATTCGCCAGATTGGTTACGTTGCCTTTGGGACTTTATAGTAGCCCAGGAATGAAATTTACACCCACAATGGCATACCATTTGCAATAGTAGACAACCCAAGGTATTGCAAATGGGGTATGTCCAGTCTTTTTTAGTAGCCATTTGGTCACAAACACTGGCCAAAGTTAGCGTTAGTATTTGTTTGTGTGTGAAAAATGCAAAAAACGCCAATTTTAGCCAGTGTTTGTGACTAAGTGGCTACTAAAAAAGACTGGACATACCCCGTTTGCAATACCTTGGGTTGTCTACTATTGCAAATGGTATGCCATCATAGAGGTAATTTTCATTCTTGGGCTACCATAGGGTCTCAAAGGCAACGTAACCAATCTGGCGAATTTTAATGTGAAAAAACTGTAACGCAAGCCTTATATTTGACGCTGTAACTTTTGAAAACACCATAAAACCTGTACATGAGGGGTACTGTTGTACTCGGGAGACTTCGCTGAACACAAATATTTGTGTTTCAAAACAGTAAAAAGTATCACAGTCTTAAGGGGTTAATACTTGTGGATTAAATGCTTGGATTGGTGTTGATTTCTTGCAGATATAATAAGCTGCTTATTATCACTATAGGCTCTGCCATAAGTATTTCTTCACTATCTGAAGATAAGGTAAGAGTAAGTATGCGGTTTTTGTCCTCATAAGGATAACTGAATATCTTCTACTACCCTGCTTCTTATGTGTCTGTTGTCCCAATGTATAATGTGCCTCTGGTTTCCACCTTCCCGTCAGTATCTTGCCTATTATATATCTCTTACTTATGTTGCACAACAGTCTCTAATAAGTTTGATTATACTGTTTGGCATAATCTGTACTATTTACAAATGTAGGTACTGACGTGGTTGGCCTCCTTATAATTTAGTAGTTGCCACAAATTCTATGGTTCATACCGATATTTTTTTTTTCCCTCAACTAATCTGTCAATGATTCTTCTTGCCTTTGCCTAGTAATGTTATTAGTTTATTTCTCTCCTGTGACTGATCATTGCTGTATCAATTCATCCACTGTGTGAGGTATTGTTGTGAATCTGAATTTAGCAACATCGGGTCATTGTTGCAGCGTTTTAATAACAGACTCTTATTTCTCTACTAGGCTCTGCCTCTTTCTGACAGGCAGATATTGATTTGTTCCTGCATCTTCAGGTAAGTAGTTCGCAAGGCAAGAGGAAGCAGTGTGAATCGTCTTTAATAAATACATCCAGTAAGTAGTAGGATTCTCAGTGTAATTCTCCCCGTGTTTAATAGCATGGTGTGTCCGTTCTCATCCAACATTATCTGCTTGTTCCAGTATGATCTCTGGAAGTTATGCCTTTGTCAAGGTTCTGATTTGATGATATCAATTTGGTTTTACATTTTATATCAGAATGACATTATCCTTCTCTAGCTTATGATATCATGGCTTTATTTCCTATCTGACACTCTATATTCATTCAGGATATTTCAGATATTGAATGCCAGGTGATTGCTGAAAGTTATCTTGTCTGAGCAGATTTTATGACAATTTCCTATTGATTCTTGTTTGGCTTTGTAAAGTCTTCTAAGATTTATACAGCTCAATAATGGTTTTATAGCTATTAGCTGTTTTTGAACTCTGTCCCTCCCTCTATATTTATTGCTTGGGTATTCCCCATGAGTAAATGCTGCCATGAATAATGGTCAGGAAAGTGGAAAATTGTTTCATACTTACCGTAATTTTATTTTCCTGATAATTATTCATGGCAGCATTACGTTCCCACCCATATACTATAGGAGTTGTGAAGCTAGTTACAAAGACTGCCTGATGGGAAGGGGGAGGATCTATTTATACCAGTTTCAAAGTTCTATTTCCTGTCCTTTTTGCTGTAAGGGGAGGAGCTAACCCATGAGTAAATGCTGCCATGAATAATTATCAGGAAAAGAAAATTACGGTAAGTATGAAACAAAAAAAAAATATATATATATATTTATATCAAAATGCACTTAGAATGAAATTATATATACATCTATGTATATATAAATCAAAATAATACGCAATATATATATATATCCATACACAAAATTACATAAATAATTTCATAAATTTACACGTAGACTTCAAATATATAAATATGTATATATATTTAAATTGTATGTGCGTATTTATGTAATATTTTTACATAATTAAGTAATTTTATTGATTGCAATTTGAAGGGCCTGTCTGACAACCCAGGCCGAAAGTCCAGAGAATTTAATTTGCTAGCACTGTATTTAACCCTGTAGCTTTCTATGACACCCTTAAACCTGTACATGTTACTGTTTTACTCGGGAGACTTCGCTGAACACAAATATTAGAGTTTCAAAACAGTTAAACATATCACAGCAATGATATTGTAAGTGAAAGTGACGCTTTTTGCATTTTTCACACACAAACGGTACTTTCACTGATGATATTGTTGTGATATGCTTTTGTGTTCAGCAAAGTCTCTCGAGTATAACAGTACCTCCCCCCCCCCATGTACAAGTTTTATAGTGTTTTTGAAAGTTACAGGGTCAAATATAAGGGTCATTTTTTTTTACATTGAAAATTGCCAGGTTGGTTATGTTGCCTTTGAGAGCATATGGTAACCCAGGCATACCATTTACAAAAGAAGACAACCCAATGTATTGCAAATGGGGTATGTTCAGTTTTTTTTTAGTGGTCACTTAGTCAAAAACACTGGCCAAAGTTAGCGTTCATTTTTAACACACAAACAAATATAAATGATAACTAGACTGGACATACACCATATTGAATACCCTGGGTTGTCTACTTTAAAAAAATCTGTACGTGTGAGGTGTGATTCAGAGATGTATGACAGATAACAGTGTTACAATGTTACTATTGATACATTTAAAATATATATTTTGAAACAGCAATTTCCTATTTGTACTTATAGCCCTATAACTTGCAAAAAAAGTTTAAAAAGCATGTAAACACTGAGTGTTTTTAAACTCAGGACAACATTTTGAATCTGTTTAGCAGTTTTTTTCATTAGTTTTTGTAGATTTTTCAAGTAAAAATAAATTATTATTTTTTTAATTTTCACCATATTTTATTATTATTTTTTAAAGTAAATTATATGACATGATACAAATAATGGTATGTAAAGAAAGCCCTTTTTGTCCTGAAAAAAACCCAATATATAACTTGTATGGAAACTGTGACAGACCTCTCTGTCTTTTAAACTGATTATTTCTCCTTGGTTTGTCTGTTTGTTCGGCTAGTTCCTTGTCCGTACAGCCCATACATTTATTCTTCATTTTACCGAATGAACTGCCGAACAGCTGGCCACCCAGCATGGAAGTGTGCTTCTGGTTAACCTCTTGGCCTCATTAGAATGTTGTGGTTAACCGCAGACACCTCTTAATTGTCGAATGTAGGCTCGGTGGTCCTCGTTCGTATAATGAACACGAGGCGGTGGCCATCTTGGACATACGAATTCCCAGCGGTGTTCGTTGCCGACCTTCCTTCATCTATTTCTCCATCATACGAACGCCGGTCTGTTCGGTACTTCTCTGCACGAATGGACTTACCCCAGATAGCCATGCCATGGAGCCCATTCGTATAACGAAAGACTTTGGCTGCATGGCGATTGAACTGTATGTATGTGATCTGAGCGCCATTTGGTAATAATGGGCGCTCAGATCTAAGCTATCTGGGGATACGTTAATTGTACCTCGTGCATTCGATAGTTTTCATGTTATATATTTTTATGTGTTTTTTTTCTACTGTGTATAAAATGGAGTTTTGCCTCTATCCTTGGAGATAATTGAATTACTTTCCAATTATCTCTAGGATAGAGAGGAGGGTCCTTTACAGCTAAAGGGCAGTGATTGTCTGGGATTTATTTGTATGGATTTACTGTTCGGCTGTTTGACGTGTTCGTATGATTCCTGTTCGGCTGATTGGAGTGTATGTTAGCTGCCTTGGCATTGGGAAAGGGAACATCCTAAATGGCGTTAACCCTTCGTATACCTGGGGGTCCTGTTACAGGAACCGTAAATGAGAGAGAGGAAAATTACAGCTAAACACAAACACCACAAAAATTTTAAAACAGCCCTGGTCCTTAACGTACAACATGGCCAAAACAGTCCGGTCCTGAAGGGGTTAATTACATCATTTACTTGATTATAAAGTTGTTGTTTTTTGTTTGTTTTTTATGCACAGTTCTTACATATACCACTTGTTGTTTACTTGTGGTAGAGGTCTTCTAATGCAGACCATTCTCATGTTCTATGCAGCTTTAGAAATTTTATTACATTTTATAGGAATTAAATATGTGTCATAATTATTATTCCAATGTCTGGTTTCCCTTTTTCTCCCATACTTTTTTTTTCCCGCTTTTTTCTCCCTCCCTGATGGTATAAATACTGGATTGAATGCATTGTACAATTTAATCTTGATAAAGTCCCTGAATAGGACAAAACGCGTAGACTGACTATTTGATACCAGATCGTTTGACACTACTCCTTTAAGGCAGTCGCGTCTTTTTTTAAAGATACTGGCTGCGGCACACCACGAGATCTCGGCTGTTGGTGCTCCCCAGACATACACCTCCTGTACGGTACAGTGTTTTCTATATTTTTTCATCAGTGATATATACCATATACTGGGTAGAGCTTGCTGAGATCTCTAACTTTGACAACCTCCTTTTATATTATTATCTGATATATCAGCATCCCTTGGATTGGTGGAGTGGGCACCCACGGACACAGAACATCTGTGTGATCCACCGCTGACTTTGTCTGATATATGCTAGTTTTAGGATGGTATTGTTTTTCTGTGGTATTTTGTATTGATTTTTCTATTCTTTTTTTCAAGCAGTTTTATCATAGTCTTTTTATATATAATATATATTACAGTGTATTTTTTGTCTTTATGGTGTATTATCTGATTTATATTACACCAACCTTTCATACATCTTGTTACACATGCTTTAATGTTGTAGTTGTCCTTACAACATTGCAACTTAGCCACTGTGCAGACTTGTATCTATGCATGACTGATGATTTTTATTTATTTATTATTTTTTATTTTTGCAGTGCATATAAGGAGTACAGACTGGCTTGAGGTACCCCAACAGCAGTTCTCGAGCTGCTTTGCATAAGTAACAAGTAGGGTATTCGCTAGATAATGCACAATTTCATATTGTATAATATAATAACAGTGACGTTGGTGACACATATTAAGAAGAGTTACGTTCTGCCCATAACTATAGGACATTGTTATTAAAACATTATTGAGGCAGCGTTTGTGACAGGGCAGTTGGTAAAAAACAAAAACAAAAAAAAACAATGTGTTGGTTGTTATAGCCAGCCAGTGTGGGTAAGTTACTGAAATGTTGAGTATTTAGACGCCTGTGGAGCTGCTGCTCCTTAAGGAAAATTAAGCACGCTGCTATCTTAGCTGGTGTCTGCTAGGGCCATGTCACTGGGACCCCCACAACCAGCAACAATAACAGAATAACATGTTAAGGCTAGTGGGTACGTTAGTTGATTCGTTAGGGCCGGGGGTTTGGGTATAGCTGGCAGTGGATTTAACCCCTGTTGCTCCGCTCTGATAATGCAGTATATGTGGGTATGTGCAGGAGTGGGCAAAGAAATAATAGACAGCTGAAAGGTTAATATAACATAAATTCAACGAGCTAAGGGCTAATGAGCCGTAGCGCTGCAGAAAGTCCTTGGATAGGGACACAAGTACCTTGCTCGGGGACATATGGCACTGTCAGACAATGTCCCGGCTTGTTGTGGCCGCGGGGCTCCCGGGTGCCACCGGTGTTGCCTTGGTGGGTTCTTTTAGCTCTGCTGGGCATTGGTTGCGCTGGATATCGTATGCGATGTGCTCCAGCCCTAAGGCTTCCAGGATGCTCCCAGGTCCACTCCTCCCAAGGAACATCTGGAGCTGTAGTAGGTCGCTTGTACTCCGCTCCCCCGGTGCTGTGCAGGAGCCACGAGCCTGGGTTCCGTAGCGGCCCAGGGTCATCTCTGTCGGGATGGTGCGATTGGTTTTATCCCAGGTCTCCCCTCTGCTTGGGCTGCGTTTTTCGCAGGCTTCATGCGATACGGCCCTGCTGGCTGTAGGTGCACCTGCAGTTTGGCCCAGAAGTGGTCAAAGATTAGTTCAATTGAGTCCTTTACGTGGGTGTCCATGCCCACTCTGGTGAGCTGTTGTTCGTCTTGTGCAGTTTGAACAGTTGCGTCCGCCATCTTGGTAGCCCCAACTCCCACCTCCAGGCTCAGTCGTGGGGCGCAGAGTATGAGGTTCTCTGCCTGGCGGGGACCGGGACCTCCCCCACCGGTCCATAGGGGGGGGAGTGCAGTAGGTTCGCTTGCGGCTGTTTGCGGTTGGCTTTCATCTTTCCTCGCCGCCCCCAGAGGTAGGCCTCACTCTGCCTTTACAGTTCCCTGTCATCCGGGTGTCGAGTGTAGCATTGGGGGGTTCAGGCAGGTGTCTCCTATGTCGTGTGCACCTCTGTAGGTTACACAGCTCATCAGAGGGGAACCGATCTGCGGGAAATAACCGATGTTTTAAAGGTAAGTGACAGTTCTGATTGATAGAATTTGAAAATGGTCATCCATATTCCAGCCAATCGTGGTAGTACTGGAGGATGATGTAGCCGGATTACCAGAGTTCATCCAAACTCCAGTAGAAAGGAATTTAACCCTTATTGGTCTTTATTGAAAAGCCATAGAGAAAATCAAAAAAGCGAATTATCCCAAACTATACAGGAGAAAACATATACAAGTAAAGAAGACTCTTAGTTGGGTAACTAAGTAAACTACATACAATTATTAATAGAACGGGTCAACTGAGCTGACGAACCAAAAACGAATATAATAAATATATTCATATAGGTCCCAATAAGATCATACACTCTGGTAATTTGAAAACAAGTCAGAATAATGGACCTACACAGGTGCACACACACACAGACACACACTGACAAATACACTCATACACAAACACATACACTCACACACACACAGATACACACACATACATGCACAAACACACACGTAACAATTCTTAAAATATTTTTAGCCACCCTCTTCTTATGTGCCAGAGGTGACTTCATTGGGGTACTAGTGCTGGCTGAGTCTGATAGGAGTGTGGGTCTAGGGCTGACACTGTTCTTGCTTCTCACCCCTCCTGCCTGCTCTATCCCTCCCATATGGCTCTTTCCCTGTATCTGGGAGGAAGTGACAGGCACTCACTTTCTCCCATCATCAGCGATATTACAGGGGTCCAATCACGCTGTTAGAAGGCCACTGTACCTGACCAGGCTCCTGCTGTGGCTGCTGATTACAGTGCAGTACCCAAAATATATTTCAAATGACCACTAGATGGCGATCATAAACCATAGACCAAAAACTATACACTTGCTTTAGTTTCAAGAACGAAACTCAAAACTATATAATTAACTTGGTTAAACTTAAGGGCATGACTAGGTTCTTAATTAACTAGCTAACCCAATAAACATCCTCTAAAAAGTACTTAAAGGAACTTCAGCTTGGTGAAATGCTTTACGTGTGAAGCGTGTGCCTTCTGTTTTTTAGTTTGTTTGTTTTTTCATTGTACAGAAAGTGCAGATTTCAATAAAAATGTGGACTTTAATGAATTAATCTTGTTACACCCACCTGGCTGTGAGTCAGGCAACCGATCTTGTTACTTCCTGGTTTGTTTAGCTCAGTAAAACTAAGCTCAAGATACAGGCAATTGCCCAGAGCACCTACCTTGCAAATACATCTCATTGAGCTGCATTGGGAAGTCTGTGATTGGACAGATACAGAAAGTCTGGGCTGGGGAAATAAGTGATGGCTTGCAAAGGCTGTACAGAAAAGATTTGCATCTATCTATCGATCGATCAATCTATCTATCTGTCTACCTATTTATCCACTCAGAGGTTCAGTTGTTGCTCCAACCATAAATGAGATCTTAGTGGTTCTGACTGTAGATTCTGAAGAAGAATCTGATAATCTCAGGCCATTTACACCTACAAAAAGACTCTAGAATTTACAAACATTAGTGTAGCATAAAAATAAAATCCAATGAGAAGTAAAAATGCTTAGTTAATGAGAGACATCAGGGAACAAAGGTCAGACTGGTTCAAATTGACAGGAAGCCTGCAATAACTGAACTAACCATGCATCTAGTGCTGTCAGAATAGGCATCTCATATTGCGAAACATGTTAAACCTGTTAGTGGGTGATCTACAGCAGCAAAAGACCATAATGGATTGCCCTGCTGTTAGCTAAGAACAGGAAACAGAAGTTAAAGTGGGCACAGGCTCAACAAAACAGCACAGTGCAAAATTTGGAAAATGCCTCATTTAACTAGCCTTGATTTCTGGTGGTAGTTATATATTACCTTTTCTATATCACGATTAGCCTTTACTACTTACACTGGAAGTCTGTTCCATGTATCTACTACACTTCTGTATCACTACAAAAAAACAAGTCCTGCGCTCAAACTCCCATTACTCCTGGGCGACAGCAATGGCCATAGTACACATCAGCTCAAATACATACAGTAAAAACCAAAGAAAAAAGTTACCTGCGCTCTTTCCCAAATCCCTATGTATAAAAATATACATAGGGATTTGGGAAAGAGCGCAGGTAACTTTTTTTCTTTGGTTTTTACTTCTGTATCACTGTTAGCCTCCACAGGTTCCATTGGAAGGTCATTCCAGGTATGTACTACCCTTTCAATATTACGACTTTCAGTAGAAGAGGTAGAGGCTAACAGTCATATACAAAGGGTAGTAGATACATGGAACAGCCTTCTAATTGAAGTGGTAAATGATAACGGTGTATGCATGTGCTGCATGTGTATAGATTGTATGTGATATACACAGTATGCATATAGAACATATGAGATTTACACAAAATAAATTCTAAACAGCTAAAAGATCAGAATTACGAAAAGTCATTTTAAAAGTCACTACTTTGTTAAGTCCCTACTTAATTATGGCAATGGCATACTAAATTAGGGAGCTTTCTATTAAACAGCTAAAAGGTAAAGGTTAAGAGAAAAAAAACCTTTTCTTAATTTTACTGTTTAATTTGCTTAGTAGATATAGATAAGTCCCTAATTTGGTAGCCTTATGTGGTGTTACTACATTTAAGGATAACAAGTTAGAGTGCTATCTGCTAAACTGTTCCCTAATTTGGTATCCTTTGGAATAATGGGAATAATGGCATCCACATTTTGCTTCAATGCTAATCGATAATTTCTGAATTTTGGATGACCTGAAATTTGGAAATGAATGAATTAGAACAATCTATTTTTTTTTTCGGGGGTGTATGTGTCTGATATAAATGCATGCTGTTTTCTCAACATGGAGCCGGCTCTGTAAGTAATGTTGCCAGCACTTTGTTGAGAGTAAAAGTTTACACAATCCAATATTAGAAAGGTGCATTTTATAAACAAAACACAAACATATGTGCGGCCATATTTATTTCAAATGTAATAGACAAAAATATCTGAAGAAACACAGATAATCAAACTTACAAAAATAAAAGCACTTTTAATGTAAAAAATATATAAAAAATAAATCAGCACCCAGTCTAGGGTGATTATAAAGCTAAATTATAGAGCTCAATGCAATTTTGACCACTCTGGCTGCCAATCACTCACACTAATTCCATTTATTATTATAGAAATAATGAATATGAAGGATACTTCCCAATGAGGTAATTGCTTGTTACTTCACTGCCGGATCATATTAATTGAATTTCTTTGTTATCTGTAACATTACATTATTGCATGTGTCTATTGTTCATATTTTCTGTTTTTCCCACATAAAAACTGGACTTTTAAACATGATATGGCAGAAAGTATATGAATGTGACACAAAATATTATTCACCAATGGTAATGTACACTGATCAGCCACATCAGTAAAACCAGTGATGGGTGAAGTGAATAACATTGATTACATTGTTACAATTGCACTGTTTTGGAAGCAATATTAATTGGCAAGCAAAAAGATCTGAGTGACTTCTAAGTTACTTTGACAATGGCCAAAGAGTGATGGCTAGATGGCTGGATGAGAGCATTTCCAAACTGGCAAGTCTTGTGGGGTGTGGCATCAGAGTCATTGGCACCCAAAGCTCATTAATGCACATAGGCAGTGAAGGCTATCTCATTTGGTATGATCACACAGTAGAGCTACTGTAGCTCAAATTGCTGGAAAACGAATGCTGGCCATGATATAAAGGTGTCAGAACACACAGTGCTTCGCAGTTTGTTGCATCTGGGGCTGCTTAGCTGCAGACCGGTTATAGTTCCCATGATGACACCTGTCCACTGCCGACAGCACCATTCAATGAGGATATAAGTATCAGAAATAGACCATGGAGCAATGGAAAAAGGTTGTGGGTCTGACAAATAACATTTTCTTTTATACAAGGTGGATGGTCAAGGCATGTGCATTGTGTATGTCGGGAAGATATGGCAGCAGGATATACTATAGAAAGAAGACCAGTGGAGGCAGTGTTATGCTCTGGGCAGTGTTCTCCTGGGAAACCTTGGGCCTTGTCCTTCATGTGGATGTTACATTGACACATACCACCTTACTAGAGATTGTTGCAGACCACATACTCCAATTATGTTCCCTGATGGCAGTGGCATCTTTCAGCACTCTGCCACACTGCAAAAATGTTCAGGAATGGTGTGAGAAACATAACAAAGAGTTCAAGGCCTTTGCCTCCCAATTCCCCAGTTCTTAATCCAGGCATCTGTGTGTCAACACCAGACCCCACCCATGGGCCTCAGGTGGGGGTCCCAGTATTGAGATTAGAGAAGAGAGGACGTAATGTCTCCCCCCAGGCCCCACACATTTGCAAAGGGTTGGGACCCAGATTATAATATTCAGGTGGTCCAACAAATGGGCAGCATATGGTGTTCCCAAGATTAGAGGAGAGAGAATACCCAGTGTCCCGCCTATGGACATTAGGTGGGGGTTAAAATTATTTAAATAAAGGGGGTCATTCTATTGTCCATCCCCCAAGTAATGGCTTGTTTATCCCCCCATTAAATATTTAATGTCCCCTACCCGATGCCCACAGGTGAGTTGATGGGAAGTGGGGGGATTATGCCCCCCTATTTAATGGTCAGGATTTTAAGCATTTGGTCTATATTTCAGCCATTTGCAGGTGTTCAGTTTGGCTGAAATCCAGGCTGTCCCATTCTGAATTACAAAATATGGTCATTGTAGAATTTCATGAACAAAGTCCAGATTTTGCAATCCGACTGACCTAATATACAGCTGGATGACATTACCCAATTCGCTACATTGTCATGTGGACTTTAGTGAATTACCCCAACAGAATCTGTAAATTGTTTCAGTTAAGGGCAGCATATTGATATTTTGATAATTTTTTAAGCCAGCAAACACTTTTAACCCCTTAAGGACACATGACATGTGTAACATGTCATGATTCCCTTTTATTCCCGAATTTTGGTCCTTAAGGGGTTAAACAAATACACTAACCAAAATAGAGCAAAAAAACATAAAAGTATGTAATAAACCTTTATAGAAATTGGTTAGATCAGTGTCTCTCTGTGGGTTTAGAATGCATATGAAAGAAGACATTTATTTATCTGTTTTTTTCAGCCTGCAGAGCGAGGCAGCTGTCTCAATTAAAGTTATAGCTTTAGAATGAGATATTTGTTTCATAGTGATGCATGCCCCTTTAACAAAGAGCAGAAACGTCAAATATGACACCTACGCTGCAAACTGCAGACGAGTAGAGGATAATGTTGCATTCACACTAAGAATGCCCAAACGCATCCCCTACTTTAGAAATAAGTTTTTGTATTCTTAAGGTACACGCTATGCAAATGAAAACATTAAAGTAAATATGCTGCTAGCTAGATTGCTCAAACATGTTTGGAAATCATATTCTGGATTTCTATATGCATTGTAAAAGTTTTTTTTCTTGCATAACTTTTTTTTTAAATGTTGTTGCAAGAAGATTATAAAGAAATGACTGCTGCTTAAGCAGACTTTTTACTTTTTTTTACCACAGACAGTCACATTTCTAAACACATGTGCATATCTCTTGAAACACCCTTCCTGTATGACTAAGGTGTGGTCCTCTTTGAGCAAACTACAAACTGTGATTAACCATTTTGTTTTAGTAAATTATTTAGCTTTACTAAATGCAGGAGCTTGGAAAACTGTTCACCCCAAATTTGAAGCAACGATTTAAAGGGATTCCATAGTGCCAGAAAAACAAAGCCATTTCTACAGTGTCACTCCTCTCTCGTGCCCGACCTCCCACAGCGCTGAAGGGGGTGAAACCCCTTTAGTCACCTACCTGAATCCAGCCGATGTCCCTCTGTGTCCCCATCTTATCAGAGTCACCTTTGTGTCCAAATAGCTTAGTAGTGTCAGCTTAGTAGTGGATGCATTGTGTGTGTGTGTGTAGGGAGGCAGTGTGTGTGTGTGTGTAGGGATTCATTGTGTGTGTGAGAGTGTATTTGTTGGGTAGGATAAGGGTTGTTGGGGCTTAAAAGAGAGCATCTTTTTTAAAAAATATTTATTTTGTAATGTAATTAAAAAAAAAAAAATTCATATACAGTGGCATACACAAGATCCATGGCGCCCCGGTGCGAACATTGATCCGAGGCCCCCCCCTGTTTACTCTGCGTGGGCCGGTGCCGCTACACATGGCGGCGGGCACCTGGTCGCAGGGCTGCGACCCCTGCGACCGCGTTGTGCCACCAGTGCATGCAGATACACTTAAAGGACCACTATAGACACTCAGATCACTTCAGCTCAATGAAGTGGTCTGGGTGCCAGGTCCCTCTAGTTTTAACCCTGCAGCTGAAATCATAGCAGTTTCGTAGAAACAGCTATGTTTCACTGAGGGTTAATCCAGCCTCTAGCAGCTGTCTCACTGACAGCCGCTAGAGGCGCTTCCGCGATTCTGCTGGACGTCCATAGGAAAGCTTTTGAATGCGTGCATGCGCATTCGGAGCTGAGAGGCGGATCGGGGAGGAGAGATCCCCAGCGCCAAGGGAGCCTGGCACTGGAAAAAGGTAAGTGCTGAAGGGGTTTTAACTACACACACACAATCTCACGAACAGACGCATACACACTAACTAACAGACACACACATTTACTGACAGACACACATACACACTCACAAAACATACACTCTCCCTGACAAACACACACTCACTAACAGGCACACGCAAACTAACACACACACAGTAACACACACACACACTGACACTCACTAGCAGACACACACTCAATAACAGACACACAAACACACTCAGTGACACACACACACAGTAAAACTCACTAACACACTTACTGACACTCACTAGCAGACACACACAAACTAACAAACACAGTAACACACTCACTGACACACACAAACTAACACACTCATTAACAGACACACACACAGTAACACACTCACTGACACACACACACTAACACACATACACACTCACATATTTTATTTTTTTATTTAATCCCCCAGCCTCCCTACCTTTGGGAATGCAGTGGGGATTCTTGCTGTCCCTGGGGTCCAGTGGGGCATACTGGGCAAGCCGCTCGGTCCCCTCCTGGTGTCGGGTTCTAGGTGAGGGACCGAGGACCTGACAAAGTCTGCCTGCCCAATGGTGAGTTATGCGGCCGCGAGGCCTTAGGTGGCCACCTCACTCGCCTAATTAGAGATCCGCTGGCCCGCCACTGACAGGGGTGTCAAAATGCCGCTCCTGTCAGAGTGCTGCCTGGAGCCGTGGATGCATAGCTGGCTATAGGTGGGCTGGCCCTGCTTCAGTGGATGTTACTGTATGTGCATGCGAACTCTGATTGCCCAGAAATCTCGAGACACTGCACAGTCTGCAGCTCACACCTGGCGGAGCTGAAGACTGTGCTGGCTCTCTGCCTCTCAGGGCAGACTGGATGGCCCCTTCAGCGGCATACCGGGCAAGCTGCTGGGCCGCATTCTGGTGTTAGGTCCTCAGTCCCTCACAAAGTCTGCCTGCCATATGGTGAGTTATGTGGCCACTTAACTCACCTAATTAGAGGGCTGCCTGCCCACCACTGTCAGGGGTGTCATAATGCCACCACTGTCAGAGTGCCGACTGGAGCCATGGCTCAACCGCTGGCTGTGGACGGCCAGCCCTGCTTCAGTGGATGCTACTGTATGTGCATGCATTGTTGTATTTTAGCAGGGTAACGGCACCCCCAGGCATAAAAGGGTTAAACCGCCATTTAGAAGATTTTCCCCTTCTAGAGACACAGGCACAGATACTGTAGACACCAATCCACCGAACCGGAGAAGCATATGAATGCCGTAAACAGCTGAACCGGAACCACACGAATGCTGTAAATAGACGAATAGGAAAAACCATACAAATAGGTTTAGACTCCTAGCAGTCAAACTGGAACAGTATACAGTAAATCCCCCCAAGAACGAGACAAAGCTCCGTGTTGAGAGTCAAGCAGTGAACAGTCAGAGCTGTGGGTTTATTGTTCTTATATACACATTAGTACCACCCACAGGGTTTTGGAAAACAACCAATAAACACATACAATACACTCAAACACTCCCACACAAAATACATCCCCTCTGCCTGTGATACAATTACCTTACACAATGGGTAATGTAATTATCACCGGCAGAGAAATACAGTTTTTCCACATTATTCATAACTTGAAAATGCATTACATTCACATAAAACTTACATTTCCAGAATCAGCATACTCCAAATACAAACATATGTCAAAATCATCCAAATTGGTCCATTGGTTCAAAAGATAGATCGAAGTCCTTTGTGACCAAATGAAGCATGTCTTTTCTGCCCAAAACCAGTTACACAGAGTCTTCTATCCTGGAGATAATTGGGAAGTAATCCAATTATCTCCAAGGACAGAGGCAAAACTCTATTGAACACATGGCAGCAAAAGACAATAAAACACATAAAAATATATAACTGTGCAGCCATTGCACAAAACAGGTACATTCAACATATCCCCAGATAGCTCAGATCTGAGCGCACATTATTAATGAATGGCGCTCAGACCACACACATACAGTTCCATTGCCATGGAGCCAACGTCTTTCCCATAGTCTTTCATTATATGAATGGGCTCCATGGCATAGCTATCTGGGGTATCACCGCTCAAACAGGGCCAGCACCGAATGACCCGGCTTTCGTGTCTTCACAGGGGAAAATCAAGCGTTTCAACATGGGGCCATAAAGGCAGCAGGCGGGCAACCAGGCTCCTCCAATGCACGGTGGCGAGATTGGTCTCGTCACAAGCAATATGTTAATTTTTCTCTGTATTATCGGACCACTCTCTTCCACTTTTGGCTCAGCATTGTAAGGACTTCTTACAAAATTAATACATACTTTTTATTACTAGCTATAAATAAATGTAAATATTTCATAAAATAAAATGTAAACATCATGGCACAGAATCGCAGACTGGTGCAACTGCTTATACCATGTTACTGTTTTATTCTTAAGTACAATCTCTAAATACCAAGGCGGTCAGGATGCTGCAAGCATGTTCGATCTCATACAGATTGTTATCACTTGGACATGTCTGCCTAGCTTACTTTGTTATTTAAAACAAAAATGTGCAATTTTTTCCATGCCACAGTTTAACCTATGTTTAACCATAAATATACTCTGTTGTGGCGTATGTATGCGCCTTGTACTCACCTGCATAACAAAAATAAAGAATAAAAAGAAAAAAAATTTTTTTTTAATATTTCATAAAATAAAATGTAAATATTTCAGTTTTTTAAGAAAAACATTGTTGAGGAATTAATAAACATGCAAAGGCACACACTGTTAAATATTTACAAAGACACACACTCAAAAATACGAAGTTACAAATATGCCATATGCACACAAACTGTTACACAAACAGACATACTATCTTACATATGATTACATGTATATATATATATATATATATTTGTGCTCGGAATTTAAATACGTAATGGATAGTATCTGTGAGCAAAGTTGGTTGTGGTGTGCCGAAACCAACGTACGAGTGGGCCTGTAAATAAAAAGAGGGCCCACCAAGGATAATGTAGTTAAAACAGGGTGTAGGTGGGTGGGGACAATCAGCTGAGCGGCAGCGGTGAGTAGGGGCTGGGAGTTTAAGTAGGCGACTTACTCCTCCCACAAATTCAGGCCTAATGGCCTTTCTACTTGTGCTCGGAATTTAAATACGTAATGGATAGTATCTGTGAGCAAAGATGGTTGGGGTGTGCCAAAACCAACATACGAGTGGGCCTGTAAATAAAAGAGGGCAAAAAGATAAATTTTAGAAAATACACACTTTATTGCATTTTACAAGACCAAGTTCCTGAAAGCTTGGCGAAGCTCTTTCTCTGGTTGCAGAATATATGCGTTATATATGGAGGATTTCCATCGCCCGAGCCTTTTGATGATGTGGACCGGTGCGTTTGTGCTAGAGGCTGCTGAGGCGGCTCCTATGCGGAAGGAGTGCCTGGAGAATGCAGCCGGGTTGTGTCCGAGCTTAGATAACAGGGTTCTGACATGTAACATCAATTTTGCCGTGGTAAGCGTGTGCCCTTGTAATGTTAAGAGCGGAGAGTCTGGCAGGTGAGTGTGAAGAGTTGACCGTAGTTGGTCGAGAACTTTCACCGGACACCAGGCATTATCAGTAGGGAAGAGAGGAATTATAGTAGGATGTATTGACCGGTTGGTTTTCGTGGTAGGGATAGAAAGGAGGTAGTGATCCTCTACCTTGGTGAGGTGTGAAGTTTTAAGGCATCGTGCGATATCTCCTTGACAAATCACGGTGAACTCTCTAGGTCTGAGAAAACCGTAGAAAGCGAGATATATGGCAGATTTTATCACCGTATTGGTGTAGCTATCAAATGGGGCTGTGTCAAGGAGATTGCTAAGTGACCTGAAGATAGGCCCGTCTATGGGTAATCTAGTGCTTGCGAGTGGTGGTGAGACCTTTGATATACCTTTCAAGACCTTTTTAATGGGGTATGAAGACAAAAAAGGAGTGCTGTTAGGAAAATTGGTGAGGCTGTGGTGCTGAACCCCGGTGAGGTAAAGTTTAATGGTGTTGTGTGACAGATTAAGGTGTAGGTGGCAAAAAGAGGCAAAAGACACCATGGTTTGGATAGAAAAGTCACCTTGTAGCCCGAATTCTGCAGTGAATTTGTTAAATATGTTAAGTGCCCTATTGTAAGTGATAGCAGTGTTGGGTGATAATGCTTGGTGAGTGAGTGATCTAGCGTGAAGCAAGAGTGTGCTTAATCCAATATTAGTTTGTGAAACCGTGGTGTTCTGGATGGCTGTTGGTGAGCTGCTGGGAGTGCCTGAGAAAATGCCTGGAATCGAGAACGAGAAAGAGCGTCAGCGGCGGTGTTGTGAATACCCGGGATGTGAGAACATACTAAGTGAAACTGATTGGATGCTGCCAGCCAGGTCAACTTGCGAATCAGCCGCATGATGGTCAGGGATGATGAGCGCCCTTTGTTAATGATATCGCAAGCTGCCGAGTTATCTGAGTAGCATTTTACTGCCTTGCCGGACCAGAGATGACCCCAGGTGTGTGCGGCCGCCACAATGGGGTAAATTTCAAATAGGGCTGAGGTCTCCCTGAATCCCGGCAAGGCATCCGTCTCAGTGGGCCAGTGGCCCCTAAACCAGTGGTTCCCGAAAATGGCTGCGAAACCGGTGTTGGCTGCTGCGTCTGTGTGGATGATGGGTGAAGAGGTGGAGAGAGGGGGGATAAACATGGAGATACCATTCCAGTCTTTCAAAAACTTCCCCCACATAGCCAAGTCAGCCTTGGCGTGGGGGTCCAAAGAAACTGTGCCGGAGTCCGGGACTCCGTGGAGCAGGCAAAGAAGTCTGGAAATGAAAGACCTTCCCTGCGGAATGATGCGCATGGCGAAGTTCAGAGATCCAAGAAGGGACTGAAGTTCTCTCCTGGTGCAAACGCCATTCCGCAGGAACGTGTCTATCTCCCCTCTCAATCGTGAAAGTTTGTCGTGTGGAAGGCTGGCTCTGAGTTTGACAGAATCGAGCTCTATGCCTAAAAAAGTCAACTTTGTTGTGGGTCCTATAGTTTTGGCTGGGGACAAAGGGACTCCCAGTGTGGAAAAAAGTGCGGTAGTACTATTGATTGCTGTGGGTGTTGATGACCCTGGCTCTATCAGTAGAAAGTCGTCTAGATAGTGAATAACGGAGTGACACCTGATGACGTTCAGAAGCAGCCAGCATAGTGACTCTGCGAAAATGTCGAAAAGTTTGGGGCTGCTTCGAGAACCAAAAGTGAGTCGTGTTGAGAAGTAATAATACCCTCGCCATTTAACACCGTGTAAGTGCCAGAGTGAGGGGTGTATGGGCAGTAATTTAAAGGCGTTAGTGATGTCTGTTTTGCTGAGCCAGGGTCGATTACCAGATGTCATGATGGACTGTATGGCGTCGTCGATGGTGACGTACTGCAGAGAGAATTCGTCTGCTGGAATGAGTGCGTTTATGCTTGGAACAAAAGAGGAGTGCGGTGCCGATAAATCGATAATGAGACGTTTTTTATTAGAATATTTGTGAATAGCAATACCAATAGGGTTAGTGCGCCAGGAGGAAAACGGTGAAGAGGTGAAAGGACCGATCATGAAACCGTTTGTGGTTTCTGCGGAAATGAGAGTGTCTACAGCGACTGGGTCTAAACGTGCAGACTGGAGATTAGGACATTCTAGTGTACCTGGGGGAATGGCTACTATGCCTGTGTGAAACCCTTGTGAGAAACCTGTGGTGAGAAAATCCACTAAGTGCCTGCTGGGGTGAGACCTTAGATAAAAAACAGGTTGTCGATATTTATGTCGGTTAGTCATTTGTTTGGTGACAACCTGGCTGGACACATGGTCTTGGTATGTGCCCTGAAACATATGGAGCAGATGTGCAATAATCTACAGGCGCTGAAACTGCAGGAGCCTGCGTTGAAATTATTGCACACCTGTGCTTTACCTAAAAAGGAGATGGGCCTACCCAGCTTATCCCGGAGACCACCCGCTGGCTTGTTGTGAGGGGTGAAAGAGGAGTGAGGTGTGAACGTGGGGTGAGGGGTGGGAGTGGAGGTGGTGGGATCTGGTTCGACGGGACATAAGTCCACCATGTGGGATGTAGAATTACAGATGGCACAAGCCGGGGGCCTGAGTCCAGTGAAGTGGCGACAGAAAAGTTCCGTGTCCATCTGACCCCAGTTCATTCTAATGTTGAACTGCTTGAGATTCGTCGCCGCCTTCGCTGAAACTGACTTGTGGTAGTCATAGAAGGAAGAGCCCCCGTACTTGATGCCTAGATCCACTACCTTGTGGAGATAGAGATCTAGCTCTTCTCTCCTATGGGGATACACCGTGCAAATGACGTCGCAGTATATCCCAAAGGCTATCACAAACTGTGGGATAGACAATTTTTTATTAAGCCTGGGATCCCTTGTTTTGAGCACAACTGAGATGTCACCATAATTGTATGCCTTGTTCTCGAGTACATCCTGAGAGGCTATGAGTAAAGACACCAGACACACATCCTTCCCGTCTAGGATATCTTTCCTGATAGAATCTGGGACGGAGTGTGCTGGTGACTCGAAAGGTGTGATGGCTGTGCCAGGTGCTGGAGGGGGGAGTATAGAGGGACATGTAGGTATGGCAGGTACAGCCGTGGTAGAGACTGGGACTACGGTGTTAGTACCTGAGGAGGAGATGGCGCTCTCCACCTTAGACAGCCTGCTATTGAGGGTCTGTAGCTTGGCCAAGATATCTACCAGGGTATCCTGGGTTGCCGTGCTGTTTCTTGGTGGTTGTCCTTGAGAGCTAGTTCCCGGCCGAGGCTCGGGGACTTGGTGGGTAAGCAGCCTGTAAAGTTCTGCCTTTCTAGCTGTGGCCGGAAAGGGGATTCCCCTGAGCCTAAGCTCGGCCGTGATTTTGGGAATAGTCCATGCTCTCAAGGATGTGGGGGTTGAAAGAGTAAGTGATTCGCCTGGAGACACGGGTCTGATTGGCGTGAATGGTGTTTCTTCTATCGGTTCTTCGGTTGGAATTGGTTCTTGGGACATTCTAAAAAGGAATGATTATGTGAAAGATATATAAGAAGGGGAGTGAGGTAAGAAGGGGGGGTATGGGGAGTGGTGTGTCTGGAAGAACTGGACTTTAATACTAGATGCCGAGGCGAAAAACTTAACTATGAATGACTGGATAGGTGAGGCCCTGCTAATGCCAAGTGGCGGTGAGAGGCTCTACCTATGATTTGGCTTATGACGTAGGTGCCACAGACGTGGTGGCGGGATGTTGGCCTCTCGGTGACGATAAGAGAAATCAAAACGTGTGGCCGTGACAGGTGAGGCCCTAACTAGAGCCCTGTAGTAAGGCATGCGAGGCTTATAACTATGATTTGGGCGTGGGGCCGTACCTCCGTGTTGAGGTGGGGTGGGGGTGGTAGGCCTCGCGGGATCAGATTTCCTGATAGGGTGGGCTAAGGCATTAGCCTGTGCCGTATAGCCAGTTCGATTGTATGCTTAAGGGTAAAGTTAGAGGACTGGAGTGGTGTGCGGATACTAACCTTGACTGGTCGCAAATGGTATCTGGAGCCTCCTGATAAGTGTAGAGAGTCTTGTCTTAATGTTGTCTTTGAGGAAGAATCCTGGGGGTTTAAGACAGATGTTGATGTGTTTATACGTATCGTGATGTCGTATGAATAGTATTGGGAGAAGGTTTGTTAGGGGCACCACGTGAGATCCTGCATTGAGGGATCTGGGAGGTTAAAGGTGTAGGAATGGGATGATTTTGGATATGAGTGAGAAGGCAGAATGAGGCCTTTGGGTAGCGAATGGACGTACTTGAGTAAGGACGTAAGTACCTGAAGGTATGGCTGAGTACCGGGTCAGGTTTTTGATGTCTTCTGAGCTTGATGGCCGTATGACCGAAAGTCTGTGTAGACAAGTAGTAAAGAGATAACGTATCCTGGGCGTAAGCCTGAGGGAAGGTAGTAATGGAGTTGAGACCGCGTGAGGTCTAGTATTGTAAAGAGAGTGAACTATACCTTGGTTTTAAGTACAGAGATTGTTTAATCGCGGCAGGTTAACTGCGTAGAAACGGTGGAAGCTTAGATAAATACAGGATCTAAGGGTTTAACCAAGACAAATTCCATATTTAGCAATAGATGTGAAGATAATAGATAAAACCTGAAAACTCAAGGTGATAATAAACCATACCTGTTCCTGTAATAAAAGGACCTTGAAATAACAACTTTATGCAGAAAAGCAAGAGACCGATGCAATCTGTAAAAGCCAAAATGTGACAGCGTGATTTATGTGCAAGGAATAGTACGGATTATGTGTAATGGGTATAACTTGTAAATAGAGTTTAAATGACTTATCTGAGTGTATTTGGAAAGAATGGTATAGCTTGTATTTAGACACGTATGAAGTTATGAACCATGGTAAAACATTATGTTTATTACACAAAAATACTTTAAATGGTTTAACAAGGTAGGAAAACACAGGGCTGGTAGTTAACCAGATAATGTAACCAAAAACTGATAAGAAGGAATAAATAATAGTAGGATAGTGTGAATAGAACTTATGCAAGCTTAGCTTAAAAGAATAGAAATAACCGAATGTAAATTAGTAAGATGGTGTTCGTGAATTTTACCATACGAATAGTTTGGTGCTGAAATGACCGAACAGAAAAGGTGAATGCAGATAATAATGAGCTTAAACATGAAACATATATTTGGTAGTTTCCGTACAAAAATGCTTTAAATGATAGCGAAATGAGCCGAACGTTCGTGCGTTTTTTGGCGCGAATGGAGATATTAACGAAAAGCGTGTATTCGTGAAAATGCGAAAGAGGGAGCCTACCCCTACGTTTTTAGGCCCGAACGGCGGGGAAATAGCGAATGCTAATTCCCACGCCTTGCTTACGTGAACGCGCCGGTCTCGTGACCGGAAGTCGGGTACCTCGACCGGAGAGAAACGGAGTGGAAGGACCTCGGACGGACGGAGGATTGCACAGGGCGTCTGGCTGCTGGAAACAGGTACAGTTTTGGCGGGAAGCTGGACCGGAAGTGCTGGACAATCAGCTGAGCGGCAGCGGTGAGTAGGGGCTGGGAGTTTAAGTAGGGGACTTACTCCTCCCACAAATTCAGGCCTAATGGCCTTTCTACATATATATATATGTATACACACTTAAACACAGGTACTGTTATACAATCAGATGCATTTATAAACGACACCACCCCCCTGCAACTTTAAAAGACCCACAATGTTTTCTTGTTTTTAAGAAAATTCATTGCACAAATATGTAAACTGGATGTTATAAAGAGTCCCCTCAATATCCCATGAGAGAGTGAGACTACATTGGAGTCTAATGTACACTGGAGACGGGTCTCTATAACACTCTGGCCCCATTCGCAATATAGTAATATATCATAGCTCTCTGATACCTTTCTCAAATTGTCTATTCTCATCTTAATTACTGTTGCTGGCTGGCTGCTGTGGCTGGCCGACTGCTGCAGTGGCTAGTTAGCTGCTGTGGCTGGCTGGCAGACTGGTTGCTGTGGCTGGCTGGAAGGCAGACTGGCTGGCTGACTTCTGTGGTTGGTTACGGCTGTTTTTAATATTGATTGGAGAAGCATTCCTCCTCCTTAGCAATTACGCCCTCCATCCCAACATACAAAAAAAATAAAAAATAAAAACCCAAAAAGCAGCTATCAAATATCGGTGCTCCTCAAACTTTTCTCACGTAAGGCACATAATAGCTCTTCTCAGAATTCCACAGCACACCACAAGCAACAATATATGGCCACAGGGTCGTCATGCACCAGCACACTTGCTTACCACAGTGTCACACTGTGTCACATATTCATCCGCTTATAAAAATGTGGTTAATGGCATTTACCATCCACACATGAAAAGTTGTGCCGAACAGCAACCAAATCCACAGAAGGGTTAATGCTGAGCAGCAATTATGCAAATGGCAACCTGGTAACTGCCTTTGGGGTCAAAGGCCGGTTACAGCCTATCAGAACTAAAGGAGGGGTATTTAGGCCTAGTTCTCATCCTGCTCAGTGCCCTGTCGTGGTTTCCCTTGTGGTTGTCCGAGCGCGTTATTGATTTTGGTTATTCTGGTTATTTGACTTTGGCATGGTTTTTGACGTCCCTGTTTTCTGGCATCCCTGACTCCTGGCTTTTCCTTAGCATTGTGTCTCTTTCTTTATCCCTTGACCTCGGCTATTCCTGACTATTCTTTGGTACGTTAGTCCGGCCATTCTAAGGTCCGGTATACGTTACCTATCAGTCCTCTGTGTTACACAATTCTACGTGCTGGATCATTCTATAATCCTGACACACTGCTCCCACAGTGCTTGCCACAGTATCACACTGCCCCCACATTGCTTGCCACAGTGTCACACTGCCCCACAGCACTTATATGTGTCACATTAGCTCATATCAATTTCCACATTGCTCCAAAGCACTTGGCACGGTGGCAGTTTTACAACACACAAAACTTTCCTGTTGCTAGTGTCACTTTGCCAAACAGAACATGCCACAGTCAGTTTTCCGATTAAAAATATACCACAGTCAGTTTGCCCATTAAACATATGCCAAGCCAGATGCCCATTAAATACCATGTTCAGTGTGTCCATTTATAAATACCACAAAAAGTGGCCCCATTAATACCACAGTCAGTGTCCCTGCTAATAAATATCACAGTCAGTGTGCTCATAAATAAGTACCACAATCAGTGTGCCCGTTAATAAATATCACAGTCAGTGTGCCCAAAAATAAATACCACAGTCAGTGTGCCCATTAATAAATATTACAGTCAGTGTACCCATAAATAAATACCACAATCAGTGTGCCCATTAATAAATATCACAGTCAGTGTACCCATAAATAAATACCACAATCAGTGTACTTGTTAATACATTTCACAGTCAGTGTGCCCATAAATAAATACCACAGTCAGTGTGCCCATAAATAAATACCACAATCAGCGTGTCCATTAATAAATATTACCGTCAGTGTGCGCATTAATAAATATCACACTGATGATCAGACACGGACAAATACAGACATGCAGTCACAATGTGTATTGGGCAGTCAGTATTTCTGAGTATGTCTGGCATTGTCTACCTGAGTTGGTGCCTGAGAGTATCCTTGTGTTTGAATGTATAACTCTTTGACTATGTGTATGCTTGTGTCTGGGGCTGTATGCGTATGGGGTAACTGTGTTGAGTGTATGAGGGATTGCCAGTGTTCTTTATGATGAACTATGTTTCATGACTGTGTGTGTATGATGACTGTCTTCAGGGGGTGACTGTGACAGGGTGAGCAAAAGGGTAACTGTGGCAAGGTGAGTGTGACAGGGCCAGAGGGATGAATGAGACAGGGTTGGGCGGTGAGTGTGACATGGTTGGTGAGGGGTTGTGATAGGGCAAGATGAGGTAAGTGTGACAAGGTTAGGATTTTAATGTTACAGGGCGGAGTGGTATGGTTTGGGGTAAGTGTTACAGAATTAGGTTGAATGTGGCATAGTTGGAGGAAGAGTGTGACAGGGTGAGGTGATGTGAGCGTGACACAATTAGTGAAGATTTAATTGACAGGGTGAATGTGGCATGGTTGGGGGATGAATATGGCAGAATTGGAGGGGTTATAGTGATAGGGTGAGTGTGGCATGGTGATGGAGGATGAGTGTGACAGGGTTGGGGGGTGAGTGTGACAGTGTGACAGGAGATGAATGACAGGATTAGGAGGGGTTAATGTAATAGGGTGAGAGTGGCATGGGTGAGTGCAGTGGCGTACATATAGCGGTCGCAGGTGTCACAGCTCTAACAGCATGGGCCACCCGATGGGCACCTTAACATGCGGCCCTGCGGTTTGCCGCGTGGGCCAGGGCCACATGTTAAGGTGCCCATCGGTTGGCCCATGCTGTTTGGGCCACCCAATGGAGATGGATTTTCAGTGGGCTCGGTCACTTTAACAGTGCCACCGGGCCCCCTGTGATGAGATCATCACACGCTGGGAGGAAGTGACTCCCTGTCACTCCTCCCAGCTATCACTGAGAGCCTGCGTGGGAGGAAGCAGAGGGACTTGAGCCTCCACTGGACCCCCTCCTGCACTTAAAAGGTAGTAAACAGGAGTGTGACTTAAATATTATGTATGTGTGTGTGTTTGTTTGTATGTATGTATGTCTTGTGTGTGTGTGTGTCTGTCTGTATGTGTCTGTCTATCTATCTGTATGTATGTGTGCCTGTCTGTTTGTAAGTGTGTATTTTGTGTGTGTGTGTGTCTTATCTATCTGTGTGTATGTCTGTCTGTATGTATGTGTGGCTGTCTGTTTTTATGTATGTATGTGTCTTGTGTGTGTCACACAAATACACCCCTGCATTCAAATTTCAAAACTACGTACAAACACACGTCTGTGTTACACACCAAAATTATATGTAAATACTCTCCTGCATTCAAAAATCAACACTACACAAATACATGCACCACATACAAACATATTCCATACAAAAACCTGTTTACATTCAAACACACAAAAACTGCTTAGTGCTAAATACAGACCTGCAAACATGGGTAAATGGTAGAGCCCCAGCTGTCAATGCATTTCTGGAGTTGCACGACAGATGGGGATCTAACTTTTTAATCACCCGTGCAACAGGGAGACCCCCAAAATTTTTTGCACCTCTCTACTTTAAGTCCGCCACTGCATTGAGGTGGAGGACGTGATTGAATGCCTGGGGAGGGGGGACAGGGTCCAGGGGGCCCAAGCAAATGCTTTGCCCAGGATCCAGTCACTCTTAAAAACGGCCCTGCATATACGCACAAATACAACGATACAAAGCAATTACAGTAAAAATAACACAAGCAGAATACGGCAGCATACACACCTCCATTAAAAAATAAAATAGGACCGGCACGCTACTGGACGTCACAATCCTATATCGGCACAGTGCTGCTAAAAGGTTGCCTACCCCTGGTCTATAGTATGGTATTTTATTACGTCTGGGTGGGTGATTCAGTAAATTGCCATCTGAGATTCTGACATTGATACATTTGAATTGTATCAATCTCACTGATACACACTTTTTGCATACCGTTCTACCATTACTTTATCACATGGTAAGGACTTATTACTGTGTATCCTTTATTCAGGTACACAGTCTCTTGCAGCTAGTCTACTGGTGTGTATCCCTAAACCCTGGAGTTTTATCTCCACCCAGCCTATATCTGTTAGTTTATTTTTTATTCACTCCCCCATCCTATTGTATATTATCCTCACTTTTGTCCACCTAGTTCATTTAGTGCACACGACCACTACACTACTTTACTGTGGAAAGTGTAGCATGTGTTTGTTCGTTGTTTTTGAGTTTATAATAAAGTATCTTAGAGATTTTTAAACCACAATTTTTTCTTTTCTGCAATCCATTTGGGACAGATTTTCTCTTATTTTGTTATGTAAATGTATGTGCCTCATATTGGTGAAAAACATGGTATAAATGTATAAATGTCATGAGCACTATCTGATTTGTAAACACTTTCCGGGCCATCATACATAGTCATCACAGTCTAGCAACCTAGTCATTAGATACTGCAACCCACTGCGAAATATCTCGGTTGGCCAATCTAGGCCTGGAGTTCACCTAGATTGGGAGGCCTCCAGCCCATAAACAAATCCCCCAGTGCTAAATGTTGTCTCACTCTTTTAGTGATTGGCCAAGCATTGTACTGATCTCCTGCGGAAGATTAATGTGCAGCCTACAGCCCCTTTATGCTTGCGCCACAGGTTACTTGCCAGAGCTCTCATATATATATATATATATATATATATGGGTAAGGGTGCCACTGATTGGCTAGAGCTGTCAGCTGGCACTCTAAGCCAATCAGTAGCTCCCCATTCATAAAAAAAGCTAAACATTTTTATGAACTGGGAACTAGCAATTGGCTTAGAGAGTCAGATGACCCATGCCTGACGTCAATCTGCATTTCCTGCCACTCCATTTCAGAAGCTGAATACCACTGAGCGACCTGGAGATCTGGAGCTGGGGTAAGCCTTTGGGGTTAAACCATTTGAGAGTGGTTTAACCCCTTAGACCCTTATGGACCAAACTTCTGGAATAAAAGGGAATCATACCATGTCACACATGTCATGTGTCCTTAAGGGGTTAAAGGAAAGAGAGCACCCAGGGTCCTCCTGGCATCATAGCATTTTCATTTATATGAAGTTATTATGGTGACCAGAATGTTCCTTTAATTTGATTAAAGGAACACTATAGTGTCAGGCACCTCCCCCTTAACACTATTTACATTATTTCCCGTGTCACGCCAATCTCTCTGTCTCCTTGCCTAATGGGTGTCCTGGTTTTTTATTTCCAAAATCTGGTTACTCTGGCTTTATGTGATAATGACTATGCCCCTCCCCTTTTCATGTAAAAAAAAGGGCCAAAACCCACGACTCATAGATGGCAAGTGGAGGCTCTGTAAAAAGATCATGGGAGGGCTTAATAATGCCTCCATCCCCCTTATCCCACCCCCCGCTCCCACCCATTAACAGCAAATGGTAGCCCTGTATAGAATTCAGAGGACATAGCAGGTGGGGGCTACTATAACAATAATTAGTAGGACATCACCTTGACCCCCAGCCCCCACCCATGGGCAGCTTCATAATAAATGGGGAGTGGACATGCCATTGTCCACCTGAACCATATTTTGGTTTTATATTGTCCACCTGAAGCCCATGGGTGGGGAGGTATTAAATGTGAAAAGGGGGTGGACATGCCATTGTCCACATCCTCAAGTTAGGGACAATGACACCCTCTCTCCCCACACTTATTCAGTGGCTAGGACTGTCCCTAGCCACCCACCCCAAAACACTGCTCTACCTAACCCTGTAATATTAAAAAATATACTTACTTTCACATGTATTTATTTCTTTGATTGACCCTTTGCCTCACCAATGTTTTTTTGTTTTATCTGTTTGCCTGCTGGCTGTTCCTGAGGTCCAAATCATTAAAGGATCACTATAGTGTCAGGAAAACAAAGCGGTTTTCCTGACACTATAGTGCCCTGAGGGTGCCCTCACCCTCAGGGTCACCCTCCCTAGCGCTGAAGGGGTAAAATCCCCTTCAGCCACTTACTTTATTCCAGCGCCGAAGTCCCTCGGCGCTGGTGACCTCTTCTCCCCCGCCGACGTCAACTCCCTCTCAATGCTTTCCTATGAACGCTCTGCGCGATGGAGGCATAATATGCCTCCAGCATAGCAGATGTGCCTGTAGTGACTGTCCGGAAGACAGCGACTAGAGGCTGGCTTAACCCCAAATGTAAACATAGCGGTTTCTCTGAAACTGCTATGTTTGCATCTGAAGGGTTAAAACCTGAGGGACATTGCACCCAGACCATTTCATTGAGCTGAAGTGGTCTGGGTGACTATAGTGTCCTTTAAACAAACAAAGCAGTTTGTCCATTGACCATTTCGTTTGTTTTGTATATTCGGCTACTGACCAATTTGGAATTTTAGAATACTAAACATGTTGCTGATTGGACAAATTTCAGACGAATCGTGATTTGTCCGAAACTGAATGCACAAGTCTAAAACTCAGTGACCGTTGCCTGGACGATGGTCTTTGGCATTATCCTTTTCCTTCTCTTTCTGTTCCTATTTTCCAGACCATACTATGTTCCTTAACCTATGGCCAAGGACCTTATAAGGCCTGCAAGCGCGCATGATAAAATCATTGGAATCCAGTGCAAGCATGAGCCTAAGAAAGCCCAGGAGGTTGCTTCACAGCATTGCAGAAGGAACACCCTACAAGCAATGTAGACAAAAAGTACTGTGCTACTGGGTAATGTTATGCATGATTATACAAAGCATTGTAATCCTTGTCTAAAGTGTAATGCCCAGACACTGGAAAAAACATTATTAGTCAATGGATGTGTGTAGTGGATGCAGGGAATAGTTACTCATTAGAGGTGATATGTCTGACTACAATACTGGAAGGGTTAATTTGGCAGCTAGAGGGATGTGCCATTTGTCAGATTACAGGAAAAAGCTTGCAAATTAGGTTCCTTCCTCTTCAGGCAAACATCCAGCTGTGTGCTGGCCAGGTGTGGAACATTGTACCTAAGACATTCATGTATACTTTTCCTCAGATCTCCTGGCTATACGGCTTTTGATGCCTTGCTACAGCAAAGGCCTCTGACCTTTTGATATTCTAATCAACAGCTTGCAGTCAGTATACTATTTTATGCTAAGAGTCATATTTAAAAAACAATAATATTACTATATATGTGGATAAGTACACATTTTGCTATATATATGCAGATAGTATTCTCTACAAAAGAAGTCCCAACACGACCCGTGTACTTTAATAACTTAATTGAAATTAAGTTGTCATGGTACCAAGAGGTCCATAGCACTTCCATTCATGAACGGTTTAACACGAAACAGTACAATCTAGATCCTTTCCTGGCTGTTTCCAACATCATCACATTATGCAATATGAGTAAGAGTGCTCTGATTGATTGGCTACTAAGACAAGTCATGAGTAAAGTGATTTGTTAGGGGCCTTTTGGGGATAAATTACAAAATTCAGACATTGTTAAATAGCATGAAAAATTTCCAGTTTTGTAGGACAAATGTCCCCGTACTCAGCTGGATGGTTTTGCCCAATTCTTTACCAGGTCATTTGAACTTTAATAAAAACCCCAATAAATTTCCAGCCTCCACACTAAGTACCGGGTAATGATGGCTTTCCTTGGGAGCCCATGTATATGCGATCCATCAGTTTTAGGCATGCAGTTCCCAAACATGAACAGTCATAACTATTATGAGCTAAGTGGCTAGGTTTGTGATTTTCCTGAACACACAGGGTTCACTAAACTCTGAATGGCAAAATTCAGTGAAAACGACCGAATTCCAACCTCAATGTCTCATATTTATCAAAGCCAAATACAACTGGAATTAGGTTGGCCCAAGCTTACATACCAACCAGTCAGTGCTCTCTTATTAATATTGCATAGCTTGGGAAAGAAACTTCTTCACTATACAAGTTCAGTTTGCACCAAGTCCTCATTGGGCAAAAATGGATTATTATTATTGCATCACATTTTTTCTTTTTTAATAGTATGTAAACCTACAATGAAAACATAGCTGTTCCTTCAGAATGGCAATGTTTTCAACTACAGCGGGGGGAAAATGACACTCAGACCACTTCATTTAGTTAAATCAACATTTAGTGGCTGTCCCCTAATCCTCAATCATCTTTTTTTTTTTTTCCACTTCTTGTTTGGATAGGAGATACAGCCCATATCACTGGGGAGACCTCTTGTCCATCAGGAAATCAGCTTCTTCTACATTCCATTCTCCTTTTTGGTGTCATGAAGCAAACAAATCAGGTCATTCATAGCTCATTTCATGATTCGGTCATATGGTGATGTATGGTTACAGAATTCTGACACCTTAGCAATCACCCAAAATTCATCTAAACCTCAATTTAGATACCCAGGTCTACTATCATGTATGTAACAAATGATAGAGTGGGCCCTCTTCCAAAGACATTAGTTTTGGGATAATTGGGCTCCCTTAGTAGGAAGCTTAGGGCAGGGCTTGTCTGTGGTTGAGGATGGTATGGGTTTCATAGTCCAGGATAGGAAGAAAAGGTTTTAGAAAAAAGAAAAGAACATTATGGAATTATGAAGATGTGGCTGGTGGAGGGGAGAAAGGCTAGTGTAGCCCATGGATCAGTGCAGCTTAGAGGAATACAGCCCTGACAGAGCTGGGAACCTGGCATAGAATGAGTCTAGTTTATTGGTTAATGTCTAGTGTGGGCGTGTTAGGGGTTGTTCTGTTTTTCCTTGACCCTGAGGAAAGTCCCGAGTGGGGACTGAAACGTTGTTCATTGTTTTTACTGTGATTTAATAAACTTTTTTCTAAGACCGGAGAGCAGCCATTGCCATTTTGGGATATATATATATATATATATATATATATATATATATATATATATATATATATATATATATATATATATATATATATATACACACACACATATACCGTCACATATATACATATGACCGTCCATTTTAGAGCAGATCATTCTAATTTGAGCTTTCATAACTTTCAAAGCTCAAATGTTGTCTGGAGGTTTTCTGTTTTCTTTTGCAGGTCATGGATACCAGCATGGAGGAGTTGTTGGCAGGTGTGGCATGGTTGCAAAGGTGCATGGTGTGGCATGGCTGCAGGAGCAGCTCAGATTCCTTCTTTCTGCGGCAGAAGATTGAAGATTTTCCCTGCAATTGAGTCCAGGAGTAATGTCTCCTAGAAGATGTAAGAAGGTGGTGAATGGTGGGCTGGGCAGCCATGGCACTCTGGTAGGCCGGTCAGGAGGATCCATGGACTCAGTGGCACTGCCTACTGGTCTGCATGGGATGCTGCACCATGCGGCCGGAGGCAGATCTATGGCAGTGGAGGGGACGGCAGGCCTGGATGGAGTTGGGAGAGCTGCCAGGCATGGGAGGTCTGCTGGTGGAAGCAGAGACAGCAGAGGTGAGTCGGGCCCCGGTGTCAGGTGCTTGGGGGAGTCTGCCAGGGAGGATGGTGTGCACAGTTTCAATAGGTGTTTCAGGAAGGGGAAGGCTGCTTCAGGAAGGTGGGCTTTTGGGATCTGGGAGTTGGTTAGGAATAGTCGGGTGGTGGTATTAAGCGAGAAGATGTGGATCTGTGTCAAGATAGGGTTCTTTTGTGTTGGTCTAAGACAAACGTGTTCAGGAATGGTTAACCCCAATGCGTTTAGGCACAATGTTGCTTTGGCTAAGCTGTTACACTAACCAAGCAGACGCAGGGGTGTTGAGGGAAGGGTTTTCACGGTTTTTCATATTCTGGACAAGGAGGTGACGCAGTGCTTGCACAATCTTAAGTCAGTTTCAGAGTTTCCGGGCATTGTCAATGCCAAGTTGCTCAAGGAGGTTCAAATTGGGAGGGTGACCGGCCCTTTAGACTGGCCCCTATTGATAGGGGTTAGGGGTGATTCCTAAGAAGAAGGCTGGTAAGTTCCAGCTGATTCACCATTTCTCTTATCCCAAATGTTCATCGATTAATGATAACATCGATGGGGACCTGTATTCGATCTTTTTTACATCATTCAACCATGCATCATTTGACCATGGTTAAGAGGGCTGGATGCTGGACTTTGATGGCAAGAGCGGATGTTGAATCAACTTTTTAGTTGTTGCCGATACACCCTGATTGTCTGATCTCATGGATGAGGAACTTTTTTGTGGACTTTGTGCTCCTTTCTCAACTGGGTGGTTAGGGAGGAAGGGGGCAGTCCTTCCTTCTACATTACATGGATGACTTCTAGTGTGTGGGTCCCATGGGTTCGGAGGTTTGCTGTTACATTTTGAGGATGATGGAGATGGTGGCTCAATGGCTTGGGGTGCCCCTGGCATAGTAAGATTGTGGATGCCACCACTTGTCTCTATGCCCTATGTCTTGAAATTGCTTTGGACCGGGGTGAATACAGGTTCCCGCAGGAAAAGCAGGTCATGCTTAGGGAGGTGGTGCAGGGTGTGAGAAGGGCCAGGAAGGTTACGCTGCAGCACTGGCAGTCTTTACAAGGCCCTCTAAATTTTGCATGCTAAGTCATACCAGGTTTTTAGGAGGATCCTGTCTAGAGCTACTGCTCGGTTGGTCTGGGAGTCTTCAGTTGCCTAAATTGCGGTTACACTTTGCTCTGCTTTTTATGTAGGTTGCTTTCCATTGGGGCCTCTCGTTCTGCTGTGGACCACCATATGGCTGTCCTGGTGTTCTTGTTTAAGTTGAATGGGAGGATGTGACAAAACTTTTTTTGGATAGACAGGTGTTGAAGGGTTTCCACAAAGGTAAGAAGTTCCAGGATGCATGGAGGCCAATGTCCTTTGGGGTTCTTCAAGGTCTATTTGAGGTTCTCCCAGGGTTGTGTTTCTCTCACTTTGATTTATCGCTTTTTCAGGCAGTGTTTATGTTTTTTAGAGCTTTTTAGATAGGGAAGTTGGTTAGTAATAGTTGGAGCGGCAAGTGGTGACGTTAAGTGAGAGGATGTGGATCTGTGTCAAGATAGGGTGTACATTCATTTGTGTCGGTCTAAGACAGACGTGTTCAGGAAGGGTGTTTTGTAACCTTGTTTTCTTTGTCAGAGTCAGTCATCTGTCCAGTGGCGTTCAGGCTCGTTCATCTGCAGGTTGGGGGTTCCTTTCTGTTGCATGAGGATAGTTCCACACTGTCTCGGTTTCAGTTTTTCTGGGTTTTATGTTTGGGGCTGCAGCATATGGGTTTGGACCCGAATCAGTTCGGTACGCACTCCTTTTGGATGGGTAGACTGAGGCAGCTCATCTGGGTTTTGGGGACGAGTTTGTTAAGTGGATTGGGCAGTGGGACTTGGTTTGGTTCCGATCCTACATGCAGCCTGATCACTTGGTGTGAAATATTGGTGGTAGTGGGATATTATTGTTCTGGCTTATGTTTGTTACTGTTCTTCTTCAGGGCAGGTAGCCTTGTTGGTGGGCATCTCCTACATCTTCTAGGCACAGAAGAGAGCTGCAGTTCAGTTCTGGGACAACAGCTGGGCATTCTGAGTGACACTGTTCGTATTTCTTGGTTTGGTTTTAGTGGTTATAGTTGGGGGAAAGTCAGTTTTGAAATTTTCCGGTGAGTGGGGTGCGGTCAACTTCACGATTTTGTGTTGATACCTGCTGGGGGTTACGATTTGGGCCTGGTACCTCAAAGGAAGCTAGTTTGATGTATGAAGTAGGAGCCTGTGCTGGGGTGATCATAATCTGGTCTGAGATGGTGTCATGGTTTCATTGGAGGTATGCGAGTGCAAGAATATAGTATGTATAGCTTGGAGGAAAGACGAGACTGGGCGATATGAAAGAAACATTTAAATACATAAAGGGAATCAACACAGTAAAGGAGGAGACTATATTTAAAAGAAGAAAAACTACTACAAGAGGACAATTAGAGGGACAAAGGTTTAAAAATTATATCAGGAATTATTACTCTACTGAGAGGGTAGTGGATGCATGGAATAGCCTTTCAGCTGAAGTGGTAGAGGTTAACACGGTAAAGGAGTTTAAGCATGCGTGGGATAGGCATAAGGCTATCCTAACTATAAGATAAGGCCAGGGACTAAAGAAAGTAGGGTTAACAAATTGATGGTGGTGTTCATTAGACAGATGGAGACAGGGATGTATTTGTTGCGAGGGAAACAAGGCATTTGCCTTGGACGGCACTTTCAAGGGGGCGGCAAAAAACGCGGCCCCCAAATTCCCAGGCAAATACCATGTTAGCCTGGCGACGGCTAACTGAAAATCCAGGCGGACGGGCGGCGCTGGCGAGGGAGCTGAGCAGAGAGCTCACAAATCAGTGCTCCCTCGCCAGCGCCGCCTGTCCGCCTGGATTTTCAGTTAGCCGCGACCAGGCTAACATGGTATTTGCCTGGGCATTTGACGTCATATTCCGGCTTCCGGCATAACTCTGCGGCGCGCGAGGTTGCTGAGCAGAGACAGCTCACAAATCAGTGCTCCCGCACCGGCGCCCCACGCCTGGATTATAATTAGCCGTCCAAGTGCTTGCATGCCACCCTCCCTCCCTGCAAGAAGACCCACTGGACTCCAGATAAAAAGAAATCCACCCAGCCGATTTAAACTAAAATAGAAATAGTAATTGGTTAATGTTTGGGGAAGGGGGGCTGTCAGTGTGTGTATATCTGATTGATTGTGTGTGTCTGGCTGTCAGTGTGTGTATGTCTGTCAGTGTGTGTCTGAGTGATTGTGTGTGTCTGGCTGTCAGTGTGTGTATGTCAGTGTTTGCCTGGCTGTCAGTGTGTGTATGTCACTGTGTATGTCTGGCTGTCAGTGTGTATGTCTGTCAGTGTGTATCCGAGTGATTGTGTGTGTCTGGCGGTCAGTGTGTGTATGTCAGTGTGTATGTCTGTCAGCGTGTATCTCTGTCAGTGTGTATCCGAGTGATTGTGTGTGTCTGGCTGTCAGTGTGTGTATATCAGTGTGTGTGTGTCTGGCTGTCAGTGTGTGTATGTCTGTCAGTGTGTATGTGAGTGATTGTGTGTGTATGTCTGTCAGTGTGTATCTGAGTGACTGTGTGTGTATGTCTGTCACTGTGTGGCTGTCTGTCAGTGAGTGAGAGTGTGTGTGTGTGTGCGTGTCTGTCAGTGAATATGTGTTTGTTTCTGAGTGGTTGTGTCTGTGAGAGTACCTGTGTGTCTTAGTGATTGTGTGTGTGTGTGTCTGTCTGTCTGTGTGTGTCTGTGAGTGAGTGTCTGTCAGTGAATGTGTGTGTCTGAGTGATTGTGTATGCCTGTCAGTGTGTGTGTCTGCATCATTGTGTGTGTATGTCAGTGATTGTGTGAATGTCAGTGAGTCAGTGATTGTTTGTGTCAAATCAGTGTGTGTATGTCAGTGTATCGACTAACACACTAACACACAGTCAAAGTGTGTGTTAGTCGTTTAACAGGAAGAGGTGTGGCACTGACAGGAAGGGGTGGGGCAAATGTAAATTAGGGGGTGCCCGAGTTCCGTCATGCCTAGGACAGCACAGATACTAAATACATCACTGGGTGAAAGGCGTAGTAATCCAGCATGTGGAGCTGGAGGACATGCTTCCTGGGTATTTTAGGTTCAAATGCTGCGCATCTCTTTGATGTGGGGATTGATCTACTTAATTTTAAGGAGGGTTTGGAGCAAGCAATGTTTTTGCAGGGTGGGGGTGTTTAGTTGATTTGAGGTGTCAAGCACAATGCTGTGGTGGAGGCTGGATAAGCAAATTTGGGTATAGAAGCGGTTGGTAGTTGGCATAGTGCAGTTTTAACTAAGATTTGGCTATTTATAAGTTGGTTTTGGTAGGTTCGAGCTGGTCAGTTGCTCCAAACCTAAGGGTGTATAGATGTTTCTGAATACCCCTACACGTTGGTTCATTAAATGATGGTACCCTTAGTAGTGTCTGGTATAATGTTATGTTTTGATTATATTGTTATACTATTTCTATTTTATGTGGGTCATTGTCATTGATTTGGAGGTAAGGCGGTTGGTATTTTTGGCCAAGGTTTTGATGTTTGACAATGACTTTTTTTTTTATTTGCTATAAGTTTAAATAAAGCTATGGACATTATTTTCCCATCAAAATGTCTGTGTTTGTTTATATATGGGTATGGGGATATTGGGGTTTATTTATTCTATGTTGGAAGTGACGACATGTCATGGATTGTACAGGGTGATATATGTATGTTGTAACGGATCACCTGGCACCCCGACTGGGTACCTCCGTTAAAGGATGCTCCTAGCGCTTCCTGAGGACTCCAAGCACTGCAGCAGACACCACAACCACCGAACCGGAGAAGCATATGAATCCTCTCAAGCATATGAAAGCTGTAGACAGTTGAATAGGAACCATACGAATAGGTTTACTCTCCTAGCAGTCAAACTGGAACAGCATACAATAAATCCTTCCCCCAATAATGAGACGACACTTCACTTTGAGGGTTAAAACAGGAACTCCCTGTACTGTCACATACAGTCTCCTTTATTCCCAATCCACAAACATAGTACAGCCCACAGGGCGTTACAAAACAACCAATCAATCCGTACAATACACCCAGACACTCCCACACAAACTCCTCCCCTCTGCCTGTGATATGATTACTGAACACAATGGGTAATCTCATTATCACCGGCAGAGGAATACAGTTTTTACACAATATTTATAACTTCTAAAATATACATGTCACAAACATAAAACATACATTTTCATAATCAATCCATTCAGGGGAACAACATATTAAAAAATGGCACGAATCAGACCAGGGGTTCAAAAGTTAAGGGAAAGTCCTTTGTGACTAAATGAAGCATGGCTTTCTGGCCCAAACCAGTTTCAGAGTCTTCTATCCTGGAGATTGAATTGAGAAGTAATTCAATTATCTCCCAGGACAGACACAAGACTACATTATGCACACGGTGAGCACAAAGCATTAAAATATTATAAAATACACAAAGTCACATTTTATACATAAAACACAGACATGTCACATATCCCCAGATAGCTGGGATCTGAGCGCACAAAACTACCGAATAGCGCTCAGATCCTATTCACACAGTTCAATTGCCATGGAGCCAAAGTCTTTAACTACACAAATGGGCTCCATGGCATAGCTATCTGGGTTAATACATTCACATAAAGTCTGGTCCATAGTCCAAAGGCAAGAGGCGGGCAAGCAGCCCCCTCCAAGGACACGTGGCGAGGCCGGTTTCGCCACATATGTTACTGTGATCAGCATTTATATTCAGATCAAGCAGTGTTTGCGACCATATTAATATATAAGTATGCAATATTATTAGTACATGTTGTACATTCACACAAAGCGAACAGTGTTAGTGGGTTCACATGACTTTTTGTGGATGGCTGTGAATATGTCTGTGCGTTGGTCTAGCTGTGCCTTAGACTGTGAATCATGTATTGTTATAGTTGGGCTCGGTATATGCTTCTATGTGCATAATACTCAAGCTGCTGCTTTGGATTTAAGTATATATCTAGACTGGTGTGATTAAATATATCACTTAAAATATTTATCTGTTTAATCTAGTATGATGAGTTAACCACTCTCAAAATCAAATGAATATAGGGCTGTAAAGATGTTTTTTTACTAATATAGCTACATATTGAAAAAGTTGCTAGCCCCAGAAGCAGGGAATGGGGATGGACAGGTATGGACTGCAATTCTTGATGTTGGAAAAGAGATATTTTTGCACGATAGTTCACATCACATTCCCCAAAATATGGAATAAAGCTGTCCAGGATATTCTAACTGTGTCTGGGTGGACCCAGAGCCAAAGGGGTGGAGAACACAGAGCAGCTTTACCATGGCTCAGGAGGGTGTGTAGATGTTTGATAAGAAGTCCCATGTCTTTTTTTAAATTTATTTATTTATGATTTCATATTTTAATTTATTTTTATTTTTTATTTTTTTATCAATCTTTCTTTTATTAAGATGAAAACATTATACAGAAGAGAAAAAACAATAGTGCAGCGCAAGCCAGCTTGGCAATATCGTCGACATACCGGATTAGGTACGCAGTACTCTGGGCAAGAAAAACATCTCTTTTTTTAAAATTACTGGATATTACAAGCTAGGTACCAGGCTAAGGATGTTCGTCTAGGTCAACAACATAACATAGTTTCACCACAGGAGAGGCTATCTAGACTGACGTAAATAAACTACATAAGTAATAGAAGGTAGAGTATACACATCCTAGAGGTTGTGAGGCACAGGGATTAGTAGTGGTAAGCATACCAAAGCATTAGTAAATTGTGAGTAGTGAGGTTGCATCAATGGTTATTCTAAGATGCGGTGCAGGTTTAAACCACTATGGCCCTTTAGGGTGACAGGTGGCTCGTGGGATAGCATACATGCCTTAATTGCCTTATTATTGAGCTAAGTCTGAGGGCATTATAGTGGCACATAGCGTCATATTGGTAACAGAAGAAAAGAAGATAAGAGGGCAACAGGCCTAAATAAACAAAACATTTATAGTAAATGATTGTAGCAGAGAGCTGCTATCACACAGGTTATCTCCACTTAAGATCCCAGTAAGGCTCAGGAACAAGTATTAGAAATGCATAAGGCAATAATTCCAGCAGGCAAAACAATCCAACAATATCCCAACATCAATCCCAATGACTGGACGACACACAGCATCAGGAGCAGAACTGACTTTTAATCCACACAACCTCCTTATAAAGCATTCTCCCATGCAAGGGAGGGATTCACCATAATTAGGACAGTAGCCAATAATGTCACAGTTACCTCCCACACATCTCCTCCCCTCAGTGTGACACATAATCCCATTAAACATGCTGTAGTTTTCCCCGAGTTCTGGATGTACCCCAAAACAGTTAGGTACAATGGGTTAAGTGGGACCCTCTGGTAGCCCTGATCTGGGTGACCAACATATCCAAAATTCACCCAGATCAGACCAGGGGTTCGGGAGGTAAAATACATAGAAATACCTGACATCCACTCTTAACATTGCATTCGCATGAATCCCCTTGTTCGGTACTTTTAACTTACCGAACGAGGGGCTGATTAGCCCTTCCGTTCAGGAGTTACAGAGCTCTGGAGGTCTCAGCGGTGTTCGGGTAATTGAGTGTCCGATTTGAGTTCCAGACACTCAACGACCAAACACCGCCGAGGTTTTGTGTGTAAGATGGCCCCCGCCATGTGTTCGTATGCCGAACGACGGCCACCCAGATACATCTAGAAAGTACCGATTGCACCAATTAACTTGCGGTTAGAGAAGTGTGAAAGCCTAATAAGATACACACTTCTCTCTGGGGTGGTCTACTGGTTCGGTAGTTTTCATTCGTATGGAATACGGATGAAAACTAATGAACAAACATACGAATGTTACATACAGTTTTTAGTTATACATGAGAATGAACACACGAATTACACTTTTAACATAACCCTTGAGGACAGTTCAATGCCATCTGCTACAATGATGTTCGGCGTTGAGTCTGGGGGGTTTCCTCCAGTTGAGCCCCCAGTTTGGAAGAAGAGTGTCAGAAAATCCAGCCTCACTACCCCCTTGTGCTGCATGGGATGTGGGTAGGTGAGAGCCGTGCTGCTGACAGACATCAGACTGTGTTGAGGAAATGGTTCCCAGCATATGATTGAAAGGCTGTGAGGTGGTGGGAGGTGATAGCACCCGTGATCAGTCCGCCAAACGTTGCCAAAACCACTGGCATACAGCCTCTGGTATACAGCCAGACACTCTTTATCCCCCTGGCTCTGTCAAGAGTGCAGCGTGTCACGGGCGGTGGCCATTTTGGTTTGGACTCGTGAGCCTCAAGTACGTGCGCGGTGTGCTGCTCGGGGATCTGTGAGTCCCAGTAGGGACCGGGATAACCGCTGCCGGTCCAGAGGGAGCGGAGATCAGGGTTTGTGGCAGGTCCCACCTGGTGCTGTGCAGCAGGGTCCGGGCGATCGGCCGCCTCACCTGTCCGCCTGCTATGCTGGGCTGCAGCAGGATCTATGCCGAGAATAGCCTCAGGAGGGTTGCTCCAGTGGTTAGAGCCGCTCTTGTGTCTGCCGTGGGTAAGGAGCAGCTGAGAGCTGAGATTTTTGCGGGTTGGCTGCCTATGATACAGACTTATTTATGGAGTCTTTGTGGGAGCTCTCACAATGTGCAGCCAGCCGCCATTATGCCCAGGCCCCGCCCCTTCATATATTATTTGAACACATACTACAATACAAAACATATCATACAAAGTGGCATTATGACAATCAATGTATGCCTAAATCACATACAGTCGTGAGCATGGTTCCCATACATAATAAATAAGTACAGCCAAGTCACTTAACCCCTTAAGGACACATGACATGTGTGACATGTCATGATTCCCTTTTATTCCAGAAGTTTTGTCCTCAAGGGGTTAAACAAACAAACAAACACTAAGACGAACACTGCGACTGCGAGATCGATCACTACTTTAACTTGTATTATTTCCAATGCTTTAGATAAAAACAAGCTCTTTTTAGGGCTCAATATTAAAGGGCAGTAACCTTTTCTATTAGTTCTCTATAAATGGATGAAAATCTATATTCCGAGTGATAATTGTAAAGTCCATATTTTTTTCCATCTCCAATTGATAAGGCAATTGTTTTATGAATAATGCTTTTGTTGTAATAATTACTTGCTTCCAGTGTCGAGCAATTACATGATTTTGCTATTTCATGACGAAAAGTCATGATTTTATGAAAGACACAGAGATGAGTATTGCTTAAACCTTTCTTTACTGTACACCAATAGCAGCAAAGAAAACAAACAGTAAGAAAAAATGGTAACCATAATGATAGACCACTCTCATACCAAGTCCCAGTATAATAGTCAGCACCTCCCCACACACTTCCTCTTTCTTTGGAGATGCGACACCAAACCAGCAAACAAGAACCGATGAACAGTCCAGAACTCAGCAGACCAAACTATCCCGAAATCCAGCCGGATACTTATCAGGAACCATCTGTGAACTGGGACTAAACCATCAACAAATGACTAAGTGTCAACAACAGGGAGTCCGTCACAGCACCATCCATAGATCTCCAGCCAACGTGGTGAAGTCTTGGGAAGAAGTGAGGATCTTTATACAGCACCAACAGCGCAGAATCAACCTGTAAAAACATAAAAAACAGAAGCCCAACTGTTAAATCGGTACTAAAACCAATTGCTCATGCCAAGCCATAATATATTGATATACTGAAACCACATAGTGCCCCTAATGTCAGACAAGAGAACCACCACCAGGCCAACATAACATTAACAGTACGGATGCACATAAAATACCATGTTGAACTCAGTGCAATACTCACCAACCTGAGATATAACACAACAGGGGGGGAAAACACAATGATAGAAAAATAAAAGGGTGGGACAATACTCGCCTCCGTGTCTTTCATAAAATCATGACTTTTTGTCATGAAATAGCAAAATCATGTAATTTTATGTCAAGACACGGAGGCTCATATTGCAAGTTTAAATCTGATCAATAACTGAAGAGAAAACATGTGTTGAAGGCCGAAAGTAAAATTCTCTGAAGGTGGATTCGCAGGACCAGTCCGCCATCCTCATCAGGTCTTCCAGGCATGCTCCCGAAGACTCCATAGACGTGGCTGATGCCCCTCGTGCGGAGTGAGCGCTAAAGATCGATGTATCCACACCGGTCAGTGACATTACCCATTTCACCCAACGAGCCAAGATAGTGCTGGACACCGAGGCGAAGGGTTAACGAATGGAGAGAAAGAGCTGAGGGGACACAGCCGAATGATGGGCACTCGCCCGAAGTTCATACTCCCTCAAACAGGTCACAGGACATAGTGCCGGGGTAGTTGGAAAACTCAGATATGAGACGTATAGCCGTCTTGGTGCGTCTGGAGATGTTAATTGTCACTCCATCCAGAGTGAAGGACCTAGCATTGTAGTCCAGGGCCCATACATCCGAGACCCATTTGCAAGAAATGAGGCAGAACAGGGAAACCAATTTGTCCGACAGTTGTCACAGGATGAGTTCCGCATTAGGAGGCCAGGAAATAAACAGTGACAAGATGCAGGAAACATCCCAGGTAGCATACTTCCCCTATTGTACATTCCCGTTGTTTAGTCTACCTTCTTAAATCAATGTCAGTCATTACTGTCTCCAATATTATAATATTAGGAACGTCATAAATTGTATTATTAATTTTTACATCTTTCTTTATACCTTGCCATCCTTTCAATTTGCAAGTTTTTATGTTGCTGAGAAAAGTATGTGTGCCTTCAGTGTGTTTTGAGCGTAATCCTTGCCTATTTACATGATACATGAAAAGTACAAAAGTTCTTAGAGGGACACAATAGTCACCAGAACAACTACAGCTTAATGCAGTTGTTCTGGTGTCTACAGCCTGTCCCTGCAGAGAAAAGGCAGTGTTTACATTTCTGCCTAGTAACACCTCTAGTGGCAGTCACTCAGGCGACATAAAGAGGCATTGATTCACTGCGAGGAGATGTTGATTGTTGATGTTGATTAAATCTATAGTGTTAGGTATAGGTTTGTATTCCTGACAAAGTAGTGTTCCTTTAAATCGAGCTTTAAGATTTTTTGCTCACATGCTGTTTCCCAGTATACTGACAGGTTTCATTTTATTTTAATTTTTTAACATCTGCAAGTTTCATGTGATCTATTTTTGTTTTAATTTAATGGTAAATAGAGAAAGAGGAACAAAAACATTTTGAAATATTTATCATTTTATATATCCTTTGTCCATAATTATTGTGTATCACATGCTGGGAGCATGTCACTTTGGTGACTAAAAGTAAGATTTCAAAAACAAAAACTTAGGCAATCTACAAACAAAACAAAACAGAGCAAAAACTGCAAATTGCCTGGGGACCCCTTGGGTAAAATGGTAATCCAGACTTATAAAACTCTTCCTCACTGTGCCTAGAAGGGTATCAGTCACACCTAACTGATGAGGCCCACCAAAGGTGATAAAATCTATGGGAGTTGTCGTAACTCTCATGTAGAGGGATACTACTAGAATTTTGGATCTTGACTTGAATTGGCCTTTTAGGTAAATGATATAGGACATGGGTTCTTTCTGTAATGGCACCAGATAAGCTAACACTATCTTGGCAACTAAAGGGGGATCCAATGAAGGTCAAGCTATTTGAGTTGTTGTCTGTTCTCAATTTTGTCTGCTTTGATTACTTTAAACCAATAAGCATATAAACTGGTTACAAAATTGCATAGGCTGAAAAAAGACTTGCATCTATCAAGTTCAGCCTTTCTCACATCTGATTTTGCTGTTCATCCAAAAGAAGGCAAAAAACAGAGTTTGAAGCATATCAAGTTTGATACAAACTAGGAAAGAATTCCTTCTCGATCCCAGGATGGCAGTCAGATCCCTCACTGGATGAAGAAATTGTTACCCCACTTATTAAAAATTATATCCCTAAATATTATGTTTTTGCAAGTATTCATCCAGCTGCTGTTTAAACATAGAATAGCATGTGCAGGTGAGTGCAGCCAGCCCCTTGTTTTCCCGCTGTTTAAACATATGTACAGACTCTGATAAAACCACCTCTTCAGGCAGAGAATTCCACATCTTTATTGTTCTTACTGTAAAAAAAAAACCACATTTCCTTTGCCCAGGCCTAAATCTCCTTTCTTCCAGTCTAAAAGTGTAGAATCACAAATTCTATAATTTATAGAGATCGCAAAATCTTTTTGTGTCCTAAGTATAGTTCTGTTTATGAATAGATTACCAGACAATGGTTTGTGTTGGCCCCGAATATATTTGTACATAGCTATCATATCCTTTCTAGGGCACAGTCTTTCTAGACTAAACAGATTTAAATTTGTTAACTGTAATAATAGTCACAATCACTGGGAGCATACTACTAAAAATGTATATAGGTCCCCCCGATTACACTTATTTTGTAGTTACCATGTGCCCTTTAAACATAGCAACATAGAATGCAAGGGTATAAAAGAACCATTCGGCCCATCTAGTCTGACCAATTTTCGAAATACTTTAATTAGCCCCTGGCCTTATCTTATATCTAGCCTATCCCACGCATGCTTAAACATCTTCACTGTGTTAACCTCTACCACTTCAGCATCTCCATATATCTACTACCCTCTCAGTAAAGTAATACTTCCTGATATTTTTTTAAACCTTTGTCCCTCTATATTGAGACTATATCCTCTTTTTGTGGTAGTTTTTCTTCTTTTAAATATACTCTCCTCTTTTTCTTCTTTTAAATATCCCCTCCCTCCCCCACGTCTCGTCTCTCCTCCAAGCTATACATGTCATTTGACCTTTCCTGATAAATTTTACCCTGTAATCCATGAACCAGTTTAGTAGCCCTTCTCTGAACTCTCTGCAAGGTAACTTTAAATAGGGAGATAGGAGATTGCCACTTTGGTTGGCAGGCATTTTGTCATTCATCATAGTTTGAGACTATTTTTTTTTTTATGTGAAAGTTTTTATTGTTTCAATAGGGTGGAGGGGTACAGAAAAGAAAAAGGGAGAGGGGGGCAGTGAAGGATCACCATCAGTAATATAATTTCACAGCATTGTTATTATACAAATAGCTACCTCGCTTAATTGCACAAGTAGCATTGAGCATTTCAGGTAGAAACATAGAATGTGACGGCAGATAAGACCCATTTGGCCCATCTAGTTTGCCCAATTTTTTAAAACACTTTCATTAGTCTCTGGCCTTATGCCTATCCCACGCATGCATAAACTCCTTCACTGTGTTAACCTCTACCACTTCAGCTGGAAGGCTATTCCATGCACCCAGTACCCTCGCAGTAAAGTAATACTTCCTGATATTACAGAATATGACAAAATGTAACATTGGCATGGCAGATTCAACCTTGCACATTTTTTTTTTTAAGTAAGAGAAATAACACGATGGCTACAATGTCAGTCTAATGACAAAACAAACATGTAAATAATTCTGAATAAAGATTCTAAACAATATGCTCATAATATTGATAAAAAATGAACTATGCTAGGCATACTGGTTAAGTATTAGCTTATACCGCTGAGGACGTATATACTGTATGAGTGAAAATCACAACATGCTAAATTTGAATATATGTTCAATGATACTTTGACATATCTCAATGTAGTGTGTATAATGACCCAACATGAAATAGACAATGTACCAAAAGCAGGGTCCTAGCCTCAAAGAAAGAAACATCTTAAATGGTGGATCTGCCAGAATATACTCTGTAACAGCTATGCCAGCGTGTCTAGAAGACCAGAAAGCATTGGCTGCAACATAAAGATGTGCACCTTCTAAAGCGAGTCCACTGATGCGAATGTAACTGTGGGGGTGAAACTTGTTGCAAAAGAGGTAGGGAAGTGTAAGAGATTGGGGTGGTCTTCAGGGACCCAAACTTACCAGAAGGTACGTGACTTAGCACAGGAGTATAAAATACTAGAAGGAGCTAGCACAGTCCATATGGGATTTATTTCAAAATCCTAAATATCAAATTATACAGATACATATCGCAATATTAAAACGATCTCCAGTTAAAATTTAAATTGGAGGAGGGCTGACCGAGCAACTAACAGGACTCATCTTGGTGGAGCTCCGAGAGGGCCTCACCAACATAGGCATAATTGAGCCAAAAAATTGACTTTTTTTAGGCATCAATTCACAACCATTCCCAAAGAGAAAACTATGGGGCGCAAACACAGGAAAATCCAGAAGCTGGAGACGTCTCACCTGTCTGATATCAGGCTATCTTTTGAGAGACCCGTCCCGCCATCCCAACCTAAGATGGCGGCCCGAGCTCCGATGTAGTCAGAGGCAGAGAGGGAATCCCAAAGGGAGATATTAAAAGGCTACTTACTGCCATGCGGAAGATCTGGAAGGCTGACATACAGCAGACTTAAGCCGAAGTAAGTGACATCCGCAAGAGGGTACAGGCGGTGGAAGAGAGGGAGGCCTCACGAGACCAGCAACACAGCCAAACCAAAAGCCAGCTGGAGGGACTCACGAACCAGGTCCACTTGTTTCAGCAGACAGTGCTTACCCTGGAATCCAGACACCGCCGCCAAAATGTCAGCTTGAGAGGGGTGCCAAACAGGGTAGGAGACGACGCCCTGCTTCCAGCCGTTCGGAACCGCCGCTGAAATGTCAGCTTGAGAGGGGTGCCAAAGAGGGTAGGAGATGACGCCCTGCTCCCAGCTGTGCAGCAGATCATAGCCTCTATGGGCATTACAGACAGTCCTGCAACCCCCCATTTAAAGGCAACCTTATTTTACCCAGCTTTGTGTGTTGTATCTCTGTATTTTTATAACTACGCTTTAAAAAAGCCGTATTTATGGTAAAATGTGGTTCTGTATTTTCTAATTACTTTTATTAGGTTTATGTTTTGATAAATTGGTATTGATAATTTTAATCCTGAATCACCTATATTACAGAGCAGATTTACTGTTCTTGTTTGTGTGATTATGACTTTTTTTATTTATCATTTTGCTATGTGCATTATATATTTGTTTTTATCTTCCACACCCACACTTGGGAACTGGAATACCAACATTCACTAGTGGGGATTTTACCACTCTAGGCTTATATTTGTGAGCTAGAAAATAGCTCATTAAGATGTGAGTGTGTTTCCATATCAATAGTGTTTGGTGTTATAGACATTCTTCACCATAGAACCTTCTCTCTGTTCTTATTCTATATATTTAACAAGGATCATAAGAGGACAGGCTACACTTATTCATCCAAAGGCAGGGATTATAACGCTCATTCCTGCTAATGAGAGCGTTGCACAAAGCTCCAAAAAGTATGAGGGTTTCACATATATTCATCATAGATATATGTGAATGACAATATATTACACCATAGTACTTTTTTGTGTTGTTTCATGATTCATATTGAGATATACAATTAAGAAAGATTACAGTCACTAATCTCTTGGCACAGTATCGTTTATCTTTTTTTGTGTATTACATTTATCTGCCAGGGAAGAGGGATTCCTGGCCATGATGTGTTCTGCTTTCTATGGTATCTGAAACAGTTTGTTAAGCAATTGTACTTTTTCTTTTTTTTTTAATCTCTATACTGTATCTGGCTCTATGTATTGTATGGCTATCTCTGTATTGTATTCAATTATGTGTGCTGTATTGTACTTAACTTTAATCCCTTAAGGACACATGACATGTCTGACATGTCATGATTCCATTTTATTCCAGAAGTTTGGTCCTTAAGGGGTTAAATACTGTATAGATATCTCTATATTATACCTAGTTCTGAGTATTTTCTGAGCAACTCTTTATTGTATACAGCTCGGTGTCTGTGTATTGTATATAGGGACTACTATTAGTGGTTGAGTACATGACCATGAGGTTTAGTTGACAGATGCCACAGGTCAGAAAACGCTAGCTACAGGATTTAGAATTTGAGTCAAATTCCAGGATAGGAGTCTGGCACCAAACCATCTTAATTTTAACCAGCCTCAATTGTGGATAACCCATCAAAAGGCCTATCCCTGTTTGGTTATAGGGGGTGAGTTGATGGACAGACACTAAATGAGGTTTGTAATCATAGTAATTTCTAGAGTATAAAAAAGTGTGATTTTGTATTGCAAAGTACATAAAGGTAAATATTTCTATACCCAATTCTGGCAGTGAAGGATTTATAACCAACAACCTCAATGTCTTAAAATGATCCATTCAAAGACTAGAACCCAATCTATTTGAGAATCTGCACAAAGATTTTAAAATTGCTCTCCAGCAACAGTCAACATCCATCCAAAACTTTACAAAAAAGAGTGTTCAAAATGCACAGGACCTAGATCAGCAAAGCTGGGAGAGACTTGATTTATTAAAACCCACAAATATAATTGCTTGCAAACCGTGGCAAAACTATCAGGGTCTCTGAAATCACTTTTGCAACCAGGCCCTGGAGTTCTGCCTGTATGAAAACAAAAAGAAAAAAAATCTTCTGGCAAATTTCACCACTTGCCCAACGGAATCACAATCTCAAAAAACAGAGCCAAAAAAAAGAATCCTTTTTTTTTCAGGTGTAGAGTTGAAGAAACCTTTTTTAATGGCATTACTCACAAACTTTTTCCACTCAACCATCTTTTCACACACAGTAACACTCAGTCAGCCCTCTCACTCAATAGCTCTTCTCTGTGAGCTTTGTGTGTAGTGACTGAATGTTGAATGTGCATAGGGGAGACAAAATGTTGTGTGTGTAGTGGGTGAGTGTTGTGCAGAGTGTAAGTAGACATGCTAATTTAAAATGAAGCTGTTATTTTGTTTACTGTTAAGTCCTATGAGTGCACTTCTCATCAGATATTTTCTATGCACAGAGATTGTAAACAAGGCAAAAAATACTGGAAGACAGACAGGGTTATTTCCCAAACTTTTATATTTTCTGACTGAAGCCAAGCTGTGGCTATAGCAGAGTTGGATAATCTTTCTAGATCAGCTACTTTGGCTTGAATTATGCCATTTGGATTTTCATTTCCTACAATTTGCAGTTTAGTGAATAACAATGGGACGTTCCGAGCCTATGTATGTACAGTAAAACTAATGTTTTAAGGAAAAAAAATCAATATATATTTATAAAAAGATTTGTTTAAAGAATGGATGGGTTCTCAGGCGCATACTAATGCTTACTGACAATTTTTCCCTGTAACGATACCTTACCTGGGTCCGCCGATCCCGCGCGGCAAGACAGCTTCCCCGGCTACTTCCGGGAGGCGGCACAGCCTCTCGGACGCTGCCCGCTCGCGGCAAAATCCGTTTTATGACATGGCGCATGCGCGCCGACGTCATAATGATTTTGCCGCGAAAATTCAAACGCGGCCACGCTCCCGAACCTTTTGGGGGCGTGGCTTTAAAGTGACACACACATTAGTATAAAAGGGCATTCCTGTCCACACCTCAGTGCCCTAGTGTGGTTCTTGATTGTTCCCCTAGTGCTCTTTTACTGTTTTGCTGTTTTTCTGGTATTTTGACTCTTGGCTTTCGTTCTGACTATTCTCCTATCTGGCTCCCTGACTTTTGGCTTGGTTTTTTCGTATATCCCGATTTCCGTACTCCTTTGACCCTCGGCTTTTTCTTGACTATTCTTTGACGTTAAGTCCGGCCACCCTAAGGTCCGGTATACGTCCCTTTCAGGGTTACCATCTGTGTGAAGGGGTCACTATCGTGACATTACACTAGGGCCATGGACCCTGCAGGTGCTAATCCTCATGGCCCGGTTCCTGATAATCGGTTTGAGGAGCTGGACCATCATATGGACCAGTTTGCTGTAGCCGTTCAGACCCTGTTAGCTCGGACTGCACATCTACAGCCAGAGGACCATATTCCGGGTCTTAGACCTCAGGAACCTCATTTGGAGATGGCGACAGGGGGTGCTTCTGCCCATGCCACATCCCCTCTCCGTTATGGAGGTGATCCCAAGGGTTGTCGGGGTTTCCTCAATCAAATAAGTATTAACTTTGAACTTCATCCTAGGGCATATCCTACTGATAGAGCTAAGATTGGTTATATTATAACATTGTTAGTCGATAGAGCACTAGTTTGGGCTAATCCATTGTGGGAAAACGACAATCCCATAGTTTTCAACTACGCAGAGTTTGTCGCAGCCTTTAGAAGAACATTTGATCCCCCTGGGAGACGTACCAATGCTGCTAAAACCCTCTATGAATGAAACAAGGGTCTCGTTCCCTTGTGGACTATGCTCTAGAATTTCGCACTCATGCTGCAGAGGTCAGATGGAATGAGCAGGCCTTTGTAGATGTGTTTATGAACGGACTTTCTGACAAACTTTTAGATGAGGTAGCCACCCGAGATCTCCCTAATGTGTTGGAAGAATTAATTACATATCTAGCACATATAGACGAACGTCTCAGACATAGACAAAACACCAGGGATAGACCTAGGCGTATGCCAGAACGCCTGGCATTAACGTTTCCTTCATCTGAGGAAACCTCTGTCGCTCCAGTAGAACCCATGCAACTGGGAGCCACACGGTTGTCTGAACCTGAGAGACAATATAGACGAAGGGAGGGACTTTGTATGTATTGTGGGAAAAGAGGACATACCCGCTTACACTGCCCAAGCCGGCCGGAAAACTCCAACGCCTAAGCCCTCAAGGAGGACAGGCCTTGGGTGTAACGTGTATGTCCTCCTTCCAAGATAGAAAAGAACTCAGGCTTCTTCTACCGATAACTATAGAATGGGAGAAAAAGTTAATAAATACTTCTGCGCTAATAGACTCGGGGGCAGCTGAGAACTTTATTGACCGTACTTTCGGCCAACACCACAACCTCCCATTTCGAGAAAGAACAACACCCTTGGCCGTTGAGGCCATAGATGGTAGACCATTATCCATTCCTTTTATCACTCAAGAATCCAAACCCTTAGTCTTGACTGTAGGTTCATTGCATAAAGAAACCATAATCTTACAGCAAATACCTTCTCCTACCTTTCCGATTATACTTGGGTTTCCTTGGCTTACCAAGCATAATCCTCTAATTAACTGGGAGAGAAAAGAATTAGTAAAATGGGGTGATTCTTGTTTTAAGGAGTGTATCAGTCGAGTTAAACCTATAGGACTCCTCAACGTTCCTACCATGGAACCATTAACCACTCAAGTACCCGAACCATATCGGGATCTCAAGGCAGTCTTTGAACAAAGGGAAGCAAACAAATTACCACCCCATCGTTCTTATGACTGCGCTATTGAATTGTTGCCTGGTACTATGCCCCCTAGGGGTACCGTGTATCCCCTCTCTGTAACAGAAAACAAAGTACTGGAAGAGTACATCACAGAAAATTTGAAGAAGGGTTTTATTACCAAATCATCCTCCCCGGCTGGTGCAGGGTTTTTTTTTGTTTCCAAAAAGGAAGGTGACCTAAGACCCTGCATCGATTATCGGGGATTAAACAAAATAACTATACGAAATGCGTATCCTATTCCGCTCATTACTGAGCTTTTTGATAGGTTAAAGGGTGCTACCATATTCACTAAACTAGACCTACGGGGAGCTTATAATTTAGTTCGTATTAAGAAGGGACATGAGTGGAAAACGGCCTTCAATACTCGCTATGGCCATTATCAATATAGGGTTATGCCCTTCGGTTTATGCAACGCTCCGGCAGTCTTTCAAGATTTTATAAACGATGTATTAAGGGACTATCTACAAAGGTTTGTTGTTGTTTATTTAGATGACATACTCATCTACTCTAAGAATATCAAGGAGCACCATAGGCATGTTAGAATAGTATTATCCAAATTATTAAAGAACGGACTCTACTGTAAATTAGAAAAATGTTTATTTGACGTGGAGAAGGTTAATTTCTTGGGTTACATAATTTCCGGTTCCGGCTTTCAAATGGAACCCAAAAAACTAGAAGCCATTTTAAATTGGCCCCTACCCGTTGGACTAAAAGCCATCCAACGTTTCCTGGGGTTTGCTAATTACTATAGAAAGTTTATCAGAGGATTTTCCTCTATTACCGCTCCTATTACCGCTATGACAAAAAAGAATAGAAGTCATACGGTGTGGAGTACTGAAGCTAAGGAAGCCTTTGAAAAATTGAAGCTAGCCTTTTCTTCAGCCCCGGTGTTAAGTCACCCTAATCCTTTGCGTCCTTTTTTGCTAGAAGTGGATGCTTCTGAGACAGGGATAGGAGCTGTACTCTCTCAGAGATCCTCGAATGACCAGCCCCTACATCCCTGTGGCTATTTTTCTAAAAAACTGACGGAAACAGAACGTAGATACGATATAGGGGATAGGGAATTGTTGGCTATCATTTCAGCACTCAAAGAATGGCGGCATCTATTAGAGGGGACATCTGAACCGATCATCATCTTCACTGATCACAAGAACCTCTCCTATTTTGGAGAAGCTAAAAGAATGACTGACAGGCAGATTCGTTGGTCTTTATTCCTAACACGTTTTAATTACTTAGTGACATACAGACCCGGTTCTAAGAATACAAAAGCAGATGCCTTATCTCGGCAACATGAACACATATCCCCACCAGTAACGCATTTATCTTCTATAATCCCTACTTCACAAATAGTGGCTACGGTACGTACTAAAATCTCTTCTAGCTTAATAGAAGTATTGTCTAAATTTCAAAACCACAACTCCCTGACTTTCCCTCAGGGAAAATGATACGTACCCTTCAATTATAGAAGACGAATCCTATCCTTGGTACACGACTCTAAGATTGCCGGTCATCCCGGTATCCATAAAACAGAAGCACTACTCGAAAAGCAATTCTGGTGGCCTTCTTACAAGAAGGACATTCGAGAATATGTCCTGGCCTGTAACATTTGTTCCTCTAGTAAGTCTCCTAAAAGTCGTCCTTTAGGCCTCCTCATGCCGTTGCCTATCCCGAAATGCCCTGGTCAAGTATCGCCATGGATTTCATAGTAGACCTGCCACCTTCAAAAAATCACCGGGTGATTCTAACTATCATCGATAGATTTTCCAAAATGACCCACCTAGTCCCTTTAATTAAACTTCCTTCATCCTCAGAACTGGCCACAATATTCATAAGGGAGGTGGTTCGTTTACATGGTATCCCTACAGTCATAGTCTCTGACAGAGGCTCACAGTTTATTTCCAGGTTTTGGAGGGCGTTTTGTGTTCAGTTAGGTATCAAACTTAACCACTCCTCTTCGTACCATCCCCAATCCAACGGAGTTACTGAGAGAATGAATCAGTCACTAGAGCAGTACCTCCGTTGCTTCATCTCCGATCACCAAGATGATTGGAAGGAGTTACTCCCTTGGGCTGAATTCGCCCACAATAACTGGGTTCACGAATCAACACAACATAGCCCCTTTTTTGTAAATTATGGCTTTGACCCTACTACTCTTCCGAGTTCTTTTTCATCCTCCGCTGTGCCTAGTGTTGACTATACTGTGAGGAATATGAAAGAAACTTGGTTAGGGGTCAAGCGTATCCTGACTCATAAGGCCGATGCTCAAAAACGCAAAGCGGACACCCGGCGCAAGAATGCTCCGAATTTTATAGTGGGAGATAGAGTGTGGTTGAGTACACGCAATATTAAATTACGAGTCCCATCTATGAAATTTGCTCCGCGTTTCATTGGTCCTTTTAGGATCCTCCAACGGATTAATCCAGTCTGTTATCGCCTGGATTTACCAGCTAATATGAGGATTCCCAATTCCTTTCATGTTTCTCTTCTGAAACCTTTGATTTGTAATCGCTTTACTCGTAAACCCAGGTCTCCTCGTTCTACTCTCATTGATGGCCAAAACGAATACGAGGTTAGGTCTATTTTAGACTCTCGGATCTCTAGAGGTCGGCTCCAGTATCTGTTGGATTGGAAGGGGTACGGTCCCGAGGAAAGGTCATGGGTTGATGCCTCGGACGTGCACGCGCCTCGCCTAGTCCGTTCCTTTGCTAGGCGTCGTTCTCGCGGGCCCTGTCCTGCCCGCCCTGGGGGCGGTCCTCGAGGGGGGGGTACTGTACGATACCTTACCTGGGTCCGCCGATCCCGCGCGGCAAGACAGCTTCCCCGGCTACTTCCGGGAGGCGGCACAGCCTCTCGGACGCTGCCCGCTCGCGGCAAAATCCGTTTTATGACGCGGCGCATGCGCGCCGACGTCATAATGATTTTGCCGCGAAAATTCAAACGCGGCCACGCTCCCGAACCTTTTGGGGGCGTGGCTTTAAAGTGACACACACATTAGTATAAAAGGGCATTCCTGTCCACACCTCAGTGCCCTAGTGTGGTTCTTGATTGTTCCCCTAGTGCTCTTTTACTGTTTTGCTGTTTTTCTGGTATTTTGACTCTTGGCTTTCGTTCTGACTATTCTCCTATCTGGCTCCCTGACTTTTGGCTTGGTTTTTTCGTATATCCCAATTTCCGTACTCCTTTGACCCTCGGCTTTTTCTTGACTATTCTTTGACGTTAAGTCCGGCCACCCTAAGGTCCGGTATACGTCCCTTTCAGGGTTACCATCTGTGTGAAGGGGTCACTATCGTGACATTCCCTGACCCATACACACATACACTGACTCATACATACACTCACTGACTCATATAAACAAACACACATGTATACATTGACTCATACACACACAATCACATACAAAATTGGCTGTGGTTGCTACCATTACTCGTAAATCTCAGCTGCATGGCTAGGTTCCACAGACTTAAGCCCAAAACTGGACTTTCTTGATGGCTAACCATTAAATATGTTATATCTAGTCCCAAACGCAGAGGGAAGTATATAGTCCATATACCTACATTTTAATGGCATGATACACAAATAAATACTCAGAAATGGATTTGACGTGGGTGTCTCTCCACCCTAGACCCCCTTGTGTCTTTTTATTCCCACCCATTCTCTATCTAAAATCCTATTCTATCTGTCCACTGTCTGTAACCCACTTTCTTTGCTGTCCACCCTCAAGTCACCGTCTGTCCAGCATTCTTTCACTGTCTGTCCAAACTCCCATTCTCTTTGTCCACTTCCCGTTTTTTCTCTCTTACTGGCCACCCCCTCCCCCAGCCATTCTCTGTCTGGCCACCCACCCCTCTTGTGGGTTCTTACTGCCTACTGCCTAACCTGTTTGTGCCTCCAAAACACTCTACACTCAGAGCAGGTTGAATCCCTTTACTAACTAAGCGCACACTCTGAATAATGTTGAAAACTGGACAAAATGCATATTGCTAATGTTGGAGTATAAAATTCCACTTTGCATATCAGTGAAGACTGGAAGGACTACAAATGCCTAACAGAGACAGGTGTCAAATCGTTCATAAACAGTTTGACAGTTTACTGTTAGACGGAGCCAGGTGTCTCCAAGCACCATAACCACTATGGCAATCTGAATGTATTCTGTTGTATTATATGATAGCTGTATGCAAATTATTATGGTCTGAATGTATTTTATTTTTCTTACACTTGTTTTTATGTGAGTGTTAGACTACTAGGGTAATATATGGACTTTTCACTGAAATATACAAAGTATAAAGTTATCATAGTGTGTAAAATACACTAGTATACACATGGGAGCCAGTCACTTTGTTTTAGTTCAGAGTGGTTTGGTGAATTGTAACTACTTTATTACATTCTATATCCCAGCATAACATCAGATGAATGTATCTGAACAACAATTACCTAACAAATTAGTTATCAGATGAATAGTTTAACCTTTTCATTGCCAGGGTTGTATGTACCACATTTCATACCAAAGACAACACTGTCATTCACTGATTAACCACAATTTGTGTTGTCTGGCCCCACCTCTTCTGCCCAAAGAACTGAGAAGTTTAGTTGCAAAATTTAATTTAATTTCCTGTCTCTGCTTCAAAACTTTTTCTGCACTCATGAAAATATGTCAAACCTCTTTTGGTCAAGAACGTGCACAAAGTAAGTACGCTTTTCAAAAATACTTTTCTGTTATTTGCACGCTATGTTATTGTCATTGTATTCTATTTGCTGTATATATCTAGATAAAAGTGTACTTCCTCCTTTAAAGATGTCTCATCTTTGAGACGATAACATTTTTATAAATGAATGCTTCGATAAAGGAATTAGAAAACTTATTTCAAAATTGCAGATTAGACGAACAGGCCATCTTATCTTGTGAATCTATATATATTTTTTTTTGTTCATTCCATAGTAACAAAAGAAAATAACATTATAATGTGGACAATAAAACCTTTTAGCAGTACATTGCAATTTCCTCTATCTTTGTAGTAAAATGTTTCTAAATAAGTCCTATTGTGTAGGGCAAGTTACTTTTCCAGCTGTCCCAAATTGCCTAAAATGCTGCAGTATTTTCTTTTACCCGTATATTAAGCTCAGGAAGGGTTGTGCATTACAGCATACGCAACAGTCTCATATAAATAATTGTGAAATTAAAGACAATTATTCTGGGTCTCATTCCCACATCAATACCCAGAATTCCTAGCTGTATTGTAAGCACCGTATTCCAAGGAATTATGTAGGAGATTGGTATACTGATTCGCCTGATATGTGTTAGTTGTACTTAGCAGTGTTTTGCTATTCTTTCCGTAGCAACAATATTGGGTGGCCAGTTACATTTTTACACACACTTACTTAACGTTTATTGTGTTTACTGAAAACACAGTCTCACCGTTGCTTTTTACATTCATAGCACACAGACATATAATCATTATCAGCACATTTCAATCACTTTAGATAATGTGGAACAGGATATGTTAGTTATTAGTACTTATATAAATTCACTAATTTAAGGTAATTCGGTGAACGCATTAGCAATGTAATATTTGGGTGTAAACATCTTTAGTCAAGTGGCACAGAACTTTTTTGCATTTCTGTCATGCTTGTTGGTGGTGTTTGGGAAACAATTGTATATGTTAAATTGGTAGCAAACTGGTAATATGCTCTCTTAATTAAAAAATGTATACCACACAACATCCTGAGATTTTTAATATGCAGGTCTACAGTTGATTACATATTCATCCAGAGCTGAGTGTGGCAGAAAATGGTTCCACATTTTTATTTTGCATCTAATAAATGTGGTGATATATGTTTGGTACTAAACATTAAACCTGCCCAAAAACATGGCTCTGTTAGTTTATCCTACCCAGGGTTTTTAGGAAGATTAACATTTTCTTAACCTTTAGTTATTTCCATTGTACCCCTGTGGCACTCTTTCTCTTTCGTAACCTATAAACAGTTGCATATGCCTACAGCAGGAAGTTCAACAATGCTTTATACCACAAAATGACAGTTTGCCCACATAACTGATGCTGAATGAAATAAATTTTTGTTGCTATTCTATTCACTTGTGAACAGTGAGTTGCATTGACCTGACAAATGATTAAAACATTTTAAATGAGATATTTTCACCTTATATTCACAGGTTATCAATTTACTTCAAGTTACTATTTAGTGAACACAAATGTTGATTGATTAGGTATTTCACATTCTCTGAACATTTTTATAATTGTACAATATGTTTTAAACGGCAATAAAGTGTCTAGCTTAAAGTGTACATCTTATAAATGTATCTCTCTCTTTATCTATCTATCTATCTATCTATCTATCTATCTATCTATCCATAAGCAGGCTATGTGCCCTCTTGGAGGAAAGACCCTCCATTTAAATTTGTCAACATCCCTATTTATTCAATATGTTACTAGCCTTCTTTTGGATAATCTGTAAATAGAATATTGCTCCCTTGGTGATCAATTTAAACTCTTCCTTTCTATAAAGAAATATTTATACTAGACTATCTGACCTACAATTTCTCATGAATCTCTCTAGTTTCCTGCTCTTTCATTAGCATTAGAATGTGGAACGTGAAAAAATGTATTTGCTGAACATGCAATCTATCACAGACTAAATATAAGCATCCTGACTATCTTTCTACATTATTTTTTCAAACTGTGTACCCAGTAATTTCAATGAGAAATTGGGTCAGGAGCTTACATGTTGAACTTTTCCCCCAAGGTAAACTACCATGGAAGGTATAAATTATTTTTTCAATAAAACAGCTATTATCAGCTATGATTCATTATGAATGAAACTGAATTGTACAAAGCCACACCTTTTTATCCGGCAAGTGCAACTGGGAGCCTCCATCTTTGCTACCTGTCAATCATTGTTGTAAGCTCTGAACTTTGCACTTAGCGGTCACCATAGATAAAGCATGAAAGTAAGTGGAGAAATTAAACAGTGTTTTGATTTCTCAACTATATTTAAAATACAATTTACTAAATCTTTCATATAAATTTAAAAGAAAGTGGAACATATCTGGTAAAAAGAGTTAAAGTACCACTGAAGTCACCCAGGCCAAATCATCTCAATGAAGTGGCTTGGTTGCAGTGGTCCTGTCAATTTAACAATTAAAGGCAAAACAGTGTAGTTTTGTAGAAACTGCAATGAATACCTTGAAAAGTTAAAAACACTTCCAATGGCTGTTACACTGACAGTAACTAGAGGTGTCTTTTGATAATTTAATTTATGATGTAAATTCCCCAAAAAAATGACAGCTGATTTTTTAAGCATGTTTTGTTGAAAACAAAACTTGTTAGGGTTAGTTTAAGACAACTATATGATGTAGGCCCAAACTCTCACTATTCAGTGTTGCTTAAAAAGGGTAACATTTGCAGTTAGTCTACTTAAAATAACTAAAAACCCAATTCAATACTTTTGAATAAACCTTTCAGATGGTTTAATATGTGTGGATAAAGATTTTGTTTCAAAATATTACAATATAAAAAATATATAATATATTTAAAAAAAACATCAGTATATCAAAAAATATCAAAATATATTATTTTTCAAAATATGAAATAATTTTAAATGTTATCCAAAAATATTAATCTGAGGTCCAAATATGCTTGGTTAGTCCATGTTTGCTAAGTAGTGTGCATTGGTAACTCAATTTCCAACTTCCAAACACAATAATTAAAAGAAATGCAGCTTCCCCTATGCATTTTGTGGGGAGATAGCAAAGGTTAATTAAAATGCCTAATTTTGGGTTTAGCCAGTGTCATGGCCATTGCATTTTCCCCAAAACATTACTTCTTACCAAGCCAGAAGACTTCCTAATCTTCATACCCCTAACAATCTCCATAACTTCTCTCTAAGATGTGAACCCCCTTAGACTCTCCTCTACTGCCTTAAGCCAACAAAAATACGTGGACATATATTCACATAAACAGGCACTTTAAAAGATTACCTGTAAAATAAAATAACCATACGTGCCAGAAATAACAATCCCTCCAATTTTATGCGTATTATCCTCTTTTTAAAATGTATTTATATTTAATGATCTTCATTGTACAATTCTTTAATTTGAAAAATTCCTGACTTGAAAAATTTTGTTTCATTGTATGCAAGGAAACTAATGCTTACTAAATAATCTGCTTGTAGATTGCCACATCCAGTTTGGGCTGTTAAGTTGCACACAATAGTAGACTTTATCATGCATCCCAGTAGTCCCACATTTGACAGGACTGTTCGATTTTTGGGTGCTATTCCACCGTGCCACCTTAGTTTCCTGGAGTCTCACTTTTGGGGACACCAGGAAAATGTCCCTAACAATAATAGCGTGGGCGCATCATAAGACGCTCTCACACTATGTTCAGGGCATAAGGATCCTGCAGGTAGCACTGAAACGCGTCAGCCCTCAGCGGGTTGGCTAAAATGATCAGTAGGTAGCTTGGTGTATATTCACAGCAAGCTAACTTGCCAGTACTGTTGACGGACACACTGCCTTTCTTGACGGACACCTCATTTTGGGTTTAGCCAGTGATCTGATCAAGTCTTTAGCCCACCCCTTCTCACCAGTGTCCTGATTCCCGATGTTGGGAGGTATGCTTTGTTAATTGTTAGGACTGCCAATGTTGGGAAGTATGCTTTGTTAATTGTTTGATGTCAGTGTCAACAGTCATTGGAAAATTGAAACAACCCGTTAAATGGGTAGATCCCATAATCACCACTAGTTTTCATACTAACAGATCTGACTTCTCTTTATTTTTTTATTATATTTTTATTTACAATTTAAAAATTTGGACAAATGAGCAGTACATTAGCAGTAAAGATCTCAAGTGTCAATTGTAAAAGATTTTCACAACAAATACATTCAGTTTTGGTCAACAATACAGTATATAGTGTAGGTCATGCCAGATTGTTGTTCAAGGTAATAAATTGCTTACTGTTCTTAGAAAAGCAGTTATCCCTTGAGTGCTCCTCCGGTTAAGGTTAGAAGTGCATCCCATTTAGTATATGGCTCCTCATGATAAACTCTCCAGTTATAATAAGGAACAATACAGACAATGGATAGAAATAAAGGTCATACATACAATAAAGCACATTATCAGCTTATGAGTGAAAAACAATGTATTAATGCTAAACTTAAGTACTATGTATTTGTAGGATGCATTTTATAAATACAAACACACAAAAAAGTAATACATATTTAACCCTTTAGCGCTGTTAAGGCGTTCTATGCTGTCCCGCTTTAATTGGGCTTTAAAGCCGTTGCGGCGGCATAGAACGCCATAACGGCTTTGAGCCCTGGAGCGCCCGGTATACTCACCTTACCCAGGGACGTATTAGCCGCGAGGCAAACAAGGCATTTGCCTTGGGCGGCATTTTTCATTGGTGACAAAAAGACAAGGGCATTCAGTCCAATGGTACATTTTATGTCACTTTTTATGTACTTACTTAAGAAACTACCCAAACCCCACACTATACCATGCCCAGGATCAAACCTTAAACCATATTAATCATTGTTGTTATATGTACATATATTTAGAAATTACATATCTGTTGTA
>OW240912.1:95783314-95794582 GCA_933207985.1 Pelobates cultripes | reverse complement strand
TGAGAGCATCAGCTGACACTTTCAACCAATCATTGCATGCTCTCCCAACCAGTCAGTCAATTGCTGCCTGGTATGGCAATCTTCCTATGGAGATTCCTGTGAAGCTGGAAGTCCTCATGCATAGCTTGAGGACGTCCAGTGTCGTTTAGACGACCAAAAGTCATCTAAGCACCCGGAAGTCACTCTAGTGGCTGTCTTGTAGAGAGCCATTAGAGGAGGACCTAACCCTGCAATGTAATTATTGCAGTTTCTCAATGAGCTGAAGTGGTTTGGGTGCCTACAGTGTCCCTTTAAGCATTAAAAAGATTTTTGCTATATCTTTAGATCTATTCATACTTATACTGAAAGTGAAGAATAGAAATGACCTAATAGTGATTAGCTAAATAGATTGACAGTGTACTCATGCTGTATGTTACCCCTGCTTTAGCTTTTTTTCTGGGTTACACCTGGAACTAAAGTTAAAAAAAACCTAATGGTTGTGGTTTACTGGTTTATAAGATATCATTAAGAATAATGTTCACTCTAAATGTATCTATGGAGACACTGTATGCTCAAAATGAACTCAAGTTATTTTGTAGTCACACAGGCTCAGTCCTAATCAAATCTTCCTACTCACTGGCCATTATTAGTTTTTCTTGGTTTTCTTTTTGGTCCCTTTTAAATGAGATCGAGGTTGAATCTTGAGCCACAATTCACTCAGCATTTTCACTGTTAAACCTGGCCAATCTGTTAGATACTTGTATGAGGGGGTCCAACTGACATCCAACTGACTGAATTGTAGAGTTAATCTCTAAACTTTTATTTAGGCACAAATAACAGATCTTGTAAAATTCTCCAACTTCTTTATATCCATACTTTGGCTATATTTTTAACTATATTGTATGCTATTTGAATTTTAAAGGGACACCAGAACCACTACAGCTTATAACATTTGTTCTGGTGAGTAGAATCATTCCCTTCAGCTTTTTGCTGTAAACACGGTCTTTTCAGAGAAAATGCAATGTTTACATTACAGCCTAGTGATAACTCCACTGGCTGCTAAAGCTGTTTCCGTGGGCTGTGCTGCAGAGTAAGCAGCACTGCCATTACGTGTCTCCACCTGCATTCAGACACTGTACTTTCCTCATAGAGATGTATTGATTCAATTCATCTCTATGAGAATATGCTGATTGGCCAAGGCTGTGTTTGACTTGTGCTGGCTCTGCCCCGATCTGTCTTTCCTATGGGGAAGCATTGTGATTGGTTCAGACCACCACTGTGGATGATGTCAGCAGACAGGGGCAGGTCTGAGGCAGACAGGGGCAGAGCCAGCAGCTGCAGACTTGAATACAAGTAAGATATTTAGGGAGGCCAGGGAGGTCAGAGTGGCTGGGGGAGGGTGGGATTGATGGTGGTTTTTACACTATAGGGTCACGAATACATGTTTGTGTTTCTCACCCTATAGTGTTCCTTTAAGTTCTCTGAATTTAACCTACACAGTAATAGTCCAGTTGGATTGCTGTTATGTTCCTTTTAGCCAGTAGCTAGCAAAAATGTAACATGGGTATACAAAATGTCAATGTCAGTTGAGAGAGTGTAATGATGTGTTGCAGTTGTCTGTTGCCTAAGGCCAGAAAAGGAGGTTAAAGGAACACTCCAGGCTCCAAAACAATTCAATTTAATCTAAATGAAGTTGTTATGGTGCCAGGAGGTCTCCAGGTGGATTCTTACCTTCAGGAGTTACACCATTTTTGAACGGTTTAACCCTGAAGTTGCCTACAGTGCTGATCTCAGCTCCCCCTCCAGCACCATCTGGCTTCTGAAATTTCAGATTAAGGAAGTATGGAGTGCCACTGGACAGGGGCACCGCTGATTGGCAGTCAGCTGACGCTCTCAGCCAATCAGTGATACCCCATTCAGCAAACTGGCTTGGAAAATGTAAGTTTCTTTTCAAGCCTGTTTTGTGAATTGGAAATCACTGATTGGAGTTGGGGAAGCCTGGGCTAGAGGTTGAGCTGAGTTCAGCGCCGGAGGCAGCTTCCGGCTAAAATGTGCCCGGGGATCTCTTGACACCATAACAGCTTCATTTCGATTAGGTTGTTATAATACCTAAACTATCCCTTTAAGATAAGCATGACAGCCTCCTGGCACCATAACCACTTTAATAAATTATAGTGGAAATCATTAATGGATTGCCTCTTATCTATACTAGTTGTAAAAAATAGTACAACAATCAAAGTTCCTTATCTTTTTTAGAATTGTTAAAGTTGCTACTTTATTGCACTGGATCATAACTATCATTTTAAATGTCATAAAAGTACAGTAGCGTTATACAAATGTCAATGCAACAAACTGTTTGATGCATTTTTTTTTGTTATCTCTCTTAGGTAGTATGACAGAGTTAAAAAAAAATGTATATCTTTTTTTTATTTTGGTTTTTAAATGTTTTAAAACTGCAGGCACATTAACCAATAGGAAACTGCTTACAAAAGCAATATTTTGCAAATATGCTTAGAAGTTACATGCTTGTACTTCTGTTCAAAATTTATTCATAAGATAAAAAGATTAGGGAAAAACCGCAGCGATGTGAACACACGTTGCAAGTACTACATCAAGTAATGTAACTAGTGGCTGAATATTTTAAATCCTACACTTCTAACCACGCTTAAATGTTACTCACTATATATACAAAATATTATAGTCAACACTCAACTGATATGGGTTCATTTAGTGAGACATGAAAGGAAAAGCAATAAGGTGCTATAAGAGAAAGACCTGTTCTCTCACCAGGTATATAAATGTCGTAGAATACAAATAATTACCAAGCACACTAATGATTTTAGTACAAGGATAGTTTTTTTTTTTTTTTTTAATATATGTTCAATGCCAAAGTGCAAATGTGCAAAACAGAAGTACAAAGAAAAAACATCAAATGTACAAAACTGCATGCATGGTAATAAAATGCTTAAGATATGGAGGTGGTGCTAAACGCGGAGCTGCATGGAAGTGCACTGATCAGCTCCCACAAACTCAAACAGGCAATCCACTAATACCGGAGAGAATCCAATACGATGGGGATCCCCAAGAGGCACACGAACTCCCACAATGCATCAAGGAAGACCCCAGCGGGTAAATCCAGCTCCGGAGTGAGCTGCAGACTGAAGAGAGAGGGCACCCACTGGACCACCAGGGAAGGTATTTAAACCTCCTCATTACCCCCTGTCACTCACTGCCCCCCATCAGTCACTGCCCCCCCGCCCTCCTTCTACCCCCTGTCACACACTGCACCCCACCCAACCCCTGTCACTGCCCCCTGCCCCTCTACCCCCCTCTAGCCCCTGCCACTGACCCTCTACTCCCCTAACCGCTTTCACTACCCCTCTACCCCCAACCTCTGTCATTGCCCCTCTACCCCCCTAACCCCTGTCACTAACTGTCTATCCCGCTACCTCCTGTCACTGCCCCCTTCATACAGACATACATTGATACTGACATATATACATACATACTGACAGACATACATGCATGCATACAGACACACACGCATAGCTAATTTTTCAGCCACCCTCCTGTTCTTACCTTTTTTTTGCAGGAGGGGGGCTCTCCCTCTTCATTGGCTTCCACGCTGGCTCTCCTCCCACACCGAGTGAGCTGGGAGGAAGTGACCACTTTCTCCCAGCAGCATTTGCTGCGGCTGCTTTTTTTTTTAAAAGGGGTTCGGGCGCGCTATAACACGGCCACATCGCTGACCGGGCCCCTGAAGATATAGGGCCCATCGGGTGGCCCTAAGTGCGTGGGCACCTGCAACTGCACCGGTTATGTGTCTGTTTTTGTCAGTATGTCTGCCAGTGTGTGTGTGTGTCTGTCAGTATGCCAGTCAGTGGATGTTTCTGTGTGTGTCAGTATGTCTGTCAGTGTGTGTATGTGTCAGTATGTCTGTTAGTGTGTGTGTCAGCATGTCTGTCAGTGTGTATGTGTGTGTGTGTGTCAGTATATGTGTTCATGTGTCAGTATGTCTGTCAGTATATGTGTGTGTCCGTATGTCTGTCTGTGTGTGTGTGTCTGCATGTTTGTGTGTGTCAATATATCTGTCAGTCAATATATGTGTGTCAGTATGTTTGTCTGTGTTTGTATGTATCAGTATGTCTGTCAGTGTATATTTTTGTGTAAGTATGTCTTGCACCTCTCTACTTTAGTTCCCCCACTGCGTTAGGGTGAAATGTGTGATTGCACGCCAGGATGTTGGGGCTAGTGGGGGGGCAGGGTGCAGGGGGCCCAAGAAAATGCTTTGCCCAGTGTCCTATTACCATCATAGATGGCTCTGCAGAGCCCTAAAGTACTTGCTCCAGTACTTCACGTGTAAAGAGTAAGTCCTCTTTTTTCATTTTACAAAAAGTGCAGATTTCAACAGAAATTGGCACTTTTATAAATCAACATTTTTATGCCCCCTGGCTGTCAATCTGACAACTGTTCCTGTTACTTCCTAGTTGATTAGCTCAGTTGAATTCAAGAGACATGCAATTGGAAAAAATACTTCTCACTGAGCTGCACTGCTGAGCTGAAAATGCTGTTTTCAGTTTAACACATTTATTTCAGTGAACACTGTAGACCCCTAATGTATCTGCTGTAGTGCTCTATTGCTAGAAAGTGTCATTCTGTGATGTCTGTGATTGGGCAGCCACAGGAAGTCTCTAATGGGGAAGCAGGGAAAGGTTTGTAAAGGCTGCAGACATGAGATCTGGAGCTTTTGCAAGCAGTTTTTTAGATTAACCATCAATGAAAAATGCCTAATTAATTGCATGAATGGTTTTATTGGGGGCATAACTACTAAATAGTGATTTTGTTTCCTATTTTTTTAAATTTAGTTACTTTAACTCAAGGTATAGGGTCCAACATGATGGTATTATGTCCTGATTGTTGGTCTATAAAGTAGAATTTACCTAAACTTTACATGGTACCTGGCAGTGGCATACATAACGGGGTCGCAGGGGGCCCAGCTGCCCTGCGACCCGATATGTATGCCTATGTGGCCAGCCTCTTCTCCTGGGGGGCCCAGGAGCTGGCCACCTCAGTGCCCCCCGAGGCTGGCCCTGGTGTCACCGGGCGGGCTGGCGGAGCGCTCGAGGGAGTCTCTCCCCTTAGCGCTCTCTGCCCAGCTCCCTCACGCACCGCACTGATGCTGGAGCCGGAATATGATGTCATATTCCGGCTCCGGCATCAGTAAGTGGCGCGCAAGGGAGCTGGGCAGAGAGCATCCAGGGGAGAGTGCTCACTCGTGTGCCCGCCAGCCTGACAGACAGCCAGCCAGCCCGGTGACCGGCCACCCAGCTGCACCACTGGACCCCATGGAATCCCCTCAGCTCTCCCAAAGGTAAGGAGGCTGGGGATTACATATTAAAGAAAAATGTGTGTGTGTGTGTGTGTGTTAGTTTTTGTGTCCATGTGTGTGTTACTGTGTGTGTCTGCTAGTGAGTGTCAGTGAGTGTGTTAGTTTGTGTGTCAGTGAGTGTGTGTGTGTCAGTGAGTGTGTTACTGTGTGTGTCTGTTACTGAGTGTGTTAGTTTGTGTGAGTCTGTTTGATGTCTGTTAGTGAGTGTGTGTTTGTCAGTGAGAGTGTATGTTTTGTAAGTGAGTGTGTATGTGTGTCTGTCTGTCAGTGAGTGTGTATGTATGTATGTCGCTGAGTGTGTCTGTCAGTAAATGTGTGTGTCTGTTAGCTAGTGTGTATGCGTCTGTTCGTGAGAGTGTGTGTGTGTGTTTAAAACCCCTTCAGCGCTTACCTTTCTCCAGCGCCGGACTTCCTTGGCACTGGGGATCTCTCCACCCCGATCCGCCTCTCAGCTCCTAATGCGCATGCGCGGCAAGAGCCGCACTCACATTTAAACCGCCCATTACTCAATGCTTTCCTATGGACGTCCAGTGTCTTCTCACTGTGATTTTCACAGTGAAAATCGTGGAAGCGCCTCTAGCGGCTGTCAGTGAGACAGCCACTAGAGCCTGGATTAACCCTCAGTGAAACATAGCAGGGACCTGGCACCCAGACCACTTCATTGAGCTGATGTGATCTGAGTGTCTGTAGTGGTCCTTAAAGTGTGTGTGTATCTGCATGCACTGGCTAGGTTCCCGCCGCCATGTGTTCCGGCCCGCGCAGAGTAAGCGCGGGGCAGGGGGGGACACGGATCAATTTTCGCACCGGGGCCCCATGGGTCGTGTGTACGCCAATGGTACCTGGTAAATATATATACAAATAGATATTTCTGATACATGTCTATTCTGTGATCATTTGATGATTAAGCAACATGTGTCTGATACAATCAAAGTATCATTCAAATTTAGACTTTCCCTTTTTTACAGTCTTGTGACTCATGTAAGCAAATGATATTAGGTTAAGAATGTGACTGATACAATGTGCCTGCTGAAGAATGTGTCATAAAACTGAAATTAAGCATGATGTGACACAAATTAAAAAAGGTGTGCATATAACCCTAGTAAAGCTTTTTAGCATGGGAAACTGTTACAGAGGTGTGAGGGCATTCCTGTGATATAGCGGGATATACTGGCACATGTGGTGGGGCCTCTCTCAAGTTAACTCTTTTTTGGATGGAAATTAGAACTCTCCTTTCTAGAGTCTTTCATAGAACAACAGACCTGGACCTCTGGTCCTGCCTCCTATCAAGACTATAGACAGTTTAACTTATCTCCAACAAAACCAACATACATTTTCTTATGAATGGGGAACATCAGTGGACCATTCTAGGTCAATCAGCAGTGCAAGATGCTTGAAGTCCAGTGTGAAGTTTCCACAGTCTGTGTTGATTTGGGGAGCCATGTCATCTGCTGGTGTTGGTCCACTGTGCTTCATTAAGTCCAGGGTCAACGCAGCCATCTACCAGGATATTTTGGAGCACTTCATGCTTCCTTCCGCAGACGAGCTTTATGGGGATGCTAACTTCATTTTCCAGCAGGACTTGGCACCTGCCCACACTGCCAAAAGCACCAAAGCCTGGTTTAATGACCGTGGGATTACTGTGCTTAATTGGCAAGCAAACTCGCCTGACCTGAACCCTATAGAGAATCTATGGGGCATTTCCAAGAATAAGGTGAGAGACATTAGACCGAACAATACAGAAGAGCTGAAGGCCGCTATTGAAGCATCCTGGTCTTCCACAGCACCTCAGCAGTGCCACAGGCTGATAGCTTCCATGCCACGCCGCATTGAGGCAGTAATTGCTGCAAAAGGGGCCCAAACAAAGCACTGAGTCAATATGCATGCTTATACTTTGCAGAGGTCCGATATTGTTCTATGTACACTCCTTGCTTTATTGATTGCATGTAATATTCTAATTTACTGAGATTTGGGGTTTTCATGAGCTGTCATGGCACTTATGACAAATCACGGCTTGAACTATCTTGCTTTGCATGTAATGCGTCTATCTCATATATTAGTTTCCCCTTTTACGTTCCATTACTGAAATAAATGAACTTTTGCACAATATTCTATTTTTTCGAGTATCACCTGTATATTAGGGCATGTCTTTTTCAGATATTTTTCTTATGCAAAAAAAGTATATTAGCTGACTCAACATGAGCTGACAATGTTTTATTTTTCAGCCAATAAACATCATATGTAATATGGATACAGGTGTAGATCTACAGGAAAAAAATATATAGTGTAATATAATTAAGGAACATAAACCGTGCTGCTTGAAATGCACTCAGGAGATGGATATGGTTACAGTACCTCTGTGTACCTCCCCCAAATTCCTGGGGGGACTAGCCCTTAATACCTCTGCCCTGTCCTGTTTCCTCTATGCCAGGAACAAGTGTGTCAGGACTCAGGATTGGTATCAGGTATTGAATATTTATTTCTGATCATTAAAAATAAAATATTAATAAAAAATTAAATGCCAAGGTTTAACACGGTTTGTCCTAGTACTGGAAACCACTGAAAAAATATAACTTAAAAGTATAAACAATGCAGTTTAAAAACACTCCCAAACAAGTAGGTAAAATAGACCACGACAATTGCAATTCCACCATTACTTCTCTTTTTGCATGCATGTTCATGACTCATGTGACCAGTGCCTGCTTCCCCCCTGCTATAACTACAAATACATATTTTTTTTAAATTTTAATGCTTTTGTCTATCGGTTCACAAAATATATATATATATATATACACAATCGACCTCTGTACAAAGTTGTTGCTGATGGCCGCATTGATGTTTATTGTATCACAGCCTGTAAATTTTTAATGGATTTTCAATCTGTACTTAAAATATTGATCATTAAATATATAAATATATGTTTTGATTGCAGGTTTATGACATTTGATCTCGATATATAGACATGTATGACATTTCTGAAATATCCTATTAGAGAAATCAACAAAGTTAACACAAATGTAAGGATTGGTTGACTCTCTAAGCAATACAGCTTTATGTGGTTATCCTATCAAAACTGTATAGACGCCATCTCCTGTTTTTTCTCAAACTTTTTTTTACAGTGGTTTGATAAAAAAAAAAGAACTTTCAGTAGCTTCATAGCTCCCTGCCAAGCCAATTCGACAATCTGGAAACTACACTTTGCATTACAAATATCAGTCCTATGCAATCAGGATGAGGCCATGGCTTGTATCAAGAAGTCACTTTTTATGTAAATATAGATTTAGATGACTAACTATTACTAACTTAATCGAGTAAATACTACAATTCAAATTGGACATATAAAAATACACAAAAGTGTATATTGGGGTCTTTAGGATAACCTTATATCACACAGAGAATAATATCATGGTCTCCCAGTTCTTATAAATAAACCACTAACTCTGACAGCAACAATTATTCCATGATAATGAGCACGTAGATCATATATATTTACCATTCTTGAGAATTCTATGATTGCGTGCTTTTGTGCATTGAGTTGCCTCAACATGACTGACTGATTTGTTATTTGCATTAATGAACAGGTGTATATTTGTAACTAATGAATGGTCAATGAGTGGATCATCAAGCCCCATTGCCCAGTGTTTTAAGACTTCCCTTGTAATTATTGGGGTTCACTTCACCCATCATGAATTTACCAGGAGAGAAAGTCTCTCAACTCCTTAAGAGTTCATGACAAGGTTTCACAGACTCTATAAATGTCTTATTTTGCTCTTTTAGTACCACAGATGAGATCAGTACATTGCACTTCTCTTTACTATGGCACAGAATGGGTTTAATTTCATGCTGGTGAACATGCCCAGTCGAATTAGCCTAGTAATATGGATCATGTGCTTACTGTGCTTCATCTCACTGACAAGGCCCAAAGAGGGCTTAAACAATATTCTGGGGCTGTTGTATCTCACGTGCAGATGGAACTTACTGGGGCCGCCACCAGAAATTTTGGGGCCCCTGACAAAGCTCTGGGCCCCCAACTCCACCCCCTTCCCCCCCCACCCCCCCGGCCTGCCCTGTGAATACAGGATGTTTGTGTAGTGGATGTAGTGGATGCTGTGTGTACAGTTAATGCAGAGTGTGTGTCAGTGTAGTGAATGCAGAGTGTGTGTCAGTGGAGTGGATGCAGAGTGTGTGTCAGTGTAGTGGAAGCAGAGTGTGTGTTAGTGTAATGAATGCAGTGTGTGTGTTAGTGTAATGAATGCAGTGTGTGTGTTAGTGCAGTGAATGCAGCGTCTGTGTTAGTGTAATGAATGCAGAGCGTGTGTTAGTGCAGTGTGGGTGTTAGTGCAGTGAATGCAGCGTCTGTGTTAGTGTAATGAATGCAGAGCGTGTGTTAGTGCAGTGTGGGTGTTAGTGTAATGAATGCAGTGTGTGTGATGGTGTAGTGAATGCAGAGAGTGTGTCAGTGTAGTGAATGCAGAGTGTGTGTTAGTGTAATGAATGCAGAGTGTGTGTCAGTGTAGTGAATGCAGAGTGTGTGTTAGTGTAGTAAGTGCTGAGTGTGTGTTAGTGTAATGAATGCAGAGTGTGTGATGGTGTAGTGAATGCAGAGAGTGTGTCAGTGTAGTGAATGCAGTGTGTGTCAGTGTAGTGGATGCAGAGTATGTGTCAGTGTAGTGAATGCAGTGTGTGTGTTAGTGCAGTGAATGCAGTGTGTGTTAGTGTAATGAATGCAGAGTGTGTGTCAGTGTAGTGAATGCAGAGTGTGTGTCAGTGTAGTGAATGCAGAGTGTGTGTCAGTGTAGTAGAATGCAATGTGTGTGTCAGGTAGTGAATGCAGAGTGTGTGTCAGTGTAGTGGATGCAGAGTGTGTGTCAGTGTAGTGAATGCAGTGTGTGTGTTAGTGCAGTGAATGCAGTGTGTGTTAATGTAATGAATGCAGAGTGTGTGTCAGTGTAGTGAATGCAGAGTGTGTGTCACTGTAATTAATGCAGAGTGTGTGTCAGTGTAGTGAATGCAGTGTGTGTCAGTGTAGTGAATGCAGTGTGTGTGTCAGTGTAGTGAATGCAGAGTGTGTGTCAGTGTAATGAATGCAGTGTGTGTGTTGGTGTAGTGGATGCAGAGTGTGTGTCAGTGTAGTGAATGCAGAGTGTGTGTCAGTGTAATGAATGCAGAGTGTTTGTCAGTGTAGTGAATGCAGAGTGTGTGTCAGTGTAGTGATGCAGTGTGTGTGTCAGTGTAGTGAATGCAGAGTGTGTGTCAGTGTAATGAATGCAGAGTGTGTGTCAGTGTAGTGAATGCAGAGTGTGTGTCAGTGTAGTGAATGCAGTGTGTGTGTCAGTGTAGTGAATGCAGAGTGTGTGTCAGTGTAGTGGATGCAGAGTGTCTGTCAGTGTAGTGAATGCAGAGTTTGTGTTAGTGCAGTGAATGCAGTGCGTGTGTTAGTATAACGAATGCAGAGTGTGTGTGTGTTTACTAGTGTATGCATGTAATGTAATTTAAGATATTCCCCCCTCCCTGTTTCTTACCTGGTTCAGGGAGGGGGGGAGATTCCATCCCTAGTGGTCTGGTGGCATGGTATTTGCAGAGGGGGCCCTGCGGACTGCAGGAGCACTTTACAGATCTTCCCTCTCTCTAACTGGTAACCCATGGCAACGCTCTAATGGCCGCACATCCCGCGGGAGTTAGAGAAGTTAGTAAAGTGCTCCTGCAGTCTGCGGGGCCCCCTCTGCAAATACCATGCCACCGGACCACTAGGGATGGAATCTATGGATCATCGCTATATATATGTGCAGAGAGTAATTGTGGGGCCCTGGACTGCCAAAGCAGTCCGGGCCTCCCAGGACCGCCGGGCCCGTAACAACCGTCATGGTTGTCACCCCCTGATGGTGGCCCTGATTGTGAGTCTG
>OW240912.1:95768931-95781295 GCA_933207985.1 Pelobates cultripes | reverse complement strand
CAAATGGACTTTTTGGATCTCCGCATCTTTATTGAAAACAATAAGTTGGGTTATACTTTGTATGCCAAAAAAACGGATCGCAATACCTTACTCCATGCTACTAGCCATCATCCTCCCAATTTGATAAAATCTCTCCCGGTGTCACAATTTGTGAGGGTATTGAGAAATAATTCGGATTTTAATAAAGCTGCGATACAGGTGCAAGAAATGTTTGAGAAATTCACCCAGCGGGGATATTCTAAATATACTCTGGAAAAAGCATATTCCAAGGCAGTACATCTATACACTGAAAGTTCTAGTACCAAGAATAAATTGAATAGATTAATTTTTCCACAAACTTTTCACTCACAATCTCGAGACTTGTCTAAAAAGATTCGGGATGATTGGGAGCTAATCAAAAAAGATAAGACATTACCGGAAATATTTCAACAAAATCCTATGATTAGCTATAGGAGAAATAGGAATTTAAGAGACTATTTGGTACATACTGATATATTGGCATCTAGACGTGTTACTTTTCAGAATCCTGGCTGCTTTCGCTGTTTGAAATGCACGGCTTGTAACAATATGACACCTGGAAAATCATTTTTTCACCCGCATTCAGGGAAAGAATATAAGATACGACAGCGGATTACTTGTACTACCACACATGTTGTTTATCGGATTCTATGCCCATGTGGCCTTATGTATATTGGGAAAACCTCGAATGATTTAAGGCAACGAATGACGGGACACAGATCGACGATTAGAATGGCATTATCAAGTGGTGTTGCATCTACCCCTATATCTAAACATTTTCTTGATAAGGGACATACATTGCCAACTTTAAAATTCATGGGTATTGAGCATGTCCCGGTTCCCTTAAGGGGAGGGGATAGAAATAGGCTTCTCCTTCAAAGGGAAGCCTTTTGGATTTTCACACTTGGAACTATGCATCCAGGAGGACTAAATGAGATCAACCCTCTTAATTGCTTTATTTCTGAAAGATAGAATTGATCTTTTGCTATTTTGATTTATAATGCTAGTATCTGCTCGCTAGATTGGTTATAGCTGTTTATCTTGTTATCTCTGTTTGCTACATATGCCTTGAATTTGGTGTATTCAGAATCTGACACTTTGTTTCAATTTTTTCTGATATGACTATGTATATTTGTAGACTTCTCTCTTCTCGGAATTCCTTCACAGGATTTAGCCACCCTAGTTGAAGTTTGTATATATGTATATAGTATTTAGACATTTAGTAGATCGGTACCTTGGGTGGCGTTCCTGTTTTTCTATATACATCCTGGTTTTTATATGGCATCTGAGTTGTTGGATTTGTTCCACCTCGGCTGTCTGTGCACTGTACTGTCATTTTATGATATATGTTTTTTTATTGGTTTATATTTCACTGGTTTATTTATCTCTCTTGGGACTAATGCCCTTTCAACTTTCACATTTCACCTATGACGTCATTTTGCTCTCTGTTTACTCTCCAATCAGAATCTATTACCACCATATTTAAACTTTCACATTTCCCGCTTTTCACTGTCTTGATAAAAGTCCTTCGTGGACTGAAACGTCGACTAGATCATGTTGTATTACTACACGTTTTTGCAATAAATTTAATGTCATTTTTCTAAAAAGAAGACCTCTGGAGTGCACTCGTTTTTCTTCGATATATATATATATATATATATATATATATAAAAATAACTTATTTTACACATGTAAATAATTTAATTTTTTTTTTTTTACTTTCCCACCAGCAAGGGGACTGTGATATTTCAGACAGTCCCCCTGCTGGCAGATCCATGGCCAGCTATAGGGGGCCATATTCGCCGGGGGAGGGCTGCCTGGGCGGTCAGGCAGCCCTCCCGAAGAGGATCGCGGCAGAGGTGAGTAAATTGGAGCTCCCCAGGGCTTAAGCCGTTTAAAGCCCTTTAAAGCCGCGATGGCATAGAACGCCGTAACGGTGTTAAGGGGTTAAGTTCACTGTTCAGACAAAAGGCAGTGTTTACATTGCTGCCTGGTGACACCTCTAATGACAAGTCACACAGACAGCCTCTAGAGGTGCTTTCCGGTTCAGTGCTTCACACTGTGCAGCACCTACGTTAATGTTCCCTATAGGGATGCATTGATTCATGGCATCACTATGAGGAGACGTTGATTGGTGCAGTGGCATGTTGCCGTGCATGTGCAATAGTCTCCCAATGCTTCCTATTGGATTGGCTGAGATCATCAAGATTGATGATCTCAGCCATGGAGGTTTGGCCAGCCACGGCATCACCAGCACAGCGTGGAAAAAAGGTGAGAAAAACACCTTCCCCATGAGATTGGAGGGGAACAGGTAATTTAAAACATACATACACACACTCACTGACCGACAGACACTAACACACACACATTCACTCACTCACAAATTATTATTTTATTTTTTTAAATCCACCCACCCTCCCTATTTTTGGGAGAGCTGGGGTGGATCAGCTTTCCCTGTGGTCCAGTGGGGCTTCTGTCATTTCCCTCTCACGGTTTAGCGAGCCAGGGGCCAGAGTGACATCATACTCCGGCTCCTGGCATTACTGCAAACTGCACAAGGGGGCAGAGCAGGGAGATTACAGCTCCCTCCCACACCGCCGCAGTAAGTCAGCCGCCTTCCTCCCTCAAAGCTCCATTACCCGGCCGCCCGCCTCCCTCAGCTCTCCATTACCAGACTGCCCGCCTGCCTCCCTCCCTCAGCTCTCCATTACCTGGCTGCCCAGCTCCCTCTCTTAGCTCTCCATTATCCACCCGCCTGCCTCACTCCATGAGATAGAATGCCGGCTGACCACCTCCCCCCTCCAGCTCTCCATGAGCTGTCCGCCTACCTCAGCCCTCTGTGAGCTGACTGCCCACCTGTGCTCTCAGGCAGCCACCCACCTGGGGGGGTGGAACAGGCTCACAAATCCCATGGCAACCTGACGTCTGGGATTTGTTGAGCCCTGCCTTAAAGGTTTTTTTTTTTTTTTTTTTTTTTTTTTTAAATAAGCCTTCAAATGGCTTTAAAATGCTGAAAACCCCACTATAAAAGTCTGACAATACAAAAAGGTTTATAACTTATCAAATGAGCGTGGAATTAATCTACACTTCACCCAAGGTTTATGCTCTGCAGAATTTGTACCTTTTAATTTTTACTAAAGGCAGTAGAAACAATAAATCGGTATATCCTGCTCCAAATCTTCCTCTTTACCTGACTGCTAGCCACTAGAGGTGGAGTTAACCCTCAAAAACTGCACTAATTACCATTGCAGTGTTAAGGGAACAGGGACACTGCACCAAACCACTTCAATGAGCTGAAAGGGTCTAGGTGCCTATAGCGTCCATTTAATTAAAAACCTAACAGAACTCTTTTATGATGTAACATGTCTTCCAACTACTTGCTGACAGGTCGCAACTTTCCTCTGATTCTTCACACATGCATGCTTATACAATGATGAAGACTTCAGGGCACCTGCCTTCTCATATGGCAGCTCCATCAGTCGACTCAAATGCGTAAAGCACACAGATCCGAAAACAGCTCTTCAACCAATTTCAACATCTGCCAGCTAAGGTATCAGATTTTCCATAGACATTGAGCCAGTAAGCTCTGCAGTAATCAGGTGGTCCATCCGTGCCACTCTTTAGGTCCACTGAACAGGCTTAAAGGAGTTTGTCTAACACATACTGCTTATATGCTTTACCAGTTTCCCGTCATTTTGCTGCTCACGACCTGTGAGCCAGGCCAGCTCCAGTCTCCTAGCAACAGCACTGTCATCTACATGCCTGTGGAATTTATTAGTGGCAGCTGGAGGACGCCACGTGGGACGATAACTCCAACGTACGTAAAATAAAAAAATAAAAAAAAAAAAAACTGTTTTTAAAGTACAGTGCTAAATAAATACTGCATTTTCTTAATACCAACGCTTATTAAAAAATATATTACATACAATATAACATGATGATGACAGTATTGAGGGAGCTAACGCCATCTTGAGGTTCAGAAAACGTTTATAAATCACTTGATCTTTGTTCGCATGGTTTGCTATGATGTCTCCAATATCCTGCAATGCTAATAGTTTCCCATAATACATAGTTCACCATTATGTATTTATGTACCATTAAAGGAATACAATAATGCAACTGATCACTGTTTTCATGCACCTTTTCCCCACTCTGTGCTGGTTAAATCAATGCCTTTCTATGAGGTTACCATACGACGTGCTCTAGTTTTACTTGCCACTAGAGGAGGAGTTAAAGGGATCCTATAGTGCCAGGAAAACAAACCCATTTTCTTGGCACTATAGGCTCCTGGAGTGCCCCCCTCCCGTGGGGCTGAAGGGGTTAAAACACTTACCTGAATCCAAAACCCCTTCAGCCACTTACCTGAATCCAGTGCCGATGTCCCTCGGCACTGTCAGGCTTCGCCCACACGCCCCGCATTAGGGAATGCATTATTCAACGATTTCCTATGTGGAAAATCTGATGCTGAAGGTCTGTGAGGACGCCCAGCGTCAGATAACGGACCAAAAGTCTGTTTCAATTCCGTAAGCCCTCTAGTGGCTGTCTGTTAGACAGCCACAGAGGGCAGACTTAGAGTTTCAATGTAAACATTGCAGTTCCCTGGAACTGCAATGTTTTACATTGCAGCACTAAGTGCAAAAGGGTCACAGCACCCAGACTACTTCAATTAGCTGGGTGGTCTGGGTGTCTACAGTGTCCCTTTAACCGTACAATGTAAATAAGTAATTCTCAATAAATGTAAATAAATAATTCTCAAAAAGTGCAATGTTTTAAAATTACAAGGTTAAAGGGACACCCAAGACTTTTAAAGCACTTTAGCTTACTGAAAAGCTTTATGTGTGAAGAGTGTGCCCACTTTTTAATTTTGCAAAAAGTGTAGCTTTCAAAAGAAATCAACACTTTTATAAATTAAAACGGTAACACCCACTTTACTTTCAAGCAGACAACAGGTTATTTTACTTCCTGGTTTGGTTAGCTCAGTGGAGCTAAACTAACAAGGCAGCAATTGCTCAGAGCACCTGTTTAGCAAACATTTCTCATTAACCCCTTAAGGAAACAACTTCTAGAATAAAAGGGAATCATGACGGAATATTTATGTCATGTGTCCTTAAGGGGTTAAAAGAGCACTATAGTGCAAGGAAAACAAACTTGTTTCCTGGCACTATAGGGTCATTAGGTCCCCCCCACCCTCAGAGCCCCCTCCCGCTGGGTTAAAGGAGTTAAAACCCCTTAAGTCACTTAGGCAAGAGCCACACGCGCATTCAAACTGCCCATAGGAAAGCATTACTCAATGCGTTCCTATGGACGTCCAGCATCTTCTCACTGTGATTTGCACAGGGAGAATCGCGAAAGCGCCTCTAGCGGCTGTCAGAAAGACAGCCACTAGAGGCTTGATTAACTCTCAGTGAAACATAGATGTTTCTCTGAAACTGCCATGTTTTCAGCTGCAGGGTTAAAACTAGAGGGACCTGGCACCCAGACCACTTCATTGAGCTGAAGTGGTCTGTTTGCCTATAGTGGTCCTTTAACCCCTTAAGGACACATGACATGTGTGACATGTCATGATTTCCTTTTATTCCAGAAGTTTGGTCCTTAAGGGGTTAAGCTACATTGGGAAGTCTGTGACTAGACTGCAACAGTAAGTCTGTGCAGGATTAGAAAGGGAGGGCTTACAAAGCCTGCAGACAAGAGAACTGCAGCAGTTTTGCAAGCCATATTACATATACACCCTTTGAAAAAATACATAATTAAATGCATGTAAGTGTTCATTTGGAGTACATCCATAAATGGATTTTTATTTATTTTGTATTTGGGCAATATAGCATCTCTTTGAGAGGACAGGGGCACTGCACCCAGACAACTTCATTAAGACGAATGGTCAGTGTGACTATAGTATTCCTTTAAACTACAGCTAACATATATAGCAGTAACAACATGCAGATATATGTTACACCTCTGGCAGATAAGGGGTTAATCTCGGTATGTGTAGTATTTCAATGCTATATACTATGCAAACACACCCTTGGCATAATGACCATTTCAAATCACTGAAGTGAGCATGGTGCTTGGAGTAACCCTTTAATCAATTCAAGGTTGGACTTGATGGACTTTAGTCTCTTTTCAACCTAGACTGTGTAACTAAAATCATTGTGTCATATTGCCTACTGATCAACAAAATAAGTTAAAGAACTACTCCATTATTTTTTTTATTTATTTTTTTACATTGCACAGCTCATTCTGACCATATTGTGAACATCTATCTGAACACCTTTCCATTTTCTTCATTGATTGCTTGTATAGCTGGATGGGTAAACTGGATCACGGGACCACAAGGTACATAAAATTACAGTTAACTTGTAAATAAGCGTTACACCTCTTCTTGCAACCACATCCAACATATATATAAAAAGGTGTACACAAAGTGCGACCCATAGCTAGATGTACTAATAAGGGCATGGGACCACAAGAAATGCAAATTTACAGAAACACATTTTTATAGTATCAGCATGTGGAGATAGATTACATGTAATTTTGCTACACTTCTTCTGCTAACCATGTTTCAAACATCTTAACACATCCCTATTGCATACACACAAAGAAGATATGTCTCACAACATTCTAAATTGCCAGAGGGATGCTTTCAAGTTGATAAACGTGGGTTAAGGTAGTTATTTCAGACATTTTAGGTGACTTACATAGCTTATTTCTGAGAAGCTCCATCATGGATTTTAGGCAAGAGCTCCTGTGCAATGCCAGTGCCCAAGCAGAAAAAAATCTTTTGACTTCAGGACAATTAAAAAGCTAACTTTAAAAAGCTAAAAAAAAAATGTATAGCTTTTGATTCCATAAAAAAAAAAATGACAGGTCCCAAATGCCATACTAAAGAGCTCTAGTGCATATGCTCTTCCCATTCCTTTTTACATTAATGGCACCAGGATAGGCTGGGTGGATTAAGCCAGTTCCTGGTTTGGTGTTCATTAATTATAGAAACTGTAATATCATGTGGACTTGAGGCAAAGATTTGTTTTATTTTATTTTTTAAGAGGCTATGTCACCACAAAATTAGTTATGAGAATAACAACTTTAGGAAATGTTCATAAAGATTGAGTTGTGACTACTTTGTCTTATGTCTATGCACAAATTCCCAAAAGCTGACAGAGCAGCTTTAATGTATTAATGTGTTAAATATCTGGAACACGCGAAGCATGCCTTGAAATTACAGTGATGAGCCTAGGCAGCTTCGCTTATGGACTGGTGATGGTTTCTAACATTTCACTGTACTGACTGGCATTGAAATAGTCACTCTGAGTGTCTGATTCTTTCTGATTTCTTGCAGAGTAAGCTGTGAAACCATGCCATGCATCCAAAAATAAAAACTAAACACATTATAGGGGAAGAAAATTGAAAAAAATAAAGAAAAATGCTAAAATGTTTTAATTTTGGATTTTGAGAGTCATTTTCCCTTAATCACTTACCAAGCATATGATCTCTCTCTGCAGCAGAGTCTGATGAGCTGCGCTAGCATCAGCTACTTCCTATCCAACTAAAGGTCCAGTGATGTCACTGCAGTCACGTGACTGGAGGGATCAGGTGGTACAGGAAGTAGAAAGGCAGTCGCAAATCAATAGGAATGTGCCCATGCTGCCTGCTGATTCTGTCACTTCTCCAGCAGGATTGGTGGGCTGTATCTACTAACTAGGGAATTCATTAGTGAGCTTATGGACGTGGAAGTGCAGCAAGGAATAATAATGATAAATGTTTTGTGCCAGATCTATTTAATTTCCTATTGTTTGCATTTATAGCAAAATCCACAGGTCATAAGTGCATATTTAGGGATTGGCGTTTAAATATTGTATTTTTTTATGTGTTTTTGAGCTTATGTGACTTACAACTTGAAGATAAGCATTTTTATGATCTTTATCTTAAGATTAATACTTTAGACCAGGGGTAGGCAGCACTGTGCCGAAATAAGATTGTGATGTCCTGTAGCGCCCCTGTCCTAATTATTATATATTTTTTTTAATTGAGGTGTGTATGATGCTGTATTCTGCTTGTTATTTATCCAGCAGTTGCTTTGTAGTGTTGTATCTGTGTGTAAATGAGCTATAATATTGTATATGTTCATGAGTAGTTTATGGTATCATACCTATGAATTTGGGCTGTGTTTGGGCGCTGCTTGTGGAATTGTGTGTGGATGGATATGTCACATTGTGTGTGTGTGGCTGGTTGGGGTATTGCATGTGGGGTTGTGTGCATGTATGTGGATTGTTAGTGGTGTTACGTTTGTGCGGATTGTGTTTGTGTTTGGGCTGTTTGTATTATTTGCATGAGGGGAGGGTTATTTTGCATTTTTGTGTATATTTAGCTGTGTGGGTGGCTTCCCTGGAGTCCAGTGGGGACCAGGCTGGCCAGGTACAGGTCAAGGACAGGAGCTGCAACAGCAGCTTCAGGCTCCTCTACTCCTGTGTGGATTCATAGTTACATAGCTGAAAAGAGACTTGCGTCCATAAAGCCTACCTCACATTTGTTTTTTGCTGTTGATCCAAAAGAAGGCAAAAAAAAACAATTTGAAGCACAATTTTGCAACAAGCTAGGAAAAAAATTCCTTCTTGACCGCAGAATGGCAGTCAGATTTATCCTTGGATCAAGCAGTTCTTACCCTACACTGAAAGATTATATCCTTGAATATTCTGTTCTTGCAAGTATGCATCTAGTAGCCGTTTGAACATCTGTATGGACTCTGATAAAACCACTTCTTCAGGCAGAGAATTCCACATCCTGATTGTTCTTACAGTAAAAAAACCTTTCCTTTGCCTTAGACGAATGCTGGAATTAAGTGATCTGAAATCACTTCCTCTAAGTGCTGCAATGCATAAATTGAGAATTGTCCTTCACCACTTTTTCGTATTAGCAGATAGGACATAGAGGCCTGTTTGGTTTTAGCAGCCTTGAGGGCCGTGCAAAGACGCCTTGATTGCCATGCATGGCACACATGCCATAGGTTGCCTACTCCCGCTGTAGACACTGGGGCAGGATGGGGTTAAGAGCTGATGTGTAATAAGCCCTTAAGGACACATAACATGTGTGACATGTCATGATTCGTTGCATTGTGTGTGTAAGGTGCTGTAGTTGTATAGAAGGACAAGCTTGCAGCGCTGGATATAGAGAGCTAGTTTATGTATTCATTGCTCAGAGGCTTGCAGTGTCGCAGCTCCCTGTGCTGCTGCGTTGTGAGCTTTTTGTAGTTATGGCATAATTTGCAAACTAAATTAATTATTTAAATGCAAGTCATTTATACACTACTGCAAGGTATGGTTACATAGCCTTCCAGTCGTGTATACATTAGTGCTGGTGTGTGTATTTCTGAGTGTGTCTGGCATTGTCTACCTGTGTATGTGCCTTAAAGTGTGTGTCTGACCTAGAGTATCCATGTGTGTGAATGAATGTCTTTGTGAGCATGTTTCTGGAACATGTGTGTGGTAGCTTGCGGTGTGTTGTGTTTATGGGGGCTGCCTGTGACCTTTTTTTTTTTGCGTGTGTGTGTGTATGATGAATGTCTTCAGTTTGTTACTATGACAAGGTGAGTAAAGGGGTAACTGTGGCAGGGTGAGTGTGACAAGGTGAGGGGGTAAATGAGGCAGGGTTGGGAATGAGGAAGGGTAAGAATGATAGGGGGAGGGAGTGTAACAGGGCAAGGGGAAGTAAGTGTGACAGAATTGGAGGAGGTTAATGGGACAGGGTGCGTGTGGCAAAGTTGAGGGGTGTATCATAGGACTGGGGTGAATGTGCCATGTTTGGAGGAGGCAGTGTGACAAGATTAAGGGGGTTATTGTTGCAGGATGAGGCATTAATATGAAAGGGTGAGTGTGTCAGGATATGGGAAAGAATGTGACAGAGTTTGGGGTGAGTGTTGCACAGTTGGAAGACAGGATTGGAGGCGTTTATGTTGTAGGGTGAAGGGGGTAAGTGTGATAGACTGATAGAGGATGAGTGTGACAGAGTTGGGGGCTGGGTGTGACAGTGCAAGAGAAGATTGAGTCAGACAGGATTGGGGGGTTCATGTAATAGGCTAAGTGTGGTAAAGCAAGGGCAGGTGAGTTTGGTATGGTTGGATGGGATGAGAGTGACAGGATTATGAGGGGTTAATGTGAGTGTGGCTGAGTGAAGGGGGTTTCAGTGTGTTTTCGGCATGATGATAGTGTATTTGTTGGGGTGACAGTGTGTGGGGCTGATATTGTGTGTGTGGAGGAGTGTCAGCGTCTGTGGGTAGGATAGGATATGGGTGGGGGAGACCAGGTGTGGGGAGGGGGGCTGTGATAAAGTGTGTTTGTGTGAGCTGTGACAGGTGTGTGTGTGTGTGGGTGGGAGCTGTGACAGGGTGTGTATTTGTGTGTAGAGGGGTGACAGGGTGGGTGTGGGGCTGTTACATGGTAGGGGGGGCTATGAAATGGTGAGGGGGAGATGTGACAGGGTAGGGGTGTCTGTGAGAGAGTAGGGAGGCTATGACGGTAGGAGGGCTGTGACATCGTGGGGGGCTGTAGATGCTGTGACAGGGTGAAAGGGTGGAGTGGCTGTAACAGGGTGAGGGGTTGGAGAGGCTGTGACAGGGTGAAAGGGTGGAGTGGCTGTAACAGGGTGAGGGGTTGGAGAGGCTGTGACAGGGTGTAGAGGGGGTTGGAGGGGCTGTGACAGGGTGTAGAACGGAGTCATAAATACTTTTTTTTTTTTTTTTATATTTGTATTATTACATCGATTCCCTGCTGGTCCGGTGGATTTCCCTGCTGGTCCGGTGGGCTGGCTCTCCAGTCTGCAGCTCCGCAGGGTGCAGAGCTGCAGACCATGTGGTAAGTCTTGGGATCTCCAGAAATATCAGTGTTGCCTAGGTAACATTCGAGACACCTCAGTCTGCAGCTCTGCACTCAGCAGAGCTACAGACTGAAGGCTGTGCCCTCTTGACGGTCCTCAGAGGCGGCTGCTGTGCTGGTGCCCAAGGCAGAGATCTTGGACGGTACAGTACTGTGACTATAAGTAGGGGTAAGCCTCCCACCCGCCTCCAACCCAGAAGTGGAGCAACTCACTTAAGCTATCCATACCGCAGGTAAAGATGGTTCATGTGACTTTGCTTCCTGTCTGCGCCAGGATCAAGTGCATATGGCATCAAAAACTGCCTCCCTGTGGAGCTCAGCCACACCAATGTCATTGGCCATCTTAAGTTGGTAAAAGCCCCACACATTTACAGCTTGTGTCTAGCCCAATAAGCTCAATAATGGAGCAAGGGATCCCTCTACCTTGCAGTGTCAGGTAGGTAGTTGCTTAACTGCGAAATGAAGGCTGAAAACCACAATAGTATGGGTATATTCAATATTTGGTGAGGGGGCCTACTCAGACATCGGTGCTCGACCTACTAACCCTACCCCAACCCTCTCCTGTTTTGCCTCTTTTCTGAAATCCGAAGCACTTCAGCGGTTCGGTTCGGCATTCTGAAATTTGGCACTTCGAAATTTCGGCAAATTTGCATTCAGAACGAATCAAATTGCACATGTCTACTTACCGTTCAAACACCCGATGTCACACTTCAAAGCCCCCAACTACCAACACAAACCTGGAAACACACCTATTGAGCTTCACCCGACACCGATCCATGGCCCTCTGAGCCCTGGCAAACCTCCAACAATTATGGGACACAAGCTCGGACCACACCAGACAGAGGTCGGGGAACAGCACATAAATACTGTAAAAGTCCTGCAAAATTAAGTCAGAAAATTCCCTCACAGGGATCATTGCCCCCAAGATGGATGATCAGCACGTCAGGAACTCCCAGGAGATGGGGCAAACAGAACAGCTCCGGAACCATCTGCGCCCACTGCATACCACAGACCCCAAACAATCACACCTTCGCTGCTGCCAGGGACAGACTCAGTTGACATTTTTTCCGGGGCGGACCATGGCCCTCTGCTGGGCCCAGTAGATGCATGAGACAACAGGGGGAAACTCAATCAGACCACAGGGCCAAAAATAACTCCTGAACCGCCCTGATTACCAGCGCTCTATTCTGTGAATGGCTTGCTCAGAAAACCCAAGGCGCAACGCCTCCGTAGCAGACCCGATGTGGAATGAATGCCCCCAAACTGAGAACTCGGGATGCCCAGAGCATCCAGTGCCAAGCGAAACACCCGGATAAATTGAAACAGGGATAGAAAACTAGCATCTTGGTGTACCAGGAGGGGGCCCCCAAATGAAGGGTGGAGGACCTGAAACTGACGAAAACAAGTCACCGATCAGACCACTGGCCCTAGGATGCCCTGTAAAGCAACCCATGCTCCACGCACCAACACATGCGTCTTAG
>OW240912.1:95689936-95768831 GCA_933207985.1 Pelobates cultripes | reverse complement strand
GGTGTTCACCCTTCAGGGGGGCCTCCTCCTTACCTGACACCCATCTTGCTATCCCAGTGGCGGATCCAGGGGGGGGGCAACGGGGCAATTGCCCCCCCCGAGAAATCCGCCAGTCTCCCTCTCCCTCCCCTGCCAGCAGCACATGCAGGTGCCAGCCCTGCAATGTGCCTGCGGACCGGGGGGAGATCAGAGATCTCCCTCCCCGATCGGCAGGCACTGTGCTGACAGCCAGCAGGGGAGGGAGAGGGAGGAGAGAGAGGACCCGGAGCTCAGACTGCAGCTCCTCCGGGTCCTCCTCTCATGAGATTTGGAGCGTTGCCGCGGTTACCACGGCAACGCTCCAAATCTCGCGAGAGTGAACTCTAGCCCGGGAGCATGGGCTAGAGTTCACTCTCCACACTGGGACCACCAGGGAATCCCCACTGGGACCACCAGGGAATGAAATATGTCCCCCCTCCTTCCCAGTAAAGGTAAGAAGGGAGGGGGGACATAGGATAATATTTATTTTAATTAAATAAAAAAAAATATATAAAAAAAAGCCACACACACATACATTGCCCAGAATACTGCCCCCCCATTCACACAAACTGCCCCCCTATACACACAAACTGCCCCCCCATTCACACAATCTGCCCCCCCTATACACACAAACTGCCCCCCCATTCACAAACTGCCCCCCATTCACACAATCTGCCCCCAGTCCACACAAACTGCCCCTATACACACAAACTGCCCCCCATACACACACAAACGCCCCCATTCACACACAAATCCGCCCCTATACACACACAAACTCTGCCCCCATTCACACAAACTGCCCCATACAATGCAAACTGCCCCCCATTCACACAAACTGCCCCCATTCACACAAACTGCCCCCATTCACACAAACTGCCCCCTCATTCACAATAAACTGCCCACTCATACACCACAAACTGCCCCCCCATACACAAACTGCCCCCAATACACGCCACAAACTGCCCCCCCCCATTCACAATAAATTCCCTGCCCCCATACACAAACTTCTGCCTCCCCCATTCACACAAACTGCCCCATATACACACAAACTGCCCCCCATACACACACACACATACTACCCCCCTATACACACACTGCCCCCATACAGTAACCCATACTGCTCCCCATAGACACACATTTCCCCCCATACTGCCCCCATATACACAGTCACACTGCCCCCATACTGCCCCCTATACAGCCACCACATACACACACACTGCCCCCATACACACACTCTCGCCCCATACACACAAACTGCCCCTCATACACACACACTGCCCCTCATAGACAGCCACACTGCCCCCCCATACACACATATGCTACTTCCTCACATACACTTACTGCCCCACATATACACACTGCCCCCCATAAGCACACACACACAAACTGCCCGCCATACACACAAACTGCCCGCCATACACACAAACTGCCCCCATATACACAAACTGCCCCTCATACACACGCACTGCCCCCACATACACACATTGCTCCCCCATACACACACACACTGCCCCCCATACACACAAATTGCCCCCGCATGCACACACACTGCCCCCCATACACACACACTGCCCCCCCATACACACACACTGCAACTGTTACACACACATACTGTCCCACACATACACTGCATCCCTGACATACACTGCCGCCCTCACTCATACACTACAACCTTCACACACACACTGCACCCCTTACACATTGCACCACTCACACACACCACTGCTCCTATGCCCTACTACAGCCCCATTTCCCAGCAGATCTCAGGTAAGTTGTCAAACTGTTCTTAAACGGTTTGACTACTTACTGTGGGAGGGGGTCCCGGCACTATTGACACCATAACCACTACACTGAGCTGTAGTGGTTATTGTGTCTGGATTATTTCTTTAAATAATCTACAAGTGCCCCTCCCGAGATCAGGCTCTGGATCCGCCACTGGGTCTGGCCAAATCATTATTCTGTCCCCCAAAAATTTAGTTTGGCTAGCTCAGTAGTACTCCATGTGATGTTTCTGCCTGTCCAAGCAAAAATATTCTGATCTGTGAAAACCAAGTGAACACAAATGAACCAATCAGTGTACTGCAAACTATAAATATTATGTAGATATTTTTCAGTACACTGATAGGTGCATTTATGTGAAATCTGATTCACAGATCAAGTGAGAAAAAGTAACCAATGCATGAAAAAAAAAGGACAAGCACTAAATAAAAATGAATTTATATATTTATTATTAAAGGGACACTATAGTCACCTGAACAACTTTAGCTTAATGAAGCAGTTTTGGTGTATAGAACATGCCCCTGCAGCCTCACTGCTCAATCCTCTGCCATTTAGGAGTTAAATCCATTTGTTTATGAACCCTAGTCACACCCCTCTGCATGTGACATGCACAGCCTTCCATAAACACTTCCTGTAAAGAGAGCCCTATTTAGGCTTTCTTTATTGCAAGTTCTGTTTAATTAAGATTTTCTTATCCGCTATGTTAATAGCTTGCTAGACCCTGCAAGAGCCTCCTGTATGTGATTAAAGTTCAATTTAGAGATTGAGATACAATTATTTAAGGTAAATTACATCTGTTTGAAAGTGTTTTTTTTCATGCAGGCTCTGTCAATCATAGCCAGGGGAAGTGTGGCTTGGGCTGCATAAACAGAAACAAAGTGATTTAACTCCTAAATGACAGTGAATTGAGCAGTGAAATTGCAGTGGAATGATCTATACACTAAAACTGCTTTATTTAGCTAAAGTAATTTAGGTGACTTTAGTGTTCCTTTAAATATATAATTTAGAAATATAGTTTTTTTACTGCTACTCATGTGTCCCCTCTTTTGCTGACCTCTTGATCTGTGATTATAAATAACATTAGGTGCTTGTCCCCTAACCATCATCCATCTCTTTTTCCCATCAATCATCTTCGTTTTTTTTTTGTGCCATGGAGAGAACTCTGAATCATAAATCAAACAAACCTGCTTGTCTTATGGTTTTTTTTAGTTATACATCCAGTTCGGGCAAAATTTTGAAAATTCAAGTTCAACCGAAACTCACTCCTACACTTAACCTTTGGCCTTAAGACATATATATTAAGAATTTCTCAATGTCGGTTCTAACTTTCATTAAATTTTCAATTTTTTAAATTATTGTCTCTAGAAACTGCATTTCGTGGTGTGTTCGTCTGTGTTTACTTTTATTTACAACAACTCATTTCTTCATTTTCTTACTAGCTTACCTCTTTGACAGATACAAGCACTCTAATAGGTTTTCTAAAAATAACTTTGTCTGATCACCTTTACAATGTTGTACATTGAGTAACCACATGGGGGGTTGAGACATCCTGCTCTTTACACTGTTGTATAATAGAAACTTAATTTATATTTTCCACTTGGTTTAGTTGTTGCTTGGTATTTTACATCTTGGCATTTATTTCTTAATGATTGGAATATTATTAGCCTATGAATATCAATGGTGTTTTGTTTACAATTGCCTCAATCAGAATATTATATTATACCTGGTAATGAATTTATAGGTCTCTTTCTCAAACTTGCCATGAATATATTGTAGCTTGCTCTAGCATTTGTTTTTTAAATGAAAGATTAAGAATCCTATTCTGCTTATAATTAAGATTGATATTTGTTTTGACCCTTCACATGTACAGATGCTAATTGTCACCTTAGCATGTCTAATTAAATGCTTCAATATACAGTAGGAAAAAAACTGTATTTATTTGCTTGCTAAATTGCAGCAGTTTGGTTCAATGTTGTTGCATGTGTCTCCTATATGGCTGAGTTGTCTGATCAACCCTGTAAAGTTTTTTAATCATCTATATATCTTGACAAATCTTAGCTTGTTATCACTATAGGTCTTAATGCGCCCCAGTGTGCTTTGTTTAGAGCATTTGGCCAAACCTCATCTCTTCATATGAACCAGGATGACATTCCCACAACCTTCCATTAAAGGACCACTATAGGCACCAGACCACTTCAGCTCAATGAAGTGGTCTGGGTGCCAGGTCCAGCTAGGGTTAACCCTGCAGCTGAAAACAGCAGAGAAACTGCTATATTTACACTAGGGTTAAGCCAGCCTCTAGTGGCTGTCTCATTGACAGCCGCGAGAGGCCCTTCCGTGCTTCTCACTGTGAAAATCACAGTTCTATGCACATTTATAAGCGGTTTTATTTGGAGCAACTGACCGTCTATCAGGTTTGGCTGCTAGAATTGCGCCTGACATTAATCCAGCGAAAACTTAATTAAAAAATCAACAGAAGGAAGTTAATTATTATTATTGTCAGCTGACAAAAAAAAAAATCAAATCTGTCTTAATATTTTTAATTAACTAATAAAGATTTTACTAAGCTTATATTTACTAAGCTTTTTAAAAAGGATGAAACAGAAGCTGTCATATGGTTTTGGATAGATCCAGTATTGTTTTATTGTTTTGGTTTTTGTGTAGACTTTGTTTTACTGACAGATGTTGGTAGCATTTTTTCACAATGATAATTAAAAAACAAACAAAAATAAAACATTTGGGTCATGTATTATTTGGGTTCTTTCCTGTCTAAAGTTGCATTACTAATGGGAAACAAGTTAGATTGCATAATCAGAGATGATATATAGAACATACTGAAGATACAGTGTAGTAAGTATATGGGTGGAGAGCTGTGCTTTAGCAAAGAGGATTCAATCAAGGCCATGTCTTATCTTATTAATTGCCCCCACCTGCTGCTCATGAGTGCGGTCTGGGGGGACACTAGAATGTCCCATTTAAAAAAATAAAATAATTTTATGTGTCTCACCTGCTGGTGAGTGTCATGATGTGTGGAATTTAATTCATCCACCCCTATTATTAAATTTTAAACCCCCACTCAATGCCCACAGGTGATGGCATGTCTACTAAATATGGGATTTATCATATTGATGCCACTAGGCATTTTTAATATTTGTTTGAATGATTAAAAAGGTCAGTTATTAAAAAATAAAGGTTGATAAATGTGCTCTCTTTGCACATTTATAGGCAGTTTTAGTTTGAACAACTGACTCATTTATCAGGTTCAGCTGCTAGGATTTCCCCTGACATTAATCCAGCCAAAATGTAATCATCCAAAAAAAGTTAAGTAGTACTATTATTATTATTATTATTAAGAAACACAAAAACAAAAAGTAAAATAAGGGTGCGCCTAAAATATATAATAAAACATATAAAATATTTTAAAATATTGAAAAATAAAAATGTTTAATATAAAGTAAGTGGTTAGCAGTAGTCCAAAACACTTATCATAAGTCCGTAATGATAGGTTCCACGTGTGGAAACAGGGATTCTTGAAATGTAAAATGAAGTTATGTAAAATGTGGATGGAGAACAGTGATAATGTTAACGTTGATTCTTCTTAATTTCATCTTGTCTTCAGTTGATTGATATATATATGTCTTTTGTATATATATTCTTGGGCCAAATGCTCGCCACAATAATATATGTCTATATTATTGAAAAGTAGTAATACGCAATCTGACTTACGGTTTCTTCCGGTTTATTCTTAGTTACAGATACATAATAAAACATAATAAATGATGTTACAGGATTATAGACATTCAACAGCAGATGGTAATTGCTGTACTTCTGATGGGAGAGTTACATAGTTGTACAGAGCCAAGAGCCAAGCCAAGACAGAGAGCGACCTCGTGTCCCTCTGTTACTATATAGATGTGCTAATACTAACGTCAGCATTTAACTCTAGCCATATAAGGAAAAGACCCCCGAATCCACATTCCAGAGCTCTCGGACAAAGAAAGCCTTGTGACTTATTGATACCATCTGTTACTTATGTCAATCCACACATCCATATATATAATCAATAGAAACATAGAATATGCAATATTCTACAAGTTAAGTCTTCCTTTTAAACATAATAATGAAACCCACAGCACATGCTGCCCAGAAGCGAACCGGGAACTAACACAGAGCCACTGCTTCTCTCCTCGCTAGCCGGCAGGCCTGTCTCCGGGTGCGGAGCTTTGACCAGAGGTGAGCACAGAGCCTATCGAAGAACTCTATTACACGTTTGGGAGGCTTGTTCAGTGTGCGCTCCGACTCAGGCCGCGCTTGTGCAGCCATCTTGTTTGGGCCTTGCTAGTCCCGTTTGGCAGTGAGCTTTGTCGCTTGATCACGCAATGTCACTGGCGGGGGATATCCCGTGGATCGGGATATCCCCCGCCGGTCCAGAGGGGGAGGGAGGTAGAAGGGCATTAGTGTTCCCTCGTTTGAGAGTGAGGCCCATGCCGTGGGATCGGCCGCCTCCCCCAGGCCTTAGACTCCACTCCGGTTTAGGCCGCTTGGCCGGTTCGAGTATCTCCGTGGCGTTTCGGCTCGGGATTGGCGTCATTCTGCTCTGTGTTAGTTCCCGGTTCGCTTTCTGGGCAGCATGTGCTGTGGGTTTCATTATTATGTTTAAAAGGAGCTTTTATGTGCCCTCTGTTGCAGGAGCCCTCAGAGTACACGTCCGGCCATCTTGGCTGCCAGGCCCCGCCCCCCTGTAAACTTTATGTTTTAATAAGGATGAGACAGAAGACACATCTTTTGCATCTTGAGTATTTTTTGTAAACCATTTTTGCTTAGTTTCAGTATTTTTGTTTGATTTAATTTTTTCATTTTTTTTTTTACTAACAGCTCCTTTTCTTTACAAATATGATTACGAAAAATAAACACTGAAGCAGATGTTGGTAAAAAAACAAAAAAAAAACAACTGCAATACAAAACAAAAAATAAAACATTTGGGTAATGTGCTGTTTGGGTTCTTTCCTGTAAAAAACATTCAAATTGGAAGACAACTTAGATTGTAGGTTACATATAAAACATACTGAAAATCCAGCTTAGAAACACTATTGTTGTGGTGCTGTGCTGCTGTGATTTCTGCTGAGAGTTCAAGGTTCTGTGTGACTGTGTAGTGTTTTTTTTTTTTGCATCACACTTTGTCTGCTTATTTTTTAGGGTTATTTTCTATTTGGAATATACAACCATTTTCAGCTTCAGGTTCTTCACTGACTGTAGGACATGAGCATCCAATATTTGCTGATATTTAATTGAATCAATACTTCAGTCTACCTTTACAGTATTTCCTGTACTACCAGGAGGCACACGATCCCAAATCATAATAGATCCACCCCTATACCTAAAGCAGACTGTTCTTCATTCCCTTACTGTCATTACCCGGGAGGGTCTGGAAGAAGCAAGAATGGAGAATAGATAGCAGATGGACAACACATTTTTGCTGGTAGGGACTCATTGGTGACATAGGATTGGGAACAAGAGTCTTGGAGGTCTGTGACTACACGAGGGCTTCATTAATAAACCAGAAACAGAACAAAAAAAGTCCAAAGCATCAAATCCAGCAGGTACAAAAGTCAAAGCAAGTAGCACAAATAATAATAACAAAGTATTTAAGCAGGAAAGGTACATTCAGATTACTTTGAGTTCCAAGTATGCCCTGTGATGTTATGTTTGCCCAATGTTACTATTACCTATTTAACAGTACTTATTTTATCTACCTCAGAAGGATGAGGGCAGTGGCGTACACACAATCCATGGGGCCCTGGTGCGAAACTGATCCGTGCCCCCCCCTGTTCATTTCTGCCAAAGGATGTGAATAAAATAAACTATGAAGAATTGTAAAATAACTTATAGCCTAATAGCCATTAAGTGTTGTTAAAATTTAGGTAATTAAATTTTCTCTTTAGACAGGGTGTTTTTTCTTCAAATGTTTAACCATTTTGTTCTCCAAATTGACTTTTGGTGATTGTAGCCAAAGAGCTCCATTTTCACTTCATAAGACCACATGTATCAATTGGTGCCAAATTGCATCTGGCTTTCATAATCATGCAAGTGTTGCTGCACAGTGGCCTTGTACACAACAGTTACATCTATATGCAGGTCTTTTGCAAGGCTATCCTGACCATTCTACAAGAAGTTTATTGGAGATTTTTCTTATTCTTCCAGTTCTTGCCTTTCATTCAACAGTTTATTTGAACTTCTGTTTCCTGACACATCTTTTTAGTTTCCTCTGCTTTGTAAGATTCAATTATATTTATTATCTGATTAGCAGTCACGTGCTTAGAAGAGCCCATGTTTGTTGGCTGGAAGCAGAACACCCTAAAAGGTTATAGAGTCCCTATTTAGTGTTAAGCTATATTTAAATAGAAAAATGAATGTTTTTGAACACAACTTTTAATGCACAGTTATTACTAATTTCCAGAATTTAACTGATAGAAACAAAAACTGTATATGTTGCAAATGCAACTGTTTGAGCACCCTTTTTCGATGAACCACTGGTAAGGTCATAGAACCATTATTGTTTAACTTGACTTGTTACTATACCTTGATCACAGTGCAGTGGTGACAGTTCCAAATCTTAAAAGGTCAATCTAGAAACTAGACATGTGCAATTCGCTTTGGTCCGAATTTAAATTCGGCCGAATTTCAGCCATTTGCTACCAAATGTCTGAATTGCCGAACCGAACCGAATTGCCAAAGTGCCAAATTGCAGAAGTCCTAAATTGCAGAAGTGCCGAACCGAACCGAACCGAATAGCCGAATTTTGGAAGTGCCGAAGTGCTTCAGATTTCTGTAAAAAGTGGCAAAACAGAAGAGGGAGGGAAACATAAGGGAATGATGACAGGAATCTAACCCTACCCCTAACCTTAACCCTAGTCCCGAATTGCCAAAGTCCTGAATTTTGGAAATGCCAAACCAAACCAAATTTTTTGCCCATGCACATCCCTACTAGAAACTACAATCATTTCATCTTATTGAAGTGGTTATAGTGCTTGGATTATCCTGGCGCTGTCACTCCTTTTAGTGTTTAACCATTTTTGAAAGATTTTAACACTGAATGAGCATCCCTCAAGCCTTCAGCCTGGTACCTACTCGAGGTGTGGCTGAGGTGGAGATTACACTAATTTTTACCCATACCAATTCATGCCAGCAATGGGTGGCTGTGATAGGCTAGTAGTCAGAGAGTAGTGAGCTGATGCTTTCCTATGGGAGAAGCACTAATGCGAGCATGGCAAGCGCTGAACATGTGCATTAGGTCTCCCCCACCGTTTGTCGCCAGCAGGGGGGGGGAAGCAGAGGAGAAGCACAAGCCAGCGCCGAGGGACATCAGTGCTGGACTCAGGTAAGTGACAGAAGGGGTTTTTAACCTCATCTGCGCCCAGGGGGCACCAGATAGAGGGGCACCAGAGGGAGATATAGTGCAAGAAAAACAACTTGTTCTCCTGGCATTATAGTTTTCCTTTAAGTGGAGAAATCCAGACTTCTTCTTTACACAGCACCTCAGTGCATATGTCTAGCTCGCTGCTGATCTTTGTTATCACATAATAGCACAGGATTTGCAAAAGGCCAAGCTAATAACCACAACTGACAGGGACTAGATTGAGGTTCCCAGGTGCAGGACAAAGAGGTGCGATTTTCTATATTTTATTTTATTTTTACACTTCACACAAATACATAGTATTTAAATATTGGGGATTGTCAAACATAAGCTTGAGCATAAATCTCCCCCTTTGTTTCCATTTTTCCTTCTCATTTGCAATGTGTGCCATGGCTGTGGTTGGTCTAAACTGGATTATGATGTCACTAGCTAATCTTTTAATCTTAAGAGAAAATGGTTCATCAAATGAAGAAAAAAAAAGGTTAACACAATTTATAACAAATAAACAGGGAAAAAAAGAATCTGCACTAATATAGTATACTGACAATATCATTGCTGTGACATGTTTTACTGTTTTGAAACACTTATATTTGTGTTCAGCTAAGTCCCCCGAGTAAAACAGTACCCCCCCGTGACCCCCCATGTACAAGTTTTAGGGTGTCATGGAAAGTTACAGGGTTAAATACAGTGCTAGCAAATTAAATTCTCTGGACTTTTGGCCTGGGTTGGCAGGGCCCTCAAATTGCAATCAATAAAATTACTTAATTATGTAGAAATATTACATAAATATGTATGTATAATTTAAATATATATATACATATTTATATGTTTGAAGTGTACGTGTATATTTATGAAATATTTATGTAATTATGTATATGGATATATATATATATAACGTATTATTTTTATTTAATTATATATACATAGATATATATAATTTCATTATATATATTTTTATATCAATAAAATTAATTATAATAATTAGTATGACATATATATATATATATAAGATATGTATACATATTATATATAGATATAATATATGTATATATATATCTCATATATATAAATATAAATATATTTTGTTTATTTATTAACATTTTATTTTTTATGTTTCAGAAGCAGGGAGACTGCCTGTCAGTTCAGGCAGTACCCCTGCAGACAGAACCATGGGCAGCTATTGCGGCCATGTGAACACTCTTTCAGAGCAATCACATGACCCGCAGGGGGCCTGGTTTGCCGAGGGGGGGGACTGTCTGGGCTGTTAGGCAGTCCCCCAAGACTGGGAGCAACACCAATCACCAGCGGGGGAATGGCGGGGATCGGGTAAGTTATAAGGAATGCCGCGGACGTGCCTAGTACAGTAAAGGATCACTGTAGGGTCAGGAACACAAACATGTATTCCAGACCCTATAGTGTCAAAACCACCATCTAGCCCCCCTAGACCCGTCATGCCTCCATAAATATAGCAAAATCTTACTCTATTCAAGCCAGAAGCTGTAGCTCTGCATGCTGTTTGCCTCAAAAAAAAAAAGCAGTCTGCTGACATCATCAGAAGTGGTAGCCTGATCCAATCACAATGCTTCCCCATAAGATTGGCTGAGACTGACAAAGAGGGAGATCAGGGGCAGAGCCAGCATGATTCAAACACAGCCCTGGCCAATCAGCATCTCCTCATAGAGATGAATTGAATCAATGAATCTCTATGAGGAAAGTTTAGTGTCTGCATGTAGAGGGAGGAGATACTGAATGTTTGGATGCATTTTAGGCAGCCATGACCCAGGAAGGATCTCTAACAGCTGTCTGAGGAGTGGCCAGTGAAGTTATCACTAGGCTGTAATGTAAACGCTGCATTTTCTCTGAAAAGACAGTGTTTACAGCAAAAAGCCTGAAGGTAATGATTCTACTCACCAGAACAAACTCAATAAGCTGTAGTCGTTCTGGTGACTATAGTGTCCCTTTAAGGACTGTTTTTTGTCGGATGTACCTAGTACGTCCATGGTCCTCAAGGAGTTAAGAAATAACTTTTTTTTCATAACCAGATCAAAAAGGAATGCCATTAGCGAAAATCTCTTCCCCTGTAAAGATCACTAGAGAATCACTATTGTTGATTCTATGAAGGTATATGGAAATAGATCTCAAAGGTCATCTTTAAACCCACGATCCTTTGTAGACACGGGACCATTTTTCCATGTTTGTTATTTAAGGAAGCTTTGGAAATAATTTGGAATATTTGTGTTCGATAATCCATTCATACACAAACTGTCTGCAGTATGGTTTGTGTGGCAAGAGACTGTGTGTGCTTTTTAGAGTGTCGGTGTGAAAGTGTTTGTTTCAACTCATTAAGCATGCTTCTATGTTCAACAAATTCCTGTAACCTAAGCTTTCCAAATTGAAATAATTTGCATTTTATTTCATCAGAATAAAATAAACTGTCCCCTTCCCATCTATGCTAACGCAGCATGGTTTATGTCTCATTTGGCAATCCCTGCATCTATACTTAGAAGATCTTTGATGTACTCATAGCAAAGGGTTAGTTTTGTAGAATGCAAATTGTTACAGTTTGTTCATGTGAATTCATGTGAACACATAGTGGAAAAGGGTTGTGCAGGTGCAGTCTTCAATTCTTAAGAAAACAGGAAATTAACACGTGAAAAAGTTACTAATTTGAAGAATTGTCAGCCTATTTCTTTACAATCACACTACCAGATGAACATTTAAAAGAGGGTGGAGGTGCCAACTGCATGTACATTACTTGCAATTGCTTTACACAGCAGAAACATGTATCTAACTGATCATCTTATTCACTAGTGTGGGAGAAAACAAACGCAAGACATAAAATGACAGATCAATAAAACTTAAAGAGCTTAAAGGATCACTATAGGGTCAGGAACACAAACACGTATTCCTGACCCTATAGTGTCAAAACCACCAACTAACCCCCTGGGCCCTTCATGCCTCCATAAATGTAGCAAAATCTTACTGTATTCAAGCGTGAAGCTGTAACTCTGCATGCTGTTTGCCTAAAAAAAAAACAAGCAGTCTGCTGACATTATCAGATGTGGTGGCCTGATCCAATCACAATGCTTCCCCATAGGATTGGCTGAGACTGACAAGCAGGCAGATCAGAGGCAGAGCCAACATGATTCAAACACAGCCCTGGCCAATCAGCATCTCTTCATAGAGATGAATTGAATCAATGAATCTCTATGAGGAAAGTTCAATGTCTGCATGCAGAGGGAGGAGACATAAATGTTTTGATGCATTTTAGGCAGCCATGACCCAGGAAAGATCTCTAACAGCCATCTAAGGAGTGGCCAGTGAAGTTATCACTAGACTGTAATGTAAACACTGCATTTTCTCTGAAAAGACAGTGTTTACAGCAAAAAGCCTGAAGGAAATGATTCTACTCACCAGAACAAATTCAATAAGCTGTAGTTTTTCTGGTGACTATAGTGTCCCTTTAAATATATATATATATATATATACATATATATATATATTGAAAGATCCAGAGTAGTAGATATTAAGACAATATAAAATATTTCAGTGTAAGAGGCAATCTAAAGGATAATACACAATTGAAAACAGCAACACTTTATAATTTAATAATTTGAAATAAAAACAAGTAGCATGCTAACTTGTCCAATTGTTTCACGGGGCAAGTTTAAATCTTTAATAGGAAGTCTCTAATCCCTGTAAGCACCATGACAGTTAATGCATAGTAAATATATATGTGAAAATTGCTGGCACTCCAGGTATTGAAAAAAATAAAACTTGTCATTTATTGAAGTGTATTTAAAATTTTTTTTATAGAAAAACAACTTTTAGGAACACGGGATGCTGAAAAAAATTGCAAGCATGGTCCAACAAAATATTACATAACGAAACACGTGACTTGTAATGTTACAAGTTTGTCGGGCATTGCTTGTCATTTTTTTTTAGCAGGCTATAAACAGTGTTATCGTCTTAAACGAGGCATTTTCTATTTATGCTTCATTTACTGAAAACCTCTATACATCTTCAGTCCCACCAATCATGTTCTGGTATTGAATGCAGGTACAGTGTTGAATTAAGATCCACAGCTTTATTCAGTTTTCAGCAGAGCAGTCACCCTGTCTACTTTAATTGTCAAGAACAGCTACAAGTAAGGACTCAGAGTTAGCACAAAAATGTTTTTAAAAACAAACAAAAAAATCCACACCCCAAAACTAAGCAGTATTTGAATTATTTAAATATAAAGATCAATTCCTTATGCTAATCCAAAAAAAAAAAATCCATAAGGGATTTATGAAGTTTTGCATATGGAAGTCCAGGGAAGACCACATATAAATATTCAAGGTTGGGAGGTGAAGTAATAAAGTCAGTGAGAAAAAATGTTGATCATTGATTATCCTGCAAACAAGTTATTTGATTAACAGACCTATCATGTTTTAAATCTTTGAGGTATGACAAGCATCACACATATCTGAGGCAAATGCAAGAACCAGAAAAATACAGTAATTGGAATGCTATTAGATTTAAATTATTGTTATATGTTCACAAAAATGATTCTTAAGAGTACAGTTCTGTAACAAATGTTTAATTTCCTTTCTGTTTCAGATCTACTGAATATTCACACAGCATAATAAAACAAAGATTCCTACAATCAGATGCATTATGGATGTATGGAGCTTACCTAATGACTCAAAACCAGATAATGACACATTGGCAATGCTTGAAAACCGTTCCGTCACAACGATTTTGCCTGTGGTTTATTCATTTGTGACTTTAATCAGTATACCTGGAAATCTCGTGTCTCTTTGGATTTTAGTATTTCATTCCAAACCTATTACATCGTCGATAGTCCTAATGATCAATTTGAGTGTTGCAGACTTAGTCCTTGCAATATTTCTTCCATTCCAGATCATTTATCATATCAACAACAATAACTGGATCTTTGGAAAGGGTCTTTGTAATGTCGTATCTGTGCTATTTTACGCAAATATGTATTGTTCAATATTAACGATCATGTCAATTAGTATTGAACGCTATTTGGGCATTGTTTACCCTATGAAATCAAGTACATGGAGAAGAAAAAGGTATGCTGTTGCTGCCATCATATTTATTTGGATATCTACACTATTATCATTATATCCAATGGAATCAACAGACCTAACCTACAAAGTGAGTCATTTAAACATAACCACTTGTTTTGATGTACTCAAATGGAACATGTTACCAAATCTCATTACTTGGGCAGTATTCATTCTGGGACTGTTTTTCTTCTTGTTTTTGATACCTTCGGTAGTGACTGTGTTTTGCTACATTCGTATTATCTGGACACTCGTTCGGACTTCAAATAGAAATGGAACGGGAAAAGAAAGAAGACCAATAAGCCTTGCTCTGATTGTTCTTTTTGTATTTGTAACTTGTTTTGCTCCAAACAATTTTATCCTGATGATACACACAATTTATCGACTTTTCTACAACAAAAGTTACTATCATGCCTATAAACTTACACTCACAATGAGCTGTCTGAGCAGCTGCCTTGACCCTTTTCTATATTATTTTGCATCCAAGGATTTTCGCAAGAAAGTGCTGGAGGTATGGAGTAAAACATTCAGTCGGGATAAAATATTTGAAGGGAGACGAGGCAGTTTGTTCTCGGGCACGTTTTCAAGTGGACACGCAGAAATCATAGAAAATGGAAATGGCTGCAAATATAAGTTGCAGGAAAGTGATTTGTAGGCTTGCAATAAAAACATGACTTAATGAGCTAAAGGATTAAAAGAATGACCGGGTACCAACTTCCAAAAGCCCGTTTATTAAGTGTTAAAACAGGAGACCCAATATATCCTGTGATTAGAGATGCATGGCATTCAAATGCATTTCTATGAAGAATTGTTTTGTTTATATTTAACTTTCAACAAAAGAAAAGGGATTTGTAGTTTTGTAAATAGTGAAAAACATGACATGTGATAGGACATGAGTTACATTATTTCATCGTATATTAGAGAAGATATTCTCAATACTGCACTCTTTTTTTTCACTGGAAAAAAATGCTTTACTGAACTCCACCGAGCACTAGAGTAAATAATCTACTGCATTTCTTTTTGCTAACCAAAGACACTATACTGTATATATAGACACAGTAATGTAAAATAAATTCTGTCTAGTTGCAAAACTGGATCAATAAGAGCATTAAATGTCTCAATGCAAGCAATCTTTTGGAATCCCTTATGATGTATTATTGCATGTTTTTTTTCCCATCTGTTTTGTCATCTGTGAAAACTGAAAAATTCATTAAAAAGTAAATTGTGGTGAATTGAACCTGATTTGCAAAACTCAGGCATAAATAGCAAAGCTCTCTCTATATGTGAGGTGATAATTTTATACAACTCAGTATTTTAGCCTGAATTTAGAAATGTATTTTTTAGTTTACTAGAATATACAGTTTAGAGAAAAACAATAGAGAAGGCAACTCGTGAATAAAGTTTCCAATTCGAATCCCTTCAAATTTAAAAAAAGATATGAATAACCCCCCACAACCCCTACATTTCACTTAATATTGAAAAATGGCACGTGTTCAACGAACACTCTTTCTAAGCTAAGCCTGGAGGTGCAGGTCTTTGCTCATTGGCTGAGAGTGATCAGTTGATTATATTATGCAATGAGCCAGTCCTGCACTGCTTCCAGTTTCCTGACTGCACAGAGGAAGCAAGAAGTGACTTACAATGATAAGGAGGGCTGGATAGTGATGCAGGGCTCTCCAGGATGCCTAGCATTTACTCTAGTTGTGGTTATGGTGTTGGTTTCATTTAAAAGGTTTAAATACTTACTCTGGGAATGAATCATGGACTCCTGGTACAGTGGATATTAGTCACACATATATATATATATATATAAATATATATATATATATATATTTGTAATCGGGGACAAAGGCAGAGAATGAAATTAGTCGGTTGTGTCGTGCCAAAACCGACGTTCGGGTAAGCCTGTATAAAATAAAAAGGGCAAAAGGTTTTAATGAAAATACACACTTTATTGCATTTAAACAACATATTATAATACCAAAGTTGAATTCAGATAAGCAGTGGTGAATCTAGTGAACAGTGTCATAGTTCTGTCGTAACTTTTTTGCGTGTTATGAGACAGTGCAGCCTGAGCCAGCAACCTGCTGTGCTCCACTATGTGTCCTAGTCCAGAATCAGGTCTGAGAAAGCTGGAGTGTTGCAAGGAAGCAGCCTGGGTGAAGGTTGAAGAAAGCCTGCAATTGAAAGTGGGATAAAGCATCAGCGGCTAAGTTATGAAAACCAGGAATGTGCTTGCACACCAGGAAGAATTGTTTTGTGGCCACCAACCATGTCAACCGTCTAATCAGCTTCATGAAAATGAGTGATGAGGAGCGGCCTTTGTTGATAATATCACAAATCATCACATTATCCGAGAAACAATTGACAGACTGCCATTGCCATAATGCTCCCCATGTAAATGCGGCTGCCACGATAGGATAGATTTCAAACAGAGCGGATGTCTTCTGAAATGCTGGTAAGTTAATGGCCTACGCAGGCTAAACGTCTCTTAACCATCAGTCACCAAAAATGGCAGCGAAGCCTGTGTGTGCAGCCGCATTGGTCCAAATCGAAGAATTATCGGACAATAGGGGCACAAACAGATCTGCCATTACAATTGTCAAGGAACTGTTGCCACATGATTAAATCAGCTCTGACTTTAGTAATCCTGCTGTGGCTACCCGGGGCACCAGGTAAGATGCACAATAGCCTAAAAATAAATTATCGACCCTGCAGGATGATCTGCATGGAAATGTTAAGAGTGCCCAATAAAAATTGCAAGTCTTTCCGTGAACAAGCTCTGTTCCTCATGAATTCATGCACGTCATTTTTGATTCTCAGGAGCTTGTCCACTTGTCCGAGGACTGTGTTTAACTGTATACCCAAGAATACCAGGCAAGTGGTGGGTTCTGCGGTTTTGTCTTGGGAAAGTGGAACCCCTTGGCTGGAAAACAAGGTCTGTGCCTTGATCAGGTTTTGCAGAACCAATGACCTGTCCTCAATTGTCAAGAAGTCATCCAGGTAGTGGATCACAACCGGACATTTGACAATATTGAGGAGGAGCCAAAGACATCGGGTGGCTTTTGGTCCCAATGGTCAACCTGGTAGCAAAGTAGTAATAACCTCTCCATTTCACTCCATGTAGATGCCATAGTGATGGAACAATGGGAAGTAGTTTGAATTTTTCATGTCCGTCTTAGAGAGCCATGCTGCCCTGCACATCCGCAGAATGGTGTTATCTACTGAAGTGTAATGGTGAGAAAATTTAAGTGAAGTTATTAGAGAGTTAATCCTGGGAATGACTGAAAAATGTGGTGCGGATAGGTCAATGATCAATCTCTTTATATTGGTGACTCTGCTAGTAGCGATGCGAATTGGATTGGTGCGCCAGTATGCAAACAGGGTATTGGAAAATGGGCCTAGCATGAAACCTTGTGGGATTTCCTGTTGCAAGAGCTGATCTACGGTGTTGGGTTTGAGAATGCTGATTGCAGGTTGAGACATTCCAGTGATCCTGCGGGAAGTGTGATTATACCGGTGTGAAAGCCCCGTGATCAGGAATTCCACCAAATGGGGAGAGGGGTGATTTTTTAGGTGAAAAGCCAGGTTGTCAATATTAATCTCTGTGTGTCATTTTTTAGGGAACAACCTATTTGGGCACATTGACCTAGCATGAGCTCAGAAGAACAAGGAGCAGACGTGCAACAGATGGCAAGCACTGAAGCCGCAACTGCCAGCGTTGAAATTGTTACATATCTGTGCCTTACCGAGGAACACGATAGGTCTGCCCAGTTTATCTTTCAGACCTCGTTGTTCGGGTTTGGAGCTACCAGAAGAGACCTAAAGAGTCAGCTTCACTGGGACACAGATTGGTGGAGTGTGAAATTGAAGCACAAATGGCGCAAGATGGAGGGCTTAGCCCTGCAAAGTGGCAACAGAATAGTTTGGTATCTAACTGGCTCCAGTCCGAACAAAGGTTGAACTGGGCAAATGCTGCCCCTGCTTTAGCAGAAAAAGATCTATGATAGCCACAGAATGCATGACCAAAGAAAAAAAAAAAAGTTACCTGCGCTCTCTCCTTAATCCCTATGTATATTTAAACAAATGGCAGGCGGGCATTCCCTCCATTTGACCTCCATTTGTCTAAATATACATAGGGATTAAGGAGAGAGCACAGGTAACTTTTTTCCTTTGGTTTTTTACTATATATTGTGGCTGATGTGTACTGTGGTCGTTGCTGCCACTCAGGAGCGATGGGAGTGAGTGCAGGACTTATCTTTTTGTATTTGTATTCACTTTTTGTATCACACAGCTATGTTACAATGCTGCCGCCCATCCCATGTGTTCCCTATTAAGGGTTAATAAGAATATAGGGGTGTTTATAAAAAAATACCCCTTTCTGTCTCATTAGAGATATCTTTGCCAGAAGCTCAAGGAAGCAAGGTGAAGAGTCATTGTAGAACCCGCTTAGGGGGTCTGCCTTGACGTTGGCAGGTGGGCATTCCCTCCAATGGCCATTGGAGTAACTAAATGACCTCCATTTGTCTAAATATACATAGGGATTAAGGAGAGAGCGCAGGTAAAAAAAAATTCTTTGTTTTTTACTATATATTGGGGCTGATGTGTACTGTGGTCGTTGCTGCCGCCCAGGAGTGATGGGAGTAGGACTTATCTTTTTGTAATAGAATGCATGACCACTGTACTTGTGCCCCAAATCCATCAATTTGCGTAGATACAGATCCATCTCCTCCCTGCGGTGATGGTGCTGTGAATAAATTACATCCCTATAAAGCCTGAAAGCCAATACGAACCCCAGGGATGGAAAGTTTTTTTTTTTGTGGGCTATCAAGAGCGCGCAGCCCAGCACCCCACCGACACTAGAGAGACACCCAGCACTCTACCGACACTGGAGAGACCTTATATGGACCCAGGATATCTTGTACTGCGAACAGTTAATTTGTACCATCAAATTGTATATATTACAGCTTTACCTGCCACAGTACAGAATTACAGGCCTACGTTAAAGGAATTCTACACGCTTGAGATTCCCGCCGATATGCTGCTCGTGGACCACATGCACCGGGTCCCACGCAATCTACCAGATTCTACTCCTCGAGATATACTGCTCCAGGCACATTACTATCACATCAAGGGACATATCCGCAGAGCCAGCAGGAACAAAGCTAAACCGCCAGAGGACTACCTTAATGTGAAACTCTTCACAGATCTATCTGCAGCGACACTCCGCAGACAAAGGGACTTTGCATCTGTCGTGGATCCTCAGAGAGAATGGTTCTCTACCAAAGTGCTGGTTAACAAAGAAGGGAGAATGATACTGTGACAAGACCAATCTCGCCACTGTGCATTGGAGGAGCCTGGTTGCCCTCCTGCTGCCTTTAGACTATGGCCCCATGTTGAAACACTTGATTTATCAATGCAAAGACACGAAAGCCGGGTCATTCGGTACTTGCCCTGTTTGAACAGTGATACCCCAGATAGCTATGCCATTTGTATAACGAAAGACTATGTGAGAGACTTTGGCTCCATGGCAATTGAACTGTATGTATGTGATCTGAGTGCCATTCAGTAATAACGTGTGCTCAGATCTAAGCTATCTGGGGATATGTTGAATGTACCTGTTTTATGCAATAGCTGCACAGTTATATATTTTGATGTATTTTATTGTATTTTTCTACCATGTGGCTAATGGAGTTTTGCCTCTGTCCTTGGAGATAATTGGATTACTTCCCAATTATCTCCAGGATAGAAGACTCTGTGGAACTGGTTTTGGGCAGAAAAGCCATGCTTCATTTGGTCACAAAGGACTTCGATCTAACTTTTGACCCACTGGACCAATTTGTATGTGCATGTGATGCATACTTTTAAAGTTATGAATAATGTGGAAAAACTGTATTTCTCTGCCTGTAATAATTACATTAACCCATTGTGTAAGGTAATTGTATCACAGGCAGAGGGGAGGATTTTGTGTGGGAGTGTCTGAGTGTTTTGTACGTGTTTATTGGTTGTTTTACAAAGCCCTGTGAGTGGTACTAATGTGTAAGAATGTGTATATAAGAACAATAAACCCACAGCTCTGTCTGATCACTGCTTGACCCTCAACACGGAGCCTTGTCTTGTTCTTGGGGGGATTCATTGTATGCTGTTCCAATTCGACTGCTAGGCGTGTAAACCTTTCGGATGGTTTTTCCTATTCGACTGTTTACAGGATTCGTATGTTTGAGAGCATTCATATGCTTCCCCAGTTCGGTGGATTGGTGTCTACAGTAGCTGTGCCTGTGTCTCTGGAAGGGGAAGATCAACTAAACGGCGGTTTAACCCTTTTATGCCTGGGGGTGCCATTACAGATACCTATACTCTCCCCGGAAGACGTATTCTGAATGCCTGGGGCCTTGACAATGTACTGGAGATCCTGGGGCCTTGACAACGTACTGGAAGACCAGACGGCAGCCCTGCACAGAAAAATCAAGTTGGACTGGTACAAAACCCCCAGCACACGCTAAAAACCCTGGACTGTTGGTAGAGGTTAACACAGTAAAGGAGTTTAAGCATGCGTGGGATAGGCATAAGGCTATCCTAACTATAAGATAAGACTAGGGACTAATGAAAGTATTTAGAAAATTGGGCAGACTAGATGGGCCGAATGGTTCTTATCTGCCGTTACATTCTATGTTTCTATGTTTCACATACAGAGTCTCCCAGTACCGCAAGTACCTCTTATGTATACACGATGGACCTACCGGTCCATCTAATAGCTAAACACTGTGTATCATGTACCCATAGCTAACGTATAAATTTGTATATATACTACTCTGCATGATGCCTTAGTGAAGTGACCCCACCCCCCCAATACCTTGCACCCTAATGCACCCAGATGTACCCCCCTGCAGCAAGCGCACGGTGAAGTGACAAAACAGACCGCTGCCAACCCTCTGGGAAACAAGGTTGGCTAATTTCAATTACCCTACATGATAACGGTGATTCAATACAAAGTCACAACACCAGAGCCCTGTCAGGATTACTGTTTGATCCAGCACGTAGAACTGTACAGCACGGATGACAAATAAGTAACGTATTACCAGTCCTTAGAATGGCCGGATTTAACGTACAAAGAATAGTCAAAAATACTAGCCGAGGTCAGGGAACACAGAAAGGGACACAGCGATGAGGAAAGCCAGGAGTCAGGATGCCAGAATATAGAGAAGTCAATAAACAAAGCCAAAGTCAAAAACCAGGTAGAAAACTATAAACAGGAACGCGCTCTCAGACAACCACAAGGGAAACCACGACGGGGCACTGAGCAGGCTGAGAACTGGGCCTAAATACCCCTCCTTTCTTTCTGATAGGCTGTAACCGGCCTTTGACCCCAAAGTCAGTTACCAGGTTTCATTTGCATATTTGCTGCTCAGCATTAACCCTTCTGTGGATTAGGTTGCTGTTCGGCACAACTTTTCCTGTGTGGACAGTAAATGTCATTAACCACTTTTCTATAAGCGGATGAATACATGAGACCAGGTTTCATTTGCACAATTACTGCTCAGCATTAAACCTTCTGTGGATTAGGTTGCTGCTCAGCACAACTTTTCCTGTGTGGACAGTAAATGTCATTAACCACATTTCTATAAGCGGATGAATACGTGACATTACCCCCCACCTGAAGAACGCCCACCGAGCGGACAGGACCAGGCTTGAGAGGAAATTTAGCGTGAAAAGCGCGGATCTTACGGCAGGTCAGGAGCCGAAACCCAAGAACGATCAGCAGGACCTTTCCAAACAACCAAGTACTGTAAAGTGCCCCGTGAAAACCTAGAATCCACGATAGAAGATACCTCATACTCTTCCTGACCACCCACCACCACCGGAGGGGGAGGAACACAAGGAACAGTATATCTATTGCAGAAAAGAGGTTTGAGTAAGGACACATGAAAAGTGTTGGGAATCCCTAAAGATGCAGGAAGAGCCAGAGAGTAAGACACTGGATTGATCCTACGAAGCACTCTATAGGGACCAAGGAATCTGGGGGCAAACTTCATGCTAGGGATCTTAAGCTTGATGTTGCGAGATGACAACCAAACCCGGTCCTCCACTTGGTACACCGGGTTGGCACTCCTACGCTTATCAGCAAAATGTTTGAAGCGTTCAGCAGCAGCCCCTAGAGCAGTTTGAACCTTAACCCAGGTATCCCGAATGGAGGCCAGACGCTCATCCAGAGCAGGAATGGCAGTATCAGAAAATACCGCAGGGAGAACCGTAGGATGCCTACCATTATTGACAAAAAATGGACTGTGCCCAGAGGAGTCATGAACAGCATTGTTTCTAGCGAACTCGGCCCACGGGAGTAGTTCGGACCAATTGTCTTGTGTGCTATTAATAAAACAACGCAAATAAACTTCTAATGACTGGTTAGCCCTCTCAGCTGTACCATTGGTCTGTGGATGATAGGAGGAGGAGAAGGAGAGATCAATCCCAAATTGTTTACTGAACACCCTCCAGAACCTGGACACAAACTGAGAGCCCCTATTGGACACAATATTGTGGGGGATGCCATGCAAACGGACAATTTCACGTATGAAAATTAGGACCAAATCTTGCGAAGATGGCAACTTCTTGAGAGGAATGAAGTGAGCCATCTTAGAAAATCGGTCTACAACCATGAGAATAGTAGTGAACCCAGCAGAGCTAGGAAGCTCTACAATAAAGTCCATGGATAAGTGGGATCATGGAATCTCAGGAACAGGAAGAGGCTGCAACAGGCCACAAGGAAGTGCATGAGTCACCTTAGAAACTACACACACAGAACATGCCTGCACATACTCCTTTACATCTTTCCTGAGTGAGTCCCACCAAAATGATCTAGTGATCGCGGCAGTGGACTTATTGATGCCCGGATGTCCAGCAGTTATATTGTCATAGAACACTTTCATGATATTAACCCTTTCACATAGGGGAACGAACAGTTTATCACACGGTTTACCACTGGGCGCCTGAGGCTGGGCCTCCAGTATGGTGCCAAGCAGTGGAGAAGACAGTGAGAGGACAGTAGTGGCAATAATACACTCTGGTGGAATAATAGGAGATGTCACCTGTTCCGGAGCTGACTCATTATCAAATTGCCTGGACAAGGCATCAGCCTTGGTATTTTTAGAACCAGGTCTATAAGTAATGAGAAAGTTAAAGCGTGAAAGGAATAGTGACCATCTAGCCTGTCTGGAAGACAAACGTTTGGCATCCCCTATATTTGCCAGATTTTTGTGGTCGGTTATGATCAACAGGGGGTCCTTGGAACCCTCCAAAAGATGTCGCCACTCCTTGAGGGCAAGAATAATGGCCAACAGTTCTCTATTGCCAATATCGTAGTTGCGCTCAGCAGGAGACATCTTTCTGGAGAAGTAGCCACAAGGATGCAATGGTGTTCCCTGGCTTTCTCTCTGAGAGAGAACAGCCCCTACCCCTGTCTCGGATGCATCAACCTCCAATATAAAAGGTTTACTAGTGTCGGGATGTTTTAGTATGTCCGCAGAGGCAAATCTTTGTTTAAGAGTCTCAAAAGCATTCACAGCCTCTTTGGACCATACCGTGCTACTAACCCCTTTGCGAGTCATATTTGTGATTGGGGCTATTACAGAAGAAAATCCCTTGATGAATCTTCTGTAATAGTTGGCAAAACCAATAAACCTTTGAATGGCTTTTAAACCAGAGGGTAATGGCCAGTGTAGTACAGCCTCTAGTTTTTTAGGATCCATTTGAAATCCCGATGCAGAGATGTTGTAACCCAAAAAGTGGACTTCAGGCTGGTCAAATATGCACTTTTCTAATTTGCAATAAAGTTTATTTTTCAACAACGTCTGCAGAACCTGTTTCACATGGGAGTGGTGAGTCTGAAGATCAGGGGAATACACCAAAATATCGTCCAAATAAACCAAGACAAATGAGTAAATGAATTCCCTGAGTACATCATTTATAAAGTCTTGGAATACGGCCGGGGCGTTGCATAACCCAAATGGCATTACCAGATATTCATAGTGTCCACTACGGGTATTAAATGCCGTCTTCCACTCATGATTCTCTTTAATTCTAACCAAATTGTAAGCGCTCCTAAGGTCAAGCTTAGTAAATACTTTAGCTCCCTGAAGTCTATCGAACAATTAGGAAATGAGTGGAATAGGGTATGCATTTTTTACAGTGATTTTATTAAGTGCCCTGTAGTCTATGCAAGGGCGTAACTCACCACCCTTTTTCTCAACAAAAAAGAATCCTGCACCAGCTGGTGAGGATGACTTTCTTATGTACCCTTTGCTCAAGGATTCTTTGATGTATTCCTCCATTATTTTACTCTCCCACAACGGATTAGCCCAGGCAAGGGCCTTGCCCTTTAATTGATTCATTAGATAACCAATTCTTCCTCTGTCCGTGGGGAATGACCCTGGTGAGGCCTCAAAATGGTACTCCACCTGATTAAGAAAACCCCTGCATTCCTGGATATTGCCATCAAACTGTAGGGATGGTGATAAGGAGATGCTAGGAGTCATATTAACAGTGGGTGGCGGTACACAGGGTAGAGGTGCTATAGGAGGAGACGCTGCAGGCTGCAGATGCTCCGTTCTAGCGAGAAGCGTACTTAAAGCCTGAGTGAATTGATCCATGCGGTGATCATTCTCCTCTAATTTCCTCTCGCAAGCAGCTATGTGCTGACACAGTTCTACAGGATCTATGGCCATGTCGTAATGTCAGGATTACTGTTTGATCCAGCACGTAGAACTGTACAGCACGGATGACAAATAAGTAACGTATTACCGGTCCTTAGAATGGCCGGATTTAACGTACAAAGAATAGTCAAAAATACTAGCCGAGGTCAGGGAACACAGAAAGGGACACAGCGATGAGGAAAGCCAGGAGTCAGGATACCAGAATATAGAGAAGTCAATAAACAAAGCCAAAGTCAAAAACCAGGTAGAAAACTATAAACAGGAACGCGCTCTCGGACAACCACAAGGGAAACCACGACAGGGCACTGAGCAGGCTGAGAACTGGGCCTAAATACCCCTCCTTTCTTTCTGATAGGCTGTAACCGGCCTTTGACCCCAAAGTCAGTTACCAGGTTTCATTTGCATAATTGCTGCTCAGCATTAACCCTTCTGTGGATTAGGTTGCTGCTCGGCACAACTTTTCCTGTGTGGACAGTAAATGTCATTAACCACTTTTCTATAAGCGGATGAATACATGAGACCAGGTTTCATTTGCACAATTACTGCTCAGCATTAAACCTTCTGTGGATTAGGTTGCTGCTTGGCACAACTTTTCCTGTGTGGACAGTAAATGTCATTAACCACATTTCTATAAGCGGATGAATACGTGACAAGCCCAAACCAAGACATACCTAAAAAAGTGTACACCCCCCCTCCCCCCCCACACTGCTGAATTACAGGGGTAAACTGCACCTAGGGCACGAAGGCTGTTCAATCTCCAGGCAGGTTACAAGTTCACACTCCAAAAGAGGGATGGGAGCCCATAGCATATGTATGTATATGTATAAGTTGAGGAGCAGCACTTTGCAATGTACTTCCCCAGAATATGCAATTAACACACCTCTGGAATATGGGCATGAAAAGTGCCCTGCACTAGACAAAGATTAAACCTTCTTATTTCAGCTGTCCAGTAGCCCACAATTCCCCATTACAGTTACCAGTGCTCATACGCACAATCCGCCACCTGTAGATAGCACTGATTAATTCTGTATACACAAAGTTATGTGCTACATAGCTCACTAGCCACCCACAGGGAACAAAATGTTTCCTACCCCAGTGGTGCACCCACCTGGGGACCTTTTTGTATATAGCCCTGCCCCCCCCATTATCCCCTGGACTCTACCCTGGATCTCAATGTTTGATGTACCATACACTACTCCATCAAACGCCACCTTACTAAAACCAGAGTAGACGCGTACATCCCAATGACCCGCACACTGCAGCAAGGAAAGGTGAAAGCTAAAGTTGAATGTGGAACTAGCAGACCTCCTCCACATCACCAGCTAGACCCAAAACCAGTAACGGAGCACAACGATACTCCTGCACGACAAGTGCACCAAAGGAGTCAACAGCCCACATTACCAGACTTCAAAGTTGATCATTTACTCACCTAACGTGAGGGGAATGAACACCCCTCATAAACGCAGGATGTTACTCAGAGACGCAAAACAAGCTCAGACTGACTTCTGTGTGTTCAGGAGACACACTTTGTCAAAACTAAAATCCCTACCTTTGTTACCAAGGAATACCCCATCCAATACCACGCGACTCACATGTCAAAAGCTAGGGGAGTGACAATCCTCATGCATAAATCACAGGCATTTGAACTACTCAAACTAATTACAGATAGCCAAGGCAGATACATCATACTCGTATGCAAAATAAATGACACCACGTACACTATAGCAAACCTATACAGCCCTAATACAAACCAGAGGATATTCATCCATAAGGTGTTAACGAAACTCTTTTGCAGAGATCTTTTGCAGAGATCTTAATCACATTTTCGACCAAGAAATAGATACCTCAGCAAACCCTCAACAACCTAGAAGTAAAGCCTTACAAACACAATGTGTGTCCATAGTTAAACTGCTAACAGAATTTAGCCTATATGACTCGTGGCGAACGCTCTACCCAGGAGAATGGACCTACTCCCACAACTCCCGTTCATAAGACCCACTCCAGAATTGACCGTATACTGATTTCAGCCCCAACACTACTAAAAACATTGCATTGCCAAATAGGCGATATTGTGTGGTCGGACTATGCGCCAATAACTCTGACACTGACGGACACATTCCCGACCAGGGGACGAGCTCTGTGGAAGCTCAATGAATCATTGCTCGCTGACGAGCAATTCAAACTGAAAGTAGACAAGGAACTGCAAGCATACTTCACCACAAATGATATCCCAGAAATCACGGCACTAACTCAATGGCTAGCCCATAAATGCATAGTAAGGGGAATTTTTATTAGTCAAGCCTCACACATCAAACGAACATCCCAAACCCAACTTCTAACACTACTGAGGCAACTCCGACATGCAACCACCCAACACTTTATTTCCCCAACACCCACTTTGCAGACCAACATCAACCAGACACAAAAACTAATCAATGAGTGTAATTTGAGCAAAACTGTATACACGATGCAAAAACTAAAAACTAGGGAATACGCCCAGGGCAACAAAGCAGGGAAACTGCTAGCATCAATGCTCCTACAGCAACAACAGGCCTCGAAAATCCCTTACCTCCTACAAACCGATGGCAGAAAAATATACAATCCCCAACACATAGCAGATGAATTGGCAATGTACTACTCAGGACTCTACAATCTGGACCTTTTGCACTGCCATCGGGGAGGGGGGAGCTGTGTATTCCTGTCCTTAGATGCAGGAAAAGCATTTGACAGGCTGAACTGGTCCTTCCTCCTCGAGGTACTGAACAAGTTTCACTTCCCAACCCAATTCCTGGCAGCAGTAACGACACTCTATAGCAGGCATAGGCAACCTTCGGCACCGCAGATGTTTTGGACTACACCTCCCCTGATGCTTTGCCAGCATTATGTGTGTAAGAGCATTATGGGAGATGTAGTCCACAACATCTGGAGTGCCAAAGGTTGCCTATCCCTACTCTATGGCAACCCCTCCGCCAAAGTCACTACCAGCTGTTTTCTCTCCTCACCATTCGCCATTTCAAATGGATTGCGACAGGGATGCCCACTATCCCCCTTACTATATATCCTGGTGCTAGAACCCCTTACCACCTTCATCCGTAACCATCCACACATACACGGCATTCGAGTACAACAGCAGGAATACAAACTTAGATTGTTTGCCGATGATGTCCTAATCACACTATCCAACCCTAGGACCTCTCTGCAAGCGTTCACAATTACCCTAGAAGCCTACAGTAGAAGCTCCTATTATAAACTAAATGTGACCAAAACTCAAGACATGAGTCTCAAATTATCCAGTGAATATATTACATAGTTACATCGCTGAAAAGAGACTTGCGCCCATCAAGTTCAGCCTCTCTCACATTTGTTTTTGCTGTTGATCCAAAAGAAGGCAAAAAATCCTAGTCTAAAGCGCTTCCAATTTTGCCACAAACTAGGAAAAAATTCCTTCTTGACCCAAAAATAGCAGTCAGATGTCTCCTTGGATCAAGCAGCTATAACCCCACTAATTAGAAATTATATCCCTGTATGTGATGTTTTTTTACAAGTATTTATCCAGTTCCAGTTTAAACATCTGTGATGACTCTGACAAAACCACCTCTTCAGGCAGAGAATTCCATATCCTTATTGCTCTTACTGTAAAAAAACCTTTTCTTTGCCTTAGTTGAAATCTCCTTTCTTCCAGCCTAAATGTGTGACCTGGTGTCCTATGTATAGCCCTGTTTATGAATAGGTTTCCAGATAAAGGTTTGTACTGGCCTTGAATATATTTGTATAATGTTATCATATCCCCTCTAAGGTGCAGTTTTTCCAAACTAAACAGATTTAATTTTTTTAACCTTTCTTCATAACTAAAATGCTCCATTCCTTTTATCAATTTTGTAGCACGTCTCTGGACTTTTTCTAGTGCCATAATATCATATCTTTCTTTAGAACAGATATAACATCTCTAAAGTCAGACTTTCAATACAAATGGAGGTCTGACCACCTTACCTTTATAGGAATAAAACTAACCCCCTCGGTGACCCAGCTTTATAAGGCGAACTATGAATATGAAAATAATCCAGGCACTCCAATGAATTCCAAACAAGGCAATTTTTATTGGAACCACAGAACAAAAAGCAATGTTTCAGCCCTTTAGGGCCTTTGTCAAGAGGCTGAAACGTTGCTTTTTGTTCTGTGGTTCCAATAAAAATTGCCTTGTTTGGAATTCATTGGGGTGCCTGGATTATTTTCATATTCAAATTCCACATTTGGTCCTCTTTGGTACTGGGACTTGTCCAGCATAGCACCCAGGATTCCAGGACGAAGGGATGAGTGCGCTTCCATCACATGCATGGCGTTATAAGGCGAACTATGTGACATTACAAAATCAAGTGAAAACACTCCTCCAGGGATGGCACAAACAATTTATCTCTTGGTCTGGCTGAGTGGCCCCGGCGAAAATGGTAGTACACCCCAAATATCAATACTTATTTAGGACACTCCCCATCCGGAGACCACCCTCCTACTTCACAGAAAACCAAAAATTACTTAACCAGTTTATCTGGGCACACGAAAAAACAAGGGTAGCCCTCTCCACGATGTACAGACACCACATGAGAGGAGGCATGAGCCTCCCCAATATACACCATTACTACCATGCAGCTAACATTAACCCATCATCATAGCACAAACCCAGGAGCAACAACCACAGTGGGTGGGGCTGTAGTCAGCAATAACTATAGGGCAACACTTTTTATCGGTCATGTGGATCCCGCCCCCATCAGACCTAAAGGCATAATGATGCTACCTACCACGGCTTTGACAAAACACATATGGGAATCCCACAGAGCTACCCTGTGTCTGACAAAGGCATGCTCCCCAGCAATGACGATTACCACCTTACAACTACTGATCCCATACTTTAATTCCCGAATGTGGGAGAGGCACCATGTTAAATGCATCACACAACTACTCCAGGGAGGCAAAATCATACCCTTCCCACAACTGCAAAATGATTATAACTTACTAGTACAGCTGAGTTCTCATACTTCCAAGTAAGAGCATGGTTGCTCAAATACTATATACCGGCAATGAAAAATGAGCTGTGGCTGATAACCTTCGAACGGGTCCTAACAACACAAATACAAGCAAAGAAAACTATTTCATTACTGTACGCCAGTTTAAATAATGGCACGAATATCAAACAATTACCCTTTGTATAAGCATGGAGATGCGAGCTACGTCTGCACCACCCTGAATTAGCATGGGAATGGCTGTTTACCGCCCGCAAAAAACTAACCCTATGCTCATCGCACATTGAACTATCCAAGAAATTATTATACCGATGGTACCCAGTGCCAATGCGGCTACACCGCATTAACCCCACAGTGTCAAATAAATGCTGGAGGTACCAAGACGGCATGGGAGATATGCTCCACATTTGGTGGAGTTACCCAAAACTATCAAAATACTGGCACGAGGTAACACGGCTTGTAGCTTCTGTGACGGAGCTTGATATCCCAAATGCCCCAGAGGCCTTCCTACTACATAAATACCCCCATACACCATACACCATACACCCAAGTCCTCAAGCCTCCTGAAGTGTCGACAGCCGCGCTCATATAAGAAATTAATATGGGAAGTCCATATAAGAGCTTCATATCAGAAAGTACCTGTATAATATCGCAAGGGTGGTATTAGGTATATGAGGTCCCCACGGACACCACCTGTGCACCCACGCCACCCTCGAGCCTGTGATACGGTCAAATGACCAGCACAGATACCTCAACTTGAATTTTTTTGGGGGGGCTAATCTAAACTAATCTAAAGCCCCAACCCGTCACAATGTCATGCACATGCCCAAGACAAAAACATCCCATACTCAAGCACTGTGTACTACAAGGCTAAGACAGTACGGACGTAATCAGCTCTCAAAAGACTCCACATCCCAGGTCCCCCCTCCCCCTGTTACCCCCCCACTCCTTCTGTTCCACTTTGAAAAACTCACAGTACATTGCTGACATCTAGAGTGCGATACCGAGTTTAACTCCCAAACGCCAAGAATGCCTGATGTAACGATGTAAATACAATTTATGTTATTGTTTACAAAGTACTGCAAAATGATACTGTATTACTTATTGGAATGTGTCATGCATGTCTGTGAATAAAAATTGTTCAATAAAAAAATAAAAAAGGAAATCAACTCTAAGGAATTATCCAGCCTTCATGAGAGTGCAAATAGTGACCTACAGCATGTATATAGTGACTGAAACTGAACAATGACAACAAAACAAGATTATAGCAACAAGATATACGTTTAGTGATGAGTGAAATTTGAGGAATATAGTGCCAACGTGTGCTTGCTTTAAGAAAGATGGCTGAGTTTATTGGGAGTGAAAACCCAGTCAGGTTTATTGGGAGTGAAAACCCAGTCAACCCATGGCTGGATGTGAAGTGCACACACTTCACATCCAGACATGTGTCAGCTGTGTTGGCAGCATGGCGCCCCCTGCTGCCATGGGGCCCTGTGCGGATGCACAGCTAGCACAAAGCTGGGCCTGGCCCAGTTTTGCATGAAAAAGAGACACTGCTAGATTGTGAAGAAGCATATTAAGCTTTACTTTTGTGGATAAACAGCAATCATTTAGAAAATATTAGCTACTTAAAACAGCAGCCAGCAGGATGAATTATAAAAGGATGAGAGACAAAGAGCAAGTGAAAAAACAGTGAAAAGTGAACTTCCTTCCTGAGAGTGTACCAAAAAGTTCATATGTATATATAAACAGTACTTTGAACTGCACAGCCCATAGGTCCAAGCCTCGTTCAGCCTCAGGGTAAACCTCAAAGGACTCCAGAGAGGGACTGTGAGTTGAGTGGGAGCTAGGTTGTAGTGGTGTAGTTCAGTTGAGAGGGTCCAAGGGGGAGGGGAAGGGGGGGAGAGGCACGTGTACAGGCTTAAATGGCCCTTGTCCCCCCCCCGACCGGTGAGCACTGGGCCGCATCTGCCCTGACAAAAGCATAGAGAAACCCATTAACTTGCCCTTTGGTAAATCCCAGCTCAGGTCTCAAAACGACTGCAGTGCTGAAACTGGGAGAAAGCTGGATGAAAGTGATTTTTTTTTTGTTAAACGAGGTGCCCATAATCTAAACATGCAGAGGAACACTCTAATATTATAAACATATATGTAATATACAGACTAGGACAACACAATGCTATTTGGTGTGTCTACCTTTGCATAACAGTGCTACAGCAACTGCTGCATCTCTCTACTACTTACCAGTGACATCCCTCATGTGGTCATTTGTGGAATTGCATTGATAAACAAATTGCTGTTTAGGGATGAAAAACAATTGAACTGAAACAGATTTCCATGGTGTTATTCACTAAATACCTTATTTTGTTCAGGTGGACAAAATCAAGTGAAAATGACCAGAGCAAATCTGCAGCAATCGCATGCATGCATTTAGTGTCCAGATTAAAATCAGTGCTTTTGCATGTGAACTCCATACAATGTATAGGATTCAGAAGATTCAGAACCCACCAATTTAACTAAAATTTTAAACTGAATGCATCTGGCAGTATAAATCTTAAGTACAAATATTTTACCCTCGGCAGCGAAAGGGTAAATTATATAGTGGCTGGCCAGTGCTTGCCAGCCAGTCACCAAGTTAAATAGTTAAATATAAATTAATAAAAAGCTTATGGGGTCAATAAGACCCCTATATTACTATAAAATATATTACTTTGAAACCTCCCTATGCCCCCACCTGCACCCATTGCTGGAAAGAAGCCATTCCCTGGGGATAGGGTATGTTATATATGGGGGGCGGCATAGTCCCTCCCACCTCTCCCCACCTGTAGTCAGAGGGTTGGGGCTATTATAAAATAAGAGGGGCCTAGTGCTGTCCATGGGCGGTGGATGTGGACCCGAATTATAGTCCTCCCCTGATCTACACCCCTGGGTGGGGGTTCTAATTATAATTATAATATTGAAGATGGAGGACTTAGTATCCTTCCTCTGGACACCACATTGTGGGGGTATTAACTATATATTAAAGGGGAGGATCTAGGGGGCATCCAATCCTTTATGTACCCCCCATTAAAAATAATGACTCCAACCAACCTACTACAACTCTTAAAATAGTGAGGGTGGTACCAATAAAACTAATACCTGTAATATATATATATATATATATATATATATATATATATATATATATGCCTTTTTTCTAACTCTTCTTTTGTCCTAAAAAAGCATCATTCAATCAAAAAATCAAACCAAAAAACCTGAATCGCAAAAAAATCCAAAACCTAGATACAATAAAATTAATATCTTATTTTTCCTCTTTGGGATTGAAGAAAAGAAAAGTTAGAAGAAAAACAGATGGTGAGTATATATATATATATATATATATAAAAAAAATACCAATAGCTCCCGCACTCACGCTCCAATTACCCTTGTTGCCCGGGTGCCAGCAAGCAGTAGCCGTCCATACAAAAATCCAACGAATTGCTGCACTCACGGTGAATAAAAATCCAAGTTTATTGAAAATAAATTAAAACATCTACGACCAATAGATCGTAGATGTTTTAATTTATTTTCAATAAACTTGGATTTTTATTCACCGTGAGTGCAGCAATTCGTTGGATTTATATATATATATATATATATTTTTTTTTTTTTTTTACTTTACAGGTATTAGTTGGTTTTATTGCCCCACACTAACTTATATTAGGGTGAGGTAGTGTGATGGTAATCATCAACACCTGAGATTTATACGGACACTTTATGTAGGACACTGGACTATGCCTATGTCTAAGTCACCCTGTACCCATTATTATGCATTGTTGTTTTATTGATATATGTTTTGTGTGCTCTTCTGTCCTGCTGATGCTTGCTACCAAGTAGGTGGATTTGGCTGTGGAGCCGTACAGCGCCACCTGTTGGTAGCAACAGCAATATGTATATATCACCATATAATTAAAGGACCACTCTAGGCACCCAGACCACTTCAGCTTAATGAAGTGGTCTGGGTGCCAGGTCCTTCTAGGGTTAACCCATTCTTTCATAATTATAGCAGTTTCAGAGAAACTGCTAATTATGAATGGGTTAAGCTTTCCCATCTTCTAGTGGCTGTCTCATTGACAGCCATTGAGGCGCGTGCGTTTCTCACCGTGATTTTCACAGTGAGAGACGCAGCGCCCATAGGAAAGCATTGTAAATGCTTTCCTATGCGACGGGCTGAATGCGCCGCTGCAGCTCTGCTGCATCGCATTCATCCGCGGGCGGACGGAGGCGGAGAGGAGGAGGAGAGCTCCCCGCCCAGCGCTGGAAAAAGGTAAGTTATTACCCCTTTCCCCTTCCAGAGCCGGGCGGGAGGGGGTCCCTGAGGGTGGGGGCACCCTCAGGGCACTATAGTGCCAGGAAAACGAGTATGTTTTCCTGGCACTATAGTGGTCCTTTAACCTCCCCAGCTGCCAAGGATTTTTAACCATCTGAACCATAGTGCACCAGCAGGCATATAGTTTGCAATTTTAAAATCCAGGCCCAAATTTAAAGCATACAGCTGTCCATCTGAAACTGCAACATCTGGACATTGTTAAATAACATGAACACTGACCAAATTTTGCAGAGAATGATCCCATCAAGTGAGAATTCAAAGTGAATTTAAAAAGTTCTTCCAGGGGTATTGATTCTAGGACCTCCCCCACCCCCACATCTTAATATTCTTCCTCTGACCCCTGTTGTCTAGTATGTTCACCTGTCTGCAGGTTTCAGTCTGTGCTGCTTGTAGTTGTTGTACATTTCATCTAACACCTTTAGGCCTTGTTTTAGGTCAAACACTTCTTCCTCGGTGGCCTGGGTGCGCGCTGTACTGGCTTGTACCTCAGTGGTGAGTACTGCCAGATCTGCTTCCCACATTTTCCTGAGGTTATGCTGGAGACCGGTAAGCATGTCCTCTGTTTCATGTTTCATTGCGGGAGTTGTTACTTCTGATGTGCGTGGAGTCGCTCGGTTTGTTGGCGCATGTCTCCGAGGTGAGACCCTGCCGTTGGATTGTAAGGGTGATGGCTCCCGTGAGGCCGGCGCTGGCAGGGCCGCCATCAGGGGGTGACAACCGCCCGGGCCCCACGTGGAATGGGCGAAACTTCCGCAGATGCATCTGCACCGGGGCCCATCAGGTGGCCCAATCATTTAGGGCCATCCGATGAGCCCTATATCTTCAGGGGCCCGGTCAGCGCTGTAATAGCATGACCAGGCCACTTTAAAAAAAAAAAAAAATGCGGCTGTAACGCAAATGCTTCTGGGCGGAAGTGACGGAATTGTTCCCTACTTTCCTGAGTATCTGCTATGGCATAGAGCATGGATATTGACGCAGTGCTCACTGTTCTTAGGGCTGAGGCCCTTCTTTACAGTGGCAGGCACCTTCAGACACAACTTGCTCATCTGCAGGCTGCTGCAGTAGCTCCTGCCCCTTCGCCAGGTGGCCTAGACACTGTGAGGAGCAGGGGCGAGGTCTCAGTCCCGCTACAGCCCCTCTGGCTCTCCGCCAGAGGCATGCCACAATAGGAGCCCCAGCACCGGCCCACAGGCCAGTTGTTCCGCGGTCAAAGGTCGGGTGGCTGCTCCCTCTGGTGTTTAGTACCAGGATGTCTATTGCGAGACTGCATCGGTTTGTTTTTTGATCTGTCGTTCTAAGACGCATGTGTTGGTGCGTGGAGCATGGGTTGCTTTACAGGGCATCCTAGGGCCAGTGGTCTGATCGGTGACTTGTTTTCGTCAGTTTCAGGTCCTCCACCCTTCATGTGGGGGCCCCATCCTGGTACACCAAGATGCTAGTTTTCTATCCCTGTTTCAGTTTATCCGGGTGTTTTGCTTGGCACTGGATGCTCTGGGTATCCCGAGTTCTCAGTTTGGGGGCATTCATTCCACATCGGGTCTGCTACGGAGGTGTTGCGCCTTGGGTTTTCTGAGCAAGCCATTCACAGAATAGGGCGCTGGTAATCAGGGCGGTTCAGGAGTTATGTTTGGCTCTGTGGTCTGATTGAGTTTCCCCTGTTGTCTCATGCATCTAATGGGCCCAGCAGAGAGCCATGGTCCGCCTTGGAAAATGTCAACTGAGTCTGTCCCTGGCAGCAGCGAAGGTGTGATTGTTTGGGGTCTGTGGTATGCAGTGGGCGCAGATGGTTCCGGAGCTGTTCTGTTTGTCCCGTCTCCTGGGAGTTCCTGACGTGCTGATCATCCATCTTGGGGGCAATGATCCCTGTGAGGGAATTTTCTGACTTAATTTTGCAGGACTTTTACAGTATTTATGTGCTGTTCCCCGACCTCTGTCTGGTGTGGTCCGAGCTCGTGTCCTGTAATTGTTGGAGGTTTGCCAGGGCTCAGAGGGCCATGGATCGGTGTCGGGTGAAGCTCAATAGGTGGGTTTCTAGGTTTGTGTTGGTAGTTGGGGGCTTTGAAGTGCGACATCGGCTGTTTGAACGGTAAGTAGACATGTGCAATTTGATTTGTTCTGAATGCAAATTTGCCGAATTTTCGAAGTGCCAAATTTCAGAATGCCGAACCGCCGAAGTGCTTTGTATTTCTGAAAAGTGGCAAAACAGGAGAGGGTTGGGGTAGGGTTAGTAGGTCGATGTCTGAGTAGGCCCCCTCACCAAATATTGAATATACCCATACTAATGTGGTTTTCAGCCATCATTTCGCAGTTAAGCAACTACCTACCTGACACTGCAAGGTAGAGGGATCCCTTGCTCCATTATTGAGCTTATTGGGCTAGACACAAGCTGTAAATGTGTGGGGCTTTTACCAACTTAAGATGGCCAATGACATTGGTGTGGCTGAGCACCACAGGGAGGTCAAACAGCAACAGTAGTGGTAGAAGGCAGTTTCTGATGCCATATGCACTTGATCCTGGCGCAGACAGGAAGCAAAGTCACATGAACCATCTTTACCTGCGGTATGGATAGCTTAAGTGAGTTGCTCCACTTCTGGGTTGAAGGCGGGTGGGAGGCTTACCCCTACTTATAGTCAGTACTGTACCGTCCAAGATCTCTGCCTTGGGCACCAGCACAGCAGCCGCCTCCGAGGACCGTCAAGCGGGCATTCTGCACCTCCCGACTGAGAACCAAGCACAGCCTTCAGTCTGTAGCTCTGCTGAGTGCAGAGCTGCAGACTGAGGTGTCTCGAATGTAACCTATGCAACACTGATATTTCTGGAGATCCCAAGACTTACCATGTGGTCTGCAGCTCTGCACCCTGCGGAGCTGCAGACTGGAGAGCCAGCCCACCGGACCAGCAGGGAAATCCATCGGACCAGCAGGGAATCGATGAATAATACAAATAAAAAAAAAAAAAAAGTATTTATGACTCCCTTCTACACCCTGTCACAGCCCCTCCAACCCCCTCTACACCCTGTCACAGCCCCTCCTCAACACCCTGTCACAGCCCCTCCAACCCCTGACCCTGTCACAGCCTCTACAGCCCCCCACGATGTCACAGCCCTCCTACCGTCATAGCCCCCCACTCTCTCACAGGCACCCCTACCCTGTCACATCTCCCCCTCATCATTTCATAGCCCCCCCTACCCTGTAACAGCCCCACACCCACCCTGTCACCCCTCTACACACAAATACACACCCTGTCACAGCTCACACACACACACACACTTTATCACAGCCCCCCTCCCCACACCTGGTCTCCCCCACCCATATCCTATCCTACCCACAGACGCTGACACTCCTCCTCCACACACACAATATCACCCCCACACGCACACACTGTCACCCCAGCAAATACACTATCATCATGCAGAATCATCACACTGAAACCCCCTTCACTCAGCCACACTCACATTAATGTTGAAAGAAAAAGAAAAAAATACAAACGCAAGAAATACAAATGTACCTAACCAACAGAGTGGTAGGAATATACACGAGTACTTAACTTGGTATGAGATGAATGCAGCTTCCCAAGAGGTTTCCCCCAAACGAACCTCAAATGCAGATATATAAATGGACAAAATAGGGATACAGCTGAATGACTAAAAAACATAAGAATACATAGTACATAGTGAAGTACCGTCACAATAATAAAATATAAACTTCAATGATTGCACTCACAAAATAGTGATGGATAATGCGCCTTTAAGCCCTCAAGGGCTGCAGTGGTATTCACCCTCCACGAATAGGTTGCTCTGTCTTCAAAGAAGTGGGAGTATGCCAGTGAAGTATAAAAATTTTTTTTTTTTTATTATTATTAAAAGGCACTAATAAGCCTATATCAAAAAATCAATAGTTAAAAGTATACAAATAATACTGCATCTAACGCGTTTCGTCCATACAAATTGGACTTCATCAGAGAATTTTTTGCAGTATACACAATATGTCAAATACAAAGCATGCATAATCCCACCCCCAACAGAGTCCCTTAAATATAACCAGTCCGATTGTTGATTGGAGAGTTCCTTTGTAGGCAGTCCCTCTTTAATAGAATCAATATTTTCCAGGTGATCGCCACCTTAAATTTCGCGGCTAAGACCAGCTGGTAATCCGTCCGGTAATGTTCTGCGTTCCAAATCACAACTTCCGGTTGCGTTCCACACATGGATTTCCGGCGGCGAAATAACCACACACGTCGCAACCACTGGCGTTGCGTTCCAAGATCGGGCACATGCGTTCCAAACGACCGGCCCTTTGAATTGCTAAGAAGACTAAAAGGAGCAGTCTTATAATAATTTGAACATCAAAATAACCATTCTCATAATACAAATTCGACCACATCAAATATGAAAAAGGACTTCAATCCTCTGCCACAAAGTAACTAAATATTAATAGAAATCTAATAATAATGAAAAAAGTAAATAATGTGTACAAAACAATAAAGAAAAATAAAATAAAATAAAATAAATGAATGAGTAAATGGAAAAAATTGTATATATAATAAAGTAAAATAAAAATAAAAGTAAAAATAAAAATAAAAATAAATATAAAAAATAAAAATAAAATAAAAATAATAATAATAATAAAAAAATAAATAAAAATAAAAATAAAAAATAAATAAAAAATAAAAAAAATAAATAAAAAATAAATGAAAATTAATAAAATTTGGAAAAATATATATTAAATATATGTAATTAAATATAAAACAGGCAGAAGATGGAAATCCCCAATTGTGTAAGTTATAAAAACTTTAAACCATAAAACTAGCCAAGTCCACATCGATGTTTAAACCTTTAGGTGACAAAGTGTCCAAATGGTAGATCCAATAGGTCTCCCGTTGTGCTAATTTTAATTCCCTATTACCTCCTCTCCAGTGAGGGGACACATGTTCTATACCACAGCCCTTGAAATCTCTCCAATTGAAGGCCTGGCACGTATTACAGTGAACTGGCACTGAATGAGTAGTCATACCTTTCTTTATATTGTTTATATGTTCCATAAGGCGTACTTTCAAGGGTCTCTTAGTCTTTCCCACGTACTGCTTGCCACACGGACACTGCAGTAAATAAACCACAAAGTCCGTGTGGCAACCAATACTAGACTTCACTGGAAAAGAAATCCCGGTGGTGTAACTTGTAAATTGTAAAGTTAAACCTAAGTTCATCCTTGAACAAGCCCGACACATCTGACATCCTTTGGATCCCTTCATATGGGTGATAACTTTTTTTCCGGGTATATCTTTTCTAGGGTAACTTGGAGCAATTAAATCTTTTAGATTTTGACCCTTCCTATAAATAATAGATGGACAATCAGGTAGAATATTACAAAGGACTGAATCCTGTAATAATATAGGCCAATATTTCTTAAGGCACTTATTAATTTTCCAATGGTCAGTATTGTATTTTGTTATAAATGAATATCTAAAATGATCATTTGAATCATTCTTTGGATGGTTAGTCAATAATTCCCTTCTATCTTTTTTCTTTAGTGTTCTAATTTCCTTTTCAATCATATTACTATCATAACCTTTATTTACCAATTTGTTTTTTTATATATTTTGCCTGAATTTCAAAATCTCGAACATTGGAGCAGTTCCTACGTACCCTTGTTAACTGGCTTTTAGCAATACCTCTCAGCCAAGGTTGATGGTGACAACTTGACTTATGAACATAACTATTTCCGTCTGTTGTTTTAAAGAAGCATCTAGATCTAATTTTATTCTGCTCACAATACAAATTCAGATCTAAAAAATTTATGGTATCTTTATGCCACTCAGGTGTAAATTTTAAATTAAAGGAATTTGAATTAAGATATTGTACAAATGATAAAAAATCTTCTTGAGTGCCTTTCCAGATAACAATCACGTCATCAATAAATCTCCGCCATAGGACCAGGCTCGCCCGCCAATCATGCCCGCACCACACAAAAAGATCTTCCCATCTTCGCATGTAGATGTTGGCATAACTGGGGGCGAACCTGGTTCCCATGGCGGTCCCTGTTAGTTGTAAATAAAATTTACCCTCATGAAAAAAATAATTATGTTCAAGTATAAATTTTATGGCCATTAAAATAAAATTTTGCAAAGCATCATCTACCTCTGAATCATTTTTAATAAAAAATTGGACTGCTTCGATACCCAATTGGTGATGGATCACAGTGTACAATGATGTTACATCCAATGTTGCCCAACTGTAATCATCTTTCCAATCGATATCCTCAAATTCATGTAGAATTGCTGTGGTATCTTTAATATATGAAGGGGCACTTTGGGCATATTTCTGAAGTCTTGAATCAATAAAGGCTGAGAGATTTGCTGTAATGGAGTTAATGCCACTAATGATCGGGCGTCCAGGTGGAAAAAATAAATTCTTATGGAGTTTTGGTAAAAAATAAAAAATAGGAATGACAGGAAAAGTACTATACAAAAATTGAAAATTTTTTTGAGATATTATTTTATTCTCCAAGGCTCCCAACAATAAACTTTTTAATAGGGAATTAAACATTTGTGTTGGATCTCTTGGAAGTTCCACATATGTCTCTATTTGACCTAGGATGTTGAGGGATTCTTGATGGTAATATTCTGTAGATAGAATGACAATCCCCCCCCCTTTGTCGGCCTCCCTTATAACTATATCTTCCCTTTCCATTAAATTTTTTAGACACATGGATTCCTCCTTTGTCATATTATAATTCTTTTGTTGATTGCTCCTAATTTGTAATATTCTACCTGATTGTCCATCTATTATTTATAGGAAGGGTCAAAATCTAAAAGATTTAATTGCTCCAAGTTACCCTAGAAAAGATATACCCGGAAAAAAAGTTATCACCCATATGAAGGGATCCAAAGGATGTCAGATGTGTCGGGCTTGTTCAAGGATGAACTTAGGTTTAACTTTACAATTTACAAGTTACACCACCGGGATTTCTTTTCCAGTGAAGTCTAGTATTGGTTGCCACACGGACTTTGTGGTTTATTTACTGCAGTGTCCGTGTGGCAAGCAGTACGTGGGAAAGACTAAGAGACCCTTGAAAGTACGTCTTATGGAACATATAAACAATATAAAGAAAGGTATGACTACTCATTCAGTGCCAGTTCACTGTAATACGTGCCAGGCCTTCAATTGGAGAGATTTCAAGGGCTGTGGTATAGAACATGTGTCCCCTCACTGGAGAGGAGGTAATAGGGAATTAAAATTAGCACAACGGGAGACCTATTGGATCTACCATTTGGACACTTTGTCACCTAAAGGTTTAAACATCGATGTGGACTTGGCTAGTTTTATGGTTTAAAGTTTTTGTAACTTACACAATTGGGGATTTCCATCTTCTGCCTGTTTTATATTTAATTACATATATTTAATATATATTTTTCCAAATTTTATTAATTTTCATTTATTTTTTTTATTTTTTATTTATTTATTTTTATTATTATTATTATTATTTTTTATATTTATTTTTACTTTTATTTTTATTTTACTTTATTATATATACAATTTTTTCCATTTACTCATTCATTTATTTTATTTTATTTTATTTTTCTTTATTGTTTTGTACACATTATTTACTTTTTTCATTATTATTAGATTTCTATTAATATTTAGTTACTTTGTGGCAGAGGATTGAAGTCCTTTTTCATATTTGATGTGGTCGAATTTGTATTATGAGAATGGTTATTTTGATGTTCAAATTATTTTAAGACTGCTCCTTTTAGTCTTCTTAGCAATTCAAAGGGCCGGTCGTTTGGAACGCATGTGCCCGATCTTGGAACGCAACGCCAGTGGTTGCGACGTGTGTGGTTATTTCGCCGCCGGAAATCCATGTGTGGAACGCAACCGGAAGTTGTGATTTGGAACGCAGAACATTACCGGACGGATTACCAGCTGGTCTTAGCCGCGAAATTTAAGGTGGCGATCACCTGGAAAATATTGATTCTATTAAAGAGGGACTGCCTACAAAGGAACTCTCCAATCAACAATCGGACTGGTTATATTTAAGGGACTCTGTTGGGGGTGGGATTATGCATGCTTTGTATTTGACATATTGTGTATACTGCAAAAAATTCTCTCTGATGAAGTCCAATTTGTATGGACGAAACGCGTTAGATGCAGTATTATTTGTATACTTTTAACTATTGATTTTTTGATATAGGCTTATTAGTGCCTTTTAATAATAATAAAAAAAATTTTTTTATACTTCACTGGCATACTCCCACTTCTTTGAAGACAGAGCAACCTATTCGTGGAGGGTGAATACCACTGCAGCCCTTGAGGGCTTAAAGGCGCATTATCCATCACTATTTTGTGAGTGCAATCATTGAAGTTTATATTTTATTATTGTGACGGTACTTCACTATGTACTATGTATTCTTATGTTTTTTAGTCATTCAGCTGTATCCCTATTTTGTCCATTTATATACACTCACATTAATACCTCATAATCCTGTCACTCTCACCCCCTCCAACCATACCAAACTCACCTGCCCTTGCTTTACCACACTTACCCTATTACATGAACCCCCCAATCCTGTCTGACAACCTTCTCTTGCACTGTCACACTCAGCCCCCAACTCTGTCACACTCATCCTCTATCAGTCTATCACACTTTACCACACTTAACCTTCACCCTACAACATAAACACCTCCAATCCTGTCCTCCAACTGTGCAACACTCACCCCAAACTCTGTCACATTCTTCCCCATATCCTGACACACTCACCCTTTCATATTAATGCCTCATCCTGCAACAATAACCCCCTCACCTTGTCACACTCACCCTGCCACAGTTACCCCTTTACTCACCTTGTCATAGTAACAAACTGAAGACATTCATCATACACACACATATGCAAAAAAAAAAAGGTCACAGGCAGCCCCCATAAACACAACACACCGCAAGCTACCACACACATGTTCCAGACACATGCTCACAAAGACATTCATTCACACACATGGATACTCTAGGTCAGACACACACTTTAAGGCACATACACAGGTAGACGATGCCAGACACACTCATAAATACACACACCAGCACTAATGTATACACGACTGTAACCATACCTTGCATCAGTGTATAAATGATTTGCATAAATAATTTGTATAAATAATTAAGTTTGCAAATTATGCCATAACTACAAAGAGCTCACAAAGCAGCGGCACAGGGAGCTGCGACACTGCAAGCCTCTGAGCAATGAATACAGAAACTAGCTCTTTGTATCCAGCGCTGCAAGCTTGTCCTTCTATACAACTACAGCACCTTACACACACAATGCAACCAATATTTTTTTTTACTATGTTAGTGGGGGACTCATGTTTGAGTTTTGCCTAAGACCTCACAAAGTCTAGAGCCGCCACTGGATACAGGGTCAAATATATGGCTTGCAAATTAAAGGGAAACTATAGTGCCAGGAAAACCGTTGTGATAGCCTGTTGGCACTCACATTAGTACTTCCCCCATAGGAAAGCATGTATAAAAACAGTCTAACAACCTGGATGTCCCTCCAGTGGCTGTATGATAGACAGCCAGTAAAAGTGGACTTAACTCTCAAAGGTAATCATCGCAGTTAATAAAAAAAACTGCAATAATTACCTTTGCAGGGTAAAGGGACCTGGGAAACTGCACCCAGACCACTTCAAGGAGTAAAAGTGGTCTGGATGCCTATAGTGTCTCATTAAATTCTCTGGGCTTTCTGCCTGGGTTGTCAGGCAGGTCCCTCAGTATATAATTAATAAAATCACATAATTATGTAAAAATAATACTTACTTTTTTTTTAAATTAATTAGGACTAATTAGGGGATCTGTCTAACAACCCAGGCAGCAATGTTATTTTCCAAGCCAGTCATGTGTTCAGCAGATAAATACCCCAGTGAATACATGCATTCATTTGTTCTATGGACAGCAGCCTTTGCAGTCAATTCTTTTCTCTGTAAGAGACTACCAGGGTTATTCACCAAAGTGAGAATTCGACGCGAAGCAGAAACGTGTCACTGAACCGCCATAAATCATTGGACCCGGGGAACTCAGGTAGGGGTCAAATCATTGCTAAATGGTTTGCCTCATAACTGAGGAACCAGGCCTGGTTACTTCTGCCATCGTAACAACTACAGCGGGCTGTACTGATTATGATGCGTGGAGGAACCTTTTAATATGTGGTATCACACTAAAAACTTAACCCCTTAAGGACCAAACTTCTGGAATAAAAGGGAATCATGACATGTCACACGTTATGTGTCCTTAAGGGGTTAAACCTTATTACACATCAGCTCTTAACCCCTTCCTGCCCCCAGTGTCTAGAGCAGGAGTAGGCAACCTATGGCATGTGTGCCATGCATGGCAATCAAGGCGTCTTTGCACGGTCCTCAAGGCTGCTAAAACCAAACAGGCCTCTATGTCCTATCTGCTAATACGAAAAAGTGGTGAAGGACAATTCTCAATTTATGCATTGCAGCACGTAGAGGAAGTGATTTCAGATCACTTAATTCCAGCACTTGTGAATGGGAATCCACACAGGAGTAGAGGAGCCTGTAGCTGCTGTTGCAGCTCCTGTCCTTAACCTGTACCTGGCCAGCCTGGTCCCCACAGGACTCCAGGGAAGCCACCCACAAAGCTAGATGTACACAAAAATGCAAAATAACCCTCCCCTCATACAAATAATACAAACAGCCCAAACACAATCCGCACAAACGTAACACCACTAACAATCCACATACATGCACTCAACCCCACATGCAATACCCCAACCAGCCCCCTCAACACACACACACACACACACAAAATTCCACAAGCAGCCCCCAAACACAGCCCAAATTCATAGGTATGATACCATAAACTACTCATGAACATATACAATATTATAGCTCATATACACACAAATACAACGCTACAAAGCAACTGCTGGATAAATAACACAAGCAGAATACAGCATCATACACACCTCAATTAAAAAATATATATATATATAATAATTAGGAGGGGGGCGCTACAGGACATCACAATCTTACTTCGGCACAGTGCTGCCTACCCCTGGTCTAAATTATTAACCTTAAGATAAAGATCATAAAAATGCTTATCTTCAAGTTGTAAGTCATATAAGCTCAAAAACACATAAAAAATACAATATTTAAACGCCAATCCCTAAATATGCACTTATGACCTGTGGATTTTGCTATAAATGCAAACAATAGGAAATTAAATAGATCTGGCACAAAACATTTATCATTATTATTCCTTGCTGCACTTCCACGTCCATAAGCCCACTAATGAATTCCCTAGTTAGTAGATACAGCCCACCAATCCTGCTGGAGAAGTGAGCAGATCAGCATGCAGCATGGGCACATTCCTATTGATTCGCGACTGCCTTTCAACTTCCTGTACCAAACTGTACCACCTGATCCCTCCAGTCACGTGACTGCAGTGACATCACTGGACCTTTAGTTGGATAGGAAGTAGCTGATGCTAGTGCAGCTCATCAGACTCTGCTGCAGAGAGAGATCATATGCTTGGTAAGTGATTAAGGGAAAATTACTCTCAAAATCCAAAATTACAACATTTTAGCATTTTTCTTTCTTTTCAATTTATTTTTTCCCCCCTATAATGTGTTTAGTTTTTTTTTTGGATGCATGGCATGGTTTCACAGCTTACTCTGCAAGAAATCAGAAAGAATCAGACACTCAGAGTGACTATTTCAATGCCAGTCAGTACAGTGAAATGTTAGAAACTATCACCAGTCCATAAGCGAAGCTGCCTAGGCTCATCACTGTAATTTCAAGGCATGCTTCGCGTGTTCCAGATATTTAACACATTAATACATTAAAGCTGTTCTGTCAGCTTTTGGGGATCTTTGCATAGACATAAGACAAAGTAGTCCCAACTCAATCTTTATGAACGTTTCCTAAAGTTGTAATTCTCATAACTAATTTTGTGGTGACATGGCCTCTTAAAAAATAAAATAAAACAAATCTTTGCCTCAAGTCCACATGATATTACAGTTTCTATAATTAATGAACACCAAACCAGGAACTGGCTGAATCCACCCAGCCTATCCTGGTGCCATTAATGTAAAGGAATGGGAAGAGCATATGCACTAGAGCCCTTTAGTATGGCATTTGAGACCTGTCATTTTTTTTATGGAATCAAAAGCTATACATTTTTTTTTTAGCTTTTTAAAGTTAGCTTTTTAATTGTCCTGAAGCCAAAAGATTTTTTTCTGCTTGGGCACTGGCATTGCATTGCATGATGGAGCTTCTCAGAAATAAGCTATGTAAGTCACCTAAAATGTCTGAAATAACTAACTACACCCACGTTTATCAACTTGAAAGCATCCCTCTGGCAATTTAGAATGCTGGGAGACAGAATATCTTCTTTGTGTGTATGCAGTAGGGATGTGTTAAGATGTTTGAAACATGGTTAGCAGAAGAGGTGTAGCAAAATTACATGTAATCTATCTCCACATGCTGAAACTATAAAAATGTGTTTCTGTAAATTTGCATTTCTTGTGGTCCCATGCCCTTATTAGTACATCTAGCTATGGGTCGCACTTTGTGTACACCTTTTTATATATATGTTGGATGTGGTTGCAAGAAGAGGTGTAACGCTTATTTACAAGTTAACTGTAATTTTATGTACCTTGTGGTCCCGTGATCCAGTTTACCCATCTAGCTATACAAGCAATCAATGAAGAAAATGGAAAGGTGTGCAGATAGATGTTCACAATATGGTCAGGATGAGCTGTGCAATGTAAAAAAAAATAATGGAGTAGTTCTTTAACTTATTTTGTTGATCAGTAGGCAATATGACACAATGATTTTAGTTACACAGTCTAGGTTGAAAAGAGACTAAAGTCCATCAAGTCCAACCTTGAATTGATTAAAGGGTTACTCCAAGCACCATGCTCACTTCAGTGATTTGAAATGGTCATTATGCCAAGGGTGTGTTTGCATAGTATATAGCATTGAAATACTACACGTACAGAGATTAACCCCTTATATGCCAGAGGTGTAACATATATCTGCATGTTGTTACTGCTATATATGTTAGCTGTAGTTTAAAGGAATACTATAGTCACACTGACCATTCATCTTAATGAAGTTGTCTGGGTGCAGTGCCCCTGTCCTCTCAAAGAGACGCTATATTGCCCAAATACAAAATAAATAAAAATCCATTTATGGATGTACTCCAAATGAACACTTACATGCATTTAATTATGTATTTTTTCAATGGGTGTATATGTAATATGGCTTGCAAAACTGCTGCAGTTCTCTTGTCTGCAGCCTTTGTAAGCCCTCCCTTTCTAACCCTGCCCCCAGACTTACTGTTGCTGTCTAGTCACAGACTTCCCAATGTAGCTTAAAGGACCACTATAGGCACCCAGACCACTTCAGCTCAATGAAGTGGTCTGGGTGCCAGGTCCCTCTAGTTTTAACCCTGCAGCTGAAAACATGGCAGTTTCAGAGAAACAGCTATGTTTCACTGAGAGTTAATCAAGCCTCTAGTGGCTGTCTTTCTGACAGCCGCTAGAGGCGCTTTCGCGATTCTCCCTTTGCAAATCACAGTGAGAAGATGCTGGACATCCATAGGAACGCACTGAGTAATGCTTTCCTATGGGCAGTTTGAATGTGCGCGTGGCTCTTGCCTAAGTGGCTTAAGGGGTTTTAACTCCTTTAACCCAGCGGGAGGGGGCCCTGAGGGTGGGGGGGACCTAATGACCCTTTAGTGCTAGGGAAAACAAGTTTGTTTTCTTTGCACTATAGTGCTCTTTTAATGAGAAATGTTTGCTAAACAGGTGCTCTGAGCAATTGCTGCCTTGTTAGTTTAGCTCCACTGAGCTAACCAAACCAGGAAGTAAAAGAACCTGTTGTCTGCTTGAAAGTGGGTGTTACCGTTTTAATTTATAAAAGTGTTGATTTCTTTTGAAAGCTACACTTTTTGCAAAATTAAAAAGTGGGCACACACTCTTCACACATAAAGCTTTTCAGTAAGCTAAAGTGCTTTAAAAGTCTCGGGTGTCCCTTTAACCCTGTAATTTTAAAACATTGCACTTTTTGAGAATTATTTATTTACATTTATTGAGAATTACTTATTTACATTGTACGGTTAAAGGGACACTGTAGACACCCAGATCACCCAGCTAATTGAAGTAGTCTGGGTGCTGTGACCCTTTTGCACTTAGTGCTGCAATGTAAAACATTGCAGTTCCAGGGAACTGCAATGTTTACATTGAAACTCTAAGTCTGCCCTCTGTGGCTGTCTAACAGACATCCACTAGAGGGCTTACGGAATTGAAACAGACTTTTGGTCCGTTATCTGACGCTGGGCGTCCTCACAGACCTTCAGCATCAGATTTTCCACATAGGAAATCGTTGAATAATGCATTCCCTAATGCGGGGCGTGTGGGCGAAGCCTGACAGTGCCGAGGGACATCGGCACTGGATTCAGGTAAGTGGCTGATGGGGTTTTGGATTCAGGTAAGTGTTTTAACCCCTTCAGCCCCACGGGAGGGGGGCACTCCAGGAGCCTATAGTGCCAAGAAAATGGGTTTGTTTTCCTGGCACTATAGGATCCCTTTAACTCCTCCTCTAGTGGCAAGTAAAACTAGAGCATGTTGTATGGTAACCTCATAGAAAGGCATTGATTTAACCAGCACAGAGTGGGGAAAAAGGTGCATGAAAACAGTGATCAGTTGCATTATTGTATTCCTTTAATGGTACATAAATACATAATGGTGAACTATGTATTATGGGAAACTATTAGCATTGCAGGATATTGGAGACATCATAGCAAACCATGCAAACAAAGATCAAGTGATTTATAAACGTTTTCTGAACCTCAAGATGGCGTTAGCTCCCTCAATACTGTCATCATCATGTTATATTGTATGTAATATATTTTTTAATAAGCGTTGGTATTAAGAAAATGCAGTATTTATTTAGCACTGTACTTTAAAAACAGGGTTTTTTTTGTTTTTTTTAATTTATTTTTTTACGTACGCTGGAGTTATCGTCCCACGTGGCGTCCTCTAGCTGCCACTAATAAATTCCACAGGCATGTAGATGACAGTGCTGTTGCTAGGAGACTGGAGCTGGCCTGGCTCACAGGTCGTGAGCAGCAAAATGACGGGAAACTGGTAAATCATATAAGCAGCGTGTTAGACAAACTCCTTTAAACCTGTTCAGTAGACCTAAAGAGTGGCACGGACGGACCACCTCATTACTGCAGAGCTTACTGACTCAACGTCTATGGAAAATCTGATACCTTAGCTGGCAGATGTTGAAATTGGTTGAAGAGCTGTTTTCTTCACGCATTTATTGTGTCGACTGATGGAGCTGCCATATGAGAAGGCAGGTGCCCTGAAGTCTTCATCATTGTATAAGCATGCATGTGTGAAGAATCAGAGGAAAGTTGCGACTTGTCAGCAAGTAGTTGGAAGACATGTTACCTCAGAAAAGAGTTCTCTGTTAGGTTTTTAATTAAATGGACGCTATAGGCACCTAGACCCTTTCAACTCATTGAAGTGGTCTGGTGCAGTGTCCCTGTTCCCTTAACACTGCAATGGTAATTAGCTAGCTGTCCGGTAAAGAGGAAGATTTGGAGCAGGATATACCGATTTATTGTTTCTACTGCCTTTAGTAAAAATAAATAAGTACAAATTCTGCAGAGCATAAACCTTGGGTGAAGTGTAGATTAATTCCACGCTCATTTGATAAGTTATAAACCTTTTTGTATTTTCAGCCATTTATAGGAAAAAGAATGTCAGACTTTTATAGTGGGTGTTTCAGCATTTTAAAGCCATTTGAAGGCTTATTTAAAAAAAAAAAAAAAAAAAAAAACAACCTTTAAGGCAGGGCTCGACAAATCCCAGACGTCAGGTTGCCATTCGATTTGTGAGCCTGTTCAGCCCCCTGAGGTGAGTGGCTGCCTGAGAGCACAGGTGGGCAGTCAGCTCACAGAGGGCTGAGGTAGGCGGGCAGCTCATGGAGAGCTGGAGGGGGGAGGTGGTCAGCCGGCATTCTATCTCATGGAGTGAGGCAGGCGGGTGGATAATGGAGAGCCGGGCAACCAGGTAATGGAGAGCTAAGGTAGGGAGGGAGGCAGGCGGGCGGTCTGGTAATGGAGAGCTGAGGTAGGGAGGCGGGCGGCCGGGTAATGGAGCTTTGAGGGAGGAAGGCGGCTGACTTACTGCGGCAGTGTGGGAGGGAGCTGTAATCTCCCTGCTCTGCCCCCTTGTGCACTTTGCAGTAATGCCAGGAGCCAGAGTATGACGTCACTCTGGCCCCTGGCCCGCTAAACCGTGAGAGGGAAATGACAGAAGCCCCACTGGACCTCAGGGAAAGCTGGTCCACCCCAGCTCTCCCAAAGATAGGGAGGGTGGGTGGATTTAAAAAAAAAAAAAAAAATAATAATTTGTGAGTGAGTGAATGTGTGTTTGTCAGGGAATGTGTGTGTTTGTGTCTGTCGGTCAGTGAGTGTGTGTATGTATGTTTTAAATGACATGTTCCCCTCCAATCTCATGGGAAAGGTGTTTTTACTCACCTTTTTTCCACGCTGTGCTGGTGATGCCGTGGCTGGCCAAACCTCCATGGCTGAGATCATCAACCTTGATGATCTCAGCCAATCCAATAGGAAGCATTGGAAGACTATAGCACATGCACGGCAACATGCCACTGCACCAATCAATGTCTCCTCATAGTGATGCCATGAATCAATGCATCCCTATAGGGAACATTAACGTAGGTGCTGCACAGTGTGAAGCACTGAACCGGAAAGCACCTCTAGAGGCTGTCTGTGTGACTTGTCACTAGAGGTGTCACCAGGCAGCAATGTAAACACTGCCTTTTGTCCGAACAGTGAACTTAAAAGCAATTTAAACGCACCTTATTTTCAGCGCAGCGCAAGTCTATCGGCGCTGGCTCCGCCCACTTGTTGACATAATCAGAATTGCCGATTTTTAGCCAATGCATTTGATAAAATTGGCAAGGGGGCAGGGCCAAGCGCTGTTTTGGTCAATCAGCACCTCCTCATAGAGATGCATGGAATCAATGCATCTCTATGAGGAAAATTCAGTGTCCCCATGCAGAGCATGGAGACGCTGAAGGGCAGTGCTGCCTACTGTGCAGCATTGAGCCAGGAAGCACCTCCAGTGGCCATCTGAGGAGTGTCCACTTGGAGGTTTCTCTAGGGGCAATGTAAACACTGCCTTTTCTCTGGAATGGCTTGAATATAATTAAGCTGAAGTTGTTCTGGTGACTATAGTGTCCCTTTAAATGTGGTATAAGTTGGGAACCTCTGGGGTTGCCCCAGAGGTTTGGTAACATCAAATTCACACAGGTCTACATCCGTTCAAATTGCTTCTAAATGCAGAACAGCCCACCAGCCTGCTTAGCTTTCAATCTCTGGGACAACATCAAATTCAGCCACAGACTAAGTGCAGTGAGCTGCTTTAATAGCCTTACAGTATTGTCCAGTCAGGGAAGAGATTCAATTCACAAAAGAATGGACTCCACTAAAGTTGGATAGCCGCCTTCCTTATCTGCAAATGTATCCATGCAAGGTGAGAGCCAAGAAAGTATTGCTTTTGCTGATATTGGTATTGCTGCTGCTATTGGTTTTGCTTTTAGGATCCATGTTGTTTCTGGTTTGGGATGCATGCTTGTTAACTCAAATTCTGTTTTGGTGGATTTTGAAGTAGTCATACAGAAGTTACAAAGGGAGTTGGATATCCGTGAAATCTTTTTGTTAATCCTCCTTTTGCTAGTTTTCTTCTGTTTCCTCTTGGTTTAAATCTGAGAGCCTGGGTCTTTCCGGCTAATTCTCCATTTATAAATTGCCCTGTTGGTGCGTCATGACATTTTGTAATGACTGTTGCTCAGTGTCCTGTGCCTTGTTTGTTGATGCACTTAGCTAGATTTTTAGTTTATGAGCATGGACTTGGTGGTAAATGGTATGGAAGTTGGTTAGATCATGTAGGACTGACTGGCAGTTTGGTGATGTTTAATAAATAAAGTTTGTAAAGTTATGTTATTTGGTTAATCGTTTTAAAGTGCATGCTTGTTATGGCCCCATTGAGCTTTAAATAAAACACAGTGGCCTAGCCCAGTAAAATTGACCAATTTGTGTCTGTTTTCGTTGTGTGGTCTCTTTATTCAAATATATAATATTGTCTACCACACATATATAATGGTAGAACCATCCAAAAAGGAGGCACTGCTGTGTGCAAAGGTTTTATTACAATGAAAACAACTCTCACTGTGTTAGAGGATTCACTCCAGACCCTATAAAACTACAACTCCCTTGATGCTTTGCACAGCATCTGGGGATCTACCTTTTGAGCACCCCTGGTGTAGCACAATTTGAGATTTCCAATAAAGTGGTAACATCTGCTGCTCAAGGTCCAGTAATCTTGGCCAGATTCCTGATTCCAAATTCAAGAATAGAGCCCCTAGATTGCACAGAGGGGATCCATAATTTATTCCTTGTTCACTACAAGGAATAATGGCAAGGATGGTGTAAAAAAAACTTCTATCTATTTGTCTGTTTATATGTGTATAGATATGATCAAATAAAGTGTTAATACAAATTGTGTGAGTGTCACCTAAAAGTATTACATTAAACCTTTAACGAGGCTTGTGCACAAATGAGTGTCAGCTGCTAGAAATGAATCTGATGCCTTTTGATCTGTGCCCTGGCGGATCAATTTGGTCGGGCACAGATTAAAAGGAAATTTGATTCATTCATAGCAGATGAAATTCATTTGTGCTTAAGTGTTAAAATTAACCCTAAAGGAAAAAATGGATGGTAAGAGAAAATCCACCCACAAACGATATGCTCTTTTGTACCCCCCTGGTACTTTCTCAACCATTCTGAGAAAGCAACTGGGGGATGCGAAACGCGTCCCGGTTACTCACTGTCTCTTTTCAGCGGGTAGTGGTGTTGGAGGTCTCCTTCACGTCTGGCAGCAGTAGGTATTGCAACATTGTGTCCATTTGGTTTTTGAAGTGCTTCCATCTAGCAAACATGTTGCCTCTGCTTGGAATTTCACTATCATCTTTGGACATGTGAGCCCTATGCATACTGCTTGATATACCTACCTTTGCATTCAGTATCCTGATTTCTGCCAAGATAATTTTTATGTTGTTGACCGCTGCAATTTTGTTTAACCCCTTAAGGACCAAAGTTCAGGAATAAAAGGGAATCCATGACATGTCACACATGTCATGTGTCCTTAAGGGGTTAAAAATTTGCACTTTTTCATTGTTTCTTTTGTTCATCATTTATTTTTCTGTGGATCCTAACAAGCTCTATTCCTCAGTGCGGACTACATAATCAGTTCTGTTCCAGGAAACATTGACTTTGAATATATGTTAACCATTTCAGTTGCAGTCAGGCTAAAGCTTTATTAGCCCGAGCAACACAGAGGGGAATAATCTGCAGGAGACTCTCAATTAACATAAAAAAATAGAAAATGTTGAAAACACTGAATGGAAGGACAACAGCAACATTGTATTCCAGAAATTATAATCACTTCAGTAATCAGCTCTGGAGTTTATGTTGGCCATTTAGAGATGCCAGTAATAAATAAGCTGAAGCAGTTACAGTGCCTTAAATGTCCCTTTAATAGCTATGCATATATCATTGAAAGTATATATTAACCTTTTCAGTCCTGGAACTGGCATTGGCAATGAATACATATTAATACTTTAGTACCTGGGCCTGGTAAAATTAGGTACTTAATTTTGGAACGGAAAAGGTTAATATACATTACATGAGAATCTATGAAGATGGGAAATATTTTATAGGCAGATGGAGATAAAAAAAATAGGAAAAGGGAGCAGACAACTGATTTTGTGTTTATAAAAACCAAAATTTTAAACATATTGTTTAATAAGTGGACGGGAGACCAAGGGTTTTCCTACTTTGTAGAGGGAGAAAGGTGTTTTTTTAAAATATATATTTTTTTTATTTTAGCAGTGCTAGTGATCTAAACAGAGCTGGTTTGTTGAGTTGTCAGGATTTTCCCCAGCGTTTCTCACACTATGTGCATATTCCTGATTCTTTAAAGAGACGGAAGTATCTGAGCTGGTAAAAAAGGTATTTAACTTGGGTTAGGAGATGCCGTGTACAGTAGAATAAACATTCTGTGATTAATCTTTATTACATTTAATTTTTACTTGAAGTGCAATTTTAATTTATAGAGTACATGAGAGAAACAATAAGTACTGTAATTTATTTTTACATATTTGTATTACTATTTAAAACAACCATATGCTGCTAAATGGAGAATTAGATATTTCCCGTCGTGAGTGGCAGTACTGCAAACAGGTGGGTAGTCACCTCCTTAAGTGGACAAGAAGCTTTGCAAGTTAAAGGACCACTATAGGCACCCTGACCACTTCAGCTTAATGAAGTGGTCTGGGTGCCAGGTCCAGCTAGGAGTAACCCTTTCTTCTATAAACATAGCAGTTTCATAGAAACTGCTATGCTTATAATAGGGTTAATCCAGCCTCTAGTGGCTGTCTCATTGACAGCTGCTAGAGGCGCTTCCGCGCTTCTCACTGTGATTTTCACAGTGAGAAGATGCCAGCATCCATAGGAAAGCATTGAGAATGCTTTCCTATGGACTGGCTGAATGCGTGCGTGGCTCATGCCGCGCATGCGCATTCAGCCGATGATGACGACGAGGAGAGGAGGAGGAGTAGAGTCCCACGCCCGGCGCAGGAAAAATAGGTAAATTTAACCCCTTCCACACCCTAGAGCCCGGCAGGAGGGGGGCCCTGAGGGTGAGGGGGACCTAGAGACCCTATAGAGCCAGGAAAACGAGTATGTTTTCCTGGCACTATTGTGGTCCTTTAAGGGATTTAAATTAATTCCCTCCTCCCTGCCTATAAAAGGCCATACCTCCAAAACATCCCCAGTTCTTCTTGTCCAGGTATCGGGACGGATGACGCCTAGGGGAACAGGATCCGAAAGCTCCCCGGGTAGTTGAGTTGAGTGGCGTCCTTCCACATCGCGTTACGGAGCGTAAGTGGAAGGAAGGTAATTATGCCAGCTATTGCTTGTAGGAGGTACTGGGTGGCTCTCCAATCCCGATGCAGGCCGTGCGCCTGCGCACATCAGTGGACCGCACACCCTGGTGGCCTTGCGTTCCACTAAAGTTCCGACTGCGCATGTGCGGTTCAGAACTTTGATTTTTGGTGCAAAATTCGAAATTTGAAGCCTATTTATGTGCAAGGCCCTATTTTCACTAAAAGTGTTTGTAAGCAATGGTACACCATGTTGCCAGCCCTCCCACATGGTAGTGAGGTTTTTGAGGTGAGATTTACTAAAATCTCTTCTTTAAAAATCCTCATGTTATTTTTTTATGCAGGTTTGGATATTTTAATATTTTCTTATGTTCTTTCCAGCCCTGCATCTCTAGAAAAAACGGATAAAGAGAAAATGCGAGCCCCAGCGCACAAAAAGGCTACTTGTAAGGCCAAACATTTTTGCTGTAGTGCAGGGCTTGACAAATTTGTTTGGAGAACATGGACGGCAGACACGGCTTCAAAAGCTGTTTTGTGTGAACTTTTTTTGAGAGGAATAAATAATTTGGTTCCCCACTGGAAACAATCATAAAGCAGATGGCGGACACCAAAAAGGACATTCCCCGCCTAAGCCAAGCAAACCAAACTGGCAAATTTCAGTGGGTAAAAACCTTTCCAGAACCCCATGACACCTGTACATGGGGGGTAATGTTGTACTTGTGAGATATCGCTGAACACAAATGTGTTTTTTAGAGCAACGCAATATATAATGACGATGACATCATTTGTGAAAGGGCAGTTTTTGTGTGAAAAAATGCAAAAAACTAATTTGAACACTAACTTTGGCCAGGGTTTGTGACTAAGTGGTTACTAAAAAAGACTGCACATACTCCATTTTGAATCCCATGTGTTGTCTCCTTCTACAAATGGTATGCCATGATGGAGTAATGATGCTTAGACATTCTTTCACAAGGGCAAAAACTCTGTTGGCCGCCTTTAATTTCTCTCATCAGGTTCAGGCAGCAGGTGCACACTGGGATCAGTGAAATCCAAACATGCACCTGCTCACTGGCTTTTAATTTTAGTTTTTTGGCTAGATCTCTGTATTCTTGAAAGCATAGTTCAAAGTCTAATGTGGATGAGGAAACATGATATGAGAGAGATACTGGAAGCCTACAGTTTTGATTACTACACAGCATAAAAAAACAACCAATACAAAGTATGTTCCTTTATATATTTATTTTATACCGAGGGCATTTGCTAGGCTCACAAATAATGCAGTACAAATTCTGACAGTGCGCCTTTTAAATGAAGATTCTGGCATTGGTATGATATTTCTTTTACAAAACAGAAATATTAACAGGATTTGGATTATTATTATTTTTTTTTATTCTATTTGCTGTATAATGTTTGAATTATTAGCAGTCTTTTTAAAGGACTACTCCAAACACCAAAACCCATATGGCCTGGCAGGAGTAAATTATCAAATCGTTTAATAACAGTTTGACAACTTGGTTCCTGCTGGGTGTCTTTTGCTGCCTCCACTTCTGCCGTATGCCCTGCCACTGAGCTAATCGTGGCCATGCACGGACGCACATGCTGCCTGAGAGCAATCAGCTGATGCTTTCAACCAATGAGCTGATTTAAATGGCATTGTAGGAGCGTCCGGCAGCAGGGGAGGCGGTGACTGGCACACTTAATTAGTTTGACAACTTTTGAATGGCGCTAGGGCACAGTGGACTGTAGTGGTTATTAGAGATCGACTTAATTTTTCCAGGGTCAATGCAGATACAGATTATCGTTCATCTTTCAGCTCAATTCTCGATAACTGGTGCCTATATTCTGTAAATTTATTGTTTTGAAAAAGCAACATGATTTTTACACAAATCTGGCATTAACTGAACCTTTTGACATCACTTTTATCACTCTCCCAGGAAGCCATTATATGCAGGGATCACTGAGATTCCTGCATGTTCAATGCTGTTAATAATTGGTGTGTGATTGCTTTCAAATCATACATCTCTCATTATCAGGTAGACAGCTCAGTATATTAGAGCAGATTATTTGGAGAACAAGATGTAACGGCTACCCAGGTAGAATGAGGGTATCAGCCGTTGGGGACATCCTTTTCTTCCCGGAAGGTCGCTGTAGAGTGATGAAGTTGCTTATTCCCATCCACTGGGTCCAAGGCAGAAGTCAGGTAGAGCTCTGAAAAGAGCTAAGTGATTAGGCTGCAGAATCCCCTTTCAAGAACGAGACAAGGCTACGTTTTGAAGGGTCAAGATGAACTGGCTTTTAATGACAGGCACTCTCCTTTTATGTGATTCTGCCCATGCAAGGGAGACACCCACATAATTAACAGCACAACCAATAAACATAATATACATCCCACACATCTCCTCCCCTCAGATAACCAAATAACATAATTAAAAAGAACACATTTTTCCCCAAAGTTCGGATGTACCCCAAATACTTGGGGTACAGGCATAAATCCTGTTCTGGGGGACCAACATAGTCAAAAATCAGCTCATTCAGTTCAGCCGTTCGGGAGATATGGAGCTTGAAAGTTTTGACCGACCGCACGGGCAAAGTAGCCGAAAACAGTTCCATGAATTCTGGCCTTGCGGTCGGTCTTAGTTTGTGCGTAAAAAGTCCCGAACAGCTTGTCATCCGTGCGTAGTCCAATGTTCGCTGGAATCCCCATAAGCTATTAAGTCTTTCTACCGAATGGCTTGTCGTTCGGTAGTTGTAGCACGATTTCCCGGTGCTATGGAGGTCTCAGCGGTGTTCGCCTACTCGAGTGTCCGATTTTAGTTCCAGGCACTCGACGGCAAAACACCGCTGTTCGGGAATTAAGATGGCCGCGAACACGTGTAAGTCCCGAAATGGCGGCCACCCAGGCACTTCGCACAGCGTTCGTGGGTTTCTTTATACGAAAGTACTTCTGGATCAGGGAGGTAAATGATCTGTAATTATGAAGCAGGGTGGCCCGGTGTTTGGTAGTTGGCATTTGTTTAGGGAATGCTTCAAATGTCCCGAACTGAATATTAGCACAAAGTCCTCCATAAAGCAGTTTAGGCTCCTCAAGGTTACACAAGATATTTTCCTAGAACTCAATGGCTGGTACTGAGCTGATATTGTTATATTAGCTTATATACACAATATTTGCTTCACTTTTTAACTTGAATCTTGTCTAGCATTATCTAACCTTATATCTTTTCTGTTCATATTTACATTTGATGTTATTATAAACAGTATTTTTTTGTGCAGGCTTGTTAGGAGACCAGGAAGTATAACTTACAATGTTGCTGAGCCCAGTAATTTCAAAGTTGGCAGGAAAAAGAGTGGTGCTGGCTAGTGCATCACCTCGAAGGCAAGACATACTTTCCAATGTAGTAAGTATTTTAAATTTTTTTTACAAAAATAGCCGCATGCATGAAAAAAACATCGGAGTTTAAGGGAAAAGGAAAATTCAGGTGTTGGCTCTAACCGAGTCCTCGATTTAGTAACCTTTCACAATTTGTCTACAAATATTCCCAAAGACTTTAGTGGTGACTTCTATTTACAAATCATTTGTACATTTTTTCCAATAGTATTGAATCATTTGGAAAGCTTATTAAAAAGAGGCCCAAGTTAGGGAAAATATCTGGGAGGGTAATGACAAATGTGGAGCATAAGAACCTCATCAAATACTAAGTTTCCAAAATAACATTATTTGATTAAATTACAAATGTATATCAGTGCAATATATCAATAGCGACCATTTATGTCTGATATACTGGATTTAGTGTTGTGCATTCAATTATGTTTAACTGAAAGACCCAATTGACAAGCACATTAAGTTACTTTTTTCAATTAAACCATTAAATAAAAACTACTGAATACATCTTTATATTAACAAATACAAAACAAATGGTTGTTTGAGCCCTAGCATTAACAATTTTCACAGGAGGTAAGATTTTTTTTAATGAAAAAATTTAGAATTTTTTTTTCAGCTTTCTGCATCTTAACCCTCTTCTGCTGTCTGACCTCTCTCATACTTCCCTTTTGCTGTTTACTTTACTGCACTATGTGATGTAAGTTTGTACTCTGTGACTGAACATAGTTGAAAAAAAATAGCACCATTGGAGTAAGAAGAGACACAGATAATATATAATTGCACGTATGCCTGTAGAGGTGGATATCCTGATACGCAGGGTGCAGTGTTTGCATAGAGTTAATTATAGTGGGTAGATTTTTTTTTTTTTTTTACATTTTTTTTTTATATGCCTCCTGCCTACCTTGCCCTGTTTCTCCTCTTCCTCCAATAGCATCATCAGGAACACAGCTAATGTTTCTGGGTGTTTTATGTCAGCTAAGCGATTTTAGTATGTAGAAAGTGGATAACTGACCAACATTGCACTGAAACCCCTTCCTTCTCTGTCCATAAAGTAATGTCAGTACTTGTCATAGAACGTTATTCCTGATTGATTAATGACTTCCTGGTCTGGGCAGTGGTCTTGCGAGCGTGCATATTATTGCAATCGCAGCAACTTAAAATCAAATGTTAATCTGAAATTGCAATAAATTGGGATCATAAGTGGGATCATAACATAATACAAATGACTTTTATTTTTGTTCTTGTTGCTTAGGGACTTCGATTTGAAGTTGTTCCTTCATGGTTTAAAGAGACGCTCGATAAGTCTGTATTTTCAGCACCTCATGATTATGCAGTAGAAACAGCTAAACAGAAGGCACTGGAAGTAGCCAGGCGCATGCATTTGGTCAGTATAACCTATACTCTTCTTCTTGTTGTTTTTATCAGGGGTATTCCTCCACATTCATTGAGGATAGTTGGGCTTAACATCAACGTATCGTCTGACAGTAAAATGTAAACATTATGGTGTTTTGTAATGGCAGTGTTTTACTTTGCCAGACAAAAGGGGCAACATATATGCACCAAAACCACAGCATTACGATGTAATGGTTTTAATGCTTAGAGCATCCATTTAAGGAAGTTCAACTTGTGGCTCTCTGTTTGCCAGTCACCACAGGTGTGGTCTCTGACTAATGTAAACATTGCTGTTTTGCAGAAACGACAATGCTTTACATTGTCATATAGAAGTGCCTGTAGTTCCCAGGCACCATGCAGCAGTATTTGTCCAACCATTGACAAGCAATTACTTGCTGTGTCCGGTGTTTATGGTTCTCTCAGTGTGAACTGGTCTTTTAATTCTGTCATTTTCTTATTTCAAGTTTTGTCAATGTTCATTGGCTGCAAGGGTTAAATGATGGTCTCTGCCTGTTAAATACCAATTCATAAAATGTTTAATTTTTTTTTACATTTAAATGGTGGAGACTGGCTAGCAAGTCAGCTGTCACATGATTAAACCTTGCACTACTGAGAGATTTTGCTTAGGTCTGAAATGATCGCATGGACAAAATTTGGATGAAACGTTCTGACATGTATTAAATTCTGTTGGTCTGAACAAAAACATTTTTCTGGAGAAACCAATTGTTTTTGCCATGCATGAGTCTAGTATGTATTGTTTAAAAAAAAAAAAAAAAAGATATTAGTAATTCAAGTTATTTATTTGAAATTATATGATGGTACATATATTATGCAAATAAGTTCCCTGGGATTTCTGTTTCAATTCAAATGTTTGAAACGCTTATTAAATATTAAAAATACATAGGCTATTCTTCTGTTCTGTTGTTAAGGCTGAGTTTAAGTGTAATACATAATGTACACTCTTTGTTCTATTTTCAGAAGCATCTTAAAACACCTGATATTGTTATTGGAGCAGACACTATTGTGGTAAGTTACAAATCATGTCTTACAGTTGAAATAAAATGAAACGTTGGTTGCCTTAACTTACCTTGCAGGTTGCACCAATCACTTTTTCATATCTAATACATATTACAATTTGTCACGTTTAGCTGGGATTATTTATTGGGGAAAAAAAAGCATGCTACTTAGATTTGAAGCATGTGCATTAGTACTTCTGACTATTGCATTATCAACTGTATTTGCAATTTATAATTAGTGTTTGGCATACTGGTCCATTTTCTTGACTTCCTGTGGTTTGGATGCCTTTACATTACTAGCCTTCTGTATTGTGTCCTGGGACATATTGGTTGGCTCTATCTCAAATCCAATGTTTGCATAATCCTGATCATAATAAGTTACTGTGACTGTTTGAGTAAGTTCCTACTCAGGAACTTCTGGCTTTCCACTGATGCTAGACTGACTCTAACCTTAAAGGACCACTATAGGCACCCAGGCCACTTCAGCTCAATGAAGTGGTCTGGGTGCCAGGTCCATCTAGGGTTAACCCTGCCTGCTGTAAACATTTCATAGAAACTGCTATGTTTACAATAGGGTTAATCCAGCTTCTAGTGGCTGTCTCACTGACAGCCGCCAGAGGCGCTTCCGTGCTTCTCACTGTGATTTTCACAGTGAGAAGACGCCAGCGTCCATAGTAAAGCATTGAGAAATGCTTTCCTATGGACTGATTGAATGTGCGCTCTGCTCTTGCCGTGCATGCACATTCAGTGGAAGAGGGAGGAGAGTCCCCAGCGCCAAGGCGCTGGAGAAAGGTAAGCCTTTAACCCCTTTCTCCCCCTTCAGACCGGCGGTAGGGGGGCAGTGAGGGTGGGACCTATTAACACTATATTGCCAGGAAACCAAGTTTGTTTCCCTGGCACTATAGTGGTACTTTAATCAAAAGATGTACAGAATGATTTACTAAAGTTAGAATTGTAAAAATTCTAAGTGTATTTCACATTTAAGGTCACATTGGCTGAATTGTAGAAATTATCCAAGTCAGCTATGCTTTCAGTTTGGCTGTTTGTTTGTTTTTTTCTAAAATTTGAAATTTACTTTGAATGCTCAGCAATTTTCATTTTAGTGAATAGCTCTGTTATGATGTATAAGACAGCAATTCTGATTATAAACACTAGTCATGTGTTTTTTTAGTGGCTGCCAGTGGTGTGTGAGAACCTGTTTGGTATGAAATGAAAATTAGTGGTAATAGCCTTACACAAACAAGAATTTCCCTTTTGATTGAATAAACTCACTCTTGTAGTATAGATGTAATACTTAATGTATGCGAGATGTATTTGTTTTCTAATTTGAGGTTTTCTGAAATATCTTACAGACTTTGGAAGATGCAATCCTGGAAAAACCATTGGATAAACAAGATGCATATAATATGCTATCAATGTAGGCAGCCCTTTTATTTATTTCTTTTAAGGATAGCTGATCTTAAAGAGGTTTGAAATACAATTGAAAAAAAAATACACAATTTGTAGAAGAAACAACAATAATATATTGCAAAGGCATAGTGGTTTTTGGAAATCTGTCTGAAATAGAAATTTTTGAAATTCTTTTTGGAAGAAAAGCTATTGTTGACCACTGGGAATCTAACGTACTAGACGTGGACGAGTCTGAATCAAATTAGTTTTAAACTACGCCTTATCCACCCATCTGGTATTTACTTGTGGAGTCTTGCTCCTGGAAAATCATTGTAAATCTTTGTTCGAGTGTGGAATAAAAGGAGTTTGGTTCAGAGAAACCATCAGCAACATATTTTTGCACAAGACTACTGCAAACTGTGTGCATGTCATTGTCTCACTCAATGTACTGTACTTTCACATTTTAGGTTTCTTTTGGATTATGTATTCTTATTTTTAATAACGCCAACAAATTCCATAGCACTGTACAATAGGTAAAGTAACAGACGTGTATTTGCAACAGGACTAGTTGGACGCACAGGAACAGAGGGTGTTGTGAACCCTGCTTAAACAAACTTACATTCTAACTCTTCTGTTTGCAAGATTAAGGCCCAAAAGATTGAACTGGAAAGTCTTCAACTGTTCCTTAAACCATTAAAGACCAGTGATGACCTATTTCATCTTGACACTGTTCTTTAAGGATCTTATTTTAGAACGGAAGAACATTGTACGGCTAGTTGGAGTTGGCAGAACTCAATAAGTGGAACATGCCATTTTGGTTCTCGGGTGTATGTTGATAATTTGTAATGACAGTATAGAATAGAGTTTGGTCCCTAATTGGTTAAATATGCAAGTATGCTGCGTATAGTGTTGGGTTCAGGGCTAGACAAATTTCTCTACATTTTTAGAGCCAGACGCCGGTTTCATTAAACCTTTGAGTACCTGATGTCTGCAGAGTACTGTCTAGAAGTGAAATTGGTCTTTCCTTGGCATCTACTGATAGAACACGTTGTCTCTGCTTACTGTGAGATCAGTGACAGCTTCTAGAATTTACTTTCTTTCTAACTTAACATTCAGACAAAGCATCAGGTGGAGGTGATATGAAGTCACGTCCTTCTGGCACTAACACTTGCCAAACTACAAATCTCATGAACGGATGCCAGCCCAAAACACAGATATTGACTAAAAACATTGCTCTTGTCATAGAATGTTGTCTTTCATTGAGCTGTATCACACCCCTTAAAATATACTGTCTACTGTGTGTTAAAATATTGTACCTTTTTTGACTTTAGGTTGAATGGTAAAGAGCATAGTGTGTTCACAGGTGTCGCAATTGTTCACTGCAAAAGCAACAAAGGTAAGGTTTTAAAATCCATTCTATTTTTTTATGATCATTCTAATTTTAAATTATACTTTCAATTATACATGATTCTGTAAATACAGATCCAGTAGATCTAGTGTCCAAACAAAAATAAATTTGTAAATGAAAACCAGATATTCCCATAATGTTTCCACTTCTACTGTTACGAATAATGTGCAGACTAACCAACTATTCCCCAAGTGGCAGCTATCCCTTTAAATATTCCCTTACGAAGGTGCTTGTGTTAGCACAGAAATTTAGGTCCCAGTAATTGCATACCTACTTACTGAGGTAAGGGGGAATTTAGCTAGCCCTTTGTTATGTTTCTATTCTATACTCTGATTTTTAGTAGGCTGCTTTCACACTGAAGCTGCGGTGTTTTCTGTATGTAGCCATATAGTTGTATGTTAATGTAGATCACAGGAATAATCCACCTGGTGAATGAGGTTTTGGTGAATTCAACTAGCCTTTTTATCTAGTTGGCTATTGCTGTCTTCTTAGCCATATTTGAGACAGTATTCAGTAAGGATAGACTTATAGAAGGAGTCTGCTTCGAAACCCTTGTTTGTAATTGGGCATTTCAACACCTGAGGTTGTCAGTAACTTAATTGTACTGATATGTGGGGGGGTGGTTCTTCATACAAAAATGTATATTCGACTTATACCAAGTAGGCTTCCTGTAATTTGATGACTGGAACATAGACCCCCGTCCTCACTGTTTTTAAAAAGTTAGGTAGTTCAGAAAGAGAGAGTTATCTCTATATCTTTTGTCCTTTTTTTATTTATTTTTTATTTTTTTATTAATGATCGTGGGACCTCTCATGGCATTTCAGGTCATTAAAGCTGTGTTTGAGATACCCTAGCACTATTTGTTACAATTTTAAAGGGACAGTTTCCACTTTGAGGAGAGTTGGTTATCTTGCATATCTTTGTAACCATAGATGTCTGTGACTACCTTGTTTCATTTTTGTTTGAATTCTCACACTAGATCTGCTGGACCTGTATGTACATGGTTATGCCATATACCAGTTCTAGTGCTCGTACTGAACCATGCTGACCTACTGGTTAGTCTGATATTTTTCTTCTTTAATTTTAAATAATGTTTGTCCCTGGTTAATTGTATTTCCTGTTTTTGTAGCACTATAATTTTCTTAAACTCTTAATCTCTTCTCTCTGTCTAGTCTTCTGTTGAAGTAAATCAGTAACCCAAAAGTGACCAAGGGAACTAGGAAACTACCTTTTGCTAGCAGTTTGCAAAAGCATACACAGATAAAGTTGAGAGCTGCTGTTCAATGACCTTTACCGTACTTTGTGACATAACTGCCAGCGTGATGCATAGTTGGCACTTTTTCCTTTGTTGGATAGAACTGCTACTTTATTATAAATCATAATGGTTCAAACTTGTTTCCAAAGATCACATACATATTAACAGAATGTGATTTTTACTAACTTTCTATTTACATTTCATTTTCATGGTTTCTCCACATCTGCATTTTCAGGTCTCTAAACAAACTGCATTTTTACTCCTTACCAGCCCCAACTGTTTCATTTTGATGTTTTATCCCTTCTTCTTGCATATTCTGCATCAATGAGCCTTGCTTAAATTGACTGCATGCAGCACCCAAATAAAATGATCAGGAACCTGTCCTGTGAAACTAGCAGTAACCTATTGGAGGAGAGATTAATCATTATGTCCTACAGTAATGTTCGAAAAGTGAAGCAATCCCCTTGGAAACCAGTGGCATCAGCAGAAAAATGCCATTGGTGATTGTTTCATTGTTAGAACTTTGCCCTAGTTTTCTATCAGTGACCCATTTCTACATCTCTCACAATGTTAGGTCTGACTTCAGCAAACAGGTGAGATCTACCAGACCTATGGTGTTAAAAGGACACTTAACACGAGAACCACTATAGGTTAATGTAATGGTTTAGGTGCAAAACAACTGTCCCTACAGTTTGTACAGTGTGAACACTACCTTATCTGTAAAAAGGTCGTGTTTGCATTGCTACTTAAAGACAGCTCTGTTTATGTTACTCAGAAAAACTGCATTTAGGTGTCTGCTAGACTTGCTTCTTATTGCCGTCAATCTTTGCAGGAATAAGAGTCTTCATCTTCATGCTTTCCATGCACATGTGCAGAAGTCCCCTGGCAATGCTTTGCCCTAGGGATGAGATGATCAGTAATGATCAGAGTTGGTAGGGAAGGCAGGGGGCTGGGGCCAGTGTAAACTGTCAAACTGTCCTTACATTTGGAGGGATGCACTGGGCACATCTGGCACCATAACTACTTCATCAGTAGTGGTTATGGTGCTTGCAATGTTCCTTTGAATGCACTATGCATGTTTAAATATTGGGCCTCTTTCAATATATAGGGAGGCATTTTAGTCAAAGCTGTGAATAGGTATGGATAGGGCTGCTTAAACAAAATTATTTAACTACTAAATGGCAGAGAATTGAGCACTGACAATGCAGAGACATTATCTGTGCACTAAAACCACTTCATTAAGCTAAAGTTGTTTTGATGCTTTTAATGGTATTTCATGTCCTGTCTGCCTTTTCCCGTATGCAATGGTATAATGATACCAATAGGTAATTTGTTGGTATGTATCTGCATCCGGATAAATACACTAAAGTAGCCATCTTGACAAAGGCAGAGACATTTCTGTACTTTTGCTGATGTAATTTAACTGAATTTGAGTACCTACCCAAACCTGATATTGCTAATCTCAAGTGCATGTACTATTAAAGACTCCCCTAAAGAGTTCAGAGTTTTGTAACGCATTAAAAAAAGCCAGACGAGGTGGCCGAGTTATTAAGGCGACGGACTGCTAATTCATTGTGCTCTGCATGCATGGGTTTAAATCCCATCTTCGTCGAATGCATGGAATAGCCTTCCGGCTGAAGTGGTAGAGGTTAACACAGTAAAGGAGTTTAAGCATGCGTGGGATATGCATAAGGCTATCTTAACTGTACTATAAGGCCAGGGACTAATGAAAGTATTTAAAAAATTGGGCAGACTAGATGGTCCGAATGGTTCTTATCTGCCGTCACATTCACTGTTTATTTAAACATATTCCTTGTTCAGTCTCAGCATTTTTTTCCCCACAGATAATCAGTTGGAGACAAATATTATTGATTTTTATGAGGAAACAAAGGTAAAGTTTGCAAATTTGTCAGAGGATCTGCTATGGGAATATGTTCACAGCGGAGAACCAATGTAAGCACACAAGTCATTACTTATTTTTTGAGTATTTCTGTAGTAAACCCTTTCTTTTATTGAGGTGTAAGCATTTTAACAAATACTGCCCTTCTTATGTATGCATTTATATCTTTATCTTACACCTTTCACCTAGTTTATGAGGTTTTACTGCTCAATCCTAACTGTTCCCTACATTTATCCCCTCATATCTATTTATTTTTGTGACCACTTGTCCCTTATGTTTATGGCTATGGTTCTCAAGTTTAAGTATTTGTTGTCCTACGTTTCTTGGACATCTCTGCACCTTTATGCTTATCACTAGGCAATTTAACACAACATCTGTGCTTGTATATACGTATTATCACCTTTTCTTTTATTAGCAGGGATCTCACCTCCTATTTAAAAAATAAATAAAAATTTCAATCAATAAAGTGGTTTCAAATTAATTAGGTCATAGCTAATAGGATTTATTTTTAAATCTTTTTTGGTAATCTCTCCCAACTGGTTACGAGCTAGAGCCAATGCAGTCGCCATTCATTGGATGAGAGCATCAGCTGATCCCTCTCAGCCAATGAATGGCACACTGAGCAAAATAAAATTTGTACAGGATTGACATTCGCTCTGGGCTGGCTGATGACACCCCACAACCCTGACAGAGGTGAAGTTACACTTCCAGCACCCAAGGGGTTAAACTCGGAATGTGCACTTTTCACAGCGAAACATTGCACATATAGACTCCAGGCATAATGACCACTTTAAATAGCTGAAGTAGTCATTGTGCTTGGAGTAACTTTTTAAGGAAATGTTTATTTGTTAAAACCTGAACATGTAAACAAAAAAACATTGTATTTGATCATCTCTCTATTTTTAACGCATATTTTATTAAATTGGTGAAAAACCATAAATAAACTTAACTACTGTAACCATTTTTAGATTTATCGATTACTCGCAAAACTAATATACTTCGCTAAACAGGACAGAAGTTGTTTAACAGAAATAGAATGTGAAATTCATAGGGTTTTTGAAGTTATATAAAAGCCCTCTCTATCGATATATCTATCTATCCACATTTCATATGTTTATTGATTACATGCTATTGTATATTCCCACTGTTTTTATTGCTACAAAAGCTGTAGCTATATAACCCCTAATGATACCATAAGCACTTTCCTGAATACTAATCTAATCAAGAACATTGCAGGAACTTATGAAAACTGTTTTATTAATTACTTTAAATTTGACTTTTGTTTTTTTTCTTGACAGGGATAAAGCAGGGGGATATGGGATCCAATCCTTAGGCGGGATGCTTGTCGAATGTGTCCATGGGGATTTCTTGAATGTCGTAGGATTTCCTCTGAATCACTTCTGCAAAAAACTAACTGAAATCTACTACCCGCCATCTAAAAACACCATTCACAGAGTGAAGCATGACTCGATTCCTTACGTAGAGACATTTGACAACTTAAGTGATGTGGAGACAGACTCCACAAGCCAGAGAGCATTATTTGAAGGAAATAACGTTTTAGAAGAAAAGAGCATTCCCGGCAATAGTAGCGAAGATTTGGACTGTTCTTTGCAATATACATCAGGGTCCCAGAATGGAATTGTAGAAAAACCAAGAAAAGATTGTAAACTCCCATCAAATATCCTCAAACTTTTAGATGGATTTAAAGCATCTAAGGTATAATATCCGTATGCAGTAAAGATATATTGTTTTATTTGTAAATGTAAAAATATAAGATCTAACAACAATTGCTCACCATATGTTCCTTTGTTCATCTAAAACAAAAACTATAAATGGTCAAACATTTCTCATGAACAGACTTTAGTTTTTAGGGTTTAGTCTTTGTTTTGATAGTGTGTATTTTGAGTGGTAACTTTGTATATCAATAGCCTAAAACAAAACTTACATAGGATTGAATTTCAAAGGCTAAGATACTCTAAGCACCAAATTTAACTTAAAATGTTCCTCCAAAATCCATGATCACTTTTGCTTTTTGAAGTGGTCATGGAGGAAGGAATCTGCATCAGCTTGGGACACTGCACATCCAGAGATATTTTAACTTTTGTTTCAGGGCTGTTTTCAACCCCAGCACATGTGATTTTTGGCATCCTGGAAAAGCTGTGTTTATGTGCAAAATTGACTTCTTGTCAGCAAGCACTGCACACTGGCATCAGATGTTCCCTTCTGCCCCCTTTACAGGCAGAGCCTGCAAGGTGAAGCTTGTGTATCCCCAGTCTCTATCACTGCAAACCTTTTGCCTCCTAAACCTTCTGTTTTTGTTTGTTTGTTTTTAAGTTCCCTCCCTGTCTCCCTTTCCTCCCCACTCCTTCTCCCCATCTCCTTGCTGGCCCTGAGCTCGCCTTTTGATTCGACCTGTCAATGGCAACGGTGACGTCAGATTAGGGGAGGCTGAGCAGCAGTGAGAGCTTCAGCTGTTGCACCGGGAGCTTCGGCTGTTGCTGGATTTCAGGTGAGTTATAGCTTATTTTATTCTAGCATTTGTGGGGGTGAGGGGCAATGTACTATGCAAAAAAAATTGCTTAAAAAGGTTCAAGTGACCCTTTAAGAAGCAATTTTGATGCATAGATCATACCCCTGCAATCTTGGTGCTCAATGCTCTGCCTTTTAGTAGTTAAATCACTTTGTTTATATATCCCTAGCAAACTTCATAAAAAGGTTTTATTTTTACAGTACATTATGTTTACTTCAGAGGTTCTTATTTCCTGCTCTTATCAAAAAATATCACAAAAAGTGATATTCATCTGTATCAAGTGGTCATTTCTCCAGTTACTTCTAAACTTCATTATCATAAACAGATTATTATCTTAAAAACTGTTTTGAAATGTTCAACTTAGTTTGTTGTCTCTTGATTTTCTTGTTTCTTCTTATGTGTATAGGTATTGTTTGTAGCATCTAAATTTAAGATCTTTGATAAGTTGAAAGAAAATGGTGCCTCGAAGGCCGTTGAAATTGCAGCTATGATTAATGCTTCTGGACGTGGAACAGAGCGGATTCTTGATTCTTGTGTTGCCCTTGGCCTGCTCGAGAAAACACATCAAGGTAAATATTATTGGTAATTTATTTCCATGAACTGTTAGTCTTGTTGGCAAAGTATTGGTTGGAACATGTCTTCACGCAGTTGATTTCCACAAGTTAAATTGCTAGCTCTACACTTGGAAATGCACCAATTAGATTTTTCCTGATTTTCAAACAGCCAGAATGTAAAATTAGAAAACCCATCCCTTCAAGTCCCATGAGCTGAAACATTGCTGCTGTTAACCCTGTGGGAATAAACACACTGTGATCAGATCCTGCGTGCCCTTACTTTTCTTCCTTTTACAATTTTGGAGTTGGCTACTACAACCATGGCGTACTAGGTACATTTGTAATAAGGTTGCCATTCTGGTTCACAGCTTCTTCTAATTATTGGTAAGGCTAGGACACTAAAATACAAATATAGCCATGAATTGTTTGGGAATTTGAAAAATCTAGGTCAAGTTTGCTAAATTGGGATATTTCTCCAAGCAGAGTAAATAAGGGTCTACTTTGTAGTATTTTATTTCTCGATCACCACTGATAACAGATAAGAACTGGCTCATTCTTTTTTTTTAGTGTATAGCAACACCAAAGAAGCCAATACATTTCTGGCTTCTGATGGTGAATTTTCTGTTCATGACTATATTATCCATACAAATGACAACTTGTGGCCAATGTTCACACATCTGGAATCTGCTGTCAGAGATGGGACACGCCATCGAGAAAATGCCCTCATGAAAAGCACAGAGACCTCACACTGTGTAAGCTTTTGTTTTACCTTCGTGTTTAATATATACATAAAACCTATTGACAGTGCTAAAAAGTAAATAAAATACTTAAATGGTCGACTTAAAATCCAGTACTATGCAGTCAAGTGTGAAAATGTGGGATGAAAACATAGGAGAATGACAATAAACTTGGGTATCCAAACCACAACTTTTTAAAGGGACACTATAGGCATCATAACACGGTTAGCTTAATGGAGCAGTTTTGGTGTCATGATCCTGTAGTTTCACTGCTCAATTCTCTGCCATCTAGGAGTTAAATCATATTTATGCATCCCCACCTCCCCTGGCTGACTCACAGCATGCATAATTTTTTTTTTTTTTAATTTTCAATTAGATGTTAATTTGCATTAGACGTTTTTAATTTCCTTGTCTGTAAACTGAACTTTAATCACACACAGGAGGCTTTTGCAGGCTCTAGCATTTTATTAACAAAAGGAGATAAGAAATTCTAAATTAAACAGATTGTGCAATAAAGGAAGTTTAAACTGTAGAGTTCTCTTTATAGGAAGTGTTTAGGAAGGCTGTGCAATTCACATAAACAAAATGAGTTAACTCCTAAATGGCAGAGAATTGAGCATTGAGACTGCAGGGTCATGATATATACACCAAAACTGCTTCATTAAGCAAAAGTTGTTTTGGTACCCTTTAATAATAGTCTTTGGAAATTGTATGGATTTGCAACAAATGTCTTTCTTACACAGGGTATCAACCCAAATTGTAGCAAACTTGTGGAATCTGTTTATCATCATTCCCATGTTTACAAAGCCAAACAAACTAGAACTTAATATAATAATAATACTAATAATAACTTTTTAAATATAATTTAAACTTTGAACTATTCTTTACAGGTTGCTCATCACTGCCATCCCGAGGCCAAGAAACAGTTTATGAGTGCCATGCATGGCATCCTTAAAATAACTTCAAACGATGTTGCTGCTGCATTTGATCTCTCCAAGTTTGACTCTGCTTGCGATTTAGGAGGTATGTACTGTTTTACTTGACACATTTTAATAATTGTGATTTTGAATTATATTCTCTTACTCTTAAGAGTATAACATTGTTTTTTGTGTGTAATATTCTTTGGCTCTCATTGCACTTGTTGTTGTTGCCAAAATTCCTAGAAACAGAGCAACACAACATGGGAGCAGACATTAAAGAGTTCTCCCAATGGCTTATTGATTTCTTAGATGTTTTTTTGGTTTGGAGATTCCAGTGGGAAACAACCTAAAATTTAATTCCTAGTTATATTTAAAGTGAAATGATAGAATATCTTAAGGCAAGTAAATTGTTAATGAAGGAGAGAGTAAACCGGATGCGTAAAATTTCTTGAAACTTCTCATTTCTAATTCATCCACTGTTTGCAGTTTTTTCCGTCCATTATTGTTGGTTCAGTTTTGAGTGGAGACCATTGCTAAAAATTATTTTAAGTAGTGAGAAGAATTCGCAGTTTGTGTAAATTCTATGGCTTCCTACAATCTTTAGCGTATACACAATCAAAGATGGATCCGCACAAAAGACTTTGCAAAAGGATTTTTACTCCCTCATAGTGTGCGGCTCTGCCATTGCTTTTGTCTACTGAAAAGAAAAAGGATGGACAGTATTGATGTATGAGATAATAGTAAGCCACATAAAATATATCATGAGGATTAAACACACACCAAATAGTATTATACAAAACACAAAAGTAACATCAAAAATCTTTAAACAATGGAAAAATATATTTACCCTGGGCTAAAGGGGAAAAACTAAAATGAAAAAGAAGCAGCAAGTAGAAATTATCCCCATAGTTCAAACTGTCAAATTTGTCGATCAGCAGATAACAATTCAAAAGTATGGCCAATATAGTATTTGTTTAATGCAATACCCAATACGACCAAACTGGATTAAAATAAGAAGTATTACGGAGTTTGAAGGAGATTTCATCATAACAAAGGAAGTGGAGATGAGACCACCACATATCAGGCTGTTCCAACTAGTCAATTGGAAGTTGTATATCAAATGTAATCACTTGTATCACTTGGCATACATTCTGTTTCACCACTAAAAACTGAAGTACAGGTAGTAAAATGTGCGATTCTGAAAATACAAATTATATTGATAATAGAAGTAAATTTGTATACTATGCAATGCCTCTGATGCTGTATAAAAATTGAGATTATTGTTCTTTTTAAGCTTCATGGTAATGTGTGTGTTTAAAATACATATTTCTTAATGCTGTTAAAAATACATATTTATTACTTTTCCAATATTCCATTCCTAATTGCTGGAAATTACATTTTTTTTATTTTTGTGTTAGCTGCAGAAGTTGTTTCAGCACATAACAAATTCTTTCCATTTCTAATAGTCTCGGAAAAAAAAATACAATGTTGCAACTTCTTTGATGCTGTCAGTACATAGTCTGCAAGCTCCGGAGGTTTATTTATTCTTCCCAAGAGATACTTATCTTATCTCACACAGGAGGCTGCTGTCATGGCAGTGCTTTTTGCTGGAATAACAGGCGATTAACAGCCAAGCAGGGAGACCAGAATGAACCTCCCAGTCCTCTGTAAGCTTTTTTTTCCCCTTTCTCTTTTCTTCTATTTGCGTGATTTAAATAATAGATAACATAGAGGTGGAAAACCCTATTGCTGTAAAAATACAGATTTTTTTCCAAACACAAATTCAATGCACAAGATAGAAACTGAGAAAAACGAAAGCTAAGATGGGTGCTTTCCTTCGCAATATTGAAAAGAAGGGAAACAAAGACAAGATCTTTGTAAGAAAAAAAAAAGATTGATTTAGGAGTAAGGAGAAAAAAAAGGAGGAAAAAGAATACTTACACATATAGTAAATGGTTAAAATTATATTCTTGAATGTTCAAGGCCTAAATTCATCTTTCAAGGGAGCTTGTCTTTTTGAATTTCTAAAAAGAGAACGTATACAAAAAACACTTTTACAGGAAACCCATTGGTTGAAAACAGATATGTTAAGGTTTATACCAAATACATTTTCAATAAAATTGTGTGCCTCATTAGAAGACTAGAAGACAAAAAAAGAGTTCTTATAACAAAATATCTTGCTTTTCAACTACTATATCAAGAAATTGACATACAAGCAAGATATATAAGAATTATATGTAAAATTCAAAATCCGATATATACAATTGTAAATCTTTATGCACCCTGCAGTAACAATATGAAGTTTATAAGAAACATTATGATTAAAATATATAAGATCAAACAGAGAAGTGTAATAATAGGGGGAGACTTTAATAAAGTATTCAATTAAAAAATGGATAGGGTATCTAGAGTAAAGAAGGACTATAGTGAGAAAGACTATACCTGCTTTTCTAAGACTTACCATTCGTATTCAAGCATTGATCTCTTTCTAGGCAATATAAAGCTGACCAGATTAAAAAAACAGAAATCCAGGCAATAGCGTGGTTAGATCATAAAATTAATGCTCTAAATGGTAAAAGAACCAATTGGCAAATTAATATATATTTTCTAAACAATACGCAACAAGTAGAAGAAACTAAAGAAAAAATTACGGATTATTTTGAACTTAATAATAACAAAGTAGTAGCGCCAATTATATGGTGTGCATTCAATTCTGTAATTGGAGGATATTTAATAAAATTGGGAACACAAAGTAAAAAAATAAATAAAATCTGTCATCCCTCTCCATCCTTTATATAACTCTAAACGATATTACATAGTTACATTGCTATAAAGAAACTTGCGTCCATCAAGTCCAGCCTTACTCACATATGCTTTTGCTGTTGATCCAAAATATATAAATAGAAAAAACAAGGAACATCCCACTATTATACTCTGAAAAAATAGAAGAAATAAAAAAAAATCAAATAAATGAGATATTAAGAATACAAACAATTAGAAATTTAGAATATATGAAAACCAAATGGTATTACAGGGGAAAGAGAGCAGAACAAATGTTGACCAATAAAGTTAAGGGTAGAAAAAAACGTATATTTTATACATAAAATCGAAAATGGTCCTCAACTAACTCCCCCAACAAATAGGAGAAGCATTTAATTGCTCTTATCAGAAACTTTATAATGCCTCAGGTTTACCTAATCCACCAAAAGTTTCCTCTAATATAAACAATATGAAATCTATAACAAATGAACAAATGTACCCTTTACAATAGAAGAAATATCGTTGGCTATTGCCTCATCAAAAAATGACAAAACACTAGGACCCGATTGATTTACCAACTTGTTCTATAAGATATTTAAGAACGAGATTATTGAAGATATGACTAATGCCTTTAATGTGATAGTTGAACAAAAATCGCTACCAGAGAAAATGCTCTGTGCAAATATTGGCCCTATTCTAAAACCAGAGAAAAAAACAGATTTACTAATAAATATATAGACCAATCTAGTTAATAAATTCTGTTACAAAGATATATGTGTCAATTTTAGTCACTAGATTACAAAAAGTGATAACAAGCTTGGTACATCTTGATCATACAGGCTTTATAAAAAAAAAAAAAAAGTAAATCTTCTAATAACATCAGAAGAATGATTGCTATATTACATAGAGTTAAAAGGTCAGAGGTCCCATTCCTGGCTCTGTCATTGTATGTTGTAAAAGCATTTGTCTGGGTCAGGGGGGACTTCCTGAAAAAAATGTGTAAAGACTGTGGACTGATAGGATGGATATTTGATGCAACGTGGGCCCTGTATACACATTCAAATGCAAGAATGATAGGAGGAGCTATATTCTCTGAATGGTTCAAAATAACAAATGGCACTAGGCAGGGTTGCCCCCTGTGCCCGATACTGTACATATTGTCTATTGAGTCTACGCCAACGATATAAGAAACAACCCCAAAATAAATGGTTACAATGGACAATAAGGAATATAAAATCTTACATCATTGAAAGAACTGATGATTACCATAGAAAACTATAGTAAAAACTTGAACTATTAATGAAATACTGATAAATCTTTAATAATAGATTAAAAAATAGAACCTGAAGAAATAAGAGAAATAAAGAACATATATAATTTCAAATGGGTTAAATAAGAAATGCCATATCTGGGAATAAAACTAACAAAAACCCAAGAAGAATTATTGAGGCTAATGTATTACTTTTAATTAAATCAATAAACAGACATTTCAACCAGCTTAAACATTTAGAAATATCATGGATTATATATGTTCTATATTTTTCGAATGATCCCCCTAAAAATTCCTACACCATGGCTATCTATGATTCAATCATATTTTAATAAATATATATGACAAGGGAAAAAAAACAAGAATACATTTTAAGTTTTATCTGCAAAAGATGGAGGATTGGGTTTTCCCAACATATTTCAGGCTAGGGAAGCATGTGGAATACAGCATATTATTAAATACATTAGAAAAGAAGCAAAAGATGAACCATGGTACCATTTGGAAGACCTCAATTGGATTTTTTGGAATCTCTATAAAAAAACAAGATAAAACTATCATTAGTTATCAAAGAATATTCAAAATAAACGTATCGATGAATTCCCAATAGAAGTTTTAGAGATAAATCTAGAACATTTAATGTTACTACAGTGGAAAGAAAGGGCTTAAAACAAATAAAAGATTGTATTGGAAATTACGCAATAAAAACATTCCAGCATCTGAGAGAACAGACAAGCCTACCTTTAAAGGAAGGTTTTTCTTATAAAAGAGTTAAGTTTTCTATATTTTGCTAAGAAATTCCTCTCTGTACTGATCAAATTAAATATTTTATTCAATTATTAAATGATATAGAGTACTCTATCTTGTTTTAGTGGTTTTTTTTATTTTAGCTATTTTCACGTTAGGTGCAGCATTTTTATACTTTTATATATTTCCACATTCATTTTTTTACTAGCGCTTTCTGTTTGCTTGTCAATTGTTTTGTGCATTCCAATTATTAAATTATGTAAATAGCAGTAAGATGATAACAAAAGCAACACATCTAATCTCTTTATATGGAGATCAAATCTCGATATCATCAATAAAATCTTGGAATAATGAATTAGAGATAAATGTACGTTGGAAAGAGTGTGTAAAAATGTTAAAAAAAACAAAAAAAAGGCCATCCACTGCTTCAATTAAATAGACACACAATACAAACAGAAAGAATCTACAGTATAAGAAAAAACAAAAACTCAGAGTAGTATATACACAATATAGTGATAATTCTAAAGTTGCAATGACAAACGTGTATTGATTGCAGGCATATCAAACAGTGGCGTCTCTAGGATTCATTTTTCGGGGGGGCACATGGAGGGCCAGTGACAAAAGTAGGGGGGCACATTTAACCCCACCCTCGCCGCAGTTTGATCCCGCCCCTGTCGCATGTTAAGCCACGCCCCCGACACGATGTGTTTAGTTTTTTTAATAATACCTGGTGGAGGATTCATTATTTTCCACCAGGGATTATTAAAAAAACAAACACATTATCCTTGATACAGTGCCATAGTTGCCAACATTTGAAAAAAAAATTCCAAGGACATTTTGCAGCACAGCTATCAATTACTGTCTGGGTATAATATCCCTGGACAGTCAGTGCTCTCTGTATAATACAGGGTTGTGTGTATAATAAATTGGGAAACTCAGTGCTCCCTGTATAGTGCTGCTCTCTGTATAATACAGGTCTGTTTGTGTATAATATCCCAAGACAGAGAGCAGCACTATACAGGAAGCACTGACTATCCCGGGATATTTTATACACACAGATCTGTATTATACAGATAGCTGAGCATATACCCCAATCTCTAGACTACTAGTACCTGTCAACAGCAGCTCCCAGACGCGTGTAACAGGGCTAAAGTGTGCGGCAGCTCACACAGATTATTCAGTGGTAAAGTGCACTCGCTGGCAGAGCCAAACTGGGAATCCCTGGGAATCCAAAGCAGCCCTGGAAAAAAAAAACATATGCCATTCCTACAAGTCAAAATAATATATATATATATATATATAGTACAGTAAGCACACAAGCTTACTGACAGACAAAACTCTCTGACTCACACACAAGCTTACTACAGACACTCACTTGTATAAACAGAAGGCTCACTACAAAGAAGTTCAGGGACACACACACAAGCTCACTAAAGACAAGCTCACTGACACACACATGCTCACTAAATAGAAGCTCACTGACACACACATGCTCACTAAATAGAAGCTCACTGACACACACAAGCAGTACCATTTTAACAGAGTTAAGGGCCCCTGGGCAAAGCAATACACTGGGGCCCTTCCTACACAACAACTCACAGGGATTTTAATTATTGATAGACTGCGGAGTCCATACACACACACAGACTGCTGAGTCCATACACACACACACACTGCTGAGTCCATACACACACACACTGCTGAGTCCATACACACACACACACACACACAGAGACTCTGCTGAGTCCATACACACACACACTCTGCTGAGTCCGTACACACACACACACACTCTGCTGAGTCCGTACACGCACAGACTGCTGAGTCCATACACACAAACACACAGACTCTGCTGAGTCCATACACACACACAAACACACAGACTCTGCTGAGTCCATATACACACACAGACTGCTGAGTCCATACACACACAGACTGCTGAGTCCACACACACACACACACAAAGACTGCGGAGTACACAAACACACAAAGACTGCTGAGTACACAAACACACACACTCTGCTGAGTCCACACACACAGACTGCTGAGTCCATACACACACAGACTGCTGAGTCCATACACACACACACACACACACACACAGATTGCTGAGTCCATACACACACACACACACACACACACACAGAGATTGCTGAGTCCATTCACACACACACATATTGCTGAGTCCATACACACACACACACACACACA
>OW240912.1:95472508-95689836 GCA_933207985.1 Pelobates cultripes | reverse complement strand
ACACACTACACAAATACACACAAACACTTTGCATTTAGTATATACAGCATTCACTTTATGCACACTACCCACACACTACACAAACACTTTGCTTTCATTATATACACACTACACTAATACACACTGCATCCACTACACACACTTGACAAATACACACTGCATCCACTACACAAACACACATTGCATCCTCAACACACACTACACAAACACACAATGCATCCACTACACACACTACACAAACACACGCTGCATCCACTACACAAACACACACAGCTCCCCTGTCTAAACACACTGCATCCACTACATGTGGCATGTATATTTTGTGCATTTACCTTTAGAAATAGTTTTTATTTTCCAAAATGGTAAATGTACAGAATATCGGCAAATTATATCGGCTATCGGCCTGAAAGTTCACAGAATATCGGTATCGGCTCTAAAAAATCAATATCGGTCGATCCCTACTCTATAGGTGATCTTGGGTTTGGGTTGTAAAATCTTATTAAGGATAGGGTCATCTTGTAATAAGTGCCAATACTTATTGATTGTTTTCCTTATTTGTTTGTTCCGTCCATTATAGTTACAGATAAAGGATATATTACTAGTATTATCTTGCTCTTTTTTGGATTTATATTTTATAAGTTCTTTTCTTGGTATTTCCTTCACTTCTTTGATGTCTTTTTCTAAAGTTTCATTATTATATCCCTTCTCTAGGAATTGTCGTTTTATATAGTTTGCCTGTTCTATATAATCAGATTCTTTTTTGCAATTCCTCCGTATCCTTAAGAATTGGCCTCTTGGTGCGTTCTCCAGCCACGGGTTATGATGACAACTCTTTCTTTCTATATACCCGTTTGCATCCACTGGCTTAAAATAATTTTTGGTGTTAATCTTTTCATCCTCTATGTAAATATGTAAGTCTAAGAAATTTATTTTCTCTTCACTGACACAGCTTGTTAAATGAATTCCCCAATCGTTCGAGTTAAGATATGTAATAAAATCATTTAACTGATCTCGGTTGCCTGTCCAAATAAAAAATATGTCATCTATGAAACGGCGATAGGACACCAGGTACGCCCCCCACTCATGGCCCCGGGTGACGAATATCTCCTCCCAGAATGCCATGAATAGGTTTGCGTAACTGGGGGCAAACTTGGTGCCCATCGCCGTTCCACAGATCTGAAGATAAAATTCCTCTTCAAACCAGAAAAAATTATTGGTCAAAATTAAAAAGATGCCCTCTAAAATAAAATCTATCTGTTTGCTTTTAAAATCTGATTTGGACAAAAAATGCCACACTGCTTCCATCCCTTTCTCATGAGGTATTATGGGATATAAAGAGGTGACATCACAGGTTACTAGAAGGTAACCCTGTTTCCAAACCGTGTCTTCCAAAATTTGCAACATGTGGATTGTGTCCTTGAGATATGTTGGGTTTTTCAAAACTAAAGGCTGTAAGAGAGTGTCTATATATTCGGACACTCTCGTAGAGACAGAATCTATGCCTGATATTATGGGTCTCCCAGGAGGTTCCGTGATGTTTTTATGCACTTTTGGGAGATGATAAAAAACTGGAATTTTTGGACAGATGACAAATAGATATTTTGCTTCTTCTTTGTTTAATATCTTTAGGTCCTTCCCTTTCTCTACATATTCCTTAAATACATTAATAGTCTGTTTCAGAGGATTGTATGTGAGTTTTTTGTATGTCGAAGAATCTGATAAGATCCTTATGGCTTCCTTCAGGTACTGGGATCTATTAAACATCACGATACCCCCTCCCTTATCTGCTGGCTTGATTATCAGGTCAGAGTTGTCTTTTATCTCCTTTAGTGCTTTTTTTTCCCCTATTGTTAAATTTTGTTGATATTTATTCTCTTTTTTATATTTGTTTACTTCCATCATAACCATTTTTTCAAAGGTCTTTATTTCATGAGAGATTAGGTGGCGGGGAAAAAATTGTGATTTCTCTTTAAGTGATGTATGTTGATATTCATCCATAACATCTTCTTCTTTTGGTATCTGTTCCGTCCTATTATAAAAAAAAATTTTTAAACATAATTTTCTGATAAATTGATACATATCTATAAAAAAATTAAAAGCATTAAAATCCGCGGTTGGGGCAAATTTTAAACCTTTCTTTAAAATGTCTGTGTGTGCTTTAGTTAGTGGTTTGTCTGCAATATTAAAAATTCCGTTCAAATCGATTAGACAGGGCCTCACTGGTCACAACCACTTGTACTGGCGGCGAAAACTCTCATCCTCCACTTGTCACCAAGTGGCCAACATTCCTGCCACTCCATTCGGTGTCCTCAGTCCCTCTGCCCTCTCAAAGCCACTTGGCAAATTAGTAGGGCATCACCTATACCTGGTTTAGCTAATTTCTTCAGCAGTTGGGCACTAAGTAAGAAGCCAGATGATTCAGGGTTACACTTTCATGGCACGGCTGTTAAATTACACGTTATTTATCACCTCATTCTACGTCTCATACATAGGTAAGTTCCCTCAACAAACCCTCCACCCTTGGCCTGTCCTGTGCGATCCTGGACCTGTCCAATTGTGGATGTCCAGACATAAGGAATACCATTCCCTGCCATTACCCAGGAGCAGGATTCACAATTACCAACCCAGAGATTTGCAGGCAGCATACCAGATTGCAAACCGTGAAATCTGACATCTGTTCACACTTTAATACGATTCATGTTAAACTGAAGAAGTCAAATCTCTTTATTTATTAGTTCCTTACCCTCCCACGGAACACTTACTTTAAGTCTCCCCTTATTTCCCTCCCCTAATATAACCTTACCAGTTTCAATACAACTCATGTTCCCCTTCTCACATCAGTACACTGGCACAGTTCTTCCCTGTCCATTTACAGGACGTACCTGAAGGCAAATGCAGCAGTTTGGTCCCTCATTATTGCCTAACCGAGATTAGTTGTAGACTGATGCCCTACAGGGTCTATCCAGTAGTTTGTTCCAAGGGCTATAGACCATACTCCTGTACATACCCAAACCTTGGTCGATATAAATTCACTATCTCACACGTCCTATCGTCCAAAGGGACATACGGACCTCTGTTACAAGACCTATTCGGTTCTAGGGTTAGGCATGCAGCTCTAACAATACATGATTCTACTTGCAGTGTTGCTTGTGGTTACGCCACATCCGCTCACGGTTTCTCTGCTACACCTAATCATGCGCTCTTTTTCACAGGCCATGACTATTAAAAGTTAACTTTGACAACTGGCCTTTACCTCTATTACTCATCCTTCCCCTTTACTAGTCGAGTTATACTTGTTTTAAAAGTACCATTTACTATCCACGAAGCACGCAAGTACACATTTCCCTACTTTCTTCCATGAGCACTCAAGTATCCCAAGTTTTTCCATAGCCTCCTCCAGCAGCCCAATTTGCAGTGTACCTAACTGAACTCAATTGGAAAAGGACTGTCTACCCATAGGCAGGGTCCAGTGTACCAGGCAGCGTGGAGACTGTCTCTGTCATCACAGGTATCTTCAGAGTCTCCTTGATTCTGTAAACCTCATGATATGCACCATACTATGAGGTCGTGACTACATCATCGGACTACTTCACTAACTCCCTGGTCATCTGCATAGATTAACCCTGCCATGCTTGTCACGCCTGTTCTAACAGCCTGTTCTAACTGTCCAGGTGGTCAAATTTTTTTTATTTATTAGAAGAATGGGATCTACAGCCATTTTTAGGTCACTGCTTCTGTGACCTGTAGCCCAGTTGCATCGGATCTTCCGCTTTTTAGTATTCTTTGGGCTCTAACTCAGCAAGTTTTGTCACTTGTACGCATGTTTTGTACATAAAATGGCTGCTTCTTTCAGGAGTTTTTCTGGCATCACCCCACAGCACACAAAAATGCAACCAGGCCTCCTCATTTCAATGGATCCAATCCTGGTTTAGAGGCTCTCCTAGCGCACAGTAAAACTTGTCCCCAATGGGCTTGTCAGATAACACCAGGTAAACTTACGACAGAGTGTTCAAGTTGTTTACCAAATTTGTGGCAGACTTTCAGATTATAACGAGTTTCTATTGAATCATTGGTCGCATTCACTACCTTTTGCCACATTTCTCTAAAACTAGCACACAATACCTTCAAGATATACCTTATAGGTATAAAACACTTAATACATAACTTAATAATTCCTGTTTCCCGTTATCTTATCCCATGAGCGTACTGTAGAAGTTAATCTTTTCTCAAAACCCACAGCGATTGGCAATTGTCAGCTCTAAATCTTGAGACACGTCAAACCTACTTGACACTGCACCTTTTGAACAATAAACCTCATCACTTATAGGCTTGTCAAATGTTTCTACAATACTCAAATTACACGGTAAACCGCTAACAACCCACACGTTTGTCCTGTACCTCCGAACTCTGGGTTTAGTCCAACCTATTACTTTGGTCATTCATTCCGCATAGGAGCAGTTTCATCTTTTCTTGTATTGTATTGTTTCTGGTTTAACCCCTTCCCGACCGCAAACGTATCAGTTACATCCGGCAAAAAATGGTCCTTAAGGACCACGGACGTACCTTATACGTCCGCGGCGAGTTAGAGCGCAGGAAGTGATCATGATCACTTCCAGCCACTCTAATGTTGTTGCAGCGATGCCTCGATGTCGAGGCAACCTGCAATACTCTCCTCACTGCCGCAGCCATACCTGCTATAATCACTAGCTCTTGTAAGAGCTACACAGCTATACCGACCTTGGGATTTGGAAAACATCACTCTGAATAGGGGGAAAGAACATCTCTGGCGGTGAAACCTCTCATCCTCTGGGGATGGCTGCCACAGTGTTTTTTGCAATTACAGATTTTGGGGGTCAAAGTTCGAAAAAGTGGTGTGTTTTTATTTATTTTTTACATCTTTTAATCATATTTATAAAAAAAAAAATGTTAAAGTAAATTATATGATATGAAAATGATAGTATCTTTAGAAAGACCATTTAATGGCAAGAAAAGCGGTATGTAATATGTGTGGGTACAGTAAATGAGTAAGAGGAAAATTACAGCTAAACATAAACAACGCAGAAATTTAAAAACAGCCCGGGTCCCAAACGGTAAGAAAATTGAAAAACTGTTTGGTCACTAAGGGGTTAATACGTATTGCTCATCTTTTTGCAGTCTTTATTACAGGCCTAACCACTCGTCGGTTCCGGCACACCATTACTGACTTATAGTATAACAATACTTATTTCACGATCGACTATGGTTTCCTACCACAAATGTAACGGCGTTGGCCTGTAGTTGTGGGAGGAGTTGTCTGGCCTATTTAAACCCAGACCTCCTCCTCTTACCTGCACTCGAGTTCCAGCGTTGCCCTCCCGCCTCACTCTTTTGGTTAACCCCTTAAGGACTAAACTTCTGGAATAAAAGGGAATCATGACATGTCATGTGTCCTTAAGGGGTTAATATTTAAATATCATCACTCTTATCAGGTGGGCCCTCTTTATTACAGGCTTAACTACTCGTCGGTTCCGGCACACCACTACCGACTAAATATGTACATATGCTTTATAAATGTTTAATTTCAATAAAGAAATATTGGATAATAGATACCACTTGGATTGTAGCACTTCTAACTGTTTGGTTGCTTTATTCATTAGCTGAATATTTATCTGTTTTTCTGTTTCTGCAATCTTGCTATTTGTGTGGCAGGTGTTTTATTCTGCCTCTTGTATTCACTTAGTTATATATATATTTTGGAGAGAGGCGGTAATCCTTTTTTGTTTGCAGTGGCTGCCATTTCTATCAAGTGGCCTCTAGCTACGCTTTTATAAGCGCACTAGACCGTGATATGTTATATTCTTAATTTCTTCAACATTGGTTTTTTGTGCAATATAAAATCTTTTACAAATGTATCAAAATTATCTTTGTATTCCAACATGATGCAATTGAAGTTCCCCATGATTAGTACCAACCCTTGTTTGATCTGCTCTATTTTCTTGAACACTTTTGTGATCAATTTTATTGTAGATTTTTTTGGTGCATAAATGTTAACTAATGTGAATAGCTTATTATTTATTTCACATATTTGAATAATGTAATATCCTTCTGGGTCTAATTCTTTATGTTTAATGATTAGGGAATCATTTTTTGCAAACATAAATGCTACGGCTCTTTTTTTTAAATAAAAATAATAATAATAAATTCTTTATTATAAAGTAATTAATAAAATATCTTAAGTATCTAAAGTATCTTTTATTGTTAACTATTTGAAGAAGCCTTTTGAGGCGAAACGCGTTTAGATACTTAAGATATTTTATTAATTACTTTATAATAAAGAATTTATTATTATTATTTTTATTTAAAAAAAAGAGCCGTAGCATTTATGTAAAGTAATTAATAAAATATCTTAAGTATCTAAAGTATCTTTTATTGTTATCTAATTGAAGAAGCCTTTTGAGGCGAAACGCGTTTAGATACTTAAGATATTTTATTAATTACTTTATAATAAAGAATTTTATTTGGCATAAGACATTTTATTGCCATTTTTCTTTATTTTCTTTACTTTATTTATTTTAATTTTGCACCTGACCTATATCCACAAGGAGCCTAAAGAATCCATAGGTGGGGATCATACCACCCAAACGTCTACACCGAGCAGTATGAGTCTGCTCTAGAGAATGTAAGTTATTTACTTTATATTCTCACGTTTAATCATATACAGAGAGCACTATATTCTTTTTTCTCTCATTTTGGGTCGAATAATATTAATTTGAACACTGAATTTGGGCCAGAAACCCTCCAATCAAACAATTTTCCTGCATATCCTTGAGTGGGGATCATTCCACCTCATGCGCATAATATCAGAGCTATAATTTAGCTCCGAAAAGTGTGAGTACGGCTATTTTCACTATTCTAGAATCTTATTTTTATTGATATACTGTACCATTGGAGTTCCTGTTTTCTGTTTCCCTTTTATATATTCTCCACTGGATTCGAGCCTACCATTGTGAAGATTCCACACCGCCAGACGTCCCAAGACTTTTGTGTCTTCCCACAAGAACCTATTATTACGGACTCTTGATAAGTGTTCTGGACTTTATTTTATTACTTTTCATACTCTATATCATTTTATATTTTGTATACATTTTTAGGCGCACTCTTATCCTTTTTACTTGTTTTTATCTTCTATTATCTGGGGGATTATAGGGGATTCCTCTCTGAGTAGTGCTGCCTTTTTATCTATTTGTGTGGCAGTTGAGCGCTGATTTTCCCTCCTTCTTTTCGTATTCCTCTGCACATTTATTTCTTCTTATGGCTTTTAAAATTTGCGTCTTAATTTTAGAAGAGGAGCAGAAATATCAGTACATCTCTTGGGAGATGTTCTGGGACACCCTTTGGTTTATTCACTCTATGTGGAATCTCTCCATCATAGGGATTCTTGGGTCCCATTCCACTTTCAGATATTTAAAAAATTCCCCTATCTATGGCTGCAGATTTTTAGGATTTATTTGTTCTGATACTCTTCTGACTCCTAAATTGTTCCATCTTGACCGGTCCTCTAGGTCTATCGATTTGAACTCCATGTCCGCCATCTTTTTTTCCAGTGCCATATGTTCTTCTCTATGGACTTTTTCCTTGTGTTCCAGCCCATTTAGTTTTTCTTCTATTCCTTGGAATTGTTGATTCAGTCAGCAGTTCCTTCTTTATGTCCAGAGTATTGACTTGGATTTCTTCTCTCAATTTCCCAAATTGTGTATCTAAGTGTCTGAGTAGGTGGTCATATTCATTTCTTCCTTCTCTCGACTCTTGGTTTTCCTCAGTTTATCCTTTATTCGTGGCTCCCTCTAATGGGATATTTGATTGAACAGATTCCTCCAGGTTAGATTTATTACCTGATGGATTTGGTGAGAAGAAAGAAAGGAATTTTTCTGTTTTATTTTCAGGCTTTTCCCCCCTTTTTTTAGGTGTTTGCCATTTTGTGTTTTTTTTTTTTATTAGCTATATATATCTATCTATCTACAAAAAAAATATATATATATAATATATATATATAATATTTGTTCTCTTTCTGGAGGTGTTATGCCCTTTAGGCTAGTGCTTTTTTGATTTTAGTGTAATATCTTTTTATATCTTACATTTCCTTCTCCCTAGGCCCCTCTCCTCCTCACCTTCATCCCAGCCTTCGCCTCTCCACCCTGGTAAACCGTTACATTTTATCTTTTTATTCTATTATATGTTCCCTTATTCCTATCTTTGAGGGGTTTTGGAATAACCAAACTAACCGCGCTAAATGGCAGGAATAGGGGAGAAGTATAAGGTGGTGTGATGAGACAACAAAAAGGAAAATCAGGAAAAAAAAAGCTAAAAGAAAAAAGCATAAGGGAAAACAAAGACCCTCAGGGCATGTTAACTCAATTTACTACTGACCATCGTCAGTCGGTTATATGCTATAGGCAAAGATTAAATTGAGTTAAGTAATCTTTAAGTCATATATTGCCCTTTAATGATGCTCTCTATGTTCACCTCTCTCCTAGAAGTCCTCTAATCTTTAGGAGACCCAGTGTTTATACTAGCCTCTACAGAGTGTAAACAAACAGTTTTGTAATTTGTTAGGCACCTAGCTTGTGAATGTACACTCCGGGTCAGCTTCGCTCTGTTTGTATTGTGGTTAGACACTCTTGGTTTTTGTCTGGTAAAGTGGCTGGCTAAGGTTCTATCCGATGTAGGAAGTAGCTCCCTGCTTCTCAGCGCAACATTAATTCCTCTCTGTCCATTGTCAGCGGCTCTGAGAGGCACCCCGGGTGGCACGTCAGGTAGGTCGGGTCGTCTCCCATTCGCTTAGTCTCGCTCCCTCAGCCGTGTACCGCGAGGATGCAGCAACACACGCTACGTCATCTCGCTCCTCCCCCCTCACCACACGGTTTCAACCCCTCCCCTGCCAGTCCCTGCGGGCATGTGTTCAGCTGAGTGATTACTGATTAATGATATGATTAATCATAGCGATTCACTCATCAAAAAATATATTAGTAACAAAGTACTAATCAGGCTGATAGCTGAGCTAAATATTTTTTTTTTATATTAAAGGACCACTATAGTGCCAGGAAAACATACTCGTTTTCCTGGCACTCTAGTGCCCTGAGGGTGCCCCCACCCTCAGGGTCCCCCTCCCGCCCGGCTCTGGGGAGAGGAAAGGAGTTAAAACTTACCTTTCTCCAGCGCCGGGCGGGGAGCTCTCCTCCTCCGATCCTCCTTTTCTCCTCCCATTCGGCTGAATGCGCACGCGCGGCAAGAGCTGCGCGCGCATTCAGCCGGTCTCATAGGAAAGCATTTACAATGCTTTCCTATGGACGCTTGCGTGTTCTCACTGTGATTTTCACAGTGAGAATCACGCAAGCGCCTCTAGCGGCTGTCAATGAGACAGCCACTAGAGGATTTGAGGGCTGAATTAACCCATTTATAAACATAGCAGTTTCTCTGAAACTGCTATGTTTATAAAAAAAAATTTAAAAAAATTCTTTATTGGTATTATTTAACTTGCATACATTGCAGTGCTTTAGGGCTAGTTACCTGCTGGTACCAGGAAGCCCCAGTATCATTCACTACCTAATACTCTCATCTGCCAGACCAAAGTAAACTCATAGATGAATAGTCTGCGGCATTTAAAGTAAATGCCTCACACGGCCCTTTAAATTTCTGCTGCTTAGTGATCATGATCAGGGCAAAGAGTAAGACCCCCTAGTGTCTGAAAAGAATCTGGTTGGGTCTCCCTGCATGCCCCCCTGCAACAGTGGCTTTGGCTGTGCCATTGGACAGCACCAATCATAGTGTATTGGCAGTGCTAGCATGCAGGTCTTGCAGCATTAAAGCGAGATCTCCATCTCATCTCAGCTGGGAAGTCCCTCTGCTAATGTTGGCATTAACAGCAGCAGAGAGAATTCCTTTAAAGTAGGCTTAGAGTTGGTGTTAGTTATAGGGTTGGTGTCGGGGTCAGAGGAAGAATTGGTGGTAGGGTTCTCTTTAAAAAAAAAAATAAAAAAATGCCAGAGCTTGATTCTGTTCAGTACAGTGACTGTGTCACTTCACCAAATTGCATCCCTAGTAAGTGAGCAAAAAAGGTTGTCAAAGTAAGGGAATGTCTATTTATTGATCCTACAGATCCCTCAAACTCCTGGCAAAGGTATGCATGCAGTGTACTCAAGAATAGTAGCAGAAAACAAATATTGGGTCTTTATAGTAGATGGACATAAGTGGTCTGTGAAATTCACAGTAAAATAAAATGTGTGAAACACAAAAAGTCAAAAATATCCAGCAGATTTGACCACGGTTGATTGATAAAATGGTTAATAAGATGTATTATTATTTTTTTATTTTTTTTTATAAAACATTGGTGACTTTTTTTGAGAGAGAGCCTTGAGAACAGATAAGAAAACACAATTGAGTTGACCTCAGTAAATGCCCGGGGGATCAACACACCATGTAAAAGGTCTATAATTTTGGACTTCCTGAGTAAATAAAAAATGGGTACAAATTTGTGCCCTGCAAGAAAAATGCTCTTGGTTAAAAAATAGCCTGAGGGATCTAATTTCTAAAAAATATACAGTTGATATAAAAAATATTCAACCCTATTGAAAATTCGATTTATTGCCAAAAATTAGATTTTCAGCTGTTTGCAATCAACAAATCAAACAAAAGTAATTGAATTAGTTCAACACAATGAATGAATGCATGGTAGCCCGAGAGCATCACAGAGCCACCACCATACTTAACTGTAGGCAAAATGTTCTTTTCAGAGCACGCTTCATTTTTCTTCCTCCAGACATAACGCTGATCCATTGGGCAGAAAAGTTCCAGTTTTGTTTCATCGCGCCACAGAATAAAATCCCAAATCTTCTTTGGCTTATTGATAGGATTTTGAGCATATTGGAGCTGACTTTTCTTGTACACTTGGTGTACTTCTTGGAGTTCTGGCATTAAAACCTTTTGCGTTTAGTATGCCCTTACTGTACTCACTGAAATCTCAATACCTGTTGCCACCAATTCTTGTTGCAGGTCTTTTGCAGTCACTCAAAGGTTTTTCTCAATCTACCTTCTCAGAAATATGGTCCATTGATAGCTTATTTTTTCCTTCCCCATTCAGGTAGGGTATCCACTGTTCCTTCAACTTTGAACTTGCAAACTATGCTTCCATCGGTATCTCCAGGAACATTCAGTGCCTTCGCATCTTTTTGTAACCTTTTCCTTGTTTGTGAAAGACGATGATCCCTTCTGTTAACGTTGTGAACCATTCCTTTGACTTAGTCATATTTCTAACATTCAGTCAAATGTGACACTCAACAAACCCCTAGCCAGTTCAGTTATTTCAAGTGTTCCGGTTCAAGCACACCTGATGCAACTAATGAAGCCCTTGATTAGTTGCATCAGGTATGCTTGCGACAACACTGGTTTTGCATATTTCTGGGTGAATTTCTATTTAGTGGGTGAATGGTTTGGAGACTACTATTAAACTTGTAATCTCAGCATGTCACATCTTGCAAAGGTTTACCTTTAAAACTGTAATTCACTCCTTGAAATTTTTGTTCTACAACTTCCAAAAATGTATTGAAATCCTTGACATATTGGGCAAAAAATGTGTTTTGTAGTTATGTATGCATATAGATGATCAAAAAAAGCCCTATATCTCCTTTACATGTTAATGTATAATATTTATTGGTGCACTTAAACAGATAGTTTAATTGTGGTAGAATGAAAGGATGGATTGCAGATGTGCCAAAAAGGCTTTGGTCATAAACTTGTTGCATCTCGAGATATTTGGTCCTTAAGGATTTAATATTATTTATCACTATTCTTTTAGTGGCTTATTTACCGGAAATACTGTTTTGTGGTTGTTTCATAGATCGGCTAAATGATTATTAGCATTATGCATTTAGTTATCGTTCAGTAAAAAATAAATGCACACAGTTTTGTTTTGCAGCTCCTAACTTTTTTGTGTAAATGTTCCTCACTCTGTGCACGGTATGCAACTCCCTCCCTCAGAGAGGGTTTCCTGCATCCGTTGCTCCGATTTGTAGTTCAAAGTGGAAGGTAGGGACTGTACCAATGTCCGCACTTGCCTTTTCAAACATTTGCTATAAAACATGAGCTGTATAATTTGCAGGCAATTTGTGTGCAAGATTTCTCAGTGAAAAGTCGAATGAATATTGTCCAGCACAGATAGGAAAGTCTGTGCTGAACATAAAGGGGATGGTTTACAGTTGCAGAAATGAGTTCATACTCCAGAAAAAATATTCAATGTATAATCTACTGGATGTTTAAGAAACTTTTTATAGAGTGCTAACTTAAAGGAACGTAAATGTTTTGATATATCCCCCTAAATGACCCTCAGTTACACTTTCAGGATTATTCACAAACTTATATATTTTTTTTTAATGAAATTCTAAATGAAGTTGAAATTATAGCCCAAAACAGACAAACTGTATATCTCTGGTTTTCATTTGATTATTTTGACCTAAAATTTGAAATACAATTTGAATTCCTGATAATTCATACTTAGCGAGTGACTCCATGTAAGTTTTATATATATGTATGTATGTTTGTGTGTGTGTGTGTGTATGTGTGTATATAGCTTGTTCATAATTGTTTTAAATAACAATGTGTCTGTTGTCTTTGGTCATTGCAGGGCGGGGTGCTTTACTGGTGGCTGAAATTGTTCTTGATGAAGAAAAAAAGAAACCAAGAGCTTTATTGCAGTCTCTCTCAATGAATGAAGGAAAGGAGAGAAGTAGCATGGAATACTGCAAACTCCTTGAAAATTTTGGATTTAATAGCGTGCAAATAAAAATTACAGAGAACCTGTTGGATACCATTTTGGCTACGAAGAGATAATTAATTTTTTATTTTTTTCAGAATAATAAGGAACCAACATTAAAATAAAGCTTTTAATTCACAAGCTTTCTTTTTGTGATGAATATTTGTAACAACAAATATGAGGTGCATGTAAATTAAACCCATTTCCACAAAATAAGTATTTTAAATAAAAGGTCTTTTTTTTTTCTTCCTTTTAAGGTGTGAATATAAAGGTAACATGGTTCATGAGTAACTATTTATTGTGCTATATTTTTACACAAAAACGCTAAAAGGACTATAACCAGTACAGCCTACCATAGTGGTTATAGTGCCATGTGCACGATCTGACAACTTATGTGTCCCATTCAGGCACCTATGAATGCATCTTTTGCATCCGTCCTTCTCCAGCAGAAGAAGCTGTAGACCAAAGCAGGGCCATGCAAGACTACTCTAACTGGCTAAGAGCAGCTTTCATTTCATTTTGCGATTGTGTTAGGGCACTCCTGGCTCTACAACTAGTATAGCATGTGATAGTTGTCATGATGCCTGCTGTGTTTCTTTAACTTTTATACTGCCCATTTAGTCATGTGATTTAATCTGTCCTTCTATAGTCTGGTCTAGTGCAAGTAGAATGTCTTATTCATTCCATATCCTAACCCTTTTCCACCTTTTAATACAGATAAAACAATACAACTAAATCTAAAAAAAAAAAGGTGCAAGTTTGACATGTGCCTATACTATGCATAAGTATATATTCTAAAAATGTATCCACCTTGCAAATATTTATATAACACCCAAGTTAATTTCCCACAGTACAGCATATTGGGCATAGTTTATACATTCTTGCCATCCTGTGCACGTTGTGTTACGGAGTCATATGCAATGAATATCACACTTCAGAGCCCCATGGCATTAAAATACATATATATATGTACACAAGAAATGGATCAGGGTAGACAGCAACCACAACATAGGAGATTCCTCTCATCCTTTGAACATAAAAAATTCAACACATGAAATATAACCCCCCCCTCTCCCAGAACCTATCACAAGCAGAAAGGCAATTAAACCACTAAAAGAAGATAGAAATATAGTCATTAAACCAGCAGACAAGGGCAGAGGGATAGTTATACTATCCAGTGAGATGTATATAGAAGAAGCTAATAGGCAACTTAATTATACTGAAGTATATGAAAAACTCTCCTCAGACCCCATTTTAAAAAATGCAAAATATTTTATCTACTTTTTTAAATAAAGGTCTAGAATCCAAGATTTTAACAAAACTAGAATTTAATTATCTTAACGTAAAATTCCCCAAAACTCCAGTTATTTATTTGCTGCCTCCGGCAGACCCATTGTGTCAGGGATTTCCTGTTATGTAACATTTCACAGTATATAGACATACTTTTACAACCATCTATTAAGGAAATGAGATCCTGAAAGACTCCATGTCACTTTTAAGATTTTTAAATAATTTTAAATGGCAGCCAAATTATATTTTAGTAACCTGTAACATCGCTATACACCATAATCCCGCATAACATAGGTTGTCAAGCTGTAAAATAGATTTTATATAAATAAAAAAAGAATCCCAAGCGCCCAGATTGATTTTATCTTACAGGGTATTAACATTATTTTAACAAATAATTACTTTTGGTTTTTAGATTATTTTTACTTTCAAAAAAGGGGCGCGATAATGGGGACCAGGTTTGCCCTAGCAATGAAAACCTTTTTATGTCAGATTGGGAATCCCAAGCCATTTGGGGTGGACATACCTGGTGGGCAAATCTGGTTTCGTACTTTAGATACATAGATGATCTATATGGGGATACTCAGACGATTCTCCAAATGCTGTTATTAATCATCTGAATAACAATAACAGGAATTTTTTTAACATGTGAGTACAGTAGCGGGTCTATTCATTTTTGAGATTTACATTTTTTTTTTTTTTTTTCAATCTTTCTTTTATTGATGCATTTGTTTATGGTGGGACAGAATAAAGAGAGGGTGAAAGGCAATAAACATACAAGGTAGGGACATCATAACAAAGTTCAACATTTCTTAGAAATGGCTGCTTCATTTTATATTAAGTAAACAAACTTGTAACATTCTTTGGTGATGCGTCTGAACTCTCTAGTGTGTTAATAATTCAGTGTATGCGTTATCAAGGTGAGATCAAAGTAGGCATGTGTACTTCGATATTATCTGTCTCATCATATGTGAAGTTGCATAAACATAACGATTAATGAAACAAAAAGTAATGGCTAAATTGAGCCTGCTATGCCTGAGCGTGTCTTAGAGCCAGCATACACAGAAATGAAAGTATCTCAGGCTGAATATACATGAGTGAAACAAACAAGGAAAACCGAACTGGTAGTAAGACTAGTTAGCTATATATACTGCCACAGTCCCCGCCACCTCCCTCCCCCGTGGAGCTACTCCAGGTATAGTGTCAGAATATTTATATCAACAGACATTTTGTGCCAAAAAGAAATTAAATATATTAAAAATATTGCCACAGCCACTCAGAACAAAGCGGACTCCATTTTGCTATCTTCACGATAACAAAAACACATAATTTCCTTGATTTCTTCTTACTTCTGTAACTAGCCACTTGCTTGAGCTGAGGAATGTATTACATAAACAAACCAAGATAAGCAATGAAACAAGGGGGATGGAACGCACTGTCTAAAATGTTAATGGAATAGATGCATTATCTAAACACAGACACTAGTGACAGAGAAGATTAAGTAATTAATTTTACTTTCTAAATTTTACAAGGTTCCATTGTAAAATAAGAGGTGAAATTGAGTTTAGAACTGTCAATTTTACAAGTTATGATCAAAGTAGATGCCATAAAGACTGGCACAAACGCTTTGAACTGACAGCAAATCTAAATTATGGTAGTCATTTTAGATAAGCCAAATGACGTCAAAATCGTCATCAGGAAAAGTGAACTCTTTCCTGGATAGTAAGGTTTCGTTAGACGAGACTGCCATCTATGGATCAAATACCTAAATTGCGATCCATCGATTGGACACACCTACGGCTGCCTATTGGTTTATCAACTAATGACGTACAGAGAGTCTGGCCCTTTAAAAGTTAGGCCAAAGGGAAGACAGGGTGGTTGGAGTTGGAGACAGAGAGAGATGAATTGAAGTTTGGGGAATCCAAGTCGGACATGCAGAGAAATCCAGGACAATATCTGGGACTAACACTCTACCCTTAAACTCTCTTGGACATAAACTCTTAAACTCTTTAATACTTTTTCTATCACTCACGCACCTCCATACAACCAATCAAGTTTCTGGGACTACCTACTCATCTGATGAGAATATCTACATAACTGGTAACTATGCTGGTTTATTTAATTTAAATTAATTTAAATTTACTAATAGCATGATATATGACTGGATAAGTCACGTTCAGATTTCCATATTTAGAAATCTTAGTTAACTAAAGAATATATAGTTATAAACATTCCATTCTGCAGGTGGACTTAAGAATAATTATATATTAATGTGATAGTATCACGTGTTAGCATACCACTGTTTTTATCCAGGTGTATTGATTTGCTCTAATATAAGATAAGATATCTGTTTAACCAAATTAAAATTCGGTTTTGTTTTTGTAAAAATCTGGTAGATTATTCATATTGGATGGTTACAGGAAATGACTAATGAGTTGGTACAAATGTTATTTCAATTGAAAATCACAGGAGAATAGGATACTATATGCCTAGGAGGATCTAGCCAGCATTGAAAGGGTTATTCAGTTGATCTAACTGTTAGCCAGGGTTTTATGGCTCTTCTTTCTGTGTCTGTAAGGATACCTCATAAATCGTGTAAGTGACAGCTGGTGCTGTTTAGCCTTTGGAACCGTGTATAGCCATTCCATTGTATTGTATACTATGTTATACTAAATATTCACTGATTATTATCATGCATGTTGCCTAATAATATTGTTAATTAATTTGCTACAATAAAAATAAATCTATTTTTATAACAGATTGTGAATTATTTATGGAATACTTTTCACTTACATGATAAACGATCTCTAAGATCTAAGAGAATTGAAATAGTGGGCAATTCTCGACTGCTTAAAATTATCATCCCATAAATATCCCCACAATAGGCATAAGTGGTTATCTTGAGATGGGAGATAGGAGTAGTGCATAATATGCTGCTGTTAGGCCCACTAATTGGACAGTCTTTCGATGAACCGTGCTGAGCTATGCAATTTAACTGTAAGATTACTTGCGACAGTGAGTCCGAACTGACAAGTCTCTTGGCAGGCAAAGTAGCAGCTCATCGTCCATAAGTGGTCGGGTGCTCAGGGAGCGGGATGGTACACCTCCTCCATCGTGTGGGCCCTCTTGTATGGCGTGAGGAGCTTAGGCTTCGAGCCATGTGTCAGCCGATTCCTCTGCTGGGCATCGTGGTGGTAGGTACCTGAGGGCTTCGGTGTGGTGATAGGAGTCGCGCTTGGCGGGAGGTCCTGCCCCAGCTCCAGGCTCCATGTAAGGTCAGCATCCTTCGGGCCACTGACTCGGGGACTCAATGAGGCCCGGTCACTCCCATTTTGTGCTCTGCGATAAGGCCTGGTGGACGTCTGCCGCCAGCGGCGTGTGGCCTTCCAGCGTTGTGGTCGATGCCTCGAAGGAGGTTTCCTCATGACCTTTGGCCTGGATGGGCTCTTAGTGCACGTGGTGGTGGCTTGATGTGTCGCTTCGCCCTGTGATCCCGCGCCCCTCCGCATCTCTGCTCTGTGTAGGAGGTAGTTGGGCGGCACGTTGCTCCAGCTGTTCCCAGAAGCGGCGGAAAAGAGCGTCCAGCCGCTCATGCAAGTCTGTGTGGCCATTGTCCGCCATCTTGTATGTGGGACTCTGGTTGCAGGAGGCCGCGAGGTCTGCAGCTGATTGTGAGCCAGCTCGGTGTGGACCGGGATAACCCCCTTCAGTCCAGGGGGGGAGGGGGAACGTGGGCATTGGTTGATGTTAGCTGAGTATGGAGACGGCGGGAGAGCGGCCGTCTCTCCCGCGCAGTCTGGGAGTGTAGGCTACATGTTGGAGTCAGATTTGGGTGAAGTATCCCCATGTTTGGTATCTTGTGGTTTGTCACGACTTCGTTGTATGACAGCCCGTGGGTGTCCGGGTGCAGCGTGGATCCGTGTAAATGTCGCTTAAACACGTCATTTGCCACGGGAACTCTTGCTGTCTGCGTCTGCTCAGCTCAGCTGTCAGGCCCCACCCCCAGATTTAAACATTTTTATTAAAAATGGTAAAGTCAACACAAAAACTTTCTTTAAGAAAGTGTGCACTAATACTGCTATTAAAAATATTGCCACAGCCACTCAGAACAAAGCGGACTCCATTTTGCTATCTTCACGATAACAAAAACACATAATTTCCTTGATTTCTTCTTACTTCTGTAACTAGCCACTTGCTTGAGCTGAGGAATGTATTACATAAACAAACCAAGATAAGCAATGAAACAAGGGGGATGGAACGCACTGTCTAAAATGTTAATGGAATAGATGCATTATCTAAACACAGACACTAGTGACAGAGAAGATTAAGTAATTAATTTTACTTTCTAAATTTTACAAGGTTCCATTGTAAAATAAGAGGTGAAATTGAGTTTAGAACTGTCAATTTTACAAGTTATGATCAAAGTAGATGCCATAAAGACTGGCACAAACGCTTTGAACTGACAGCAAATCTAAATTATGGTAGTCATTTTAGATAAGCCAAATGACGTCAAAATCGTCATCAGGAAAAGTGAACTCTTTCCTGGATAGGAAGGTTTCGTTAGACGAGACTGCCATCTATGGATCAAATACCTAAATTGCGATCCATCGATTGGACACACCTACGGCTGCCTATTGGTTTATCAACTAATGACGTACAGAGAGTCTGGCCCTTTAAAAGTTAGGCCAAAGGGAAGACAGGGTGGTTGGAGTTGGAGACAGAGAGAGATGAATTGAAGTTTGGGGAATCCAAGTCGGACATGCAGAGAAATCCAGGACAATATCTGGGACTAACACTCTACCCTTAAACTCTCTTGGACATAAACTCTTAAACTCTTTAATACTTTTTCTATCACTCACGCACCTCCATACAACCAATCAAGTTTCTGGGACTACCTACTCATCTGATGAGAATATCTACATAACTGGTAACTATGCTGGTTTATTTAATTTAAATTAATTTAAATTTACTAATAGCATGATATATGACTGGATAAGTCACGTTCAGATTTCCATATTTAGAAATCTTAGTTAACTAAAGAATATATAGTTATAAACATTCCATTCTGCAGGTGGACTTAAGAATAATTATATATTAATGTGATAGTATCACGTGTTAGCATACCACTGTTTTTATCCAGGTGTATTGATTTGCTCTAATATAAGATAAGATATCTGTTTAACCAAATTAAAATTCGGTTTTGTTTTTGTAAAAATCTGGTAGATTATTCATATTGGATGGTTACAGGAAATGACTAATGAGTTGGTACAAATGTTATTTCAATTGAAAATCACAGGAGAATAGGATACTATATGCCTAGGAGGATCTAGCCAGCATTGAAAGGGTTATTCAGTTGATCTAACTGTTAGCCAGGGTTTTATGGCTCTTCTTTCTGTGTCTGTAAGGATACCTCATAAATCGTGTAAGTGACAGCTGGTGCTGTTTAGCCTTTGGAACCGTGTATAGCCATTCCATTGTATTGTATACTATGTTATACTAAATATTCACTGATTATTATCATGCATGTTGCCTAATAATATTGTTAATTAATTTGCTACAATAAAAATAAATCTATTTTTATAACAGATTGTGAATTATTTATGGAATACTTTTCACTTACATGATAAACGATCTCTAAGATCTAAGAGAATTGAAATAGTGGGCAATTCTCGACTGCTTAAAATTATCATCCCATAAATATCCCCACAATAGGCATAAGTGGTTATCTTGAGATGGGAGATAGGAGTAGTGCATAATATGCTGCTGTTAGGCCCACTAATTGGACAGTCTTTCGATGAACCGTGCTGAGCTATGCAATTTAACTGTAAGATTACTTGCGACAGTGAGTCCGAACTGACAAGTCTCTTGGCAGGCAAAGTAGCAGCTCATCGTCCATAAGTGGTCGGGTGCTCAGGGAGCGGGATGGTACACCTCCTCCATCGTGTGGGCCCTCTTGTATGGCGTGAGGAGCTTAGGCTTCGAGCCATGTGTCAGCCGATTCCTCTGCTGGGCATCGTGGTGGTAGGTACCTGAGGGCTTCGGTGTGGTGATAGGAGTCGCGCTTGGCGGGAGGTCCTGCCCCAGCTCCAGGCTCCATGTAAGGTCAGCATCCTTCGGGCCACTGACTCGGGGACTCAATGAGGCCCGGTCACTCCCATTTTGTGCTCTGCGATAAGGCCTGGTGGACGTCTGCCGCCAGCGGCGTGTGGCCTTCCAGCGTTGTGGTCGATGCCTCGAAGGAGGTTTCCTCATGACCTTTGGCCTGGATGGGCTCTTAGTGCACGTGGTGGTGGCTTGATGTGTCGCTTCGCCCTGTGATCCCGCGCCCCTCCGCATCTCTGCTCTGTGTAGGAGGTAGTTGGGCGGCACGTTGCTCCAGCTGTTCCCAGAAGCGGCGGAAAAGAGCGTCCAGCCGCTCATGCAAGTCTGTGTGGCCATTGTCCGCCATCTTGTATGTGGGACTCTGGTTGCAGGAGGCCGCGAGGTCTGCAGCTGATTGTGAGCCAGCTCGGTGTGGACCGGGATAACCCCCTTCAGTCCAGGGGGAGAGGGGGAACGTGGGCATTGGTTGATGTTAGCTGAGTATGGAGACGGCGGGAGAGCGGCCGTCTCTCCCGCGCAGTCTGGGAGTGTAGGCTACATGTTGGAGTCAGATTTGGGTGAAGTATCCCCATGTTTGGTATCTTGTGGTTTGTCACGACTTCGTTGTATGACAGCCCGTGGGTGTCCGGGTGCAGCGTGGATCCGTGTAAATGTCGCTTAAACACGTCATTTGCCACGGGAACTCTTGCTGTCTGCGTCTGCTCAGCTCAGCTGTCAGGCCCCACCCCCAGATTTAAACATTTTTATTAAAAATGGTAAAGTCAACACAAAAACTTTCTTTAAGAAAGTGTGCACTAATACTGCTATTGACCAGTCTAGCTGCCATTGGCTACAAAGTGCCCTAAAAAGTCAGTTCTACATTTACGCAGGAACTGTACTGGTATAGATGATTTTAAAGAACAAGCTAATTTTATTAAACAGAAATTAATTGAGAAAAACTACTCACTAACCAACCTTGACAACACAATTGAGATAACTACAAAACAAAAAAAGAGAAGACCTTTTAACATACAAGGATAAACAGAAGTCAGGTTTCCGGACCTTTTCTATTATTTTCAATTTTAATAACAAATATGGTCATATAAAGAGAACAATTAATAAACATTAATAAAGATGTTATACCCATCCGACCTAAGATTGTTTTTAGAGGAGCCCCAAATCTCAAATCTATTTTAACTAAAAAATTATACTAGAGACAATACAGTAGGCAAGTGTAAATGCTGCACTGTTTGTAAAAACACTGACCCCGCTGTACTGTCCAAAACTACCCATTTTATTTAAAAAAGAACCAATAAAACATACATTATAAATGATTTTATTAGCTGTAATACAAAAAAACGTGATTTATTTACTTGAGTGCCCCTGTGGTCAACAGTATGTCGGAATGACCACAAGGAGCCTAAAAATTAGATTAGGTGAGCACTGCAGGAATATTAGTAAAAGATATCCAAACCACTCTGTATCCAAACATTTCCTCATTCACAATAAGGATCCCAACTTTTTAAAATGTATCGGAATAATTTTTTTTTTACCATCCCCTGGAGAGGGGACAACATAAAAAAATATCTTTGGGAAATCAGAGATGGAGTGGGTGTTTAATTTACAAACCCTGACACCCTATGGTCTTAACACAGAGTTTGACCTTTTTAATTTTTTCTTATAACTTTATTATTTTTTATGATCTTTTATTCTCATCCTGTCATCTTCCTAAACAATACACTAATCAAATGCTGACAGCTCTATTTTGAGGTCGGGCAGTACGATAATTTTGCCAACATCGCATACATCATATTGAAAACTACAACTCCATGAAGGCTTAGCGGCCAATACTATGATGCGGGTCACATGTCCCGGCTTTAGAAGCCGCTATTATACTTAATACACTTGGTTTATACAATATAGTCATATACCTTCACCTCCCGTCAAATGGTGTATCATATTATATGTATTATTTTCAGACTTTTACCTTACAAAAAGAGATTGTATTTTATTAGACAACAGCCAATGACTGATTTTTGGCACCAATTTTAAATTACCATATCTCTATTTGCAGCCAGGATGCATGTTTTTTTACCCCATTTGAAAAAGCCACAACGGCAAAACGCGTTATTGAATGTTTTATTTTGTATTTAAATAAAGGAATTATTTTGGACAAATATACCTAGGTTTGTGCCAATTTCCTTTAATTATTCAAAAGCAATTTAAAAAGAAAATTTTTGTTACATGGCTTTTTAACCACCACTCTAAAGAAATCCGAGGTGGGGATCATATCACCAGAGCCGATACCACAGAAAAGTCAGCCTGCTCTACGTTGTGTGTGAGTATAATTTATATATCTTTTTACACTTGGTTTATATCTTATTGAGAGCACTATTGTTGCCCCCCAAAATTTGTTGTCGTTTGAGCTTGAGCTCACCCAAAGACTGAGGATTCCTACAGTATATCCCGAAGTTGGGATTCTACCACTACAAGCGCTAGATGTTAGAGCTAGTTATAGCTCCGACAAATGTGAGTGCATTATTATTATTATTCCACCATAACCACTTTATATGATCCATATTGCACTACTAGGTCCTTTCTCTCTTCTCTCCGTTTCATATGACTGAATATTGGAGAGACTGATTAAGGACATCATTCCCAAGCTTTAAGAATTCACATCTCCCGTTGAATATACCATAAAGACACCATCTGGTGTGAACCTAAAGGTTTTCTTTTATACCTCTTGACTTCCTGCCATTGACTAAATTCCATTACTCCCTGTGGTTCAGCCCCTATTTATCTTTATATATATATATATAAATCTGTAGATGTGTGTGTGTATATATATATACATATATATATATATATATATATATATATATATATATATATATATATATATATACACAGTTGCAAGAAAAAGTATGTGAACCCTTTGGAATGATATGGATTTCTGCACAAATTGGTCATAAAATGTGATCTGATCATCATCTAAGTCACAACAATAGACAATCACAGTCTGCTTAAACTGATAACACACAAAGAATGAAATGGTGCCATGTTTTTATTGAACACACCATGTAAACATTCACAGTGCAGGTGGAAAAAGTATGTGAACCCTTAGACTAATGACATCTCCAAGAGCTATTTGGAGTGAGATGTCAGCCAACTGGAGTCCAGTCAATGAGATGAGATTGGAGGTGTTGGTTACAGCTGCCCTGCCCTATAAAAAACACACACCAGTCCTGGGTTTGCTTTTCACAAGAAGCATTGCCTGATGTGAATGATGCCAAGCACAAAAGAGCTCTCAGAAGACCAACGATTAAGAATTGTTGACTTGCATAATGCTGGAAAGGGTTATAAAAGTATCTCCAAAAGCCTTGCTGTTTATCAGTCCACGGTAAGACAAATTTTCTATAAATGGAGAAAGTTCAGCACTGCTGCTATTCTCCCTAGGATTGGCCATACTGTAAAGATGACTGCAAGAGCACAGTGCGGACTGCTCAGTGAGGTGAAGAAGACTCCTAGAGTGTCACTTAAAGACTTACAAAATTCACTGGCAAATGCTAACATCCCTGTTAGCGAATCTACAATATGTAAAACACTAAACAAGAATGGATTTCATGGGAGGATACCACAGAGGAAGCCACTGCTGTCCAAACAAAACATTGCTGCACGTTTACAGTTTGCACAAGAGCACCTGGATGTTCCACAGCAGTACTGGCAAAATAGTCTGTGGACAGATGAAACCAAAGTTGAGTTGTTTGGAAGAAACACACAACACTATGTGTGGCGAAAAAAAGGCACAGCACACCAACATCAAAACCTCATCCCAACTGTGAAGTATGGTGGTGGGGGCATCATGGTTTGGGGCTGCTTTGCTGCGCCAGGGCCTGGACGGATTGCTATCATCGAAGGAAAAATGAATTCCCAAGTTTATCAAGACATTTTGCAGGAGAACTTAAGGCCATCTGTCTACCAGCTGAAGCTTAACAGAAGAAGGGTTTTGCAACAGGACAATGACCCAAAGCATAGAAGTAAATCAACAACAGAATGGCTTAAACATAAGAAAATACGCCTTCTGAAGTGGCCCAGTCAGAGTCCTGACCTCAACCCGATTGAGATGCTGTGGCATGACCTCAAGAAAGCGATTCACACCAGACATCCCAAGAATATTGCTGAACTGAAACAGTTCTGTAAAGAGGAATGGTCAAGAATTACTCCTGACCGTTGTGCACGTCTGATCTGCAACTACAGGAAACGTTTGGTTGAAGTTATTGCTGCCAAAGGAGGTTCAACCAGTTATTAAATCCAAGGGTTCACATACTTTTTCCACCTGCACTGTGAATGTTTACATGGTGTGTTCAATAAAAACATGGCAACATTTCATTCTTTGTGTGATATTAGTTTAAGCAGACTGTGATTGTCTATTGTTGTGACTTAGATGATGATCAGATCACATTTTATGACCAATTTGTGCAGAAATCCATATCATTCCAAAGGGTTCACATACTTTTTCTTGCAACTGTATATTAAAATTCTACATGTATATTTAAGTAATCTTTTAACATAATTATGTGATTTGATTAATTAAAATTTGATTGACATGCCTGACAACACAGGGAGAAAGTGCAGAGAATTTAATTCGCAAGCACTATATTTGACCCTGTAACTCTCCAAGACACCATAAAACCTGTACATAGGGGGTACTGTTTTACTCAGGAAACTTCGCTGAACTCAAATATTAGTGTTTCAAACTGGTAAATTGTATTACAACGATGATATTTTAAGTAAAAGTGATGTTTTTTGCATTTTTTACAAACGAACGGCACTTTTATGGACTATATTATTGTTGTAATATATTTTACTGTTTTAAAACACTAATATTTGTGTTTAGTGAAGTCCCCCGAGAATAACAGTACCCCCATGTACAGGTTTTATGGTGTTTTGGAAAGTTAGAGAGTCACATATAAGGCATGCATTTCATTTTTTTGACATTGAAATTTGCCAGATTGGTTATGTTGCCTTTGAGAGCGTATGGTAGCCCAGGAATGAGAATTACCCCCATGATGGCATACCACTTGCAAAAGAAGACAACCCAAGGTATTGCAAGTGGGGTATGTCCAGTCTTTCTTAGTAGCCACTTAGTCACAAACACTGGCCAAATATTTGTTTTTTGCTTTTTTCACACAAAAACAAATATGAACGCTAACTTTGGCCAGTGTTTGTGACTAAGTGGCTACTAAAAAAGACTAAACATACCCCACTTTCAATACCTTGGGTTGTCTACTTTTTCAAATGGTATGCCATTATGGGGGTAATTCTCATTCCTGGGCTACCACACCATCTCAAAGGTAACATTACTAATCAGGCAAATTTCAATTTGAAAATGGAATGTTCTATATTTGACCCTGTAACTTTCCAAAACACCATAAAACCTGTTAATGGGGGGTATTGTTGTACTCGTGAGACATCGCTGATTACAAATATGTGCATTTTTTTGCAGTAAAACCTAACAGTATTATGACATTCACAGCTAAAATGTCAGACGGAAATACAAATTTAAAAAAAATCTTATTTTCTCATATTTTTTTAAATTGTATTCATAATAAATTATGTTCCATATATGAATAGTTAATGATAAATTAAAGCCCTGTTTCTCCTGAACAAAATGATATATAATAAGTGTGGGTGCACTTAATGTGACAGCGGTGAATTACGGTTGAACAGACATATAGCGCAAATTCCAGTTTTTGTTTACGTTTTGTTTTGATCAGAACATGTACTATTTACTCCGTCCTGAAGGGGTTAAACTGAAAAACGAAATATTTAATCTTTGTGACACTTAAATAGAATTTGCATAATAATTTTGAACAGGGTGTATGTATCCATCCTGAGGTAGACTGACAGCAGTCAGATGTGGGGAAAGGGGTACAATTTAGCAACAGGGTAATCTTACTTCTGTTACTTATTCAGTGGTTTACAGGCTTTATTTTTTCATTGCCAAAATGAACACTGAAACAGATTATTGGCTCATTAGATTATGGGTAGCTTTTAAGGTTAAAGTGGAGCCCAGTAATCCTTACACAGAAAATATGTAAGGATAGATAACTAATTAGCCATCCTTCTAGTTACATGGAGTCTGGTCTCTGATTAAGAATTGCATCAAATGAGAGATTCACTAAACTGTCATTTGACTAAAATACAGTTACCCTAAATGGGGATGCTTGATAAGGTACAACATTTGTCATCAGTGCACACTGCTCTCTTGCACCATATGTAATCTGATCCTCCCCTTACAGGCACACAAAGCTTGTGTCTTCACTCCCTATCCCTACAGTTTATTTAAATTCTATTTTTATCCTCTTCACTCACTCTCCCTCTCCACTTGCCAGCTAAACAGTCCAATTAAAAGCCCAACAGGGCATTATTCATTTAAAATACAAATATAAGTGTTGGAGTAACTCTTTGTTACGGTATACTTATTAGTGTTTTGAGACTTTTTCTTTTTTCTAATCAAAGTGTTTATTGAGGCATTGGCAAGTATAGAAAGAGCACATACAAGGCAGCAGACACACAGGTCCCATGACCAGAGACAATAAAATGGATCCACGCAGGGCCAGGCATGAGAGCAGATAATATATACCATGTAAGTAAGTACATTTAAGCAAATGAAAGAAATAAATAATGCAAACAAATCAGTGAAACATCAAGTTGAGCACATATGTAATCTCTAGCGTGATTTCACATAAATAAGGAGAGTAGGGAGCAAATATTATCACATAAGTGAACTAGTGGCTTACATGAGTACCTCATGGATTCAGACTGGAAAATGTAGTCACTGAACCTGTCCCGTGTAAACATGAACAATCGCTTAAGGCTATGACAGTGTCCCCCTAATGCCACAAATTTAAATGGTCACCTAAACTGGGGTGCCAGCTTTCCAAGTCCAATTCTAGGATAAGTTCCCATAGATAATGTATCTCTCATCACATCCTACCACTAAATGTAATTTATTTTTATTTTTTTTGCTAAACAATTTGTTTGTGCATAATTTTGCTCATTGTCACCACAGGCAGCATAAGATCAGTTTGTTGTTGGTGTGTGTGTGTGTGTATATATCTATATATCTATATATAATAGAATATATAATAATGGCTTGAAAGAGCTCCATCAGTTGATATCTTCAATTAGGGTGGTGACTGATCCATCACTTAATATATGGTTCTCACCTTCGTTTGCCTAGGGAAAAAAATATAAAACATTTGATAAATGATTCATGTATATTGTTTCAGAATACCAATAATCTATAAAAAAGGGTATGACTCGATATTGAGAAGTGTTGGAATCTCCTAAATAAACTTTGACAGAGCAGAGAAAAAGATTGAAGATAAATGTACCAAGGCTATATTCAGTGACGTGATAAGGAAAAAATAGGTTTTCTTAACCAACAAATTCTACAAGAAAAAAACCGATTGAAATTATTAATGAAACTTACAATTCAAAACACTCGCAAGTGCATGGAAATAACTCAATTAGTACATATGGATAACAAAAATGTAACGTCTAGGATATTTGTTTTGTTCCTAAGATGGTGAAAACCCATAAGTAATGGCATAAGGGATGACATTTATCTCAAACAAAGGAGACAATAACACTTCAAATGCCATGCTCTTCTATTGTTAGCCCCCCACCTGAAGTCTCAATTCTGTTTTTGCCTTCCAGGAAGAAAGTGGATTAATTGAAGCTCTGACTGAAGAAATATTTATTTGGTTTTGTTCTATATGGTTCAGGGTTTGCCCAAGGAGTTCATGGGGTTGGAAATGGTTTCCTAGAGGACTTACTTTCATCCTGCCTTTCGTGGCTTTCCTTCACTGTCTTAGTGACAATAGGTGAAGTTCTTTCAGTGTCTTCTTTGAGAATTTGAATGGGTATTCTTGGGGAAAGGGTTTGGGCTTCTTGTCATGGGAAAATCTTTCAGCGACATGCTTATATTAAGGCTGTGATTACTAATCTGGGTAGTACAATGCCCCTTGCTCTAAAACTCACAAATGTGCCTAGCTCACTGATTCACACATGCTCATTTCAGACAAGTTTACTGGCACACATGCACACTGCAGACAAGCTCCTTAACACACACAAGCTCACTACAGACAAGCTCACTGACACACACATATATGTTCACTACAGAAAAGCTCATGTCACGGGTTGGGTGAATGGGCTCAGGATGCAAAGATGGAGGCGAGCACAGTCACCAAATTAACAGGTCTTTTATTTGTAACGTAAATGCAGGTTTCATATGTAGAAAATAAAGGAACAGTAAAGTAATTGTTTCAATGTGCAAATAAATGTTCTTAAAGAAAACAGAGTCCTTTACCAGAGTTATTTCACTAGGTAAGGCAGTCCAAAGGAGAATAAGTGTAGCAAGGGTTAATCTAATGCAAGGTCAAATATGCAAAAGACCCTTAAAGGGGAATCAGCATTGCAAGGGTTAATCTAATGCAAAGTCAAATATACAAAAGTTATTTTAAAAGGGAATCAGCAGGAAACAGGAATATAGGATACACAGCAAGGGTTTTCCATAAACAAAGGTAGGCAATATGCCTTCGGAGATGGCGCTTGACTTCTAGGGATGAACAAAACAACTGAGCACAGAACCAAGGGTGTTCTGTGCTTTCATAGGGGAAAGGGAGTAAGGGCCCTCCCAAGAGGAGGGGTCTAAGGACGTATATAAGGAAACAGGGTAACCAGTGGTCAGGTGAGACAAATCCCCTATGTGGGCGGGATGCTATGTCCGTTTGTATACTCACTGACCTCCACACTGCCTCCAGGTAACTTATACAAGGGTGCACAGGATTCTAAGAGTTTAAATAGAATCCTGGAGCAGCATGGGGGTCATGGTACACATGTCACCTGATCCGTACTCCGGAGGAGCAACACACCAGCGGACAGGAGAGGTTTGCGAGGACACTTCTGCACACTGCTGCGGAGTGGCAGGGAATACAGATAAAGGAATCAGGTAGCAGACAAATCAGAGCAGCTACTGAACCCACCTAGTGGACAGCAAATAATTTTACTCACCTTGTTCCAGCGCTGGGAGCCTTGTGAAGCCGCGCCCCCAATTTCGATGAAATAGGCGGGCGCGAGCAGGGAGCAATCAGACGCTTCCATTTGGAAGCGTCATTGCTCCCTTGTGCGCATGCATGACTTCGCCACATATGCGCACATACATGAATGCCGCCCTCTGAAGTTCTGAGCGCACTACCGTGCATGAGCGCGGTGTGCGAGGCCGCGAGCTGAGCTGACTGACAGCTCGCGGTCTTTGCCCGCCCCCTCTCATCTGCTGACAGCCAGAAGAGAGAAGGCGCGCATATGATGCCCTTGGGGACTGATGTCCGATGTAGCAGCTCTGGGACAGTGCCCTGCTGTGCTGTGGAGCCTACAGAATATTACATTACATTACTATGAGCCCTGAGGGGTAGGGCTGCGGAAGTGGATAGGCGGTACCTACCCTGAGTGGCCGGAGAAGCAAGAGACAAGCAACAACATCCACCCTGACCTACTGGAGCTCAGGTGGTGCGGTAGGGGTGCAGGAGGCAGCTGGTATAGGGACTCTAGGTGGGGGGTGCAGACTGCAGACTGATATTCGATTGCCCGTTGTACTGTGGAACTCTCATTTGGGGGCTTGGTCTGGCCTGGAGAAGTGCGGGAAAATGACCTGCGCCCTTGGGGGCATCAACCAATCCTGAAATTCAGAGACACCTCCTCTGCTTGCCTAGCAGTATTTGCTCTGTAAAAGACCCTTGGGGGCACTAGGATATATTCCCCTTAGGGGTCTCCACGTAGGCTGTATTCATTTTTTCTGATCCCATTTGTGTGGGATTGCCCCACATATATAATATAATTTTTAGTCCTGTTTATGGATTGATTTCAATAACATGCCCCTGAAATAACATATAAGTGGATGTTTCAGCCCCTATGTCCCACAGCATATTATATTTACTATTTATCTAGATCTCACCACATCGTCATTATGATAATTAGTTGCCTGTTTTAAAAATTTGCTTTTAACTCAGTGTCAGGATGCATTTTCAACACACGTCTGTTCTTACCTACCTAATGCTGTGTTATTCCATGTACTGTAGGCGTATGTAGGCGAATTATGCACAATCAGGTTCTCATTTATTGTGTTGCTTTATGCTTTACACCAATATATCCCTTTTTTGAGACATGTGTCAACAATGACCCCTACAATGCCATTTTACATTTGTGCCACTTATGAGAATCCAGGCTTTGTTCTAAGACACTAATCATCGTAATTTGTTATATTTGCTTGACAACATATGTACTTATTGTAGAAGGCGGCAACAACCTATGGCATTATACTACTACACATATTCACATTAGCTCACACTTTATTTTCATTATACTAAATTCAGGGGTAAGATAGAATTACGCACATATTGAAGGCAGGAGAGTATTCACGCATACCATCAAAGTTTAAGTGTTTTTTATTACTTACTTAGGCTCTGTTTTCGCATGTTGTATAGTGCTATACTTTTCATTACCGCATATGTTTAATACTGCTGTATGTTTTACTTTATTGTTGTTTTAATATGCTGCAAAGTGTTAACTCTTTCTGAAACTTTGAATGATAATCCAATAAAACAGAATTTAACACAAACACACACAAGCTCACAAGAGACAAGCTCACTGACAGAGACATGCTCACTACAGACACACTTACACATGCTCACTACAGACAAACTTACTGACACAAACAGATATGCTCACAACAGACAAACTGACTGACACATACACATGCTCACTACAGACAAGCTCACTAACACAAACATACAAGCTCACACACTAGCAAACACACACAATCACTCTTCATGCTGAGTATTTGAAACCTACCTGGCACTGAAGGCTGTGGGAGCACTGGGAGGTGAAGTCGCCATTTTCTGGCCTCTTCCTGCCTGCAAGGTCAGTTGACTGAGACTGGGGGTGGAGGTTAGATGTGTGGATGGAGCAGAAGAGGCCCAGAAAAGCTGCTGGGATTTGTGAAATGAAACTTACATTGTTTCCTCCTGCCACCAGCAGCCTTAATGCACAAGCCCCTAGCACCTGCCTCCTTATTTCTCTCAGACAGATTCTGGAGCCAACCAGGACATTTTAAAGTATCCCGGTGGGCCAGTCAAGCCCTGTGGGAGGGCCAGGATTGCTGCCTATTTCATGTACTGTCAAAAGAGATATCTTATAGTCAGGGTGACCAGACGTCCCGGTTTTACCGGGATCATCCTGGTTTTCCCCTGTTTGTCTTGGTGTCCCGGTTTTGTAGAGCCGGCTCCTTTCCCCATATTGAGGCCGACAGGGGAGATCCTTTCATCCCCACTGCTGGCCTCATGCAGAGCAGGCTTTGCTATCTGCCTTCACGGGCCGGTGGGGAGATCAAAGATCTCCCTCACCGGCCCCAAGGCAGTTTGCCGCTGTACAGGGAGGAAGGGAGCTGGGGATTTGTGTGTATTTAACAGTCTGTGTGTGTGTATTCAGCAGTGTTTGTGTGTGTGTATTCAGCAGTCTGCATGTGTGCATTAAGCAGCCTATGTGTGTCTATTCAGCAGTGTGTCTGTGTATTCAGCAGTCTGTGTGTATGTTTTTAGCGGTCTGTGTGTAACAGTCTGTGTATTCAGCAGTCTGTATGTATGTATTCAGCAGCCTGTGTGTATGTATTCAGCAATCTCTGTGTATATATATTCAGCAGTCTGTGTGTGTATTCAGCAGTCTGTGTGTGTGTGTATCCAGCAGTCTGTGTGTATTCTAATGTCCGTGTGTGTATTCAGTTGTCTCTGTGTTTGTTTGTGTATTCAGCAGTCTGTCTGTGTGTGTACTCAGCAGTCTGTGTGTATGTATTGTTTTTGTTGGAGGTACCAATAAATATAAGCTTTCCCCGCGGGCCTATTATGCTGTTAAGATGGCCCAGATCTAGGGTATGTGTGTGCTCTGATCATGCTCCAACAAAATGTAAATGAAAAGACACTAATTTGAGTAGCAGGAAGGGGATGAGCTGTAACAGCCACTTCTGGCCAGGAATAGGTTAAAGAAGTCTATGTGAATACATTATTTTTTTTTAGCAATTTTTGTATCGCTAATGGGTGTCCCGGTTTTTTATTTTCAAAATCTGGTCACCCTGCTTATAGTTCATGTGTTCACCTTGTAGTTCCATTTGCAAGAAGAAAAAAAATAGTTTCATAAAGCACATTTATTTTATTATTTACTGAATAAACTGAATTACTTTTATATCATAATACTTTTATAAACACTATGTTTTATGTTCCTAATGTAACAAAATTACTCTTAAGTTATATGAAAAGTAATTTTGCATTTTTAAAAGATTTTTCCTGGGCAGAGCGAAGCTACTGAAGCAGCTGTTCGCATGTTGAGGGATCTCAGAGGACATTCAAGAAGCCAAATTACCACACTTAATGAGGAGACTTATGGTCGCCTTACTGCCACCGCGGCAGGCTAAAGCAGTAGCTCTGGATGGCCTCTTCCGCATCCCCAAACCGGCTAAAGCAACGGCCCTGGTGGTCCACTTCCGGAATGGAACGGACAAAGCAGCAGTCCTTGCAGCCCTCTAGAGGACATCCCAATACCAGTTTGAGAACATGACCCTGGCTTTCTACCAGGACCTGTCAAACAGCATCCTGGCCTGGCGGAGGTCCCTCAAGCCTTTACCTCACTCTTGCAGCAAAGAAATATATACGCTACTGCTGGTGCCTGTCCTGCACACTCCTGATCATACACGGAGACTCCACTTTCTCACTACAAGATCTTCAAGGTGCAACAGCGTTGCTGCGTGACCAGTAAAATCTGACCAGTAAAGCCCCCACCACCGCTCCAAAACCTCCACATATGTGGAACCCGGCGAACAGCCCTGGTCGGACTCGTATGTGAATGCCACGACTTGAGAGCAGTCACATACTTTAAAAGCATAAGTCTTGTTTTCTCTTGTATTATTTTATAATTTTAGCTGATCATAGCCTTTTCTCTTTGATAACTCCCCCAGGCAATATACCGACCAATACATACACCTGTTTACTCCCCCCCACTCCCTGCCTACGTATACTACTTCCTAGCTCTCAGCACTTACTAGACAAGTGAGGCGTTACAATCAACTTTATACACACATAACTGACACCATACAAGGCAATGCATATGGTTACATACCTCAACGCCTGATTTTTCTGTTTACATATATGTTACTCTTTTTTCACTACACCATACTCACCTTTCCCTCCTTAGCCCTGGAAGGGCAATGTAGGCAACCAGTGGTACAGTAACCTGTCCTTGCCTAGCAAATGTGTTAAATGGGGTTCGCTGTTCGTATAATTCCTGTGCAAGTTCCATAACACATATTTAACTAGACATGTCTTATCTAAGTACACTAACACGCTGGCTCAACTCACTTACCAGTTTTGAACTCACTACTCTGACATACCTATCTCTTATATTAACATAAAAATTGTGCCTATCTACCAACTTTGTATTACATATTGAATTCCTATGTACCTTGATACCGCTTGAATTCCTATGTACCTTGATACCGATTGCACCACTGTTGTGGCGTACTGTGGCTACTTGTTAATTTGTGCATGACAAAAATAAAGAATTAAAAAAAAAAAAGATTTTTCCTAAAATTATATATCTTCAAAATTAATGGACATTTTACAGCTAATTTTGTGTATTACAATTTCAGACATAGTACCTAGTTTCATATTACACTCTTACCCTGGATTATAAAATGATATATAGAATAACCTTGGGCATATCATATCTTGATTCACCATTAATAAAAACACATATGTAAATAACCAGGTTACCATGTTCTGTTCATTGGTATGTTGAATATCAAGATATATCTTTGGCTTTGGAATTGTAGGAAAACACTTGTCCCACTGCCTGAAAGAAACCAATAACCGAGTTATCACTCATGCTATCTTGCATGTTATTTTGCAATTCATGGTTATAAAACATTTGGTAAAAATATCTGGTGTATTTCTCTGCCTATAATACTCTTTCCTAGTTAAATTAGTGATTCCAAAAACAGACAACAACAAGCTAAGATTTATAATACTTATCCTTAGTTCACAAAAAATATCCCTAAATGTTATCTATTTTTACTTTCTATATACTGGTCCCTATCTGGATATTTCAGTCTGTTATATATTATACAATGGACTTTTAAAAAGCCTATGTAAATGTTGAATTATAGATATATTAAATTGGAACCTTGGTGAGAATTCATTTATACTTATTATGGCTCTCCCTTCTGGAGATTTTAAAAACACACAACCTCTGTCAAAACATTATTCGTCTGGTTTGGCAGCAAATAAAGGGATTACCTGCGACACAGTGCAGTAGTGCTGGACATATGTGAATTTTCAACATTTACAGGATTATTTAATAATGTAAGATTTCAAAGTGAATCTAAGATCTGTAATGTTAAACTGGAAAAGTTCTCTAAGACAGCTATGCTTTTACTTCTACTACTCTGGCCTTAAAGGTCAACTTATCATTTAAAAAAAAAAATGTTTACTACATTTATTAAAACTTAATGATGTCTTTTTTAATGATGCATAAAAATTTTTAATTTATTTTTTTAGAAAAATTCACTTTTTATTTGACTAATCAGCCATGTTGGGTAAGACTCTACTGTTATCTGATCAACTGTCACTCAAGCTAAGTTGGCTGCCTCTGTGATAGTTTCATTAGATGTTATTATTAACTTTTAAAAACTGAAAAGTTGGCATTTTATAACGTGACTTTGAATAAGCACTTTACTGAATAAACATCTGTAAAAAATATGAAAGACTTTGTTGTAGATTGTGACTGCGACCTCACATTGTTATTCACTAAACCACGAACAGTCAGGAATTAACAAGGACAGTTTAGGTGAAAGTACTAGAAAAATAGTGTAGTTGAAGAAATTCACATTTTTTTATATTTTGGCATACATTTTTAAATACTCAGTGAAATATCCTGCTAAAGTGAGAAAAACAAATCTGTCTGAATCTGTCTTGCTGATATGTATGCAATAGAAATATTTCGCTTAGTGCCATTTATACAATATTAACTATGAAAGAAAAAAAACAAAAAACCTACCATGTGCATATTAAAAGTAGAATTATGATTGTTAACAATACACCAGCAGCAACAAATGAGGGAATGAGTACATTGTCCATATTAATGTTTGAATACCCTTGGGAAAATGGGAAAAAAACAATCAATAACTAAATTGTTTCAGATAAAAATTGTTCAGTCTACTATTTTAAGAAGAGAAGCAACAATATATAAACCCAAAGTTGACACCATGACTACTACAGTTTGATGCAATAATATATCTGTTCCTGAAAAGTTTGAGTTAAAGGGATAATATGGGCTCCAGCATAACGTATACTCATTCAAGATTTTGTTTTGTTAACGTTCAATTCTATTTAGTTTTATTTACTGTGTAAGTTTTATTGAAAAGGTTTAAACACGTTGGATTCAATGCATCTCTATAGGGAATGTTCAGCATCTCCACGAAGAGCATGGAGATGCTGAACGCCAGAGAAGCACACTGCATTAAGCTGCACTTCTGGTGACGATAATGTTCCTTTTTTGTCTTTTATACAATATGCTATATCCTTCTTTGATGGAGGGAAGCAGTGAAATATTTGAACAAGTCAAACTAAATTATTGATGTTTTTTTACAAGGTAGTTTGAAATATTTTAAGGCTGAAAAATTCTAAATAAGTATAGTTAATTTACTTAAATGAATATTTTTGGTATTGTAATACTTTTTTTAATAACTATGTTTATTTTTTGCATGACTCATAATAACTTGGTTGTTTCAGTGACTGGACTTTTTTTCCCTCTCTTGTTAAAGGGAAGCACTTAAATTCTGAATAATTTATAATGATACACTGCTAAAAAAAAAAAAAAAAAAAAAGGGAACACAAAAATAACACATCCTAGATCTGAATGAATTAAATATTCTTCTGAAATACATTGTTCTTTACATAGTTGAATGTGCTGATAACAAAATCACACAAAAATAAAAAAAGGAAATCAAATTTTTTAACCCATGGAGGTCTGGATTTGAAGTCACACTCAAAATTAAAGTGGAAAAAAACACTACAGGCTGATCCAACTTTGATGTAATGTCCTTAAAACAAGTCAAAAGGCTCAGTAGTGTGTGTGGCCTCCACGTGCCTGTATAATCTCCCTACAACGCCTGTGCAAACTCCTGATGAGGTGGCGGATGGTCTCCTGAGGGAGCTCCTCCCAGACCTGGACTAAGGCATCTGCCAACTCCTGGACAGTCTGTGGAGCAACGTGACATTGGTGGATGGAGTGAGACATGATGTCCCAGATGTGCTCAATTGGATTCAGGTCTGGGGAACGGTCGGGCCAGTCCATAGCATCAATGCCTTCATCTTGCAGGAACTGCTGACACACTCCAGCCACATGAGGTCTAGCATTGTCTTGCATTTGGAGGAACCCAGGGCCAACCGCACCAGCAAGTGGTCTCACAAGGGGTCTGAGGAACTTATCTCGGTACCTAATGGCAGTCAGGCTACCTCTGGCGAGCACATGGAGGGTTGTGTGGCCCCCAAAGAAATTCCACCCCACACCATCACTGACCCACTGCCAAACCGGTCATGCTGGAGAATGTTGCAGGCAGCAGAATGTTCTCCATGGCGTCTCCAGACTCTGTCACGTCTGTCACATGTGCTCAGTGTGAACCTGCTTTAATCTGTAAAGGGCACAGGGCGCCAGTGGCGAATTTGCCAATCTTGGTGTTCTCTGGCAAATGCCAAACGTCCTGCACGGTGTTGGGCTGTAAGCACAACCCTCACCTGTGGACGTCGGGCCCTCACACCACCCTCATGGGGTCTGTTTCTGACCATTTGAGCAGACACATGCACGTTTGTGGCCTTCTGGAGGTCATTTTGCAGGGCTCTGGCAGTGCTCCTCCTGTTCCTCCTTGCACAAAGGCGGACGTAGCGGTCCTGTTGCTGGGTTGTTGCCCTCCTACGGCCTCCTCCACGTCTCCTGATGTACTGGCATGTCTCCTTGCTCTGGACACTCCGCTGACAGACACAGCAAACCTTCTTGCCACAGCTCGCATTGATGTGCCATCCTGGATGAGCTGCACTACCTGAGCCACTTGTGTGGGTTGTAGACTCTGTCTCATGCTACCACTAGAGTGAAAGCACTGCCAGCATTCAAAAGTGACCAAAACATCAGACAGGAAGCATAGGAACTGAGAAGTGGTCTGTGGTCACCACCTGCAGAACCACTCCTTTATTGGGGGTGTCTTGCGAATTGCCTGTAATTTCCACCTGTTGTCTATCCCATTTGCACAACAGCATGTGAAATTGATTGTCACTCAGTGTTGCTTCCTAAGTGGACAGTTTGATTTCACAGAAGTGTGATTGACTTGGAGTTACATTGTGTTGTTTAAGTGTTCCCTTTATTTTTTTGAGCAGTGTATATTGATACCAGATTAAGAGTAGATTGGAACAAGTGGGAAATGCCACAAATTTAAAAAAATATCTTTAATGTATCTACTTTATTATTTTGATTAATATAATATTTAATGTTAAGTTTTGGTAAAGGTTCAAATAGTGAACACTTGTTAAATAAAACACAGATGCTTATCAAAGAATGGGTTGAAACCCATAAAGATTGTTACGAACCTAATAATTTAACATCTAATGCACTTATCTAGATTTTGGGGATATCATAATAAGTGGATATCTCCATTCATGTGGAACCACTTAAATAAAATAATACCTAAGTAGTGATATTTACTGGAATGTGGTTTGAATAGGTGAGGACTGTCACAAAGTTAAAAATTAACACTTAATGTTTATTTTGTTTATTATGATAATTTTACAATATATTACAATATTTAGGGATTAGATTTAAATTGTGTGTGTGTGTTTTCTCTTCCCTATCTGAAAGGAAAGGACGTAATATACCCGCGGTAGTCTCTCTGTATTTGTGGATTAACCCCTTAAGGACACACGACATGTGTGACATGTCATGATTCCATTTTATTCCAGAAGTTTGGTCCTTAAGGGGTTAAAGTATTGCATATATGTCTATGGGAAGTCATATGTGCGAGTATATTTGAAAGTTTCACTGGGGGTTAGGGGGATATTGAATGGATGTTTGTGAGTTAGATTTTTAACAGATATGTCTTATGGGAAGCCATCTGTGTGAGTATTTTTATGAAAAAAAAAAAAAAAAGCCTTATTGTATGTATGTTTGTATGATGGATTTTTTTATGTGTTCTGGTGTATTGCTCATAGCTTTTGGCTATTGGTTTATTATTAAACATATACTCCCCTAATATGAAGCAACTACATGTTATTAACAGATTCTTGAAATATTTTCAAAATTACATTCAAGGTACTTTTTTTTGGTTATTTTATCCATATTTGGTAAAAAGATCAATATAACAGGGGAGAAGATATTTAAATTTATTTTGAAATTTTTGAACTCTAAGTGTGAACCTAAGCCTGAGAGGGTTCTGCTTCATTTTAACCTTGGTATCCTACCAGCTAACCTCAAAGCATTATTATTTCAGGTTTTCCTCACAAAGAAATAATTATAGCCAGGAATTGGAAAAAAAATAACATAATTTAGTGGAAGGAAGTTAGAAATTAGATAATTTGAAAGTTTCAGATAATTTCTGAAAATTTCAGATAGTTTCACTCAAGCAGTGATGGAAAATAGCTACTCTATTGCAAATTACTAAAGGACCACTATAGTGCCAGGAAAACATACTAGTTTTCCTGGTACTATAGTGTTCTGAGGGTGCCCCCACCCTCAGGATCCCACTCCCGCCAGGCTGAAGGGGGAGGAAGGGGGTTAAACACTCACCTTTCTCCAGCGCCGTGCTCCCTCGGTGCTGGAGACTCTCCTCCCTCTTCTGACGTCATCGGCTGAATGCGCATGAGTGACAAGATGTAACGAGAATATACCCCAACACGCAGGATTCGGCTAAACAGAAGACAACACAGAGGAGAAATACGTCTACCGGACCTTAGAATGGCCGGACTCGACGTATATGAGAGGAGGCAGAGTCAGGAACGATCTGAAGTCAAGGGCACAGAGAGACAGCGTAAACTAGGACTAGCCGGGGTCTGGTACACAGTGAACAGGAAGCCGACAACCAGAACAGATAAGGATAAAGAGAAAACGTAGTCAGAAACAAAGCCAAAGTCAAGACGGAGAAACACAACTGAACACAACAAGCGCTAAAGGGAACTGATACAGAAACCACGATAGGGCAGGGAGTAAAGGGAGAGGTAAGTATATATAGCTTCTAAACTAATGTGATTGGCTCCTGTCATATCCACACCCCCAAAAGGTAAGTGTATGGGGAGTGTGGCATGACAGGGGCCAATGGGAGCCTTTTAACAATTTAGGCTCCCACTGTCTCTTTAAGAGCGCGCCCGAGACTCGCGGCGCGCTCTTAGATTCAGGCGGGACACGTGACCGCTTCTCGCGGTCACTGCCCGCCTTCCTGCTGAGGCCGTCGGATGAGCCGCGCGCGGCTCGTGCAGCAGCAGGACGGCGCGCGGCTTGAAGAGAGGACCGTGGCCGGCCCCTGGAGAAGGTGAGTAATGCTACAGTACCCCCCCCTGAGGACACGCCCTCCGGGCGGGTAGGGCCAGGCCTGGCAGGAAAACGAGAATGGTAAGAACGCACAAGGCGGGGAGCGTGAACAGCATCAGCTGAAATCCAACTGCACTCCTCAGGCCCATAACCCTTCCAATGCACCAAGTACTGAAGTCGACCCCTAAGGAAATGAGAGTCAAGAACAGCAGAGACTTCGAATTCCTCATGACCCTCCACAGAGACAGGAGGTGGAGGCGGGGAATGCCGGGTATAGCGGTTGCGTACGTAAGGCTTCAACAACGAGGTGTGAAATACATTAGGAATACGCAGATTCCTAGGAAGACCCAAGGCGTATGAAACAGGATTAACCTTATGCAGTACACGATAAGGACCTATGAAACGGGGAGCCAATTTCATAGAAGGCACCCGCAGGCGAATATTCCGCGTGGAAAGCAAAACCCTGTCCCCCACAACATAAGTAGGAGCTGCCCTGCGATGCTTGTCAGCCTGAGCCTTCTGGCGAGCAGCGGAATCCACCAAAGAACGCTGAACCTGCTCCCAAGTATTACGCAAACCAGCCAAATGCTCATCCAGAACTGGCATGCCCTGTGAGGAGAATGCAGCCGGAAGAACAACGGGATGCTGGCCATAGACAACGTAAAAAGGGCTTTTGCCGGAAGAATCATGAGTGGCATTGTTCCGAGCAAACTCAGCCCAAGGAAGCAGGTCAGACCAATTGTCCTGATGGTGAGACACAAAATAACGAAGGTACTGCTCCAGAGACTGGTTGGCACGTTCAGCAGCTCCATTAGACTGGGGATGGTAAGCGGAAGAAAATTAGAGAGAAATACCCATTTCTGAGCAAAAGGCTTTCCAGAACCTGGAAATAATTTGGCTACCCCTATCGGACACGATAGATACAGGAATACCATGTAACCGAAATACTTCTCTAGCAAAGACAAGAGCCAGTTCCTTGGATGTGGGCAACTTGCGAAGAGACACAAAGTGAGCCATCTTGGAAAACCGATCTACTATCATCAGGATGACTGTGTTACCATTCGAAGGGGGTAATTCAACAATAAAATCCATGGATAGGTTAGACCAAGGTCTTTTGGGAACTGGTAAGGGATGCAGAAGCCCACAAGGAACTCTACGAGATGTTTTCATACATGCACAAGTAGTACAAGCACTTATATAGTCAGTGACATCTTTGCGTAAAGAACCCCACCAAAAATATCGAGAAACTGCTGACATCGTTTTGGTAATGCCAGGATGTCCAGCAGTCTTAGTATCATGATATAATGATAGAATCTCCCGTCTCTCTGGAACATCGACAAACAATTTATCAATAGGCCTCTCGTTAGGTGCCATACTTTGTTTCGCCTGTATGGTCTGCAAGAGGGATGAAGAAATAGACAACATAGTAGTGGCTATTATCCTGTCTGGGGGAATGACAGGAGTAACATCAACCTCCTGTTTGTCAGTAGTTTCGAACTGTCTGGACAGAGCATCTGCTTTAATGTTGCGATCACCTGGCCTATAGGTGATAATATAATTGAAACGGGACAAAAATAGTGACCATCTAGCCTGCCTAGAAGATAATCTTTTAGCTTCACCAAGGTAGGATAGATTCTTGTGATCTGTAAAAATGAGGATAGGATCCTTAGTTCCTTCTAACAAGTGTCTCCATTCTTTAAGAGCTAAGATAATAGCAAGGAGTTCACGATTACCCACATCATAATTCCTTTCAGCTTTGGACATTTGTCTAGAAAAGAAGCCACAAGGATGCAATGGCCTTTCAGGCGATTCTCTTTGGGACAAAACAGCACCTACCCCGATTTCAGAAGCATCAACTTCAAGAATATAAGGCAGTGAGGGGATAGGGTGCTGTAAAATAGGTGCAGAGGCAAATGTAATTTTAAGAAAGTCGAAAGCCTGAAGTGCCTCGGGAGACCAGACACGAGTATTACCACCCTTTTTTGTCATATGGGTGATAGGTGCTAGAATAGATGAAAAACCCTTAATAAAGCGTCTATAATAGTTAGAGAAACCAAGAAAACGTTGAATTGCTTTCAAGCCCTGTGGTAGAGGCCACTCTATGACAGCAGAAAGCTTCTGGGGATCCATACGAAACCCTTTGGCGGAAATCAAATACCCCAAGAACTGGACTTCGGATTGGTCAAATAAACATTTCTCTAGTTTACAATAAAGACCATTAGTAAGAAGGGTCTTCAGGACCGTTGTGACATGTCTGTGATGAGTGTGTAAATCTGTAGAATATATCAATATGTCGTCCAAGCATACAATTACAAATGTGTGAATAAAGTCTCTTAGGACGTCATTAATAAATTCCTGAAATACTGCTGGGGCATTGCAAAGACCAAATGGCATAACAGTGTACTCGTAATGACCGGACCTAGTGTTGAATGCAGTCTTCCATTCGTGACCTTCCTTTATGCGTATTAAATTGTATGCACCTCTAAGGTCCAATTTGGTGAACACAGTAGCATGTTTCAGCCTGTCAAATAACTCTGTAATTAAAGGTATAGGGTATGCATTTTTGATAGTGATTTTGTTTAGCCCTCTATAGTCAATGCACGGTCTTAAATCACCCTCTTTCTTAGATACGAAGAAAAACCCTGCTCCAGCCGGAGAAGAGGATCTCCTAATGAACCCTTTTTCTAGTGATTCTTTAACATACTCCTCCATGATACGGTTTTCTTGAATAGATAAAGGGTACACCCTGCCCTTAGGAGGTATAGTGCCAGGCAATAAATCGATAGCACAATCATAGGATCTGTGAGGCGGTAATTTATCAGCTTCCCTTTTATCGAATACAGTTTTGAGAAACAAGTACTGAGGAGGTATAACAGTAGATAAAGGAGGAGTAGTAGGAACATTAATGGTATTTAAAGGGGTAACTTTACTCATACAAGAGTCGTGGCAGGTTTTACCCCATGATTTTAATTGCCCCAATTCCCAGTCAAAGATGGGATTGTGAGAACATAACCATGGGTACCCTAACACGATATGAGAAGAGGGAGAGGTGATAACCTGAAACCGAATGGTCTCAAAGTGTAAAACCCCTGTGTACATGAATAATGGTACAGTTTCATGGGTAACTACTGGAGTATTTAAAGGTCTACCACCTATGGCCTCAATGGCCAAGGGTATCTGCCTCTCTCTGACGGGAATGTTATTTTTCGTAACAAACTCAGAGTCAATGAAGTTCTCAGCAGCCCCGGAATCAACCAAGGCTAGTATGCTTTCAGCTATACAACTCTCTCCCGTATGAAGGGAAACAGGGAGAAGCAAACGGTTAGGAGGCAATTTAGGAGACTTAGATATCACACCCAAGGCCAGTCCCCTATAAGGTCTTAGGTGCGAGAGTTTTCCGGAAGCAAATGGCATTCCTTTACCATATGATCTCGCCTACCACAGTATAGGCAGAGTCCGTTCCTTCTTCTAAGTAGTTTTTCAGTATCTGAGAGTTTGGCAACCCCTAATTGCATGGGTTCCTCCTCGGATACTTTAACACTCTCAGGTTTCTCAACTCTGGGGTTAGTAGGTGTGACTACACGTCTATTAACCTGAAGTGGTCTGGGTGCTTATAGTGGTCCTTTAACTAACTAAATTTGGTGCAATATAGAACCCCTGGGTAGCAGAGACCCCTAAAATGTAAGGTATTTAAAATAATATAATACAGGATCAATCTGCTTGTAGAGCTAGTCACCATGGAGCTAAGCATGACACCATTAATGTGAAGTCTTTGGGTTTATGTATATGTGTATTATAATAATACTTTTAACCAGTGTTGTAAAGACACTTTATGTTTGTAAATTTGTATGTGCTATAACCTATATGCATATGAATAAAAATAAATACAAATTAAAAAAAACATCCTAGCACTCTATTAAGCAATGTCAATGAACCCCTTAATTATTATAGCTTGTCAAAATATATAAAAGAAAATAACTTAAAATTTAAGCTAAGTGTTAAAATATAAATAATAACAAAAATGTGGGTATCACTTCTTCATACTGCAATTAACTGGCTTTAAAGCCTTTTGTACATAATTCACCACTCACACTTGCTAGGGCTTGTAAGTAATTGCATGTCAGTAATACATTGTTATTGGCTATAAAGGGACACTGTAGGCACCCAGACCACTTCCGCTAATTAATGTCCCTTTTGCACCTAGTGCTGCAATGTTAAACATTGCCGTTCCAGAGATACTGCAATGTTTACACTGCAGCACTAAGTATCCCCACAGTGGCAGTTTTGTCTTTAAATATATATGGTTTGGTTCAAATATGTTTTGGTTTATGAGCTTACCACAGGGTACTTGTTTACTCCATTCACCCCATTCTTTGGTTAATCCACAACTGTGCATTCCTCTTGCTCTGATTTTAAACCAAGAATCCTCTTTAAGAAGGCTTGTGTGTACTGTATAATTTGCAGTAGAAATGACATCCTATAATAGATAAACCTACTTGTTAAAGACAGCTGGGAGACTAGGAACATAAAAAATTGTACCAACGTACCAAGATAGAATACATCAAATTTAACGTTTCTGAACAGGCAAAAAACAAACTGCACTATATATAGATATAGAGATTTATTGATCATCAATATGCATACATAACAGATCATTATACACATCCACACAATGGGAAAAAATATTTTTGTATACTATAGTAATTAAAACTCAACAGGTGCAACTAAAGGCAAGCTCTGTCTTACTTACACTAACTCTAATCTCTAACTCTAAACTCTAAAAAAGATACTGCACAGAACCCTCAAACTCCCAGGCTTCTGGTAGAGGACCCGAGAATGAGGAATAAACATACCACCCAGGAGGGGGTGAGAAAATCAATTATTATATATAGAGATGAGGGACGATATGTACTAATACCAAAGCGACAATACCACCCATACTTTTTTCACCTGGTTACTATCCATTATGGCCGATTATATTTACGAGATCTTTTTACAGCCTATCTGTTCAACGATACTTGGTTATACACCAGAGAGGTGGGGGAGTAGCATTTTTTAAGGAGTGCCCTCGAAGGCACGGCAGAGTAGGGAAGCAAGCATCTATACTTAGATTTACCCTGCGGGTCTTTTTCCTCGCTCTATTACAATATTTGCTACTTTTGCTACTTGCTACTTTTTCCTTAACAAATTACTGTTTAACAAATAAATATATTTAAATATATGGTTGTGAACAAAGCATTACCAGAAATTCTGTGACGTACCAAAATGTTTTCTTTTTAATTTAACACACCTTAATTTTTTCGTCTATCTGAATGTTATATTCATAGCAGTTATTCCCAACAGCCTCTTGTTCACTCAAACTGTAGGGTCTCACCCATCGTATTGTTATACTCTGAGAAGAACGCTCCAAACTGATATTCCCTGGAGGATTTAACATTTCTTTAAAAAAAGAAAAAAGAAAGAAAAGATTTGTAACATAAGAGATGTATGTACACATTTAAGTCACATTCATATTTCCTTAAACTGCCTAAGCTAGAAACAGTATATTTATGTTTCTTTTAAGTCAAGATATTAGCTCACAAGTTTTCTTTACCCCCATCATGGCACACCATTTGTAAAAGAAGATAATAGACTTGGAGAGTCATTTTGGGTCAAACTGCTATTTGATCGATTTCAAACTGATTGGGTGTTGTGACAAAATTCTTATTTGCAGGCTGCCACATGGCAGAATTTTGGGAGAATTGACTCTCGCAAGCCCACACATGCTTGCGTCACTTCTTGCTTCTGGGGCCAGTACTTAAAAGAATATAAAAGAGGCTGCTATGTGTTTATTTATTTTTTTGTGGGGGCCAATAAGTAGCTTAGTTTTCCATGGCTGATAAGAGGTCTGCCAAATTATGTGGGCTGTATCACCTGTTCACTCAAGAGGTAGCAGATAAAAAAAAAAGATGATTGGTGGTTAGGAAACAAACTGTGAATCTTATGCAAAGATCAAATGACAACCGACCAATAGAGGGAAAAATGGAGAAACAGTGTAACAATCTATATTTTTAAGCAGGCTTCTCCAGACGCTTCAACTGCAGCTCCTGAGGGAGGGATACCAGCAGTGATATTGTATGTTTACTCTTGCTGTGGCAGTGTGGGAGTGGGAGATAAATTGATTCTAACATGAGACCAGGTTTAGCTTGTTGCTGTATCTAGCTAGTGGCTACTGCCAAGTCACTTGAAACATTTTTTGAGTGGATGGAGATTAACATTTTGTCATTGATCCTACGGTGAGACTAGGTTACCAATACAGGCATTTCCCGGTTTACGAACTCCTGCTTTACGTTTTCCCGCCTTTATGAACGCTTTCCGGACGTGCCGCCATTTTGTTTTGCCAATATTTTCTTTCAGCGCTCCGTAGATGCTGACGGAGGAGCATGCTTGGGAGCATATAAAAGATGAATTTGTGGCCAGGAGAAGACAAGAAGAGAGAAAGGTTAGTGTAAATAACGGGTTTGTGTGTGTGGCTGAGATTGATGTCTGTCTGTGTTTGTGGATGGCAGAGAGGCCCCAAACGGGTCTGGAATTATACAGTAATTTAAAGGACTTACATTTTTTCTATCATCAAAAAAAACCACCATGGCTATTAATGCAAAAAATTGTGACTCAGAGCAAAGTTTGGTTATTATTTCCATGTTCTACTCATGCCTTCAAGCGACATGATTGTTTGAACAATCTTTCCCCCCCTGACTGTTGAATATTGATCTCAGACTATGCAGGGGGTGTCATTATTTACTATAATGAGGAGCATTATGGGTTCTTCAGGATTATTCATTAATCAGGATGATGAGACTTTGCTGTCCTCTGCATTTCAGAAGACCTGGGGTTTATATTCATCACTGGCAGTGAATGGAATACAATATTAGTTTTTTTTTTATTATTTTGTACTTAATTTTTGCTGTACCTGGTGCTATAATGACCTAGGCTACAGAAGTGTACTTTGTGATGCAGTTTTAGGAACAGTTTGTATAGTTAGGGCTGCTTTGTATTATGGTGTACTCACCTGAAGGTGCTGTGAACTGAAACAGCCATCTCAGGGTACACCTGAACCTTTATTAGTGCAGATAGACACAGAGTTGGAAACAGAAATTGAGAAATGAAAGCCAAAAAATATTTGCAATGCTTTCATTTTGTATTTGTACTTAATTATAAAGGTTTTCAATGGTAAAACTTCTTGGTCAGGAACGAAACCCATGTTTATTACATTGTGGTCTATGGGAAATTAGTTCACACTTTATGAACTCTCACTTTATGAGCTAGGCTTCGGAACCAATTAGTTTTTAAAGTCGGGAACCACCTGTATATAGTTGTTAAAAGAAAATCCCCCGCCCCCCCTTTTTTTTGAGTGTGAGGTTCAGTGAAAGAGAAGAAAAAATATGTTTATCTGGACTAGTTGAGTCATTGATTCTAGTGTAAAACTACGTTTAGCTTAACTCTATAGCTAGCTAGTTACTGCTGTCGGCACTTGAAACATGTTTCAGTGGATGATAGGAGACTGACATTTTGACTAGGTTACCAATATGTTGTGAAACTTTTTTTTGTCTTGACTAAAATCCTATCTTAATTTTTTCTGAATGTGATCAGTTTAGTGTATGCTGTGCAAGTATTCAAGCAGTGTGCAGTGTTGTCACGATATCTAGTGATCCAACACGCAGAGAGTAAATGATAATAGATTTAACAATGTATACCGGTCCCTAGAGTAACCAGGCTTTACATTTGCTGGATAGAGAATGGTCAGGGACAAGCCGAGTCAAGGAAACCAGGGAAGCAAAAACCAGAAACTAAGAAAAGTCAGAATAGTCGATATCAATAAACCAGAAATATACAGAAAATACAAGCACTATTGGTAACCAAAACTAGAACCACAACAGGGCAATGATCCTTACCCTATGAAGCCTTTTTATAGTCTGTGACTTTAATTCCATAGCCACGCCTTCAAAGCATTTAAATTCAAATGTTTTGGAGGGCCGTGACGTCATTAGTGTCATGATGTTGGCGCGCGCTGCATCATAAAAGGGGACTGGGCAACAGCGGCCGGCGTCTGAACCGCTGAGGAAAGGAGAGTGACTGTGGGAAGTGTCCCTTTCCACCATATGAATGTCCCCATGCTGTTTAACAGCCTGGACAACAAAAGGTGCTGTGACAAGTGTTTCTTAAAGTCAAACACAATAACGTTACAGAACATCTACCAAGCACCAATCCATTTAGCAACACAGGTACCTATTAATGCTGAATAAAGTTGTGTTTGTTAACACAATACACAATCATTCATGTCCACAATTTATTTAACAAACCCACCATAATCATTGTCACATGCTAATCCAAGAAGAATTTGAGGGATGGTAGAAGAAGGGGTCCTGTTTCCCAATCCACATTCGGCAGTAATGTCATTGCTTTTTTTGTGTCTATGGGTTTAGAAAAATACCCCTCTCTGTCTCATTGTAGATTTTACCTTTTAGCTAGAAGCAGCAAAGTGAATTGCAGCGTAGGACTCACCTAAGAGGTTTTGTCTTGACATGGCAGGTGAGCTTACACTTGAATGGCTATGGGAGTGATACTAAAAAACTCTCCAGTTATTTAAATCTGCATAGGATTTGGTATGGAGTGCAAGTAACATTTTTCTTTGGTTTTTATATTGGGACTGTTGTGTCAGATGTGATTTGAGTAATGGTTGAGCACAGAGCTTAATTTTGTGTGACTGTGGCTCAAACTGTCTGTTATGTCTTTAAATGGAATAAAAACTGTCACAAGCTACACTGTTATTGTCCAATCCTCAATCCCCTTTGGGGAGTCAATGCCATCTGAGTAGTGGAAAGGTTGACTATGGATTGCCTTCTGCTGTTCCAAAATTCTTTCCAGCATCTCTAAAGTGGAGTTCCACTGTATGCTGACATCCTCTTTTCTATTGCACTCATCTTGCTTGGGTAGCCCTCACATTACGTTATGTTCAGCAATCCTTCTGCAATGCTCAAGTATGGTTTGCCCCTTTGTATTGGCTACCTGAATTGCAATCTTCACTACACACTGTATGATGTGTGCAGAACAGCAAACACCTACATCTCTAAGAGGTTTGACAATGTTAGCAGCTCCATTGGTGAACACGAACTCAATGCTTGCTTTCCTGAACAGTCTTTCTACCATTCTTCTGGTTGCCTGTAATTTGTTTGTTGAAGTGTGTTGAAGTGTGCACGTACAAGTATGTGCTCTACAGATCTGCTCTCAGCCTGACATTCTGCTAAGGTTGGACCTCCACTACTTCCGCCAAACTGGTCATGCACCAGGGGCTACCTCAAGGGTGCCATCAAGGAGAGGAAGGCATAAATCTTTGGTGAAGTGCACCTACTGAGCCTTAATCAACTTTTTCTTGACTATAAGCATGCAAGAACATTACAGTGATTGGGCTATCTTCCTGGTGAAAGTAAATGAGCAAGGGCCTTTAACAACTGCTTAAAGGGGTTTCCTTCTAACATGAAAAAGGAAGCTCCCCCTACAATGATCAGTTGGACTGTCAAGTGTATTATTTTATTAGCCTACTGTTTTAACATGACCTTAGTATGAAAACCAACAAAATGTTCAAGAGTAGGCTGGCAGGCATTCCTTATGTATAATGTGGACTGGGAGTCTGTATATCACTGTCGTCTAGGCATACTAGGATAGACAACATATCTCACTGTCTAAGGGTGGTAGTAGTGGAGGAGACACTGATGGTGCTATTGCTTTCTCTTTATGTTTCTGCCTTCGCTAATACAGATTTGTGGTCTTTGCATATGTTGGTTCAGACTAGTGAGATTAACCTTCACTCTCCCCCTATTCACTCTCTCCACACAATTTGCACTTTGCAATTTGCTTTTCATGGAGGCTGTCAAAGTAATGGCAAACTTTGCTTTGCTTCAGCATAATCTACTAGTCTTAATCACTAGCACTTGGTTGACTAATGCTATTAGGAAGGAATGTGGTAATAATCTCACTGGGTAAGCTACTTCTGGTTTTGGAAGAACCTATAGGATCAAATTAAATACATTTTCTAATGTTGACTTGTCTCTTTGTCTTCTTTCTAGAGATGCAATTTAGTAAAAATAGACTATCTGTGCCAACATACTGACCAGTTTAACACTGTGATGTTATTTCTAACACTAACAAAGAAGCCCTAACTTTAGCTAACCCTAGCTAAACTTAACCATAGCTAACCCTGATGTAATTTATATTTACCCTAGCTAAGCTTAACTGTAGCTAACCATAGGTTCCCCTCAGGTTATTACTGTATTTAGAGTCTCCACCTGCTGCCAAATATTCCAGCCCCTCGCTCATTGAAGCAATGCCCCCCCCCCCCCGCTTTAAAATGTATTAATTATAGCCCAACAGTGGGGGTAGTGGGGGCAGCTGCTCACTATTTAATACACACCGTGATTATTACCAATTGCAGGTGGTAGAAGTTAAAATTTGTGGCTCACTGTTGATTGTGATAATGTTGGTGTTTTTCATTTTTTACTTTACATGTATGGGTTTATGGCTTTAATTGGTTTCTATCTATCTATCTATCTATCTGATGCCAAAATACCAGAGTATTGCAGTGTGCAATGATACCTTTTTTATTGGACTAACATAATATTTTATAGACAATCTTTCAAGAGTTTTATTATCTTTCTCAGGTCTGAGCCTGTTAGTTCAATAAAAAAAGAATAATAACATTGGAAAAATCTATCTATCTATCTATCTATCTATCTATCTATCTATCTATCCTAGCTATCTGTCCTTCTAGCAGTAAATCCTTGCACTCAGGCTTTTAATATTGTTTTGGCTAGGTAATATTTAAATATCCGACGATCAACGTTTCAGTCCTCAGTATACATACAGTTCATAGCTCATATATTTACAGTTCATAGAAGTTATGGCAGCACTCATGGTCTTTCTAGTTCAACCTTATTCACATATATATATATATATATATATATATATATATATATATATATATATATATATATAAAACATACCTTTTTCAGCAGGTGTAAAACACATTACGAACATTTGTATGTTTTCTTTGCTTGATCCTTCTATTGTAATGCAGACATGTGCAAAATAATCTTTTAAATCAGAAATTCTGCAATTAACCTTTCTCTTTTGTGCATCATATTCAAATGTAGACATGTTATACATTAACTCCATATGATGTTGTCTGTAACCACAATGAGACAAAATATTAGCAATAATAATATTTCATGGATACACCAAACAACACAACGACTAGAATAATATCTATACTTGGTATGAGTTGGAATGATAATGTGGAAGGTTGAACTTTTGATTTATAATAGCAACTCAGACCAAAAAGGTTGTTGGTGCTAAAAATTGCAAGGTTTGACAGATTACCAAAATGGTTTGACAGAATACCATCAGGCATGCTATAGAGGGTGGAGTGCTTAAATTGACCCTTTAACATAAATAGCATCAGTTATAAAAACAATACACAAGCATATTTGTACACAGGTAACAAAGGGACAGTACATACCTCATAAAAAGTGTGTAGACAGTATCATTGGGTGCATTTTTCCCATAATTCCAAGAGCAAGTTATGTAAGTGCTCAAAACCACACAAGAGACATTTTCTGCAGCTGTTCCTTTCATCCCTATAGTAAAAAATGCAGTGAATAAAATATTGTTATCCCAGTGTTTGTAAATTAAAATGTAAAGTGGAAAACTGTACTGTACTGTGAAATGTAATTTGGGAAACTGTACAGGCCCCAGGAACAAGGCACATGTATGAGTGTGGGAATGGATGAAACAGGATGGGCTGTGTTTATGTTGGGGGAGTGTTGTATGAGAGGAAGTGGGTGGTGACAATTGGGACTGACCTCAGTGCCACTTAGGAGCCAGGCCAGCAACAGGTTTCCCACCCACCCTCCCTTTTGTTTTTGGGTCCGGGGTGTTGTCACAGCAGGGGGGGGGGTGTCCTTGCCAAGTAAGGGGTGGTGTTGTTTTGCAGATTAGATGAAGGTGGGGGGTAATGGCCAGGTGTTATCCTCCCCTGTCTCTTTGGTGAACCTTAAGGGGTACCAAGTTGGGCATGTCCCCACCGAGCTAAAGCCAGCTGGTGGGGAGCATTATGGTCGTGCCCCACCGAGCTAAAAGCCTGCTGGTGGGGTGCCAAAAAGGCAAGAGGAGTTTATTATGCCGAGGGGGAGGTGAGAGCCTTTGGGAAGAAGGAATGAGATTGGCAAGGACGTGTTGGACAAGTACTGTATGACATCATGCAGGTATTTACATGTTATTTATTTATTTATGAGAATATTATGCAAAATTATACATTGAAGGAGTCATGCAGTATTTGTGTTTTAATAAATGCTGTGGCCTCTAACTTCCAAGATTCGGTGTCTGTCTTTATTTGGGGGGAAGCTATGGTTTGGTAAAAGGTCATCCCATCCAATGCCCACTACGTACATACATGTACAATTTACAGACAGTTTAAACATGCAGTAATAAGGGACACATAGATTAAATAATTGTCTATTAAACATTCTGGGTAAATGAAAAAGATGAATTCTAAGAAAGTATGTAAAATGGAATTTGAACAGTCCCAAGCTAAATATGGTACTGGACTGGTAAATGTTAATGTTTGATGAAAGGTATTAGCTAAACCCCAAATTACATTATTTATAATTCATGACCCTATCCAACTTTCCCAGCAGACATTTTATTCTCTCCCCTTAGGGCCAGAGCCATTTATTATTGCTCTATGTTATACGTTAAAGGACCACTCTAGGCACCCAGACCACTTCAGCTTAATGAAGTGGTCTGGGTGCCAGGTCCTTCTAGGGTTAACCCATTTTTTCATAATTATAGCAGTTTCAGAGAAACTGCTATAATTATGAATGGGTTAAGCCTTCCCCCTAATCCTCTAGTGGCTGTCTCATTGGCAGCCACTAGAGGCGCTTGCGTGCTTCTCACTGTGATTTTCACAGTGAGAGCACGCAAGCGTCCATAGGAAAGCATTGTAAATGCTTTCCTATGCGACGGGCTGAATGCGCGCGCAGCTCTTGCCGCGCGTGCGCATTCAGCCCAGGAGGAGGAACGGAGGAGGAGAGAAGGAGGAGAGCTCTCCGCCCAGCGCTGGAAAAAGGTAAGTTTTTAACCCTTTCCCCCTTCCAGAGCCAGGCGGGAGGGGGTCCCTGAGGGTGGGGGCACCCTCAGGGCACTATAGTGCCAGGAAAACGAGTATGTTTTCCTGGCACTATAGTGGTCCTTTAAGAACTAGATACACTTTGTTCACCTGAATTTTTTTATTTTATGCACGTAGACATGTTACCTGTTGCTTCATAAATGACGGAAAGGGATTTCATATGATATTCTATAAATACATAAAACCTCTCACGAAGGTTTGTGAAAAGTTCACAAGACAGGTTTCAATACAATAACTTGTACACAACTATTTCAGCTAAACAAAAATAAACCAAAATATTCTCATCTATTTAATCTAATTCTGAGAATGCCTCATACGACTAGGAATTTTATCTATTTTGATAACATGCCATATATTTTCTGAGAAATATGTTCATGTTCCTAAGCTACTGGCATTGGATTTAAAGTTTGCTATGATGGGTCATAAATTTAATACATTTTATATATATATATATATATAGACTCCCTTGGGTATTTGGGGTATTTGTTATATTTTGTTGGTTTGCACTGCATCTTTGCTGAGGGATACTGTAAAACATGTGTTTAGATATATACATGTAGTTTGTTATATTATCATATTGTTGCTTGTCTTATATTTAATTTTGAGGCACTTTATCAGTTAGCCAGTTCAAATTAATCCCAGGAGGGCATATCATTTACAAGTAAACAAACCATGGAATCTCACCAAAATAAGTGGTAATTCCCAAATTTGTAATTTAACACTTTCTCTTTATGTGCGCCAACATGATGTACATATTTTTTTAAATACCAATAGGATTTTCTTCTGGTACCCTATATATATGCTTAGTACAACAATACACATGAATACATTACATTAAAAAAAAAAGAAAAAGAAAAATTTTTTTTTTAAATCACTGTTTTATTTAAAATATTTTGTATATAACCTGTTAAATAAATCATAATAGATCAGCTAGTCTTGATAGTTAAAAGTTGTCTCATGCAACTAGAATTCCAAGTAATTTTTCCGAAGTTATAGGACAAATTTTTAAATAATAGAATAACAGTTTTAAATCCAAACCCTTAAAAAATATGGTTTGATTACAACATTAATGGCAGTCACACAATCCAAAATACTACAAAAGTATATGTTTGCAGGGATTAAACCCCTCCAGATTATTCAACAAAGAACAATTGAACACTTTTCTTTAAACAATTTTATCACCAGTCAAATCTGATGGTTATAATTAATTGTTTTCTGTTTGTTACACACATTTCCTTTTTGTGGGAAATTTCACAGACTGTGCGTGTCTAAAGATTCAATGTTTGTATTCTGCTGCTGCTCCCAAACATTCTCAATGTGGTTGTTTGCCAGATTTGTTTAGATGTTATAGGGTCAAATTACAGACATGTCAATTTCAGTTTACACATTTCCAGTTTTCACCATGCCATTCACCGTGTGACTGTCCGCTATTTAATATTGGGGTTATTAACTTTCTCTAACTTTCCAAAACACCATAAAAAAACCTGTACACGAGGGCTACTGTTATTCTCGGGAGACTTCACTAAACACAAATATTACTGTTTTAAAACAATAATATAGTCCATAAAAGTGCAGTTCGTTTGTAAAAAAATGAAAAAAAAGTAACTTTTACTTAAAATATCATCGTTGTAATTCAATTTACCAGTTTTAAACACTAATATTTGAGTTCAGCAAAGTCACCCGAGTAAAACAGTACCCCCTATGTACAGGTTTTATGGTGTCTTGGAGAGTTTCAGGGTCAAATATAGTGCTTGTGAATTAAATTCTCTGCACTTTTTCCCTGTGTTGTCAGGCATGTCAATCAAATTTTAATTGAACAAATCACATAATTATGTTAAAAGATTACTTAAATATACATGTAGAATTTTAATATATATGCATTTATAGGTATTTAAATTCTAAGTGTATACTAATGTAATCTTTTATGTAATTATATGTATTTATCTATATATATATATTTGCGGTTATTTGTATTTTATATATAGATAGATATATATATATAGAATGTCATTCTAAGTATATTTTGTTACCAATATATATATATTAATAACAAAATACAGTTAGAATGAAATGACATATGAATTTATATTAAATTTTGTTTCAATATTTTATTTATTTATTTTATTATTTTATTTATATATTATTGTAATTATACGTATATATATATAATATAATATATATATAATATAATATAATTTTCTGGGCCTTGCACACATGGCCACCACACTCAGAGTTGCATTACTCTCTAATGCAGGGCAAGCTGTCTCATGGCTAGGTGAGTACACAATTAAGGTAAATTATTTTGAGGGATTGGGGGTATATATTTCTTTGTGTCTGCACTTGTAAGTTATGTTTTGTCCTGATGAAAGCTCCATGTGGGAGCTGAAACGTTGACTTTTTAAATGGATTGAATAAAAGCTAAATTTTATTTGAAAACCTCTATAAAGTCCTTGGAGTGCGGTCATTTCTGCTATGTCTACATGATCCTTGCCAGACCAGCACCGGGCACCACAGGATTACACCAGGAGTGCAAGCCCCCGCTATTTATATAATATAATATATATATACATATTATATATATGTAACGTTATTCTAAGTGTATTTTAATATTAATATATATACTAATATTAGTATTAAAATACACTTTGTATGACGTTACATATATATAATATGTATATATATTATATGTATAATATATATACATATATTATGTATATATATAAATACTTTTAATTTAATTTTAAACCTGTTTAATTTTTTTTTACACTTTCCACCAGCAGGGGGACTGTCTGATTTTTCAGACAGTCCCCCTGCTGTCAGATCCACAGCCAGCTATAGAGCGATCACATGGCCCCCGGGGGCCTCATTTGCCGGGGGAGGGCTGCCTGGGCTGTCAGGCAGCCCTCCAGAAGAGGATCACGGCGGAGGTAAGTAGATCTCACCTCCACTGGGCTTAAGCCGTTACGGCGTTCTATGCCGCCGCAACGGCTTTAAAGCCCTTTAAAGCCGCAACGGCATAGAACGCCGTAACGGCGTTAAGGGGTTAAGTCATTTAACTTGGATAGTTCATAACCTGCAATATATGTGCTGCCATATATAGCAGTTAATTTAATTTTTTTCAAATACATATAGACATCTAGTGATGAATTTCACAGGTCTTCTATGCCTTAGTACATCAAAGAACCCAGATTTCTCTTCAAAGTAGACCAATCTCCACATGTATAACTTGTTTACATGCCTTTGGCTTGCTTTCCAAGGAAGCTACACTGATCAGTCGCAACATTAAAACCAGCTGCCTAATATCATGTAGATCCCTCTTGTGCTGCCGAAACAGCTCTGAAGCATCGAGGCATCGAGCTGGGGAATTTGGAGACCGAGGCAACGCCTTAAACTCTTTGTCATGTTCTTCAAAGCATTCCTGAATAATTTTTGCAGTGTGGTAGGGTGCCTGTTCCTGCTGAACAGTCTGCAACAATCTCTAGGGAGGTGGTACCTGTCAAAGTTACATCCACATTAATGCCAGCACCCAAGGTTTCTCAGCGGAACATTGCCAAGAGCCAATGGTGGAACTAAAGAAGAGAGCCCTAGTGCAAAAAAATTTGGGCTGCCCTATTGCAAGCATGGCAAAAGGTAGATCCCCATCTCTTGTACAACTCCTACATGCTTTGCTAGATGGGGATCTACCGTTTGCCCATCCTTGCATGGTTGTATTTAGCACTGAACATTATTTGTGTGTTTGAATGTAAGCATGTGTTTGTATGGAGTCAGTGTGTGGTTGAATGTAGGAGTGTGTAGTGTTATGTGTTTTTATGTACTGTTGCCATTTTTCAGATATCAGATGAAAGCAGTAGTTTATTTGTGTGTGGTGTTTGCCATTGAATGTAGGTGTATCTGTATGAAGTGTTGACATTTGAATGCTAAGTGTATTTTTGTGTTGTGTTGGCGTTTGAATGCTGAGATTATTCACATATACATATACACTGCCATACACACTCTGATACACATACACATACACATACAGATACACATGCACATACAGACACACCGACACACACAGTGACACAAACACAGATACACACATACACAGGTTCAGGCATGCAGATACATAGACACATGCAGACACACAGGTGCACACACTAACGCACATGCAGACACACTGAAACTCATACAGATACACAGATGCACAGATACGCACACTGACACACGTGAAGACACACATACACACACCAACAAACATACAGATAAACAGACACACAGACACTCATGCAGATACACAGACACACAGATGCACACAATGATACAGATACAAGGATGGACACACATACAGACACACTGACACACATGCGGATGCACACACACACTAGCACACATACAGAGACACACACAAAGATACACACCCATGAAAAATGTACTGTTTCCTACCTACTGGGTGTAGAAGGGTGGCTTCCCTGGTATCTTGTCCAGTTGACTGAGGCTGTTGGGAGTTAGAGGCTCTCCTGGACCATGACCCTCCTGTCTGACTCTCCCATGTGGCTCCATGTCTGTAAGCTGAGAGGAAATGACTGGCACTCGCTTACACCCAGCCCTAATATAATTAAAGGAGCCCAGTTGCACTGTTAAAGGACTGCAGCACTCGCCGGGCCCCTGAAGACACATTGCCATCAGGTGGCCTTAAGTGCATGGGCAAAAAAAACAAAACAGTTGGGCAGAGTGCAAGGACTTGGGGCATATTATATATTAAGAATACTATTTTACATACATTTAATTATTGTGATTTTGTTAATTATTGTGATTTTGTCCATAGTTAAACAAATCATGATGTACTGATAGATTATTGGGAAGGCTGGAGACATAGGGAGTGGGGGACTAACGGCAGGAGGAGACATGGGTACCAAGGGAGATCTGAGCAATCAAAACAAAAGAGGTAATTTATTTTTTTGCTTCATTGTAAATCTTAGTCTACAACATTTATTGGTAATGGAAGAACAAAGTCAAAACTTAATACTCTTTTAAAAGGGACACTATAGCCACCAAAACAACGTAAGCGTAATAAAGCAGTTTTTATGTACAGATCATGCCTCTGAAGTTTCACTGCTCAATTCTCTGCCATTTAGGAGTTAAATCACTTTTGTTTCTGTTTATGCAGCTCCTAGTCACACCTCACTGAGAAAACTTCCTGTCAGTCCAGGTGGAGGAAACGAAATATCCTCTACCCGCGGATTGGTACAATACAAGGTTGGCAAGCACAAGAGGTGGGAGGGTGGGTAGGGGACAGTGACACATGGAGAGGAGGTGGGACAGTGACACTGGGGGGGGGGAGGAAGTCAGTGAAACATGGAGGGGAGGTCCTGGTCTAGACTAGCAATGCCATACTTTCTTACACAAGGTGTTTGGGAAAACTTGAAGATACAGCTTGCACGGATGTATGCTAATCTATATATATGAGCAAGTAGTATGAGGGCGATGCACTTAGAGAAATAAAATAAAAGAACATAAGGAAAACAAACATAGGATTAAGTGTGTTACATCCTGATTTGAGCTACCGTCTAGGTGAGTGTTGCTGGTCTGATATGCAAGGGCACATTACCACTAGACCACTTTGTGTGGGAAGAGATGCACACAGTGCTGTTAAGAATTACGTCTGGCTATGTCAGCATTATATGCGGGTGGCAAGTTAGACTAGAGTCAGGCTGGGTGGTGGGGAGCTTTAAAGGGATACTCCACAGCCATATAGCAATTCAGCAAGTGGAAGTGATCTGTTGGTGTGGAAGTGCTCTGTTGGTGTGGAGTGATCCTTTAATGTGGATTGGATTATGTTCAACGACTCTCAAACCTGCTGCTTCTGCTATCTGATAAATAGCTTTACCTCTACATAATAGACAAAGACACACTATCTCTCCTCCTATACAAACAATGACTTATACACAGACACGCTAAGGGACAATGTGTATATGAGAGTATGCTGTATATAAGAGACAGTCTTGCCAATGCACGTTTATCTCAGGGAATCAGTGTAATAGACTGTGCAAACCAGACATAGAACTTACAGAGATTCACAATTTCATTGTAAGAGACTAATTGAAAAAGCTTTAGCAAGGAACATTAAATAAAATCAGCCATCTAACAGTGGAGGCTCATCCACAGGGGCACCTGGGGCAACATCCCACCAGTTTTTTTGATTGTGAGAATAGATTAAAAACACTAAGATTTTCTTCCTAAGGGAAAAAAAGCATATGTAAGTTCCAACCAATCACATAGCAACATTCAAATTGCGGAATAACTGTTTCCCATATTTAGTTTCAGTTGCGTCAGTTTGAATTGTGAAGCTTCTCTATGAGTAACAGTAATTTTACCTCTTTGCTGTATTTAATAAACCGACACCTGTTTACCTACAGCTGGTATCACAGCTTTACTGGTGCATATGCTTCATTAACACGACAACAAGAAATGGATATCTTCAATTGACATGGATGCAGCTTGAGTCCCTACCCCTAGAATGAAGTGGAAAGCAAGTAGCTTGCCTGATGCATGGCGGAAGCTCAGAAAACACATACATTTTATGTTCACCCTGAAATGTAAGGGTGAGCATGACAAATGCAATTACCTTCTACTATGAGTGGGTGAAAAGGGCAAAGACATTTCAATACATCTGCCTTACCTGCAGATGATGCTATGTCATTAAAGTCATATTATGACCATTTTTTTAGCATATGTCAAGCCTAAAGTTCCATTGCAATGTTTTGCAGGTGCAGGAACCCATTAAAACAGTTTGTGATAGACTTGCAGCTCCTTGCTCAAGACTGCAATTATGCTCAGACTGCATTGTCTTACACATACACTCTCCAAGGGTGAGAGAAAAATTATTAAATGTCGGGTCTGAGTTAACGCTAAAGAAAGCGGTTGATACTGCTAGATAACATGAATTGGCCCAGGGAAGGGCCAAGCCTCAGATGGCGACATTATTTAGGAAGTTTCCTGCCAATAATGCAGACTAGAAGCAACATTACATCCCTCGCAAACAGAAGCATGAACAATGTTTACAATCTTGTGGTTTTGACACATAGTGTGATTACTGTACAAGATAAGCCCGCTATCAATGTCTTGCAAGGGGAAAAATATGCGAATCATGTGGAAAACTTAACCACTTCACCAAAGTGTGCTGTTCCAGCTGCGGGAAAAGTGTCCTTGCTGTAAACAAACATGACACTGACCCAGAAGAGCGTGATGACATTTTCATAGACTCTGTGAACCAAAACAATCAGAGTCCACAGAAATTCGCAGACGTCTTCAAAGGAATCGGTTTCTTCCCTGATGAGTGTACCATACACTTAAACCCACAGGTAACCCCAATAGGGCTCCCGCCGAGATGCATCCCTCTCGCATTACGCAGCCACCTTAAAGAAGAATTTAAAAGCAGGGAGAGGCAGGTTAAAGTTACAGAGCATACTGATTGGGTTTACTCCATGGTTATTGCTAGGAAGTCAGATACAGGCAAATTATGGGTTTGTCTAGACCCGAGAGATCTCAGTAAGGTATCTACTGAGCTCTTTACCACATTCGCAAAATTAGGACTTTTACCTACCTTTCGAGCTCCAAAGAGACATCTACTTGACACCCCCTACCAGATGACATTATGGGGTGCAAGCACAGAAATTTCCGGTGCCCAGTGAGCCCTAGATTGTCCAACATCAGGCTTTTTTTTTCAAGAGACCTACCCCACCAGCACCTGCTAAGATGGCACTCAAGCCTCATGAGGAATAGGAGACCTCAGAGGAATCCTATGAGGATGGGGATGTACTCACCTCTCCAGGACCTGGGTGAAGTTTATCGGGAGGCTGAATCAGACAAGGGCTCCTCTCCTTCCAAAAAAAGAGATATCAAAAAGCTATTGAAAGACTAGAGGGAGGTCTGAAAGTCTCAGCAGATGCTGGATATCCTCTGTCAGAATATACAAGTAGTGGAGTCCAGGGAGAGTGCGACACTTGGCTGCAAGACACCAAATGTCAGTTAGATTGCCTGGTTCAACAAGTTCAGAGGCTCAACCGGGCAGTGCCCGCGATGGAGTCCCAATACGGGCATCAGAATAGCCACCTGTGCAGAATACCAGAGAAGATTGGTGGAGATGCACTGCTGCCCTTCATTCACTTGGTCTCAAGAGGGGTGCTGACCCCAAACTGCTGTCAACTGTATTCAGAGTTTGCAAAGCCACAACAGCACCGGCAGGGGCACTCAGCGACATGATTGCAGTCACCAAGGACGTTGTGTTTGTTCTGCAATCCTGGCCAGTTCCAGAGAAATGGGAAAGATCCAATTTGAAGGTTGCACAGTGGCAATCTACAGTGAGCTACCATTTGCTGTCCTGCTGGAAAAACAACTATTGGCATCGATCACTGGATGACTGCATGGACATTCCGTGAGATACCACTGGGGCGGGGATGTCACGCGGATTGTCCCACATGGAGATACCAGCCTAACCATGTCCTTTTCTGGGGATATGGAAAACTGAAAACTGATCCCGCCGGCTGTACAGTCGGTGCTGGTGGCAGCACAAACCAAAGGAACTGTGTGCAGTGTGTGTGCAAGTGGTGCAGTGTGTGAGGGGTGCAGTGTGTGTGAGGGGTTGCAGTGTGTGTGTGGGTGCTGAGTGTGGATGAGGTGTACAGCATGTGTGAGGGGTGCAATGTGTGTGAGGGTTGCAGTGTGTATGTGTGTGTTGGGAGATATTGTGTGTGGGTAGGGGATTAAGGCAAATATATATGTATTATATTAATTTTTTTTAATTAAAATAATATGCGTTTTTCCCTCCTCCGTTCCTACCTTTTGCTTTGTTGGGAGGACACTGCTTGTGAAGCCATGGTGGTTCTAGCGGAGAGTGAACTCCCTGAAAAGGCAGTGTTTATATTGAAAATCCTGCAGGGACTGACAATATTTACCAGAATAACAACACTAAGCTGTAGTTCTTCTGGTGACTACAGTGTCCCTTTAAATACATTAAGGGGTTAACCTCTTGGTGAGACATTGAGACTGGGCATAACCTCATCCACAGGTGCATTGAAGGGGTTAACCCCCAAAACTCATTGGGCAAGGCCTAGACTTATAGTGCTAGGAGTTATGGAGCTAAAAGGATTCAATCTCTCACAGTCACCTGCTTAATTATTTATTCATTTTATTAATTATTTCTTTTTACATTTAATCTCTTTTTACCAGAATGACTCCTTAACAATATGTAATATGTGGCTAAATAATCTATAATATTTACGTGTGTGTGTGTGCATGCGTGCGTGTTTGTGTATACACAATAAAAACCACATGGCTTCTTTTTATTTGACAGAAGGAATTGTTTAACATACATAGAATAGATGCTAGTTAGGAGGTGAAGTTAATGTTATTATGATCGAATGTAATGATCCTGTCTTACCTTCAAAAATTACAGAAACTTCATTTGATTTAATTAGTGTTTCTCTGCCATTAATGTACGTTGTCACCATAAGTTTTGTATCGGGATATAAGGGAAAGGTTTCATGTTTATTTTTGGTCTGCAAAAGACATAAAAGATAATGATTTTTTTTTTCAAATCAAAGGAGGATTGGCTATTTCAGAACATTTTTTTAAATAACCACCACTGCTATAACATTGTTAAATGCTGAATGATACAATGAGACACCTAAATGTATCCCATCAATTTGTTTGTGATGGCATAATCATGGACAGAATGGTAACTGCCCCTCCATAGGTATGCTCCTCCTGGTTCCCTCTGCTCTGCCCGTGACCACCTCCTGACCGCTGCTCGCACCCGTACGGCCAACTCGCGCTTGCAGGACCTCTCGCGGGTGGCTCCTTTCATATGGAATAGCCTGCCTACCACCATCAGACTCTCCCCTAGTCTTCAATCATTTAAGAAGTGCCTTAAAACCCATCTCTTTAGGAAAGCTTATGGCCTCCCAGAGTAACCTCTACCTTACACACCTGTCTCTTTCTCTCTCCTAAAGGGCAGCACTTTACTCTCTCCTCCAGCTCTGCTTCACTCCCACCTTATTTGATTGATATTTCCTGTCCTAACGTGTCTTATACCCCAACTCCTATAGACTGTAAGCTCGTTTGAGCAGGGTCCTCTTCAACCTATCGTTCCTGTAAGTTTTGTTGTAATTGTCCTTTTTATAGTTAAATCCCCCCCTCTCATAATATTGTAAAGCGCTACGGAATCTGTTGGTGCTATATAAATGGCAATAATAATAATAATAATTGAATGTAGAACTCAAAATCCCTTTTAATTAATTTCTATTTATATAAACACTCATGGTAGTGGTTATGGTGTCAGCAGTGCCAGGTGCTTTGTTGTCAAAACACATTGCTCTAATATTTATCCACAATCGGAGGAAATAACTGAGCTATATTATCATTTTTCAGTGGCTAGCACATGTTAGAAAAAAATACCTTTTATGACAAAAAAGGGAAAAGCCAAAAAAATGTTAGATGCAAACTTGAAGATCAAGATAAAATAAGTTAAAAGCTGTATTTAGAGCTTTTTTGTAAACTTTCTCAAATGCATTTTCTTTGTCAATGTATGCGTAACAATGGAATATATTTCTATGGACTATTACTTTGTAATATATTCCAAAACTAATTAAATATATAGTTTAACTCCATAATACTTTACCGATCTCTTAGTAGGAAGAACAGAATTATCCATTGTTACAGAGAAAGAAATGTTTTGTTGTATTTCCTTTGGTATATTACATTCCCAGGACACGTGCAATTTACGTTGAATAATTTTCCAAGTTAGATTTGTTAGATATAATAATTCTGTAAAAAAAAAAAAAGTAGAGATAGAAAAATAAAATCTTGTAATTTGCAGATTTTTATTCAAAGACTAAAATAAATAAAAGTTGCTAGTAATTTGTGTTTGGTTTATCTTATTTTAACTATACATATCTTAAACTGTTTATAATATAACCTAAAATAATAATATAAAACAAAATTAAATAAAATGTAATGAATGAAATATATATTTGTATTTCTGTTTGCTCTGAAGCATAGTCCGATGCCTAGTCCTTTGAATAAATTATATTACCTATAACAAATAATTGATTTCTTGTGTTTCTTCCGGGAACTTGAACGGAAGTCAAAGTAAAAAAAAAAATTTCAAAAGACCAAAACATCCAAACTGAAAAATAGATCTGTCATATATTTTGAAATTCACTTGAATTCCTGGAAATTGTCACTTTAATCACCCTGTGTGTTAGTAGAAAATAATAAATGTACCCTTCTCTTGCAAACTTCCTTGTAGTTAAAACCCCTTAAAGGATGGAGGCAGTTATTCATCTTCTGAACCAAAACCTTGAATTCGTGCTATGTGATTGTTCCAATGTTTCTCTTTATGTGCACCCATACATATTATATATTGTTTTTTAAGGACAGACATGACTTTCTTTTAATATCCTGCACGTATCCCTAACACAACATTACATTTCCAATTTAATAAGGTTTCCAAATTCAATATGTGAAAAATATCCATTTGATTTATCTACTAAAATTCCTGTAGACTTTAATGATGACTTCTGTAGATAAATCAGGTTGTGAAGTTTTTCTAACAGTGTTGCATCATTTTGAAAGTTTATTAAATTGCGGTCTAGGTATGGATACAATGTTAAAAATGAGAAAATATGAAAAAAACAAAAACTTTTTTTACTTCTAACTCTACGTCAACTCTATTGCAAGCCTATGCTTACACTAACTCTTAACTTTACACCTACCCTATACTTACACTAACTGTTTACATTGCTGCCTAGTAACACCTCCACTGACAGTTATTCAGATGGCCACTAAAGCTCTTCCTATCACAGGGCTACACAGTGTGAAGCACCTACAATCTGTGTCTCCATGCATGGAGGTGCTGAATATTCCACATAGAGATGAATTAATTCAATGCAGCTCTATGAGAAGATGCTGATTGGTGCACCGTTTTGCCACACATGCGCAATAGCCTTCCAATGCTTTCCTAGTGGAAAGCATTGGATACGCTGAGATCATCAAGCTTGATTATCTCAGCCATGGAGGCGGGACCCGCCATGCTAAGACTGGCATGGTGTGGGAAAAAAGGTGAGTAAAAACACAATTCCCATTTCCAGGGGAAGATCTAATAAAATCAGAGAGCACATGTCCAAACACAGATCTGATATTCGTTAGAAGAGAACTGACAAACCTGTCACTGTCCATTTTTGATCCCACAATTATGCAATTTCTCAAATTAAATAGCACGTGATTGACTTTGTGAACATACGATCCCGGTGTATTGTTAGACAAAAAATCCCTTAAAAAGCATGAGACATTTTGGATCCACCGACTAGATTGTCTGGAACCAAGAGGTCTCAATCGAGACTTTAATTTATCCCTATTCTTGTGATCTCATTGTTCCCACTGTATCTAGGTTTCTTATATATAGATATATGTTTTTATATATTATTGTACCTGTAAATGTACATTTAAGGGAGATGTAGTTTTCTTCATTATCAAAGCTTTTTGAGATGTAGCAATTAAGTTGCATTGCAATTTTGTTAAATTAATTAAATGTGAGAATTTAGGCATGCCTTTGAATAATATCATTTTTCTTCTTTGGTTAACATATCCTATGTTATTTATAGTGTCTAATTTTATTTGTATTATGCTTTTCATGTAAAAAGTTATTTTGACATTTGATTACTTATTCCATGTGGGGTGGTTCCTTGTGCATCAATTAATGTAATAAGAGGGTATTTAAACATTGTAATGTTAGTTGGATGCTCAGCTTGACAAAGACACAGCATATGACGAAAATTTGCTTGGTCCCCTTAATGGTGGAATAAATCTTAATTTGGTTGTGTTGTAGTGCTGCGGCTCCGTTATTCTTTTTACTTTGTGAAGGTGTTTGGAGAGTAACCTTGGAAGCCGGCACCTATGCTGTAAATGAAGAATGCTGGATCTCCAACAAGTATACACACATACACACAGACACACACTCACTGACAGACACACAAACACTCACTGAAAGATTTGTTTTAATGCCACCCGGCCTCCATACCTTTAGGAGAGCTGGCATGGATCAGCTTTCCCCGGGGTCCAATGTTGGGCTGTGCTGAAATCACTTGTGCACTGTTATGTGATGCCAGGCCCTGAGTGACGTCATATCCTGGGTCTTGGTATCATTGCAGGCGTAAGGGTGCTGATCAAGAAGATTACAAGTAGACTCTATTCTGCACATCTAGCTGCTGGCCCGCCTTCAATCTCCCCCAGTCAGCCGCTAGCCCACATAAACTCCCCCTCCCCCCTTATTGTCATTGATTATACCTTTTCACTTCTTCTCTCTCCATTGATTATATAGCAATACCTTAGCTGATATTTCCCTCCCTCTCTTCACTGGCTTGTGTTCCCTACTATTCCTTATACCTTTTTTTCCATTCTGCATTGTAGTCCTTGTGATCATGGTCTCTCTACTCACTATCCATGACTGTGTCTTGTGTCTTTTTTTCTTTGAGCTGCTTGGTTTTTTTTTCGTTTTTTTTTTTTTCCTAATAGGTCTTCTTGCTATAAAATGAATTGTAGAAAAAAAAAAAACTTGCAAAATGTAGCCTGGAAAGAAAACCTCTCTACATTAACAAAGTTGTAGATAAATTAGATCATTTAAATGCATTTCAAAATATCACCTTCCATCTATGATTTCAAATTCTAAACACCAAATAATATAATTGTACCATTTTGTGACGGTTCAAACCAATTTAAAAATATTGGTTTTATTTGATCATCATATCCTTCTGCAAAGATGGTCGTCTTGTTTGAGAAATCCCTTTGTAAATCATACAATGTACAATTCTCATCAGTTCTTCCTTGAAAATTATTTTCACAATAACGATATTGTGATTCTGCGTGTTGTCTTCTTCTACAAAAATAACAATAAAGAGACAATCTTTTTAGCCTCTTAAGGACAGAAGCAATTGTACAAATTCTGATCAAAACAAAACCTGGAATTTAACTATATGTCTGTTCAACCATAATTTAACTCTTTCATGTTAAGTGCACCTGTCATATTGTTCAGGAGAAATATGGCTTTCATTTCACATCTAATATTTATATATGAAATATAATTGTATATGAATACAATCTAAAAAGAGTGACATATTTATTAATATTGTTATTTTCCAAGTTCTGCATGGCATTTTAACTGTGAATGTCATAATAATGTTACTTTTACTATAATGAAGTACATATATTTGTGTTCAGCGATGTCTCATGAGTACAACAGTACCCATCATGTACAGGTTTTTTGGGTCTTTGGAAAGGTACAAATATAGGACTTTCAGTTTTTACACATTGAAATTTGCCGAATTGGTTATGTTGCCTTTTAGACAGTATGGCAGCCCAGGAATGAGAATTACCCCCATCAGGGCATACCATTTGCAAAAGTAGACAACCCAGGGTATTCAAAATAGGATATGTCCAGTCTTTTTTTAGTAGCCACGTAGTCACCCTGGCCAGATCTGGCATTCATATTTGGTTTTTTTTGTTTTGGTTTTTTCACACATATATAATCATCGTGATAAGTTTTACTGCTTTGAAACACTCATATTTGTGTTTAGCGAAGTCTCCCAAGTACAACAGTAAAGTACAGGTTTTATGGTGTTTTTGAAAGTTAAGGGGTCAAATATAGGCAGCCCCCTCAAATTGTAATATTTTAATATTACATAAATATACATTTAGAATTTAAATATAGATATGTATGTATATATATATATATATACACACACCTTATAATGGTACAATATATACTTGTACCTATAGTGGAGTGCTAAAGTGCAAGAATAAGGGGAATTACTTACCCCCGTCAAAATAGACATATACAGAAAATAGTACAGTACATGGAAAACACAAGAGAGAATACAAAATATAGTGCCGATGGTAATAATTTCTCAATTTTTAAACTCTATAAAATCAAGCCACTCACATGTAGTGGAGCCTACATATATTGGTTCCATATATAGGGCCGCTATGGTCTTAGGGCAGCATCACACCACTCCTTCATAGAGATGTATCTTTCGGCAAATTGAGAGAAACCAATAATGTGTATTATTCTCAATAAAATAAATTAAAAGTATCGGGTAGGTATTGAGCTCACCATATTTAGAGCTTAAACTCCCGGCTCTAAGGGATGCAGGTATAGTGCTTAGAGGGGATGGCACTTCCCCAAATTAAGATTCCTGGTTGGTTAACGAAAATCCCACCCTTTGCACCTTTAATTCCATTGGTTGGCCACACTTCCGTCTATTTTGCCTTTATATTCTTTGATGGTTTAGTGGTGATTGATGGGATTGAAACCTATTACCTCCGTGGTTGGCTGAAGGGACGTCGTGGCTTGCCACATTCGACACACCAACTCAGGCTGCCGCACTCCCATCTCCAACTTCCTGTGGGGCCACTCCTTCCCCTGTATGGAGGACGAGAGGGGCCACACAAGGGCACCATCTAAAGAAGAGAATGTGGCAAGAGGAGGAAGCCATGACATCACTTCTGCCAGCCACAGAGATAGTAGGTTGCACCTCCATCAATCACCACAAAACCACCAACGAACAGCAGGGGAAAATTATGGAATTAAAAGTAAAAATGGAGGGATTAGCTAACCAACGAAATCTGGTAATATTTTCTGTATATGCCTATTTTAACGGGGGTTAAGTCATTCCCCTTCTTCTTCTTATTTTTATTATTGCCATTTATATAGCACCAACAGATTCCGTAGCACTTTACAATATTATGAGAGGGGGGATTTAACTATAAATAGGACAATTACAAGAAAGCGTACAAGAACAATAGGTTGAAGAGGACCCTGCTCAAATGAGCTTACAGTCTATAGGAGGTGGGTATAAAAAACATTAGGACAGGAAATAGCAATGAAATAAGGTGGGAGTGAAGCAGAGCTGGAGGAGAGAGTAAAGTGCTGCCCTTTAGGAGAGAGCAAGAGACAGGTGCGTAAGGTAGAGGGAGGCCATAAGCTTTCCTAAAGAGATGGGTTTTAAGGCACTTCTTAAAGGATTGAAGACTAGGGGAGAGTCTGATGGGCAGGCTATTCCATAGCAAGGGAGCAACCCGCAAGAAGTCCTGCAAGCCCGAGTTGGCCGTACGGGTGTGAGCAGCGGTCAGGAGAAGGTCACGGGCAGAGCGGAGGGACCGAGGAGGGGCATACCTATGGATCTGTGAAGAGATATAAGAGGGGCTAGAATTGTTCAGTGCTTTATATGTATGGGTTAGCACTTTGAATTTACTCCTATAGGATACAGGAAGCCAATGTAAGGACTGACAGAGGGTTGAGGTGTGACAGGATTGACTAGAGAGGAAAATCCGTCTGGCGGCGGCATTCATTAGAATGACAGGCGATACGGCTTTTGGGAAGACCAATCAGGAGAGGGTTACAATAATCCATGCAGGAAATTACTAGAGCATGGACAAGCTCCTTGGTAGCATCTTTTGTAAGAAAGGGACGGATGCGGGCTATGTTTTTAAGTTGGAATCTTCAGGATTTGGCAACAAACTGGATGTGAGGCTCAAAGGTGAGGCCTGAGTCAAGTATGACGCCAAGACAGCGTGCTTGCAAGGATGGACTTATGTGGATACCACTGACTTGAAGGGAGGGCGAGAGAGGAGGATCAGTATTAGGAGGAGGAAAGACAAGGAGTTCAGTTTTAGAGAGATTGAGTTTCAGAAAGCGGGAGGACATCCAGTCAGAGATGGAAGAAAGGCAAGCAGTGACACGTTGCAGGATGGCAGGCGAGAGGTCTTGGGAGGAGAGATATATTTGGGTGTCATAAGCGTACAGGTGGTAGTGGCACCTAAAGAGGCAATACGTTTCCAAAGAGAGGCAGTACAAAGAGAAAATAGAAGGGGACCAAGGACAGAGCCTTGGGGAACTCCAACCGAGACAGGGCGAGGGGAGGAGATATAGATATATATATATGAAGTAACCTTTAAGAAGTCCGTGCCAATTAAGAAAAATTTCTTCATAGGCCGCCTTGCCTTAAGTTGAGCGGTGCCGCATGGCCAACTCCCATCCTCATGCTCGGATGTACAAGCCCAATGGCCCAACTCCTAGTTAGTGCCTTGCATTGTGTCATAGTCAGGGCCTAACCTGTCACGGCCAATCTATCTTAAATCTCGTAAATGTCACAGAGAGGCCAACACCCCGCCGCTTACGTCAGTGGCACCAAAAGCCCCACGAGCCAAATCATAGGTAGAGCCTCTCAAAGCCACTTGGCAAGTAGTGAGGGCATCACCTGTCAGCTAATTAGTTAAAATAATATAATGTTGCCTTCGGCATTAAATCTAGGGAGCTGGGTTACTTCATATTAACCAAGTCATCTACCTCACACCCATAGCATGTCTAACGCTTCACTACAACGAGATGACCTGTCGCTTACCAGCACCCTGACCAGATCTACTTCCCAGATGAGGCAAACCATTGTAGCCAGCCCAACGTCCAGCTACAGATCTTGGACAATTCCAAAAATTATGGCCGAACTTAAAAGGAAGAACATTCCCTTTCCTGCTACAGCCAGGAAAGCCGAACTATTTCGCTTGTTAAACATGCATAATGATAATGAAAGGCCTGGCCCTAGTTCTGAATGTAATATCCAAAACAGTTTTTCAGAACTACATTCACTACAGAACTACAGTCACTATTAACAACCGACTGGATAATCTGGAATCCGATAACCAACCAATCATCCCGGATGTCAAAATTCCTGTAGCTCAGCCAGAACCAAACACAGGAGGTAACTCTAATCCTCTACCCGCTAAAAGTACTAACATCATTAATCCAGTACATCTCATTCCACAAACCTTAAACGTGATATTGGAAGGCAAAGATATTAATCTGGCTTCTCTCCTCATCACAAGATATAATTGAAAACAGGTCATACACGTTTGATGATATATCTGTGGTAATGAAGTCTAGAGATCCCAGACTTAACAGGAAGTTAAATATTCCAGAGTTTGTCTTAGCCTTTAGATTATATAGGAACGTTATTTGCTCTTCTTGTTCTCCACCATAGAGAGGAACTAGATTTATACTTACGCAAGCTGGTGGACCTAGCTTATAAATACGGAGGCTACGCGTTCTATAATTACCATAAGTCCTTTTCGGCTAGATCCGCTGCGTCACTGGCTCAATTCAATACTCCTACTGACTGAGGCCAATTAGACACAGAATTGTTTTGCAGACATTTTGCAGGACTTCAAACACCAGTTTGTGCAATATGTTCTTCAGCTTCACATCCTATTAACTTCTGTTCCATTGCTTTACCCTCCACTAGCAATGCCAACTCAGAGTTTCAACCAAATATGGGTCAAAGAGAGTGGAAAGATAAATTAGGCAGGCCTATCATTTTTCTTGGGAAAGCTCAAGTATGTAATAATTTAATGCAGGGGGATGTAGTTACAGTGCTTGCAGTTTTCTTCACGTTTGCTCAATTTGTTTCAGAGCACACGCAAAAACAATGTGTCTGAATAAATTGTTCCCCAAAAAATCATTAACTCCAATAAACATACCCAATTTGCAACGTTACCTGACTGATTATCCTTGTTCAAATCTTGTTGACTTTCTCACCTCTGGTTTCTCCAATGGGTTTCACACTGGCTTTGTTGCACTTCCCACAGGTATTCTAGAATGCCCCAACCTACAATTCGCACTCATAGACCCGACTAGTCTGCAGGAACTCCTCAATAAAAAAGTTGAGAATGTTTTTATGATAGGGTCCTTCACTACCCTACCATTCACTTCTTGGAGAATGAACTCTCTAGGCATAGCTACAGGTAAGTTTAATAATAAAAAGAGACTCATCATCGATTTCTCATCACCTCACTCTTCCACTACCCCTAGTTTAAATGCACTAATACCAAAAGAGGATTTCTCTTTACAATATGCAAAAATTGACGAGGCAATACAAGCTATTATTAACTTCGGCAAGGCAGCTTGCTTAAGCAAAACAGACATCACAAATGCTTTTAAACTACTACCAATTTATCAATCACTCGGGCATCTGCATGGCGTAAGTGGGAAAACAAATACTATTTCACGACTAGACTGACTTTTGGCTCCAAAAGTAGCCCACAAATATTCAATATTTTTGCAGAGACCTTGACCTGACTCTTACTTAACAAAAGCAGATGTCCAGTAGTGATTCACTACCTTGACAATTTTATCTACATTGAACTACTCTACTACACACCGTACAGTCTACAACAAACGCTTTCTCTATTTAAGGATTTGGGAGTTCCGCTAGCCCCAGACAAAACACGAGGTCCCAGCACTGATTTTTCTGGGTATCACGCTAAATTCAGTATCCATGCAAGCTAGCCTGCCTCAGGAAAATATAGACAGCATTTTAACCTATATTGAAGTCTGCACCACTCATGGGTCCTTTACCAGAAAGGAATTACAGTCACTTTTAGGTTCACTTAAATTCGCTATGAGGATTATTCCTCAAGGAAGGTCTTTCATCTCTACAATTCTCTTTCTTCTACATGGTCTCCCTGACGACGACTCTAGAACTATTTTAGACTAACTAGCTAGGGCCGACCTAAGAATGTGGCATCTATTTTTATAATCTTGGAATGGCAGGTCCTTATTCGTTCCCCCCATCTCTGGCGATTCCCCTGTAATATGGACTGACGCAGCAGGAGCCATAGGTTACGCTTCTATATTCAGCAACGACTGGGTATATGATACTTGGCCACCAGAAACCTCCAACCTTGAGAATTTCAACAAGACCTCAGCACAGTTTGAAATCTTCCCAATAGTAGCTGCAGGACACATATGGGAAAAGGAATTGAAAGGTAAAGCAGTTAGGTGCTTTTCAGACAACTTAGCGGCTTGTAACATTATTAACAAAAGCCGCTCTAAATACCTTACCATAATGAATCTAGTAAGGAAACTTCCTTGGTTAGCAGCTAATCTACAGTTCTGTGTATATTGTATCCACGTACCAGGTATTCTTAACAACGCAGCTGATGCTCTGTCACATTCTAATTAACAGGAATATTTCAGAATACATCCTACAGCGAATGTTCAGCCCAAAGAACCTCCACAGTCCAAAGACCTAATTATGCTTCAAATACACTGTTACAGCACAGTAGATCACTCGCACAAGCTGGTTTGTCAATTAATACGAAAAAGCTTACGCGAGAACCTACGATCTGTTTAAAAATTTGTGCGTGATTTTCATGTAATAAATGTTTTTTCATTAGAAACTATGGTTGCATTCACAACTTTTTGCCAGATCTCTTTGAGACTAGCATACAACACCATTAAACTTTACTTGACAGGCAACAACATTACATGTTAACTATATACCCAAACAAAACTCCAATCTTATCTACGTATACAGTCAAAAGTGTCCTGAAAGATATTCAGAGATCAAAGTATCAGAATCCTCTTAAAAGACTTTCCATAGACGGTAACATCTTTAGGAAGATCTATGAATTTTTATATAATAACCCTTTCGACAATCCCACTAATGTGGTAATCAAGTCAGTGGCATATTTGGCATTTTACGGTTTCTTGAGACCCAAAGAATTTTCTGTGGAAAAAGCATCTGACCTTAAGTCATGCCTTAAGCAAAAACGCTTGACAAAAGTGAACGGCCATTCTGGCAATCCCTCATGCCAAAACTAGCCAGACAGGCTCCCCAGTAGAAATTAAGTATTATCCTACCTTTTCCAAATGGTGTCCAGTACTAGCATTGGAAAACTTAATTAAGAATTAGATAACAAAAACCCTGATTACCTTCTATTATTTCTTCAAGAAAAACCTATTACCACCAAACAATTCATGCTATACATATCATTAAGAATATGGGACGCTGGAAATCCTCTGCATACAACAGAAACCTGAAATTGTGGGAGGGATTATTGGTCCCATTTAAACCCAGTAACCACTGCTTACCTGTCATCACTGATTTCGGAAGTTCCCCTCCCACCTCACCCTTTATTATTTCAAATTAATTTATCTAGGAGGGGCCTTTTTTTTACAGGTCTAACCTCACGTTGGTTTTGGCACACACCTCAACCGACTTTGTTCTTAGCAAACTACATTCATTTTAACCATACGTTCCACTATTATCACATACATAAATAAATATATATATACACATATATATATATATATATTGCTAAACAAAAATACACACACCATTCAAGCCATAAGACTTGCTTTTCCCACAGAAATCTCACTTTAACAGTGTTCTCGCTACTGCAAGAGATTCTGGGTAAGCATATGCAAATTAGCTCAACAAAGAACCACATTGTTGAGCTCATTTGCATACACCTACCCAGAATCCCCTGAACCCCTTGATAAGAACAAAGTCGGTTGAGGTGTGTGCCAAAACCGACATGAGGTTAGGCCTATAAAAAAGATGGCCCACCTAGATATATGTATATATATATATATATATATATATGAAACAAGGGGGGGTTGGCTGCACTCACCTGAACATGCATAAATGGGGGTGCTGCTGGGGACTCATATGTATATATTTGGGAGTCTAGCCAACTCCTTGGTTTTGCACCCCTCCCTGTCACAGGTGCCTCATCCCAGGGCCCTATTTAGCCTTGTACTGCAGAGAGCCACAGCTGGAATTTTTTTCCTCAAGTAAGTGGTTAATCTCATAAGAGCAGACTTTAGGCTGTTAGTGTAGGACCTGCCAAAGATGGGGTACATTGACGTTGTGGCAGGCTTATGCAATGTATGATCATATAATGTAACTAAACCCCCATTATTTTTGCCTAGATTAGGAGTTTTTAAAAAAACTAATAAAATCTTTCAACATTGAAGTTGCTGTTTAGTGGATAGGTGAGTGCGCTGGATCTTGTGTTTTATATATATATATATGTATATATATATATATATATATATATATATATATATACCGAAAGAGTTGTGTTGGGGAAAAAAGTGTGGATGAAAATACCTTCCACCTGAAGTAAGTGAATAGTTAATACACTGCTAAACACAAATACACACACACACACATGCACATATATATATATACTCTTTTGGTATATGTTTATAAATATATATATATATATATATATATATGTTTTTATGTATAGGGCTGAAGAAGGGCTGGACTGTCAGGCAGTCACCATGGAGACTGTCAGGCGGTCACCATGAACTGGATCGTTGAGGAGGGTAACTATGGTGGGCCTGGTTGGTGTTCCACCCTGCAGCGTTAAAGCCCAGCTTTATAGAATGCCCTGAAGCATTAAGGGGTTAAACCCGATGTCTAGTCAATAAAATAATGTTTGTACATATTCTTCTGTGCACTTACTGTAATGGTAATGAGTAGAACAGGTTTTCTCCAACATAAGAAATCCAATGACATGTCGCCAAAGAACTGAAAACCATTATAGACACATTTTCCGTTGCTGTCCTGGAAATCCCTTAATTAAACAAATATACACTTTATTTTTATGTTGGTAATTATTGTTTAACTTTTTATTTTACATCTTTTGAAGACACTTCACTAACTTCAAAATCTTCATAAAACAAAAACAAGTGGCTTTGCAGTGGCATGAATCTGGAGAAAATCCAACAAATTCAATATGCTCAGAGACTTTACTGGTTTACCTTTGCAAGGCATATGCCTTAATACTGCAGCACTGTGATATATCACTGGTATTCTTGTAAACAACTTTGCAAAATATGAACATTAAAGGAACATTCCGAGTACCATATCATTTTCATCAAAATTATGTTTTTATATTGCCAGGAGGACCCTGGTGCTTCCTTACCTTTAGGTATATTCATTTTTCAAACTGTTTTATGAATGGGGAGCTACAGATTGACTTAGGGTGTCAGCTGACTGCTCTAAGCCAAACAGTTTGTGGACAGGGACAGAGAGAAACATGACTGCTGACCCCCAACATCTCGTTGCCCAATAACACACGTGAGACCTATGATTTTTGGATAAGGGCAACGGCACAGCTTTATTTATTTTATTTTTGTTAAGCACACTGATTACCAAACACATTTATTGTAGTTTAATTAACGTTACTGAGTATTACTGCTATACCAACAATGTGGAGCTCCTAGAAAAGAGAGACATTAGGATAGAAAAGTGGCACAGAGGGATTTGGGTCCAAAATAGGAACTGTCACTCCTAAACAGAGTCACTTGGGAGGTATGGGTAAAGTCTGATATGTAAATAAAATAGATTCTATCTGTCTTACAGAGAAAGATAAGTCTATTTTTGTGTGTGAAGAGTACAAGGAGTTCCTGGATATTCTACCCACAGGTATTTACTCATTCAGGAAGTTCCACCTTCAGCACTCCCATAAAACGGCACAGACGGCTGCCGTAGTGTGCACAGGCCTAGAGTGTGCAATGCCCAGGTGACAGGTTTGAATGGGATGCAAAGAGGCATAATGGTTACAAAAAGAGGAGTAAGATATACAAGAAGGGCAAAAAGAAATAAGGGACACTAAAGGACATCAAAAAATGGGATAACAGACAAATGAGAGGGTAAGAGGTCACAAAGAGGGATAAATACACATATGTGGGAATATGAACAACAAAAGACATGTGCAATACTCAAAAAGAAGAAAAGAGACACACATAGGGCGTAAGATACACAAAAAGAACAAAATTATGGTTACAAGGGGCAAAGGAAGGGTTAAGTGACATACAGGCCTACACAATCATATATTCATTTTAGGAGGGGGGTGTAAAATTGTGTCTTTGCCTTTGTAGCCAAAATACTTGTACAAACCCTGTTTTAGTCTATTGAATTTAATCTTGTCCTGTAGACACCTTTATACCAGAAATTTACGGAAGCAGTTTCACACATAACATAGAATGTATGTAACTGCTCAATAAACTCTTAGCAGCCATACCATTTATATTCAAACCAGTTCACTGTTGTGTGCTATGTAATGTTTCTCTTACACTATATAATACAGTAAATTACAAAGACCGTGTGTAGATAGATGCCTTAATGTTAGAAAAAAAATTGAAGAAAATGCCAAACATGTTTCAATGTTTAATCTTTTATAAAGCATCATTAATAATCAGCAAATTAAATACAGCATCCTATAACAACAATATGGTATTTTCTTACCTTTAGGGATGACAGAAATTTCTTCAAAGAGAAGCACTGTTTTACTTTTTCTAGAAACAGTGTCACCCATTTTTCTGACTTTAAATTCTACATTTTTATTGAGCTTCAGGGTTGCCCTTTTGACATCATTTGTTGTCTAGAAAGAAACAGTTCATTTATTTGTGAAGTCACTTTTACAGATATATATATACAGTAACTCGGTCCTGATGTATATATATATAGAGTCAGGACAGAGTGACTCTAAGTTTTTTTTCATATATTTTTCCCCTGCCCCCTCCCTTCTGACAGGTGCAGGCCTTTCCTTTTTTGTATTTTGGTATCATTGCATTTTTCATTTCGGACTCCCATGAGGGAGATATACTCTGCATTAATTGACATGTGCTTGAAGATTTTGGATTGCCTCACACTTATGAGGTCTACACATATTTTTACGACATGTTGTTAACCATTTTTCTACAATAAATAATGCACTTTCCATGATCTACCTGGTGGATTATTTTGAGATCCTTATGAGTGCAGACTGGTTGCTTTTGTTAATTTCTACACTTAGGATTAATTCAGCACCAATATTAGGATCTGGAATCAGGGCTGGCTTTTGAGGTGTGCGAGTGGCACAATGGGAACAGGGGCGACAGGCAGCCAACACAGCTTGCGCATGCTTGGACACTAGGGCTTGTTAATCCTTCCCTTCCTCCCTCTGTGGCTCTCAGGAGGTTAATATGGAGGCGAGCCGTGGGGGAGTAGTCAGGCTGAAGCAGTGGTCAATTTACCCATCATTCCTGGCTTCAGTGAACTCCCAGCGCCTGATTAGAGGCATGCAGTATTAAAGAAGCTGTGTGTGGCTTCAGAGCTAAGGGGGAGGAGTTAGTAGGGGGAGCAGACCGTGTCAAATCTGACAGCCCCCTGTGCTTACCCCTCCTGGCACCAGGGCACTCAAGGAACTCTCAATACCACTTCCTTTAAATAGTTGTAGTGCTTGGAATGTTCCTATAAGATCTTTGCCAAAAGAAATACCAAACATAACTTATGTCAGTTTAATAAAAAATTTTAATTCACTAGACACCAACAGGGTTATATATAAAAGGAACTCTCTAGTGCCAGGAAAACAAATCCGTTTTCCTGGCACTGCAGAATCCTGCAGTGACCCCCTCCCTTCCATCCCCCATCCCATGTTGCTGAAGGCCTTACCTGAATCAAGCGCTGGGTCAGACTCTACCCACTCTTGGTGGCGAGGGAGACCTAATGCGCATGCTTGGCAATGGCCGGGCACGCGCATTATACCTCCCCATAGGAAAGCATTAAATGCTTTCCTATTGGGATTCCGACAACGCATTGCGTGAGGACATCCAGTGTCGTTTAAAACACTTTTCGTGTTAAGAACCTGGAAGTCACTCTAGTGGCTGTCTAACAGACAGTCACTAGAGGAGGACTTAACCCTGCAAGATAATTATTGCAGTTTATAAAAATTGCAATAATTACACTTGCAGGGTTAAGGGTGATGGAAGTTGGCACCCTGACCACTCCAATGGGCAGAAGTGGTCTGGTGCCTGGAGTGTCCTTTTAAGTGAATTTCTGATTTAAGGCCATTATATCCAGAATGGAAGGATAGCTGAATTTTTTTCAGTTTAGCTGTTTTAACTTTACATTTTACATTTTTTGAATTCTCATTGAATTCTCTCTTTAATGAATAACCCTGTTAATTTTGGTGTATTGAACATTTTTTTTGAAGTGACCTATTTTGCATGAATACTGAATGTTGGTTGTCAACTCACAGTTATCAACTTTTTTTTTTTTTTTTGGCTTCTACACTCATAACCTTTGTAATATGATAATGCATTAATAAACTTCAACATTAACTAAAGTAAAATGAGCTCTGATTTTTTTAAATTAAAATGTTACTGCATACTTAATAGCACAAACATGCATAGTATAGTGATCTAATAAAAATCTGAATTAAACTTTTTATTTCCATTGTAAAGAGGAAATGTCACATCTACGGTGTGCATGAATACACTTTACATTATTGAAAGGTTGTTCATTGTGTTCATTGATCCTGCAAGCAAGATATGCTGAAAATATGTTTGCGCAGGTCATCATTAGAAGCTAAATGATGTGCAGGTAAGTATTTTTTTATACGAGCTGTTGCAGCACAAATGCATTTACATGGTAAGTGAAAATGGAACTTTCATTAAAACAAAGTTGAGAGTTTATTTTTAAGAAGCCCATAAGAAAACACCAGAACTCATTTCTTTTCATTTAACAGGATTGTTTCTACCTTATTGTTTAAAATATATTTTTTATAAAAATTACTAAAAACATTGGGATGTCCTAATAAAATAAGTGAGGTACCCAGGATTTCTAGTGAACCCAATGTCAGTGGAGTGACTCCGTGTTTAATCCTCCTATACATATGAAAGCTGAAGCAGCAAACTAAAAAGTGTACTTTTGCACTGTTTTACACGGGAAAGTATCAACCTAAGTGTGGGGGTAAGAAGTGTTACATGCAGGACCAGAGTAATTTCACTTTCTGCAAATGGGAGGTTGGGGATTTAAAGAATGGACTATAATGAATATGACCAGGAATTCCTAAAGTCTCTGGTCCTAATTGCCCTCATTCAAAAATATTGCTGGGTTGATGATATCTCCAATGGCAGAGGGGAAGGATTCAACTTCAGCGAAGGTGGCCTTTGATACAATAATGGTAAACTATTATGTGGTGTACCTTGATGTTACATGGACCACAAAGTATTTTAGTTGGGTTTTTAAAGGTTTTGATATGCTCATCAACAAATTTTCTCTGCCCAAATTACCAGCAAAACTCACGTTTCATCTAGTGCCGGGCCCACTAAACAATCTCTCCTAATAACATGGTACATCTTGGTCCCAAAACAATTCTATTATTGTCCTGAAAAATATTGCCTAATATCTTACCGTAAATGAATATTGATTATTCGATTCTTGTGTGAAAATTACAAACTTGTTCTTAGAAGTTACATTTATATTTTGACCTGTACAATCCCAAAACAGGTTTATGTCTTTTCCGATAATTTGCACATTCACATTTGTAGGTTGTAGAATCTGAGTATGAACTGAAAGAAATGGAAGTGTTAAAACAATAATTAACTTTTTTATTTTTAACATTATTCACCTATCATGTCAACTGAACTACATGAGGATGTGGTCCATTTTTTTTTCCAGGAAATGGTGTCAGAGGGAAATTGCTAAAGTAATAAATCTGAAAAAACTGAATTGCATGTCTTTGATCACAAAATCCATATTAAATAAACAACTACAGCTCAGTTATTTTTCAAGCTTGACTACTTGGTTAAAAACTTGAAATTCCATTATTTATTTTCTACAATTCCTAGTTTAGTGAATCTCAAAACCAGAAAAGCAAACGTATTGTTATTATTATTGGCATTTAAATAGCTCCAACTTTTTCTGCAGCACTTTGCAATATAATAATTGGGAAATTTTACAAGAAATGAGTCAGTTACAAAATGTTACAGGAACAATAGGTTGATGTGGAACCTGCTCATACAAGGTTACTATCTAGAGGAAATGAGATATAAAAATACAACAAGAAGGGCATCAAGCTTAGCAACTAAGGAACAAGGTGTGAAAGTAGCAGAACTGGAAAGTGATCGTGGAGTGTGGCCCTTAAAGAGAGGGCAAGATACAGTTTTGAGAAATAGATGTTACTCTGGGAGTATTAAGGCTGTTCCAAAGGAAAGGAGGCTCCTTCGAGAAATCTTGAAAGCGCGAGTGAGCAGTAATGGTGCAAGCAGCGAACAAGAGAAAGTCACCGGCAGAGCGGAGCGACAGAGAAGGGGCATACTTGTGAATTAGTGAAGAAATGCAACAGGGGCTAGAGTTGTTTGGAGCTTTATAGGTAAGGGTTAGTATTTTGAATTGACTCCTATAGGGTACAGAAAGCCAAAGTAAGGATTGACAGAGGGGCAAGGTCTACGAGTAGCACCATGAGAGTATAATTAGCCTGGTTATAGCATTCATTACAGAATGTAGCAGTTTCTGGGGAGGCCAATTAGAGAAATTACTAGAGTATGAACAAGCTCCTTAGTAGCATCTTGCGTGAGAAAGGGACAGACACAGGTAACGTTTTAATGTGGCAACAGACTGGACATGAGGTGTGACGTTAAGGCCAGAATCAAAGATAATACGCAGAGCTTCCAAGTACAGGCTGATGTGGGTACCATTAACTTGCAGGGAGAGTAGAAGAGGAGGATCAGTGTTATAAGAAGTTCAGTTTTAGAGAGATTGACTTTCAGAAAGTGAAAGACACTGAATGAACATTGGGATATGTTGGGATAGACAGGATAAGAACTAACAGAAGAAAGTGTCAAAGAGGCCAAGGGATTGGATGGTTTGAAAAAGGAGGATATGGTCAACAGTGTCAAAGGCAGCAGAGAGGTCAAGAAGAATTAGTATAGAATAGTGTGGTTTGGATTTAGCTGAGATTAGATAATTAGTTATTTTAATCAGAGCAGTTTCTGTAGTGTAGAGGGGGCGGAAGTCAGATTGAAGAAGGTCGAGGTGAGATTTGGAATTGAGACAGAAGGGCAAAGAATAGAGTTAAAGGTAACAAAGAGACGTCTGGGATTGTGGGAGCATGAACTAATGAGAGAAGACAATTCTGATTGTTTAGAAAGGGTTGCACTGTACAAACGCAAGATGAATTTATAATGGAGAAAGTATTACAAGGTGCAAGACTTCCTCCAGCAGCATTCAGCTGAACAGGTCAACCTAGTGTGCCACATTTGGAGGTGCATCCTCCTTAAGGTGTATGTTTAGAGTGGGACAGCAGCATCCAGGACAGAGGTGGGAGTAGTGTTATATTAGGAGATAGCCAGAGAGGGACAGGAGAAGGAAGGGAGGGATGAAAGTTGAGAATGGACATCAACTGACACTCGCTGGAGGTCAAGTGAAATCACGTTCCTCCTAAGTTGAGGAGGGTTAGACTGAGAACGTGGTGTGAGGGTGCTCTGAAGAACAAAAAATAAGAGGTACTTAAGAGATACAGAGGAAATGGAGTGTTACAGAGATTAGAAAGTGTACATGCATCTGAAAAAAAATAAGTACAAGGGTACTGCCAGCTACATGGGTGGGAGAACCAATATTCTTCAAGACTCACAGTTATAATGTGTTTCATATAGATCCATATGCTGATATATACATATCCCAAAAAATAATATGAACACTCTGGACTGCATTTCCCTTTGCTTCTTTTACCCTGTAAATAGAAGAATATATGAGTACACAAATACACATCAAACATAGTGGACTGTAACACACATAGTGAATACAAGTAAGAAAACATTTAAATACCTGTAAGGTAGCTAAAAAAATAACGTGGAAATTATGCTAGCATCAAGCATTTTACATATATATATATATATATTTGGGTTCATTATGACTTCATTATCACTAATTATCACTAATTTATATAATTAAAGAGATGCTCTAAGCAGCATTAAAAGGGAAGCTGTATTCCTGGCACTAGAGCTCCCTCTGCCTCCTCACTCCCTCACGCTCCTGCCGCGGTAAGTAAAGGGATAAGACCCCTTTATTTACTTATCTGTTCCCAGCGCCGCATTCCCTTTGTGCTGAGTCGGGGCTCCGACTTCTCCGACGTGCCTTGATTAATGCGCATGCCCAGCGAGTGCCGCAAACATTAGGTCTCCCCATATAAAAGCATTGAATTCATGTTTTCCTATGGGGAAATAGCTGACTCTGGATATCATTATGCAAAGCGTAAGGACGTCCAGCATCAGTTACAGGACCAAAGGTCTGTTAGGATCCAGGAAGCGCCTCTAGTGGCTGTCTGAAAGACAGTCACTGGAGGCAGACTTAGTGCTGCAATGTAAACATTGCACTAAGTGTTAAAAGGACACTGCACCAAGACCACTTCAATGAGCTGATAGTATCTCTTTAACAAGTAGTTGCTTTGATGGAAAAAAAAAACCTGGCCCTTCATACTGTTATTTGTAAGTACTAGCATTTTCACTAAGAATGCCTCTAGTGACTGTCTTCACTTCCTCATGTCCAATGTCCCCAAAATGTTGTGAATTAAATGCAATTAATTGGCAGAGCACTGCAATTGTGTCAGATATACCCTAGAGCCCCAGTGTTTCTCTTTGAGAAGCATTGGATTGACTTGAGATCATCTGTTAGGACGAACTCAGAAGTGGATTGTCTGCAGTGCTAAGACCTTAATGGCAATGGATTTACTTTAGTTTAACTTATCTTTTATATTTTCCAAGCGGGGTCAAAAAATATAAACATCAACAGGAACTCACTAATGTTATAAACAGACAGGGCTTCAAATTTTGAGTCTTATGCCACTACTCACTACATGCGTGCAGACCCATGTCACACTTACCAGGGATAAATTTCTTGCCAGAGCGAAATTTTCACCAGCCAAAGGCTAGCAGTGAGTGGAAATTTTGAGCCCTGTAAGTAAATATATGCATTTTCAATCTCAGAGTGTTCTATATATTATTACCAGAGGTATTCTGAGGCCAAATGAGCCATTTTATATAAATAAATAAGATAAGGGGAAATAAATTTTATTCACTTGCACAAACATATATACAGATATATACAGATATATACAGCTATAATATGAGATTATGAAAATCAAAATGTTTGATAAGTTTTTGTTAAAAGTTACCTCTCCATCCCCTACTATTTAAATAGTTTATTTAAACAGTTCTATATTTAAGACAAGCTAAAGTAACGTAAAAAATATGACTGTATCTGTATAACAGCATTATTGGAGATGTAGATTAAAAGTTCAAGGCTTTCTATCTAAGCACTTTTGATAAAAGAGCTTCAATTGCTAGGTCTCAGCTCACGGGTAGGACCCTCTGTACCTTTTCTATGGGTTTGTGCATATTGTACTTTTTTTCTCTTCAACTGTACAACACTGTGGAATATGTTGGCACTTTATAAATGCCAATAATCATAATAAAAACAACATCCGGGGCAACGAACGTAGCCTACCCCCAGTGGCGTACTAAGGGGAGGGGCGGAGGGGGTGGTCTGCCCCGGGTGCCACCAGGATGGGGGGTGCCATGACCCTGTTCTGGGTGCTGCAGGGGGCTGTGTGGGCTGTATGGCTGCACAGTACCCCCCCCCCCATGGTAGTTAGGGTGCCGTGCGGCCAGAACAGCTCACACAAGCAAAGAGCAGCTGAACTTGCCGCACAGAGATAAAGTGGGGGCAGAGCTAAGCGAAATCGGGGGGGGACACACCAAACCGTCAGTGGGGTCGGGGCTTACTATGGCCCTTACCCGCTGCTGTTAGGAGGTGCAGCAAGATGGAATGTCTGCTTCTCCACAGGATTCAGAGAAGGACTTCAGGGAATCCAGTCCTCCTCCAGCCCACTGTCTGTAAGTAAGAGTGTGTGTATGTGTGTGTGTGTGACTGTGTGTCTGTGTGACTGTGTGTGTATAAAACTGTCTGGCTGTAACTGTGTGTGTAACTGTCTGCCTGTAACTGTGTGTGTGTGTCTGTGTGACTGTGTGTGTATAAAACTGTCTGGCTGTAACTGTGTGTGTGTGTGTGTGTGTGTGTGAGACTGTCTGTGTGTAACTGTCTGCCTGTAACTTTGTGTGTGTGGGTGTGTGTAACTGTCTGTGTGTGTGTGACTGTCTGCCTGTAACTTTGTGTGTGTGTGTGTAACTGTCTGTGTGTGTGTGAGACTGTCTGTCTGTAACTGTCTGCCTGGAACTTTGTTTGTGTGTGTAACTGTATGCCTGTAATTGTGTTTGTGTTTATGTGTGTGTGAGACGGTCTGCCTGTAACTGTGTGTGTAACTGTCTGGCTCTGACTGTGTGTGACTAACTGTAACTGACTTTGTGTGTAACTGTCTGCCTGTGACTGTTTGATGTTGCCTGTAAGCGTTTGTGAATATCTGTCTGTGACTGTGTGCATGTGACTGCTGCTGTCGTGTGTGTGTGTCAATATATATGACTGTGTGCATGACTGTCTGCATGTGCCTGTGTGCCTGTAACTGTGTGTGTGTGTGTGTGTCTGTCTGTATGTGTGTGTGTAACTCTCTGCCTGTGAGTGACTGTATTTGTGACTGTCTGTAACTGTGTGCATGACTGTCTGGCTATGACTGTGTGTGACTACCTGTAACTGACTGTGTGTGTGTAACTGTCTGCCTATAACACTGTGTGTGACTGCATGTTACTATGTATGTGTGACTGTCTGCCTGTGACTGTTTGATGTTGCCTGTAACCATGTGTGACTGTCTGTGACTATGTGCATGTCACTGTCTGCTGCTGTCGTGTGTGTCAATGTATATGTGACTGTCTGCTGCTGTCGTGTGTGTGTGTGTCAATGTATATGTGACTGTCTGCCTGTAACTGCGTGCATGACTGTCTGTGACTGCATGTGTGACTATGTGCGTGTGACTGTATGCCTGTAACTGAGTGTGTGACTGTCTGTCTGTAACTGAGTGTGTGACTGTCTGCCTGTAAATGTGTGTGTGGGGCTGCAGGGATTTTATAGAAGGGGGCAGGGGTTTTGTATTGGGACAGAAGTCTTTATAAGGGGGGATAAGCAGGGGATTTGTGGAAGGGGGTTTCAGGGGTTTTGTAGACGGGGGTAGTACAGGATTTGTAGAAGGGGGCAGGACAGGGGTTTTGTAAGAGGGGGCGGGGCAGGACAAGGGTTTTGTAGGAGAGGGTGACAGTGGTTTTGCAAAGTTTACAGATTGTAATAAAAAAAGAAAACATTTAAAAATCTGTACAGGTTTTTTTTATTTTGGGGGGGCAAGGGGGTGCCAAGCACAGGATCCGCCCCGGGTGCCAAATGCTCTAGGTACGCCCCTGCGTACCCCTGATATAGTAGATGAAGACTGTATTTGTTTGGGGGTGGCACTGGCAGCATGTTTCTATATTATTTTTTTAACAGGTTCTTATGACTTTCTATGACTTTATGGCAGATTTTTTTACTTTCATTTAGTTTAAAAAAAAAATTGAAGGACAAGAACTAAGTTTTCAACAGGTAAGTTTTTTCCCCACAAGTAAAAAGACCACTCCTAACACTTAACCATTTCAAGCCAATGAAGTACTTATGGGGCCCTGAGTACTCTGGCTCCTTCTTACGTTTTTGTCAAGTGGAATTCCCCAGATGCTAGTGTTTCCTCTCCTCTTGTCTTCTCACTAATGCAGAAGTATTTGCTTGACTGGCAGTAATCGGCTGAGAGGGTCTGTGTACTTTTCTGAAGCATTAATTGCTATAGGTACCCCATGATAGTCTGGAAATAGTTGATATTCTCATCCTATTAGTGCTTGAGTGTTAAATTACTCAAACCAAAAGTAAGGCACCTTAGAACTCTGGTCACCAGTACCACCTCATTGACATGTAGTTGCTTTATTAATTTAGTTGTACTATCTTTTCAAATATAAGGGCTCACCTCACTGTTAACTATACATGTGAGAGAAGGGTCAGTTATTTTGGGTTGGCTAGAGAATTGGCGATCCAGAGTTGAGGGTTTTTAACCCTTTCAGAATCCGATGAATGGTCATCCTTTGGAGCTTGGAATATTTAGGTGTTAACCGCTTAAGGGCCCCCGGACACAAGCTATCTTCTGACCCTCGTTATATTCAGAGGGTATATTCTTATGGAGGTAACCATTATTAGGGGCAACAATAGGGGTTAACATCTTCAGTTTATTTGTGTTAGAGAGAGACTATCCCCTTACTCAGAGTGAGTGAGCCTGTTACCTTTTACTATCCCTTGCAGTGACAAAGGGGATAGCAACACATCGAGCTGCTTACTACCGCAGAACTGAAAGAGTGACATCCCTGTGTATAGAAGCTACATTTTCTTTTTACATGTTTTTACAAGTTATAGTTATAAAGCGATGAAGTGACCGTGTTTTGAGCTAGAATTCACAGGCTTGTTATGTTCCCAGCATTGTGCAAAGAGTGTTCTTTTTTTTTTTTTTTTATTATAATTTATTTATTTCAATTGTTCTTATACAAAACGTACAAGACATTAACATCATCCATACTAATATAAAAAACATAAGAAAATGTAAACATTTAGCGCTGATTAGATAGGACATGTGGTTTTACATATATACGTAGAGATTAAATATTGCTCATTATCATGTATTTACAATATTATTGCTTGTTCCCCATTTCTTTACTCAATTATATTATTTCTTTAAACAAATCCAAATACCAAAATAACAAGAACAATGGGCATGACAAAAATTTTCATCCAACCGTCCTTCTAAGATTAAAGTTTTGTCTCCCATAATAGTCATCCTTCTTCACTATCTATTATTACTTTTATTAAATAATTAGCTTTACTGGATTCATTAGTATGATGTACTTAACAAACATACAAAAACAAACTTGCATTGCAGACTCTACTTGGGGTATTACAGTGGCACCACTATTTCACTACCTTAAAAGAAATGAAAAGGAAAAGATGAAAAAAAAAAAGAACACACACTATTCTATTAATTTTGTCCAGGGTTTTATCTAGTCAGACTCTCCATTTTTTCTTTCCAGAAATTGCTAACATCTCTGATTTTTATTGACTGATGTCCCAAGGCTTCCATGGTTAATTGGTATTGGACTTGTGAATACAACTGGGCTTGCGTAAAATTTGCGCTACTCTTCCAATTCCTTGCGATTATTATTTTTGTTGCTGCTACAAAATGGACATATATAAATTTGTTCTTAAAGAGGAGTGATTGCAAATTTAAGTGAAATAGACCATTATGGTGACCTCTAGGGATTTTTGTTTCTGTAATATACTCCAATGATTCAAAAGCCATAAACCACAGAGTTTTCACCTTACTGCAGTCCCACCATATATGTCCAAAAGTCCCCTCTTTGTCATTGCATCTCCAACACAGTGGGGAATTAGAAGTGTACATTTTGGACAATCTGGTGGGAACTAAATACCAACGGTTCATTAATTTAAATAATACCTCAAGAAGGTTCAAACAATGGATTATTTTACTTGTTTGGTATAATACTTGGTCCCATTCAGACTTAAGAATCTGTACATTTAACTCTTTACTCCATTTTTGAATATTTACGTTTAAATTTGGTGCTTCAAATTGAAGAAGAGCAGTCCTTGCCTTTGAAACTATTTGCGATACCTTCTCATTTCTTAGTAGAACTATCAGATTTTCTATACCCGCTGTAGGTCGATGTAACAAAAACTGTTTAATAAAGCTTCTGATTTTTAGATAATTATACCACTCTTTCCTAGATAGTGAAAATTCTTGTATCAAATTTTCAAAAGATTTAATTTTATCTCCCGCTATTATTTGATTTATATAAACAATGCCTCTCCTTGTCCATTCACTAATATTTAAATCTTTCATCCTTAGTTGTATAATACTGAGGTTAAAGTTTCCCAATATTTTATTGTGGATTCCGCTATTAATCCTCAGCTTTTCCCACTCCATTAGAATGGATTTCAAGCAATTATTAAAAGTACAGGCCTTTTTAATTCTTTCGTCTTGATTAGTTAGCCATATCAATTGATGTAAATTTTCCATTTCTACCATCTCCATTTCTAATTGATACCATCCAGTTTCCTCTGAACTTAATAATTGCGTCTTATATATATGAAACATCATATTAGCTAAATAAATTATGTTGACGTTTGGGAAATTTATCCCTCCTTTCCTGCTCTTCTGCATCAAAAGATGCTTATTCATCCTCGGCCTTTTTCCTTTCCATATAAAATTATTTATATCTCGTTGTATCATAGATAACCATGGTTGTGGCATTCTCAGAGGGATCATGCGAAATAAATAAGACCATTTAGGGAGTAAGTACGAGTTAACCAAATTGATTCTACCCCACCAAGATAATTCAATTTGTCTCCATCTTTTTAATGACTCATGTGTCGATCTAAATATTTTCAAGAAATTTGTTTGCAACGTATCTTTTAAATCATCAGAAATCACTATACCTAGATAAGATAACCTGTTTTTATCACAGTTAAATTTATATTTATCTTTAATCTGTTGGATAGAGTCTCTAGAAATATTTATAGCTAAAAAAGTAGATTTCGTTGCATTTATTTTATAATTTGAAATCAAACTGTATTTATCTATCTCTTCCATTAAGGCACTAAGCGATTCGACAGGGTCCGTTAGGGTCAAAATCAAGTCGTCCGCATATAGATTCAATTTAAATTCTTTCTCTCTGTATCTAAATCCTTTAATTCGAGGGTTATCTCTTATATTGATAGCTAAAATCTCCATTGTCATAATATATAAGATAGGCGACAGAGGACAACCCTGTCTCGTGCCATTTTTTAATGTAAACCACTCTGAACATATATTTGGAGCCACTGTTCTTGCTTTTGGGCCTTCGTATAGAGCTAAAATAGCATTAAGCATCCTGCCCTGGATTCCAAATTTTTCCATAGTTTTCCTTAAAAAGTCCCAACCGACCCTGTCGAAAGCTTTCTCGGCATCTACAGCCAATACAAATAAAGATTTATTACTTCTTCTAGATGCATCTATCAAATCCAATAATCTTCTGGAATTATCTACCGGATCTCTACCTTGTACAAAACCAATTTGATCATTTTTGATTATATACTCCATTAATCCCCTTAGTCTGTTAGCCAAAACTGATGAAAAGATTTTAACATCTGTGTTAATTAAAGAGATGGGTCTATAATTCTCCACCTTTACAGGGTCTTTATTATCTTTTAAAATTGGAAGAATATTTGCACTCAGCATTTCGGTAGGAAATTTGCCAACTGATACAATTTCGTTAAACATATTTGTTAAATGGGGAACTATAATATTTTTAAAGGATTTGTAAAATATATTTGCAAAACCATCTGGACCTGGCGTCTTATCTGATTTTAATTTGTTTATTGCTGCCTCTACTTCTTGGACTGTAATTAAAGTATTTAAGTTATTACTTTGTTCTAATGTTAGTTTAGGTGTGTTGGTTTTACTCAAATAATCCTCTTCATTTATTATCGGGGGAGTTAGATTGTACAAAGCCTCATAGTACTTATTAAATCTCTCACCTATTTTTTTTGGGTCTAAATATGCCCCCTCTTCATCCACTATCTTTATTATTTTGCTGGATCCAATTTTATCTCTTAATTTTTTTGTCATGTTTCTATCTGCTCGGTTCCCCCTATAATAATAATTTGCTTTAAGTTTATTCATTAGTTTTGCATTCTTTGCTATCAAAAAATTATTAATTCTGTTCTGAATACTTTTCAGTTCATCTGCATTTTCTTTAGAAGGAGACTGCTTATTCTTACTTGCGATCTTTTTTAATTCTGCTTGTAGTCCTAGAAAAATTCTATTATTTTCTACTTTATATCTTGTTTGTATACTTATTATATTGCCTCTCATTGTGGATTTAAAGGCACACCAATTGTTTATATATGAGGTGTCATTAGGGTCGTTTTCAAGAAAAAAGGTTACTATTTGTTTTTCTAGTATATCAAGATTGATCTTAGATTTTAACAAATTATCCTCCATACGCCAGGTATCACGACCAATCCTGATCCATTGATTCTTCATCTCCCACATATTAATACTGTGGTCTGACCAAGTATTATCCAGTATCTTAAAATATTTAATATTCGTCAATGCTGTCATATTGCCCCACACCATATCTATTCGGGAATACGAAAGATGTACACGTGAAAAAAACGTATATTCCAATGAGTCAGGATTGGTCGTTCTCCAAAGATCAAAAAAATCAAAATTAATCATAATTCTATTAGTAGATCTTGCAAGTTTATCTGTTCTTTTTTGATGTAACAATGTTGAGATTGTCTTCTTATCTAATATCGGATCCAGTACACTGTTAAAATCCCCAGCCACCAAACATGTGCCTATTTTAATAGATTCTATTAAACTTAAAACCCTTTTTAAGGTTGGAGCAGGAAAATCATTGGGAAGATATATATTAGTCAATGTATATGGTATCTCATTTAATTTACAGCAGACTATTACATATCTGCCTTCCTTATCTTTAATTTGATGTATTATATCCACTTTTAGTGTGTGGGAAAAAACTATTGCTACTCCTCTTTTTTTTTTTTTTCACTTAATGAAGCATATATCACTGTGGGAAATTTTAAACCACCCCAGCTTTGATTATCTATATCACTTTATTTCTCAACATATAATCATATATTAGAGATTTCTTAATTGGAGAATTAAGGCCCTGAACATTAACCGAAATCATCTTTACCATTTTAACTCAAAAAAAACCATTGTTACCACTGACCCCAAGAGAGCTGCAATGCATTCACACAAAACACAAATGGTCCATTGGACATAGACCCACAAAAGCCTTATGGGAAAAACACCCAGTCTGGCCCAACACCGCCTGGCTCCCGAGTGGTTGTCTCTCAACTCACCACTCAGGAGCCATCTGTGTCCTCGTGAGATGGTATTATAAATTCCCATATCACGGTATTTGTGTCAACACAGAAAGATGACACTTGGTGGGGCAATATAGAAGGGAGAACCCAAAAATCATACTCCTTATTTTAAAAAAACTCTCTACTATCTCATATGAATACCTTAAGAAAAGAGGGAGGAAGAAAAAAAAAAAAACACTTATATTACAACCTGCGACCCTTAACAATCTAGATATCTGGTCTTTAAGAATTTATAAACATTCCTTATTTTGTGAAATCCGTGCACTTATTTATAAAGTGCATTCCATACGTCTTATTCAAATTGTTGTTACCACCAAACCAGTTATGTATTTTCAAAGAATATATACAGTCTCTATCTCTTAACTGTATTAAATCCAACCATATATCCCAAATCCAACCATGAATATATATATAATCATTAACAGTTTATACTGTGTATATGAATCGATCTATCTTTTATATTAATTCTTTCCGTGTCTTGTTCAAATTACCAGTATTTCCATAACCTTTATAAATTTCTAATTCTGTGTGTAAATATTACATCTTTTTACAGTGTTAAGCTACCAATTTTATAAATTTACGCACTCTATGTGATTATTTTGTCCTTTAAAGTACTAACTCTTACCATCCTTCTCAAACGTGTACTAATAATAAACCCACCATTCACTTATCATTAACACTTATTCTTTAGCTTTATCTTTCTCCATGCTTTCATAGTATCTATTAATTCTTAAAGACCCAGCCTCTCCCTAACAAAAAAAAATAAAATTTTAATTATCCTTTTTCATCCAGACAACTGCAAATCCTCTTCGGTTTTTAGTTATTGTCCCGCATTATATGACGTCCACTATTGATTGCTCTTCCATCCATTTTCTCAAGGCATCCGGAGTGGTGAATTTTTCATTTTTTCCTCTCCAAAAAATCCTAAGGCATTTAGGGAATCCCCATATGTATTTCACTTCTTTAGATCTTAATATGGCTAGTTCCTGAATAAAACTTTTCCGCCATGCTCTTGTTTGGAAAGATAGATCCGGGAAAACCTTCAAGTTCTTAAATCTCTCTTCTGTAACTGGCTTACTTCTCAGAGAACTCATTATTTGATTTTTAGTAAAGAAAGATTGAAATTTAACAATTACATCTCTCGGTAATGATTCAGCCACATTTCTGGGTCTGGGTAACCTGTGATATCTTTCTAATTCTGAGTCTTGTAAACCAGCTTGAGATAATACTGTTTCAAAGTATTCCATTAAAAATTTTTTCAATGTTGATTCATTAATATGTTCCGGAATATTACGGATTCTTATGTTAGTTCTCCTGGAACGATCTTCCAAGTCGTTTATTTTATCCTCTAAAAGTTCTACCTTGGATTGCAGGTCTATCATTAATAACTCTATATGTGCATTTTTAAGATCTGTTTGGATCATCTTAGACTCTATAGATTCCAATTGTACTTTCATATTTCTTATCTCATGTTTTAAGTCTAATGATCCTTTTTGAATGTCTTCTTTAATGTTTTCTTGTAGTTTATCCAGGTAATTAATTAGAGTCTCTTCAGTTAGAGGTTTACCAGCCTGTGCACCATGAGAGGGATTAGAGTTAGATTTGGGGGGAGGGGAATTATCCTGATTTTCAAGATTCAATTGAGATTTGTTTGGAGGAGGGGAGAAATAACCTGACAACCTTTTGTCAGTGATGTTATCTTTTTTTTCTCTTTTTTTTCTTTCCTCCTGTGGCTTTCTAGCTGCCATTTTGTTTCTCAAAAAAAAAAAAAAAAATTTCTTTTCTTTTGTTATTCTCCTTTTCCTTCTTTCTTTCCCTTTTCCTTCCTTCTTTCTCTTTTCTTTACTCTTTCTCTTTTCAGGCAGCAAAACTTTAAGTCAAAATTCTCAGTATTTATAAACCTGTTGCACTTTTTTTTTTTTTCTCTCTGGGGAAAATCACCCCTCCATTTCCTCCAATTCCTCCTCTCCTGATGTTTTATAAAACAATATTCTTCTAATTTCTGGTTTTCTATCCTCCTCACTGCCCTTCTCTCTTTCACTCTCTCAATGCCATTATTTCTTGGTCTTTAATAATATCGATAAAGCATGTAGCAGACATGTAGCAGACTTATCTTTGTAGCCACTGTTTTCTCTCCTCGCCAGATCTCTCCTGCGTCTCTGCTCGAGGGCTCCGGATGCCACTCAGTTTTTGCCGGGCTGAAGAGAGAAGAGAGAACCCGGTAGTCTCGCCTACGATGTCGGATGTGTCGGCTAAATCACCCCCTCGGACCGCCAAAAAAAAAACACCGCCGGGCGCCCTTCCACTACATTTCCCCTCCTCTCACGTAGACACGCACCCGCCTATGTCATCACCACTCTCCCTCTAAAAGGCTATCTTTATCGTACTATCTTTATCGCAAAGAGTGTTCTAATGATGAAAAAATAAATCTGATTGCTGAGCTCAGCTATGGCTAAAAGCCTGCATGTGAGCTGCAAATGTAAATATCACAGATCTGGAAACTGATTTACCAAAATAACTAATTTTATCACAGCATGTTTTATCATGCTGCTTAATTGATATACTATTGGCAACTTTGTATATTTAGGGGTGATTATTTCAATCAGGATTGTCAATACATCTGCATTACTTTTTTAGTAAATGAACAATGATTTTCATTACATTATATTTTAATAAACACCATGCGTTTTATTTATAGAATCTTTTTCTCTAAATCTGCATTTTCAGTTCTTCTTTTCTAGCAGTACTACTTTATTGACAATTTGCTCTATCTAATGTTCCTCTTTTCTATTTAAATGGACCATCCAGGCACCAAAACTAATTAATCTAAATTAAGTTGTAATGGTGCCAGGAGGCCCCTGGAGGCACTCTTACCTAAGAGGTGTAAAACTGTTCTCAAACGGCATCTGGGTCCTGCCAGGCAGAGGCGCCGCTAATTGGCTGGGAGCGGTCAGTTATTGCTCTCAGCCAATCAGTGACTGCCTGTTCACAAAACTTGTTTGAGAAAGGTATGTGCATAGGGATTTGGCATAGTGCTCAAGAAACTTTTTCCTTTGGCAGCTCATGTCATGTTTCCATTGGCTCAGGCAATTCTAAAACAGCTAAAGATGAACTTTTACAAGGTGGTACATGAAATAGCCTTATTGATGTTGGTTTCTTTTTTATATAAGCAAATTGACTGTTAGTTGTTCACACTAATAAACAAGTTTTTTTTAAATGTCTTTTATATTGTTATTATCAATAAAACACTAAGGTTCCTCTATGTTTGAATCTTCTATCCTTTATTGTTATTTTTATTTATTTTACTCTTTTATTATTCCTGGGACTATGTGAAGCACATCTTCCTCAAATACTTCCTTGAAATACTTGGTGGGGATTGTTCCACCTATGCTGCAAACATTGAGCAAATACAATGCTCTAAAAATTGTGAGTATATTTTTATTTCTCTCCATACATAATATTATGCAGAGAGCACTATATGCTGTCTAATTGTTCTTATATATGTGAACACCACTGGAGGACAAGAGTATCAACTAAATCCCTGGGCAGGGATTATACCACCTTATACCTGAAAATTCGAGCTTTAATTCAAAGTTCTACACTTGTGAGTCTACATTTAATATTCTTTGGCACTTTATGTACCCTGTAATTATAATATTGTGCTATTGGATTTTATTTTGTCATTTCATGGTCTACTGGAGCATACAAAACTGATTCTGCCTTCACCTAAATCCAATAGTGGGGATATAGTACATAAACTCAAAAAAATATGAGCCGGCATATAAGCACTTTAATATCTGTCAATAACCAAGTATACTAAACACTACATTATTAGTATTCCTCTTTATCTATCTTCTATCCACATATACTCCCAATGATGACAGAATAGACTGCAAAAGAACTATTTTATACCTTATTTTTATTCTTGTTTTATTGTATTTTACTTGATATATGTTATAGCAGTGGTTCCCAAACTTTTTAGGTTCAAGGCACCCTTTATATTTCAATATTTTTCCAAGGCGCCCCAAGTCAAAACACATTTCTAGGTAGTATATATGTACAGCACTCCTGCATATACTGGGCCCCTGTTCAGCAGAAATGTTTCCCGGTCAGGGACGGATCCAGAACCTAAGCTTGGGAGGGGCACTGGTAGATTATTTAAAGAAACAATCCAGGTGCAATAACCAATACAGCACTCTGTAGTGGGTATAGTGCCAGGAGTGCGGTGGTGCCCTACCAGGGTAAGTAGTCAAACTGTTTAAAAACAGTTTAACAACTTAACTAGGATCTGCCTGGATAGGGGCTGTAGTATGGGAAAGGGGCAGTAATGTGCGTGTGAGGGGTGCAATGTGTGTGGGGTGAAGTGTGTGTGTGTATAGGGGTGCATTGTGTTTGTGACAGATGTAGTGTGTGTGTGTGTGTGTGTGTGTGACCCTGGGTTGCATTTGGCTTCTGAATTTTCAGATTCCGAAAGCACGTAGTGCCTCTGATTAGCTGAGAACAGTCAGCTGCACTCTCAGCCAATCGGTGACTCCCCATTCACAAAACTGGGTTGAGAAAGGTACGTTTCTTTCCAGGGATGTTGTTATGTTTCCAGGAGTGTCTGGTAGATCTGGCAATTTTTCGGGAAATACAGATTGACCCAGTAGAATTCCATTGTGCTTAAATGATATTTGGAAAGATTTGGCTTTATTTTTCTAAAAAAATCTTGGATATGGCAGGTATGTTTGTGTTACATAGAAAATTTTTGTAGCATCTAGCAATTTGTTTTGGATATACATATGAATCTGGTAGGAATCCATTGTGTTGTAATGAAATATGAACAGATTTGACTTCATTTTCCAAAACAAATACATGGATCCAACAAGACCCAACTATCCTTCTGAAAATCATACGCATCTGCATTTTACTCCTATTTTTTTTCTTGCCTTGTTAAAAATCATAGTGTTCTGAGAAACTCTAGCATTATTTAAGCTATGTGGGCACTCAACCTGCTCACCAGTGGTCGAACATCCACCTGTGCAGCAGGGCCTGCATACTAAAGGGGTCCATCTGCTGGCCCATACTCTTAGGGCCTCCCGGTGGGCATGTGTCAGCAGGGGTCCAGTTGAATGCTGTGGACCTTTAACATAGCTACCGAGGCCCTTGCTTTTTAGCAGCATGGGAGGAAGTGAGAGCCTGTCAGAAACTGGTGCCCTGCTGGAGACTGAGGAGAAGGCAGAAAGGAGGGGGCATAGACCTGGAGAGAGACAGGAGGACAGAGCAGAGGGGAAGGCAGGAGAGGAGGGGTTGTAGATTGCAAGAACCAGACCCTAACTCCCAATATCCTCAGCCTGCAGACTGGACACAAGGGAAGCCACCCTCCAGGACCCAAAAGGAAGGGATGCTATAAAAGTGTATATTTTGACCTGCATGTATATCTGTATGTCTGTCAGTGCGTGTATCTGTATGTCAGTATGTGTACCTGTTTATCTCTATGTATGTCAGTGTGTTTGTCTGTTTGTGTATATGTATGGCAGTGTGTGTCTGTATATCAGTATGTGTGTTAGTGTATGTATCTGTGTATCTGTATGTTTTCAGTATGTGTATCTGTATGTGTGTATCTGTGCAAATCTGTATGAATGTCTGTCAGTGTGTGTGTATATCTATATGTCTATCAGTGTGTATCCGTAAGTCTGTCAGTGTGTGAGTGTTTATGTCTCTCAGTGTGTGTATCTGTATGTCTGTCAGTGTCTGTGTATTTGTTTATTGATGTGTGTGTGTGCAGTGGTGTCTCTATGATTCATTTTTAGGGGGGGCACATGGTGGGCCAGGGACAAAACTAGGGGAGTACAATGTGTTTTTGTTTTTTTTAATAATCCCTGGTGGAAGATTCATCATATTCCATCAGGGATTATTAAAAAACACCTTGATGCAGTGCCCTAGTTGCCAACATTTGAAAAAAAAAATCCAAGGACATTTTGCAGCACAGCTATCAATTACTGTCTGTATATAATATCCCTGGACAGTCAGTGCTCTCTGTATAATACATGGTTGTGTGTATAATAAATTGGGACCATCAGTGCTCCCTGTATAATGCTGCTCTCTGTATAATACAGGTCTGTTTGTGTATAATATCCCAAGACAGAGAGCAGCACTATACAGGGAGCACTGACTTTCCCGGGATATTATACAGACACATGCCTGTATTATACAGAGAGCAGCACTATACAGGAAGCACTGACTATCCCAGGATATTATATACACACAGATCTGTATTATACAGAAAACAGCACTATAGTATTATACAGATAGCTGAGCATATACCCCATGTCCCAATCTCTAGACTACTAGTACCTGTTAACAGCAGCTCCCAGACACATGTAACAGGGCTAAAGTGTGCGGCAGCTCACACAGATGATTCAGTGGTAAAGCGCACTCGCTGGCAGAGCCAAACTGGGAATCCCTGGGAATCCAAAGCAGTCCTGGAAAAAAATGTATGCCATTCCTACAAGTCAATATATATATATATATATATATATATATATGTGTATATATATATATATATATATGTACAGTAAGCACACAAGCTCACTGACATGCACAAATAGGCTTACTGACAGACAAAACTCTCTGACTCACACGCAAGCTTACTACAGACAAACTCACTTGTATAAACAGAAGGCTCACTACAAAGAAGTTCAGGGACACACACAAGCTCACTAAAGACAAGCTCACTGACACACACATGCTCACTAAATAGAAGCTCACTGACACACACAAGCAGTACCATTTTAAAAGCGTTAAGGGGCCCAGGGCAAAGCAGTGCACTGGGGCCCTTCCTACACAACAACTCACAGGAATTTTAATTATTGATAGACTGCTGAGTCCATACACACACACAGACACACAAACAGACTGCTGAGTCCATACACACACACGCACACAGACTGCTGAGTCCATACAGACAGACACACACACACACACACACACAGACAGACTGCTGAGTACACACACACACACACACACACACAGACTGCTGAGTCCACACACACATATACACACACAGACTGCTGAGTCCATACACACACAGACACACAAACAGACTGCTGAGTCCATACACACACACACACACACGCAGACTGCTGAGTCCATACACACACACACACACACACACACAGACTGCTGAGTCCATACACACACACAGACTGCTGAGTCCATACACACACACACACACACACAGACTGCTGAGTCCATACACACACACAGACACAGACTGCTGAGTCCATACACCCACACAGACTGCTGAGTCCATACATACACACAGACACACACACACACAGAGACACACACACAGACTGCTGAGTCCATACACACACAGACTCACACACAGACTGCTGAGTCCATACACACACACAGACTGCTGAGTCCATACATACATACAGACACACACACACAGACTGCTGAGTCCATACACACACACTCATCTGTATGCGTGTCAGTGTGTATCTGTATGTTTTCAGTATGTGTATCTGTGTATCTTTTTATGTGTGTATCTGTGTGTATCAGTGTATGTATCACTGAGCCTCTACCTGTATGTGTTTCTGTGTGGAAATCTGTGAATCTCCATATGTTTCTGCGTGTATATGTGTATCACAGTGTATGTATATATTCAGCTTAAACACACACACACAGACTGCTGAGTCCATACACACACACAGACTGCTGAGTCCATACACACACACACACACACACACACAGACTGCTGAGTCCATACAACCACACAGACTGCTGAGTCCATACACACACATAGACACAGACTGCTGAGTCCATACACCCACACAGACTGCTGAGTCCATACATACACACAGACACACACACACACACAGAGACACACACACAGACTGCTGAGTCCATACACACAGACTCACACACAGACTGCTGAGTCCATACACACACACAGACTGCTGAGTCCATACATACATACAGACACACACACACACACACACACAGACTGCTGAGTCCATACACACACACTCATCTGTATGCGTGTCAGTGTGTATCTGTATGTTTTCAGTATGTGTATCTGTGTATCTTTTTATGTGTGTATCTGTGTGTATCAGTGTATGTATCACTGAGCCTCTACCTGTATGTGTTTCTGTGTGGAAATCTGTGAATCTCCATATGTTTCAGCGTGTATATGTGTATCACAGTGTATGTATATATTCAGCTTAAAAACACAGGATTCCTGGTGGTCGCAGTAGTGAGAGTGAACTCTAGCCCCATACACACACTGCCCCCACAATCACACACCATACACATTCACACACTGCCCCCACACACACCATACACATTCACACACTGCCCCCCATACACACATTGCCCCACACACGCTACACATTCACACGCAACACCCCCCCACACACACTGAACCTTTACATATACCCTACTACAGCCCCAAAACCCAGCAGATCCCAGGTAAGTTGTCAAACTGTTCTTAAACGGTTTGACTATTTACTCTGGGAGGGGGTCCCGGCACTTCTGGCACCATAACCACTACACAGAGGAGTAGTGGTTATTGCGCATGGAATATTTCTTTAAATAATCTACAAGTGCCCCTCCCAGGATCAGGCTCTGGATCCGCCACTGGTATGTGACATGTATATTAATGTGTGTATTAGTTTTATATATATATATATATATATCACAAGTAATGGCACTCACCCTTACTAATATAATAGATAATAGAAGGGCCCTGGTGCAATCTCACGCTGATAAATAATTATGTAGAAAAGAGTGCATCTTTTGTTCTACATATATATATATATAGAATTATGCCTATTATATTTACACATATATTATTGTACATTTACATATGCATAATACACAGAGAAATTTCATTAATATGTACCATATGTAATGAGCAGATATGTGCCCAGTCTTGTTGCTAGGTGCATACTCCAGCACAATAACATATTTAAAGTGAAGAGCGCACCCACAGGTCTTCAAAATAAACAAGGTAACATTATTTTTTACAGTTGTGCCCTACATACCTTCACCATTTCAGTCCCATTACCAAGCTTTCCTTAATATATCAATGTAGTTGGACTGAAACATTGATTACATGCAAAGGCACGTCTGCTTAAAATAAATCTGCACTTTTATTTATTTTGAAGCCTATGAGTGCGCTTTTTACGTTAGAGTAATATTTTTTAATTTTAAGTTATCTTTTCTAACTCTGTATCTGCACACTATGCTGGCGCGACGCATTATGGGGCTGGTAAATATTTTTTTTCCAGGGCTGCTTTTAATTCCCAGTTCGGCCCTGCATATAAAACATGCTTACAGTGCTCAGTGCTAAATGCTTTATTTAGTTTTTATGTTAGTTCTGACACTGCTCCCCTCGCGATCTATAACATATGGTCTTAAAACACATTTTTCACAATTCTAGATTAAAATTGTAATTATTATTTGTAAAGAGGCAACATATTTTCCAGTTTTGTACAATAAGGAAGTGAGTCAATCTGTTTACTCTGCTTTGTAATTGTGAAATAACCGTACAAAAATTATTAAAATTTCACTGCACATCTATCTATCTCCACATAATACATATATACACCATATCGCATTGATAGGATACCTGTACCAAATATGGTATCAACAAGACACCCAAGACACATACAAGAACCACATCATATCCATATATATCAACCCCTCATATTCTACCCCTTTCCCTTTTTAAAGCACATTTGAGTTGGGTGTTCTTCACCTTTTGTATCAGTCAACATTATTTTATGTCAGTAAAGTATTTGTTGTGATAATCTTACTGTATAAATGTATATCAATTTTATAATTTTTCTTTCTGTTTTTATTTATTTTTTGGGGATATATTTCTAGGAGCCTTCAAAGAACCATAAGAACGTGCTCCAATAATAAAGGTATGTTTTATTATTTATAAAGCACATAACTCACTTTGTGCTTTTTAGTTTTCTTTTAGATTTGTGTTTTTTAGTTTTCTTTTAGGGTAGGATTTTATTAGCGCTCACTAGAGGAAGATCGTGATATTGCAGTACACAGAGATAAATGAGGAGGAGAAATGTGCACGAAAGCTATATAAATATTGTCTATAACTTTGAAATGTATTATTAAATGCACAAAACCCTTAATGCAACACATTTTATAAACAAATAAATTTTTATCTTTTTTAAAGCAATGTTGAATGTGGGGAGGGAAATTATTAAAATGAATTACAGATACACCCTTAATGCAACACATTTTATAAACAAATACATTTTTATCTTTTTTAAAGCAATGTTGAATGTGGGGAGGGAAATTATTAAAATTAATTACAGCTATTTTTCATAATGATTATTTTATTATTATTTTTGGCATTTATATAGCGCCAACTTAATCCACTTCACTATGCAATATTATTAAAGGGGGAAATTTAACGATGCATAAGACAATTACAAAATGTTACTGAGACAATAGGTTGCTGTTCAAACGAGCTTACACAATGTGCAATAACATGACAATTTTTCTTGAAGACTTCCATAATCTATTTATTTGAACAAGAAGGAATGGGAATTATTACATTTGTAATATTAATATAGCCTAAAAACATTGCTTGGTTTAAAAAAGATATTAATTTTAAATAGATGCTTCATTAACATAATCTGTTTAAAAATTTCATTTTAACCTGCAGCATTTGCAAAGTAGAATTTTTTTTTAAATATAATGCTCTCTGAACAAATTACGAATCTGCAAGTAGTTCACACTTTGCTGTTTACCTATAAAAGGTGTTTCTGTGAAAGACAATAGTACAGTATATCCAAAGACATGAGGACTTTATATGTTTCACATGCAGTAGTTTATACTGACAACATCATTTAGCATTTCAGAATATCTCCTAAGTTGTTTATTCATATAGCTGTGTTACTTAATTTAAATGTATTTTCTAAATGTTACTGTTTTGTTTTATTTTTACACATTGTAGTATATATATTATATAAAACAAAACCAGTGCTAAAACAAATTAATTAATATAGTCATGATCAGAGAAATGGCATGGCTAACAAATCTGTTTCATGTCTAACAACATCTGAATAATATAGACAAATATAAATATTCCTGGTCACATTCCAACATTTTTTTTTTTACTTAACAAGATATATTCATGAGTATATAAGAGTAAACAGAAAAAGGATAATACATTATTGTAATGAAATATTTACCGTAATGCGCAACTCAGACGTCTTCAGTTTCTGTTTCTTCCATTTAGTAGTTTTCTGAAAACATCTGTGACACTTTCCCATCCATATTGTGATTTCATGTAACACTTCCTGTTCTTGTTTCCAGTTTAAAAACTGTGATTGCTTCATGGATGCAATCTGGTTGTGTCTGAGTATATTGTGGTTCTCTTATTTGCTATACATGGCAAACTACTTTGCACTTTGCAACATTGGGTTCTAGACTACGTACAATATTATGGGTTGTCATGATAAAAGAAAAGGTTCACAAAGCTTGGGTTGGGACAGATGAGTTGGAAAGAAACCCATTTCAAATCAGATGAACTGGAACTTTAAATCAACTGAATTATTTTGGCTTGTGTCCTATGTCACAATTACTACCCCTTTTTGTGCAGTTTTGTGCAACTTTGTTCAGGTTTAGCATTTACCCAATTACTTACTAAGCACAACCAACATGATGCAGAAGCAGGCTAGACTTTTCTTTTATAGACTGCATAACCAGTTCACTACCATTAACATGCATAAGTAGGCTAAACATCATTCTACATTGAAAGGCAAATAGAAAACAGTGGTCTTGCAGTTCTTTCACTATAAGTGTTATACTAGAATATATCAAAGTATATAAAAAAGTAGTAATTCTCATGGCAACTACCTCCACCAAGCAACACCAAGCAAGGGATCTATAAAAATCGCTATCACCATAGTGTTGTATATATGAAGAAATTAATTAGTGTAAACAACTCACAGTGCATTGGCTTTCTGCCCTGATGGTGGTGTTGCAAGAATTGTAAATGCTTTGTTTTAAAACTGAATCTTTATGCAGTTCAATAAGGCTGTGAATATAAAGTTACATAGTGTCGGGTTAATTCTTTAGTAGACGGAGACAAAGATGCAGAGTAGTGCTAAAAGCAATGGACTAGGTTTGCAGTACAAAGGGGATCAGACGAAGTGGTGTTCACACGAATAGAGGTGCCGCTCGCATGAAATTGAGCCATCGGCGTGGGTGGTTGAGCTGACCGTGCTGTCTGGGGGGTCGTTCTCTGACACGGTGTCCTCGTGGAGTTAGAGACGCGGCGTGGGAGCGCAAGGTAGGTGAGTGTGGTACTGAGGTCCTGATACATAGTTATATAGTAATCCACTTTGAAAAAAGATTTAAGTCCATTAAGGTAAATTTTTTAAACCTTTCATACTAAAAAAGGCTCTAAAAAACATTTGATTTATATAACTCTTTATGAATGGCCTCTTTCATCCCTCCTTTTTCCCTTTCTTCTTTATTTTTTCCTTTTTTACAGTATGTTTATACATTTTAAATTTTTTTATATTTTTTTCACTTTTCGAATGTTGTATAGTATTTTATATATTTTAAATTTCTTATATCTTTTTTGTGATTATAATTTTTTTTAGGTTTTTATGCTACATTGGAGTTTATAATGTGCATTGCCTCCTTTCCATTTGTATTTGTAGCAAAATGTTTATATTGCAACACATATATATAATTATTTATGTATGTGAAAAAATATACAGGCTTTTTATATTTGATTGCTATTTTGATTATTATTCAGTTATTATGCTACTTTTCAGTTTTTTGCTATCTTTATATGTGAAAAGCCAATAATGAACTGTTTAAGCTCATTCACTCCTGTTGAAGATGCGTGTAGTCACTACATGATCGGGCTATGCAAATTAAGAGAGTTTTGAAATGTATCCAGTAGGAGGACTAGTTTATCAGACTTGGCTAATTATGCACATCCTCACGGGTTGACTTAAATAGGTGGAAATGGGTGAAAGGGGGAATTCTGATTAAGCCACTTTAGGCAAAACACGTCATCACGTTATTGTATACAGCAGAAAGTAATCCCCACCTCACCGAACTTTGACTGGTGATCGAGTGAGTTTGCCGGCCTTCAGATAACCCCAGAGTGCCTTGTATCGTTTATATTTTAATCTGTTGAAAAAAGTTTAAAGCTTGCTTGCCACAACTTCTGGATATGATGCTGAGCATGTGCACTCAACTTCTTTGGTCGACCATGGCGAGGCCTGTTCTGAGTGGAACCTGTCCTGTGAAACCACTGTATGGTCTTGCCCACTGTGCTGCAGCTCAGTTTCAGGACCTTGGCAATCTTCTTATAGCCTAGGCCATCTTTATATATAATTCTTTTTTTTTTTCAGATCCTCAGAGAGTTCTTTGCCATGAGGTGCCATTGAACTTCCAGTGACCAGTATGTGAGAGTGTGATAGTGATAACACCAAATTTAACACACCTGCTCCCCATTCACACCTGAGATCTTGCAACACTAACGAGTCACATGACAACGGGGAGGGAAATGGCTAATTGGGCCCAATTTGGACATTTTCACTTAGGGGTGTACTCATTTTTGTTGCCAACTGTTTAGACATTAATGGCTGTGTGTTGAGTTATTTTGAGGGGACAGCAAATTTACACTGTTATACAGGCTGTACACTTATTACTTTACATTGTAGCAGAGTGTCATTTCTTCAGTGCTGTCCCATGAAAAGATATAATAAAATATTTACAAAAATGTGAGGGGTGTACTCACTTTTGTGAGATACTGTATGTATATATATATACTCTGTGGAAACGGCACTGGCCAAAGTATTCAATGATCTACTCACTGCAAAATCTCGTGGTCACTACTCTATCCTAATTCTCCTTGACCTGTCTGCGGCTTTTGACACTGTTGATCATCAACAGCTTCTTCTCATCCTCTGCAATATCGGTCTACATGCAAATCTACCTGTCCTCTCCTAATCTCTCCCCGTCCCTCTTGACTAGTGTCTCTGACTGCCTCTCTGCTATTTCTAACTGGATGGCTGCCCACTTTCTTAAACTAAACTTGACCAAAATTGAAATTCTGGTCTTTCCTCCATCAAGTGTTGTTACTCCTGTGTCTGTCTCCCTCCAAGTCAACGGTGCTACCATCAGCTCCACCACGCAGGCTCACTGCCTAGGTTTTCTCTTTGACTCCGACCTCTCCTTCAAGCCTCATGTTCAATCTGTCGCCAAATCCTGTCATTTCCATCTTAAAAACATTGCGCGCATCTGCCCCTACTTAACGCCAGATGCGACTAAGGTGTTGGTCCATTCCACTGTCCTTTCTCGCCTTGACTACTGTAATCGGCTTCTCAGTGGTCTTACGTGCTCCCAACTTGCGCCGTTACAGTCCATAATGAATGCGGCAGCGAGGCTCATCTTCCTGTTCGGCCGCACCTCCCATGCCTCACCCTTCTGTCAGTCCCTACATTGCTTCCTATAAAATATAGAGCTCAATTTAAAATTCTGGTTCTTGCTTTCAAATCGCTGCATAATGCTGCTCCCAGCTATCTATCCTCCCTTATACACAAGTATGTCCCGTCTAGGCCCTTACGATCTGCGGAAGACTTACGTCTATATTCTGTCCGTACTCCCACCTCTGATGATCGCCTTCAAGATTTCTCGAGGGCTGCACCGTTCCTGTGGAACTCGCTTCCCTCCTCTGTTAGATGCTCACCCAGTCTCCACTCCTTCAAAAAATCGTTAAAAACCCATTTCTTCATAAAAGCATATCAATTAAACTGTTAATAGCTCCTGACTGATTCCTCTTCTGCAACTGTCACTAGTCTAATACTAACCTTACCTTTTTGTGTCATTTTACCCCACTCCCTCTAGCATGTAAGCTCATTGAGCAGGGCCCTCAACCCCTCTGTTCCTGTGTGTCCAACTTGTCTGGTTACAACTACATGTCTGTTCGTCCACCCATTATAAAGTGCTGCGGAATTTGATGGCGCTAAATAAATAACATAATAATAATATTATATGGAGTGAACTCACAGGATACATTTAATGTAAGTGCTTGTATTTACTGTGTGTACTTTATTGTCACATTGCACAAGATTGTTTGCACAAGTCAAAATATTGCACAAATTGGTTAATGCACCTTGTTTGATAGTGCACTTTGAATAATTTTGTGTCTCAGAGACATAGCACACTTATTTTGCCCATGGATGGGGACATGCTCTTATTATTTAAGAGACCCAATCTCATGGGATGGTGTCCAATTGATTCAATGTCTGGATTACAAAATCCAGATATTGTTGAATAGTAGGAACAATGCCCCGATTTTGCAGTGCAAATTGCACTGTATGTAGCCAGATTGTTTTGCCCCATTCAGTTCGTAATTAAAGTGAATTATTTATTTTATTAACTTTAACTTTATTTATACCATTCATTTATTTTTTATTTTAAACATGTATTTATCACCTTCTTACTCTGTCTGCTAATCTTACCACTCCTCTCATCTCTACCTTCCTGGGCTTTAACAGAATTCCATTTAATTTCTACACTATGTACCACACAAACTATTTTACTTCTGTGCCATTCACTACTCCTCATCCAACCATCTAGCCACCCTCTTCACATCATAAAAGACTTTCTCCCATTCAAGTTGAACCCATCATGGCTATAAATCTATAAATATTATACCCAAGCACAAAATCGTCTCACTGCTCTAGAAACCCAACACCCCACTGCAGCACATGACCAGGCAGTATCTCGGAGGTCTTCTTCCAGACATGCATACATACAGAAGACTGTGCACTGAGTCAAATTTTCTGTCTTCTGAAGACTCATACTAGTTCCACTAAAACAAATGAAAAGTGTATTCCAACTCCTGTATTGTTGTATGCTCTCTTACAACTACTAATTAAAGATAGACTTTTGTTTGCATTTCAAGGAGTGTAAAGATGATTAATTGTGATTCATATTCTGTCCTCGTCACTTTGTCAAAACAGCTGTGACAGCTGTGACAAAAGTATCCAATGAATCTAATTGCTTTAAAATCCCATAGGCACTATTCTATCTTAATTCTCCTTGATCTTTCTGGTGCTTTTGACACATCAACATCCGCTTCTTCTCATCCTCCCCAATCTCCGTCTATGAGATACTGTTCTCTCTTGGTGTTCCTCCTACCTCTCCCTGTGCTCTTACAGTGTATCTTTCTCTGGCTCTGCTTCTTCTCCTGAACCCCTCACTGTTCCCTAAAGCTCTGTCCTTGGTCCCCTACTGTTCATGATCTATACTCATCAGCTCCTTTGGCTTCCAATATCATTGCTATGAAGATGACATGCAAATCTATCTGTCCTCTCCTGATCTCTCGCCGCCCCTCTTGATTCCTGTCTCTGACTGCTTCTCTGCAATTTCCAACTGCATGGCTGCTCACTTCCCTAAACTTAACCTGTCCAAAACAGAACTTCTTATCTTTCCCCCCTCAAGTGTTGCTATTACTGTGTCTGTCTTCATCCAAGTCAACGGCGCTACCATAAGCTCTACCTCACAGGCTAGCTGCCTAGGGGTTCTCCTTGATTCCAACCTCTCATTTGCCCATCATGTTCAGTCGATCGCCAAGTCCTGCTGCTTCCATCTCCAAAACATAGCACCTATTTGCTCCTATTTAATGTGGCTAAGGTGCGGATACATGCCACTATCCTCTTTCGCCTTGACTACTGCAATCCACTTCTCAGTGGTCCCACATGTTCCCAACAGTCTACAATGAATGCGGAAGCAAGGCTCATCTTCCTGTTCGCCCGTACCTCCCATGCCTCCCCCTCTGTCAGTCCCTGCATTGGTTTCACATTATATATAGGGCTCAATTTAAAATTCTGGTACTTGTTTACATATCTCTACACAACGCTGCTCCAACCTACCTATCCCCCCTAATACACAAGAATGTCCTTCTAGGATGCAGAAGACCTTCGTCTATCCTTTGCTTGTATTCCCACCTCTGATGCTCCCTTCAAGACTTCTCTAGGGCCGCACTGTTTCTATGGAACTCCCTTCCCTTCTTCGTTAGACTTTCACCGAGTCTCCAGTCCTTTAAATAAATCAATGACAACTCACTTCTTCAGGATGCATATCAACTAAATTGCTAACAGCTTTCGCTCCTTGCAACCTGATTCCTCTCCTGAACTGTCATAAAATAAAAAAAAAAAACACACACAATTCCTCAATGAATAATATTTTAGCAACCATATTTTCTACTCTTCCCTTACCTTTTGTGTCACTATACCCCACTACCTCTAGTATGTAAGCTCATCGAGAAAGAGCCCTCAACCCCATTGTTTCTGTGCATCCATCTTGTCTGTTTTCAACTATGTGTCAGTCCACCCATTGTACAGCTCTGCGGAATCTGTTGACACTTTATAAATAAAAATAATAATAAATAAAACATATAAAAAATTTAATATGGGTAATACAACAAAAGATGCATTAAGCCAGTCACTACTAAAAAGTTCTATTTCCACCTTAGTGCAGTCTTCTGAAGTATTCTAACTACAATAGACAGGTTTATGTATGGTTTATTTGGCAGCTTTGTATCAATTTTGTATCAAGATGTATGTTAGATTTGTGCCAACTCCAATATAACAAAGTAACACCTAAATAAAAGAAATGCATTACATAGTTTAATACTGGATGTTTATTAAACTAGCATACACAAACTAATTAAAACCCTTACACAAAAGATATGTGAGACTTATCTCTTTGCTCCCAAAATAGCAATTAAGGTGATATGTGCCCAATGTCCACTACCACGTTCTTTCACATAGTGCACTGTCCACCAGTTGCTGTGTCCAAGAATGGGAGCTGCAGTATTGGCAAAATGCTGTCTGGAAAATTCCTGAGTCTCAAGAAACTATCAGGTTACTGCTCACTTCAACTCATTTCGCCTGTTTAATTTGTCCTTGCTAATATTTTTTTGTTCATATATGGTAAGGACACATTTCTGCGTGTAACTGGCACCACTATGGGGACCAGGTTTGCACCTTGCTATGCCAATATCTTCATGTCACATTTGGAAAGTTCTTCTAAAAGGGCAAACCTGGTCCTCTATAAAAAAAAACATTGTTGATTGTTTTTTATTTGGAAAGAATTAGAAAACCAACATATTGCATTTTTAGAGCACATTAATGGCAATCATGTTTGCATCTCCTTTACTTCAAACTACAGTAAGAGCAGCATTGAATTTTTAGATTTGGAGTTATACATAAACTAATCTTACATTAAACCTGGTACTTAAAAAAAAAAAAAAGTATATGTAAATAGTTTTATTAGCTTGGACAGTTGCCACTATCCCCCTTGGTTAATCAAATGTTTCTTATAGTCAATTAAAAAGTGTTAAGAAAAAGCCGCACTGAATCATAGGTGTTCAAGGAACAGGCTAATAGGTTAGACTAAAATATGTGTAAAAGTCAGATAATTACGAAATATTGATGCTGTGCTTCCTTCTTGCTTCCTTTTCGACATGGACTGCTCACCTTCCTTCCTTCAAATTCGCCTTGATGCTTGCATCATTTTTCAACACCATGCCAGTCCACATCCATCCAGCGACACTGGCTTTAAATGTTTTGTCATCATAATTGACACAACCCAATCAGTAGTTCTGAGGTTGTTTAACGCATACTGTCTACTTCTCTTTGCCCTGTCTGGTCTCTCTTAAGAGTGACTTTTAGTTTGTGACATTTGTTTTCTGGTTTTAACTCAACTTTGTTATTGACTACTCTGATTTCTGGCATCCTGGACATTTACTTTGTTTTATTGTTTTTCCATTTCTTCCCAGAGCGACCACATCGTTCACAATATACACAGCACTAGGTGGTGTTCAGAGCTGTTCAGTACTATAAAAAAGTGCTGGGAGGTGAAATGTTAACACTACACTGGAGCCCAGAATTGTTTGTGTAGCCCATACTGCTCCATTTATATTTCTACAGACTGCAAGTCCCAGGATATCATCCCCTTTACTGCCACGCTAGTGAAGGGAAGAATGCTTATGCTGTCTACATCTCTCCTCACACCACTAACACAGGTGAGTTGGTGAGAGAAAGAGTGCATTCATATGTTTGTGTATGTATAGATGCAAGTGTTTAGTTATTTCAATATATTTGTGTGTGTGTGTGGCTATTTGTGAATGAAGGTTATTCACTAAAGTAAGCATTCAAAGTGAATTTCAAAATAGCAGAACAGAAAAAAATTCTTCCAGTCAGATATGCCTTCAGTTTGGCTACTTTAGCTTTCAATATGAAATTCACTTTGATTCACTTTCACTTTCACTGCTTGGGGAGTTGCATTTGTGAGGGTTGTTGGACACAGTGGCTGTTATGTGTACATTGAGGGGAAAGAGGGGCTGTGGTCCGGGGAAATGATCCCCACTACAGGAAGGACGTGTAGTGGGGAGATAGTGGTTGTAATGGGGTATAGGGGCTATGATGTTGGAATAGAGGCTGCAGGACGGGTAATGGCTGTAGTGGAGTATAGTAGTTGTAGTGAGAGGATAAAGACTGTAGTGGGGGTACAGTGGCAGTGGTGGTAGTATTTTTGATTCAAATAAAACCTCAAGTTTAATCCCCTGATGCTTACCTTGGGTCAAAGAGGCGGGAACCTGACTCAGGATGGTCCAGTGGGAGCTGTTGTTGTGTGCACCCTGATTGGTGGGTGAGCTGATTCATTGAGGTGGAATTTGGGAGGAGGAGGCAGACAGAGGTGTGGGTTAAGATATAGCGGAAAGAGGGAGTTAGGACACTGGGCAGAGTTGAGATATTGTGGGTGTAGGAGCACTTAGGACTCTATTATGCATCCATTGCTATGCTAACAACAGTAAGAAAAGGAAGGAGCAGGGAGGGAGCAGAGAGGGCAGGCACTGGTAGCCTGTGTTACAGTGAAGGTGGAGCTCTGGAGATTGCAGAGTGCTGGGGAAACACAGAATGGGTGAGGGAGCCATGGCCTCGGTGGCCTGCAATTCTCACTTTGCAGGGTTCTTTACTAAAGTCTGGAAGGCTCCCGAATAAAATGGAGGAAAAACCATCTGGCTGCATATGGGGTCATTTTGACTGCAAAATCCAGACATTGTTGATGTAAGTTATCAGTGTCTGGATTTTGTAACTTTAGCCCTGAATGGGTATGAATATGGATTTCTCCAGAAGCAAACACCACTGGACAGTTAAAATCTGGACCAAACTAAATTAATCCGGACCCAGAAGCTTAAACTCCAGGCCTGGATTTAAAACATTTTAAAATCCAAACTATTTGCCCATTGGTAGCACTAGCAGCCAGTGGAGAAATAGTTAAAAACCCTTGGTTACCGTAGCTTTCATTACGTGGAAGGGCTATCGCAAACCAAGGGATATTTTCCCATGCTTTGTGATAGCTGTTATAACGTGGGAAAGCCTATAAAAGGGTTTCTCAGCTATCAGCACTAATTCTGCAGCGAACCCTACTTGGGTGAAGATACTTATTTTTTATTTCAGCACGTTTTTATATTTTCTAGTCAGTCCTTCTATTTTATTTTTACTTTTATTATTATTTTAATTAGTTGTGTCAGTTACTATGTTTTTTAATTTGGCCTTTTTTGGGGTTGAGAACAGAAGAATTAGAAGAAGACGTCTGTTGGTAAGTATAATTTTTTTTTTTATAAATTTGTAAATTATAAATCTGTCTGACATCCTTTTCCCAAATAATCCACTTGTGTCTTAAATAACTTATCAAATCAGATGGTGGTCTGAATGCAAGTTCACAAGTCATATTTCATCAGGAGATCTCCAGTGATGTGGATAACTATGGTAGCTAAGATGAAAAGATATCCTAACATATAAATGTTTGTATTTGAGGCAAATTGTTTGGAATTTTCTTAAACAAATTTCTGGAGTGAAGTCTTTTATGAAATCATTGATAGACTTAACTAAATTATGAATGGAATCCCAATAACATATTAATTTAGGGCATTACCACAACACATGACACAAGGAGCCCACCTGGCCACACTCCCTCCAGCACGTGTTGGTATGCGTCATTCCTACCTTAAAAAGTTTGGAGGGAGTGAATCAATGAAGAATTTATTATTGAGACTCCAAGTGTGATACATGTTGAGCTAATGCAAATTCAAACCATTCGGAAAGATTGTATTCTTTGTCCAATTTCCATTCCCATTTAGCCTTTGATTCACAATTTTGGATAACCATTCCAGACAGCAATGTGTAGCAAATAGGAATTGTTAGTTTCCAGGCAGTATCTGAAAGATATACTTTTTCCATGGTGGACATGTCCAATTAACCAGATCTTGTATGTAAAGTTCCATCAATATCAATAATGGGGTTAATCATTGTCTCATATATTGGGGCATCAGAACTATCCAAATCAAGCTTGTCCTTCAATTGATGAAAGGAAAACAGTATGTTAGTTTTTTTTTTATCAATATGTGTAATTAAGTGGGATGTCCAATTAAGTTCAAACTGAAAATATCAATCCTTAAAATTGTAATGGGGGATTTTCTAGACCAGGCATAAGCAACCTTCAGCACTCCAAATGTTTTGGACTGCATCACCCATGATGCTTTGTCAGCATTATGGGTGTAAAAGCATTATGGGGCATGTAGTCCACAACATCTGGAGTGCTGAAGGTTGCCTATCCCTGCTCTATATCATTCTTATAGATAATATCCCAGGCCTTTATTGCGATTTAGTGATAGGAAACATGTTAGCAATTTGTGGTATTTGAGAAGGCATCTGTAACACCTCTTTGATGAGATGTGGAAAAATCTTGTCTGCTTCCATCTCAAGCCACTGAAGATAATCAGAAGGTTGAAATTAAAAGCTACATCATCATTAGTGGCTTGGTAATAATGAACAAAGTCTGGGAAACCCATACCTCCATCAATCCTAGGCTTTTGTAACACAGCCAGTTTGAGTCTACTCTGGTTCCTGTTCCAAATAAATGCCAAGATGGTAGAATGAATTTTCCTACAAAAGATAATGGAATACTGAGGGGGATTGCTTTTATAAAGTATAACATTTTTGGAAGTATGTTCATCTTGACTGAATTTAACCTACTTATCAGCGAGAGTTTAAGAATACACCATCTGTCAAAGTCGTCCCTAAACACCAGCCAGAACTTACCCAGGTTATAATCATGCATCTTAGACAGGTTCTTTTACAGGTTAATGGCCAGATAAGAAATGTAAGAGTTCCTCCAGTCAAACACGTACTTTTTTTTTTTTTTTTTTTAAGAATTTCCAATTTAGACCATGGGAATAGATTGCTTTCTACTGTTTTAACTAGGGAATGTTATATTAGTAGAAGCAACTCATTTGCGTTAAGGGTTGGGTTAAGGCAAGTGTTAAGGTCTGGTTAGGTGTAGGCTTAGGGTAAGGTAAGGGTTAATACTGAGTTATTGTTAATGTTGTTTTAGGGTTAGGCTAGGGTTAAGGTTAGGGTAGATATACATTAAAAAGACACAACAGACCTATAAAGCACTTCAGCATTCTAATGTGCTTTATGTGTGGAGAGTGTGTCCTCTTTTTCACTTTACAAAAAGTACAGATTTTTGTAGAAATTGTTACACCCACCTGGCTGTCAATCAGACAACCGATCATGTTACTTCCTTGTTGTTTAACTCAGTGGAGCTAAACTCAAGAGGCAGGCAACTGCTCAGAATAACTACCTTACAAAGACTTCTAACTAATCTACATTGAAAGGTCTGTATTTGGACAGACACAGAAAGTCTGGGTTGTTTAAGAAAGAAAGGGCTTGTAAATGCTTCAAATAAGGTATATGCAGCTTTTGCAAGCTGTTCTTAGATATACTCCTAATTAAAAAAATGCATACTTAAATGCCTGCATGTTTTCATTGGGAGATTTTGCGTACAGGAGTGTCCCAATAACTACCAAAAATTTATTTAGATCCTAGACATATGAGACATTTAAAAGTCAGCATTGATAAGTTAATCTATTTTGAATTCTATTTCTCTAGTTGCACTAGATGTGTATAAATTATTACAAGCATTCTTCTAATTTTTTTAAATTTATTCACACCTTGTGTTAGATATACATATAGTATACATACAGATATTTTAAAAAGACCTTTCTTTCCTTTGAAAAAACCTCCAAAATATATAATATATATGGGGCCACGTAGAGAGAAAACCCTTAAATTGTGGTGGAATACATGGCACAAATTCAAGGTTTTGTTTTTTTGTTTAGAACTTGGACAACTGCCTCCGTCCTTAAAAGGTTAAAAAAAAAAAATGTATTAACCGAGAGGAAGAATGGTCACTGCCTTCCTTTTCCCTCACATCATATGTAGAAGGTAGTAGGCACCAAGAATTTGGTCAGAGGATATCTTTAGCAGTCTGAAAATAGGGGATTTCCTAGTACCAAAAAAACAGCTCTTCTGCTTCTATCTAGAGCAATTACACATAAACTTCACGTCTACATCTTTTAAATGTATTTCAGATAATAGCTATATGTCTTGTTAAATTAACTATTATATGTAATTATGCATCACTATTGAGAGATAAGCTTTAATTGAACCTTGATGATTACAATGGTTGAGCTAATGAAAAACAGGACAAACAGATTTACTAGAAACAACACAACTGAATGGCTAATATTAAAGTTTACTAGGAATACTTTATTTACAGTACATGCTTTATAATTAGTTTGATATTTATTAAATTCACAAATACATTTTACTATAATAGAAAACATAGATGCAAGAGGCAATTTAAATGTTTAGAATTACAGACCAATATCAAATAACTGCCTTCTTGTAAACAGGGCTTCAGACCACCCCCAAAAATGTTAAAATAAAAATTTTTACTTTAATTCAGTATAATGATAATAATTGATACATTATCTTTTTTTATTTAACCAGAGCTACCCTAGCACTTTTTCCGATGCAAGTTCTAAAGTTCAGAGTTAATTTATGAAGATGAGAGCCAGGCCCTCTTGTCCTATTATCAATCGTATTTACAAGCAAGATCGTCACAACCAGCAATGTCAGTGGGAGACTAATAGTGGTACAAAAGTAGTAATCACCATAGAAATCAATACATAGTTTCACAAAATTTAGAACGTTGAACCCAATATAGCACATGTTTTGCCTTGAATAATTTCCTCAATAAAGCTATAAACGTGAGCAGTCAGTATTATTATTCTACCTGATTCCATGTTGATATTTTTTGTCCTACCACAACCATAAAACTGTTACAATTCATAAAGAGTTTAGCTTACTTTATTCAGGTGAAGAGACAAAGAACATTTTCAAGGCACTGATGACTAAAATCATGAAATGCCTAATCTTGAATGTTAAGAGCATTTACAACAGTGAAGACAGCAACAATACAACATCCTTATCCTGCCAAAACCACTTTATTAATATTTTAAATGTTAAGGATGAATAACTTGCCAATGAAATGTCTGTATTGTCTACATGAAAAATACATGAATATTGCTCATTGCGCCTTGCTAAGCTATTTGGATGGCTAAGTGAAAAGTACACATAACTGTTAATTTGCATTTTTCATTTAATTAGCCTTGTATGATGAAATCAAGTTTCAATAAAGCCCAGTGTTTCTCTATTAATCTGTACTTGCTGTTTGACAATTCAGTTGTCTTGATATGTTACCATTTTAGCAGTCTATACAGGGAATATAATAAATACCTTAGCATGAAGCAAAATTTTTGATCAAAAAAGTGTTCTCTGTTCTTTTCTCTTATTAGCCCTTCTTGCTCCAGGTTTTTTAGGATTCTTTTTTAATTGGGATTACTATCACACTAAACTCTCTCTATGAATGAGGATCAGGGTGTCCTAGATCTGTCTATTACTTTCTCTCTCTCTCTCTCTCTCTGTATATATATCGCCCCCTAGTGGCTCTCTTTAGGGGTGTTGTATTAGACAACTCTGGTTGAAGGGACTTATGCACTTATGCACTCAATGGGGATCAATGTGATGTTCTAATGATGATTAACACACATTCTTTAGTTTATTTTGTAGAATTGGGAAAATTGATATAGGAACTCCTGGAATTGGTGTATACATCCCTGATGATTATTTTTTAATCCCAGCTGTGTTTTGATAAATTATTTTTTTTTTCTCAATCCATATTGTTTTCTTTTTGTTGTGGTCATGTCAATGTTTCATATTACATTAATTTAAAGAATGGATAATGTATGGAATATAAACTGATTAATGTTTTAATGTCAATAAATGTTTCAATATGATCAAAAGTATATTGTAATTTGTTGATATACCACAGATCTCTTTAATCTGCTAACTCTTATGACCATCTTTTAGTGGATACCGGTACTCTCTCTGCATAAACAAAAAGAGTAATTTGGAGAAATCAAAGTTCATTTACACTACTAAAAAAAGTATATGCAATCTACTCACACTCCCATAAACAAATCAAAAACTGGTATCTTAAAATCAATCCTTGGAGAAAGGGAATTAGGAGCAGCCTTTACAAGACATTATCCCAGCAAGACTCCTCACAAACAAAAATAATGTTAAAACAGGATCATAAAAATAGTGGTCTATTTTAATATATTTTATTTTTTTACTGCCACAACCTTCTGCCTTACTGTTGTCCCTACTAAAAGTATATTGGAGAGATGTGAAGTGTGTACCTAATTTTCATTTTTGAACAAACAAAATGTACTCAACATTTGTGCGAAAGACAAATTTATATTTCTTCTTTCTTATTAGTCCCTCTTCCTCCAGGCTTTGTAGGGTTCTTTATGCATTTGGATAACTATTATGCAGCCCTCTGTCTTTTAAATAAGGATCAGGGGTGGGACGTGATGACGTTGAGACAGGACCGTAACCACACATTGGGAGGCAGGGCTTAGGGGTGAATGGCCGGGCGGTAGAATTCACCACTAGGCAACAGCGTCTGTGTAAAGGGGATCATGGCAGGAGATTAGAGCCGACAACTAGAAGCCCTTTGCAAGTGACTAAATGAAAAAACGGCAGCTTGCTGAAAATGAGAAAAGGTCTAGAAAATCCAAGCTAAAAGCAAGTATAAACACTAAGCTTATAAGTGTTTAAAAATAGAAAATCTTAAAAAAAATAAATAAATAACAGTGGATAATTTGTATATAACTGGAATATACTGACATACAAATACACATTATCCCCTAATCTGCTCTGTGTGCTGAGGAGAGGAGAGAGAAACAAAGATAAGGCTGATCTGATATTATTATGTTATTATTTATATAGCGCCATCAGATTCTGTAGCGCTGTACAATGGGTGGACTAACAGACATGTAATTGTAACCAGACAACTGGATGTACGAGAACAGAAGGGGTGGAGGGCCCTTCTCAATGAGCTTACATACTAGAGGGAGTGGGGTGTAGTGATACATAGGGTAAAACTAGGGGTACGAAGTAGGTTGTTAGAAAAGTATTCACCGAGGGCTTAGTAGGTAATTTTTGACAGTTGCAGGAGATATGATCCCTAGAGGGAAATTTATGACAGCCTAAAATTAACTACTCAGAAAAAGCCTCTAAAAAAATCCCCATTTTTATTATATGCCACAATATCATCTAATAGCACATAATGGTACAAAGAAGTGCCCAGAAGCTGAAGGTGGGAAAAGAAAGGAAAGAAGGAAGAGGAAATATAACATATAAAGAAAGGAATAAAGGGAAAAGAAACAAAATCTCAAGATTTAAAACAAAAAAGAGTCGCTAAACTTAGTAGTGAAATAAAATGACTACTGCAAAGATTCCAAGAAAAAAAAAAGATCTTAAAGACACCAAACAAGGCAAAGGAGTATCAGCTTTTTTCTGTCCCGAAAACAAACAAGGTGGCGGTAATTGGCTATCAGAAGAATCTTTAATGGAAGACAAGAGAAGTCCAACGTTTAATTTGCAAGAATTTATCAAAATCAATTTGGAAAGTCAAACTGAAACATTTAAAAAATAACTTAATAATAGCACATGTCAACTAAAACTACAAATAAAAGAAATTGGTGCAAAAATAACCGAGATGGAAGAAAAATATGAAAAAATGGAGTTCCAATACAAGACGTAAACATCTTGGAACAAAGAATAAATCTATTGGAAGATAAGCAAAGAATAAAGAACATCAGACTGAAAAATATCCCTGAATCCATTACTTATGAAAATACAAAAGAATTTGTGCTTGAATTTCTTTTAGCCTTAGACATTAACAAACAAAACAAGGAACTTGTTATAGAAAATGTATATCGTGTGAGAAAACCGCCAAATATTCCCGAAATAAGTCCAAGAGACCTGGTAGTTGTCTATTATTCTTTTCAAATGAAACAACAAGCTATTCAAGCAAGTAGAGTGAATAAATTAACAGAAGGAAGATTTAAAGTTATTGTTATGTACCAGGACTTATCATCATATACAAGAATGTGGAAAAAGACAATTTTTACAGCCTTGATACCACTTAAACAACACAATATAAGATACCGATGGGGGCCAAACAAATTAATAACAGTGATCTGGAAAGACACTAAGAAAATATTTTCTGAACCAAAACAATGGACAAAGGAACAGATAAAGTGAGGGAAGAAGAAGGGAGAAAAAAAATTAGAAGGAAAGAGAATAACTTTTTATAATTACTGAATTAAAAGAGACTAAGAGAAATATACAGAGGAACATAAGAAGAAGAGGAGGGAAACAAAATAAGATTTTTTTCTCTCTCTCTCTTTCTCTTTTTAAAGTGTATATATAGGTTTAGGGAAAAGATAAATAGTAAGTTAGAAATTTAAAAATGTGAAACACGTCAGCTATATGACACATACTAAGTGAGTAATATAAACACAATAAAATAGAACTGAAGAGATTAGAGGGAAGTGAGGGAAGTTTTCCCAAATACGAGATACGATAAAAACAATATTATATGTTTGTTTTAATGGTTACACAAGATAGATAATGAAATGTTTTAAACACTTCTCGCTTTGAAGACAGAAAAAAGATAGCTAAGACACTTGCCATTTGGAAATAGATAGATAGAAAAAGGGAATTAAAGAGAGAAGGGGAATGGGAGGAAAAGGGGAGAAATAATTAAAAAAGGCACATAATAAAGGTGATATAGAATAAGTTTGAGAAATATAATTTGTGTCCGGAACAAGTGTGTTTAATTAAAGGGTGATTATAATCCTGAATAGGTGTAAAGTCCACTTTCCAAGATCAAGTCTACATTTGCCACAGCTTCCTCTTCATACTGGTAGATTTCAGATTTTTCTTTTTTATACAACTTTTTTTTTCTCTCTCTCTCTATCTTTGGCCATAAATGGTGGTAAAGAGTGTGTAAATAATTACTATTTGAAGCGCTGGTCCATGTCAACTATTTAAAAATACATCTGCTTGGAGATCTTAGAGAAGATCTTAGCTAGTGACATTATGGAGAATAATGTTAGATGTTACACTAAGAGGGGGCTTTTTGTCACTATTTGTGTAAGTGAGGATGTATGCGGTTATCCCTTCTATAGAAGGGAATTTCCAAGTTGTGTGATTGTTTGAGTTGATCATGTGAGGAAGACTGAGAAAGTAATGAGTAGGAAATAGGAATAGAATAGAATTCTAAAGTGTATTTCCATGAGCATATAGGGGCTAAACACCCCATGTCAAAGAAAACCTCTTTACGAATTACTCAGAAAAGAACGAATAGACATAGCTCTGATACAAGAGACTCAGTGGAAAAGGGAGACTCACTGGAAAAGGGAAGAGGAAGTTAGATGGAAGTATGAGTTGTATAAAGAAGTTATACATGCATCTGTAGAGGGTGAAAAAAAAAGTAGTCATTATTTTTTCAAAATGGATTAATAAGGAAATATTATATACAGAGTTGGATAGTGAAGGAAGATACCAAATTCTAGTATGCAGGATAGACTCAGTTACATATACCTTTGTTAATCTTTATTTGTCATATGTATTACCAAAAAAATATCTTAAAAAAAGGTAATGGATAGGGTCAAAAAAGTTAAAATGGGAATATTGGTTGTCACAGGGGATTTTAATTGTGTCCCAGATACAGAGCTAGATTAGAAAATTAAAGATAACAAAAAAATAAATAAACAACTAAAGAAACAATCTAAGATACTGGGAAATATTATGAGAGAGAATAATTTGTTGGATATATGGTGAGTCTACCATGCAAATGAAAACAAATTTACAAACCTTTCTAGAATACATCACTCGTTATCCAGAATTGATCTGGGAGACAATAGCATAGTAGAACAGATTCACAGAGAGAGAACCCACGGGCAGATCATGGCTATAATCTGTTTGTATTTAAAAGACAAAAAAATATATATAAACCTTTTAGCACTTTTTCACTCTCCAAAGTGGAACATCAAAAACAAATAATAAAGGTAATAGAATTATACTTTAAAGAAAAAAAAATCTGAAAGAATGCCATATTCAATGATTTGGTTCGCTTTCAAAGTGGTTGTGAGAGGATACTTGATACAACTTATAAATAGAATAAATAAACAAAGAGGGGCCTTGAGGGAAGAATTATATATAGAATATTACAAACCATACCAAAAAAATTTTAACCAGCGAAATGATAACACAACTAAATGAATTTTAAAAAAAAATCAATGAAATAGAATGTGAACGAATTAATAAAAATCTAGAAATAATGAAAGCGAACTACTATCAAGACAATAATAAAATAACAAAATGGTTATCCAATAAGCTGAGAAGGAAAGCTGGGAAAAATAGAATAACAGGTATTAAAAAAGATCAGATAGGAGGCGGAGCTAGCAGCGGTGCAGAGCAGTCGCACACAGTAAGAGCTCCTCGCCACAAACCGCAAAAGAAACGTCTTACGGGACGAAAACTGACAACCACCTGGGTCTAACCGCCGACACCAAACACGGGGACCAAACATGGGTCGGAAACACAAGAAAACCAGAGCCGAAAAGGACCCAACCACCCATGACATCAGGGAACTTCTATAACGCTTGCAAAAGTCTGCATGGGACAATATGGCGGCTGGAGACAACGCCTACTTCTTTTTATCAGATGATTTCTCCATAGACCCCGGTGAAGGTATGGCAAAAGCACCACCACCCAACCCAAAGCCCTCACATACCCTGACAGAAGAACCTGCCACAGCCTCTGTGCTGAAGAGCATGCTAGTAGAACTTAGAACTAACATAGCAGCCGACATGACAGGCATAAAAGAGGAGGTGGAGGGGGTCACCACCAGGGTCCTGCGGCTGGAGCCTCATCAAACTCCCAAGAGGCAAGAATAGCATTACTAGGAAAAGCGCTAATTGAAGTGCAAACACGGCAAAGTCTATCAAACAACCGGATAAACACACTTGAAGACCAATGATAGCGACCTACAAGAAATTACACATGTCCGAAAACACATCCAACGACAGCACACTCACAGACCCCACCAGGTCTTGGACATACCTGGCTGACACCACAACTATACCAATAATATATAAAAAATGTGCTATGTCTATTCATGCTGAAACTGTGTTGATATATGTTGCTAAATATGCCTGCATAAGCTGTTGTGGCAATGTAGACATTTGTGTTGAACCTGCACAATAAAATAAAGAATTATAAAAAAAAAAAAAAAAAAACCCAAAAACCAGTAGACAGCCCAGATGTTTGTAGGCAGATGTGAAGATTTAAAAAAGATCAGATAGAACATAGAAACCTAGAAACTATAGCTAACATTTTCAAGACTTATTATGAGGACTTATATAATATAGTGAAACAACCTGAGGAACTACAAACAGCTAAATATTTGAAGGAAACATAATTATCTAAAATAACACAGGAACAAAATAATATGAATGCCCCTCTCACTAAATTAGAATTTAAACTAGCCTTCGAAAGAGTAGTATATTTTAAGACCGCTGGCCCAGACGGGATGAATAATACATTTTATAAGGTTTATAAAGATATATTGTGTGAACATTAAGCCAATGCTTTCAACAAGATTGTAGATAAGGGTTCTGGACCAATAGAAATGTTCTATGAAAATATAATACCGATTCTTAATAAAGAGAAAGATCCTTTGGAACTTAAGAACTATCGCCCAATCTCTCAAATAAATGTAGACTCTAAACTATTCTTGGCAATAATATGAGAGAATAAAGAATATTTTACCTGGGGGCGTGGCCTGACACCTAATGTGAGCGGACGCACTTGATCGGAGCTCCCTGGCCGGCGGCGATAAAACTGGATAAAAACGAAGTTTACACGACAAAAATGGGCAATAAAAAGAAACCCATACCCTCCCAGAGCCTACCGGACCCGGGCACGCAGAAAAATCCCGGCGGTCTGGACAAATACTTTCGCGACACGGTGAAGATTCTAGGCGACGGCCTAGACGAAGGCATTCAGGCGCCATCTTCCCCACAGTGCTTTTCCCCGCATAGCCTGGAAGGATCAGATTCAGCTCCGGAATGGGGGATGGCAGACATGAAAGAAATATTAAGAAACCTACCTTCTAAAGATGATTTGGCAGACATGCTGTCTAAATTGGAATCTTCAATGCAGGATCAGATTTCCTCACTGTCCTCCGAGATCAGGCAAGTAAACAGCAGGGTGGGGGACCTGGAGGAAGACAGGGACAAACTGCTAGACAGGGTCCTGGCACTAGAACGCAACCAAAGTTGCAGTGACAGCAAACTTCTATACATAATGAGAAACACAGAAGACTTGGACAATAGAGGCCGCAGGAACAATATAAGAATAAGGGGATTACCAGAGCCACAAGGCTCGCCTGAAGACTTACACCAGATCCTGCAATCTCTCTTTAACAAAATATTACAGAGGCCAGCAGAGACGCATATTCTTCTAGACAGAGCCCACAGGGCGCTGAGGCCTAAGCATATTTCTCCTGACTCCCCCAAAGATGTGATCTGCAGAGTACATTATTACTCTGAAAAGGAAGCCATCATGAGGCAAGCCAGAGACACTGCAGACATTATGTACAACAACTCAAAAATATTGCTTCTCCCAGATCTGGCGTGGCTTACTCTGAGAGGCAGAAGAACCCTGAGACCACTCACACAGGCACTACAACAGGCCAACATCAAATACCGATGGGGATATCCTTTCTCTCTGACAGCCACACATCAGGGCGCCCAAGCCACACTAACATCGGCGATGGAAACAGAGGCTTTCACTCAGCGCCTGGGTATACCCAATATTGATATTCAGGATTGGTACGACATAACAGAACCCGAACCAATTCCACCTCATCCTCAAAGAATGAAAGGTCAAGCTGCAGATACAAGAAGGAGGACGACGTGGAAGACCCCACCTGCATCGCCTTTCATGAGACCGAAGAGACCGCAAGGGACCCCGAGGAAAATAATCTGAGCACAGACGAAAGGACATATAACATGGGTACAGTACCCACAATGATAATGCACATCTTCATTGTCAGACTGTTAACTCTGAAAACGCCCACCTCAAGGGCTCTGGAAGCGGTAACTATGAACAGTAGAAATATGTCTTATAGATCTATCGATAAGTTGGTACAAATGTACAATTAATGTTGTGGTTAACTAATATTTATAGCATTGAGAACTGTAAGGCCACACCGAGAAAGGTGATTTAGGTTCAAGAGCGGTTATAACCACAAAATCAGGCTTTACAGGTAGATCACTACAGATTTTAATCACAATCGAGCCCAATACTTGACCAGTAATACAATGCAAAGTGAAACGTGACCGCCTAAGGGGAAGCTGCACAGGTGCCGAAGTTGCATCCAGCTGATCTACCCTTGATTTAAACCCAAAGTGAACAAATCACTTTTAGTCAAAGTGTCCACGCTCCCGCCGGACATAAATTAGGACCAGTTGAGGTCCTGAGCGGTACCTACCTAAAAACTCTACGTTTCTGATTTTGTGTCTTATTCACCCCTGAGCCAGTATAAAATTACTGGATATAGTCAGGGAATTGTACCGTCTCCTCCATAGGGGTCTGGAAAGACTATCCCATAACATAAACCTATATAGCTAAGTGTTTCAGGCCTCTATTAATCCACGAGGAAGTTCAACCTCTCTCTAGAACTACTCCTCGTAGGACGCCAAGTTCGATAAATACTCCAGTTTAAATTGTAAATAGTTAATTTTCTGTTCTTTTAGAATTATTTGTTGTTGAACTCCTGTGTTGTGAAAATTCATACGCCAAGCCTTCAAACATACTCTCTCCCAACACAAAGTATCCTCTTACTCACGTAAACACCACATACACATAAATCTTAGTACAACCAATACTAACCAAAGCGCAACTAGGCGCCTAGAATAAACAGATTTAGGATCATGGGATCTTTGAGAATATGTTCCCTAAATGTCAGAGGGCTTAATACTCCAGAAAAAAGAAAAATGGTGCTAACGGACCTGGTGAAAAATAAAACAGACATTGCATTTCTCGAAGAAACTCACCTAAAGGGCCCGAATGCACCACAACTCAAACACCCGAAATTCAAACAAGTGTATTATAATAATTATAACAAGAGTAAATCCAGGGGAGTAGCTATACTAATAGGAGTTAACGTACCTTTTACTTACTCCACTCACATCTCAGACGAATCAGGCAGATTTATCATTTTACAGGGCACGGTGGGGACGCACCCAATTACGCTTGTCTCTATATACCTCCCCAATAAACACCAATGCGGGGCACTCAGAAAGATCTTGGCTAAAATTAAACAACATGCAAACGGCGTACTTATCATGGGGGGAGACTTTAACGTCTCGCTAGATGCCAAAAAAGATAGCACGTCTCTTAGCTGTAAACATCTCACAGCCACAAGATTACAAATGCAACACATCATCCACACACATCAATTAGCAGACTGCTGGAGGATATATCATCCAACATCTAAAGACTATACACACTACTCTTCCCCGAACAAATCTTATTCTAGAATAGATTACTTCCTGATTTGCCACAGAGACCTAAGCCTGGTAACAGACACCTCCATAGGCCCAATGACTTGGTCGGACCATTCTCCTATCTACCTCACAGTCACTGTCCCCTCCCTCCCCAGACCCAAGGGACTATGGAAACTCAATCCCAACCTGCTGCAAACAAAAACAGTTAGAGAAGCGACACAGAACACGATCAGGCTCTACTTCCAAGAAAATAAAACCCCAGATACCTCTGCATTTGTGCAATGGGAAGCACATAAGGCAGTAGTAAGGGGATAACTAATAAAATGGGGGGCCCAAATCAAACGGGAAAAAAATAAACAGATTGAGGAACTTTACAAAAAAATTACACAACTAGAAAACGCTCACAAACTTGACATGACGGACGCACTTTACTGTTCACTACTCGCCCATAGGACAGAACTTACCGCACTACTACAAGACAAGGCTCGGAAAGCCATCCTATGGACAAAACACAGATACTATGCGCAGGGAAACAGGTGTGGCAAACTACTCGCACAAGCTCTTAAACAAAAGCAGGCGCTCACATACATCCCCAAAATCAAACGCTCAGATGAGTCGTTCGCTTACACCTCAGAAGAAATAGCCGATACATTCCACACTTACTACACCTCACTATATAATCTGAAAGAGAGGGGACCCAACATAGAAGACTTGAGAAACTTCTTGGAGAACAAATTCGACACAACTTTGCCGCCTGTGGCGAGAAGATCATTAGAAGAACCCTTCACATTAGATGAACTCAAAACGGCACTCAAACAGACACCACACAACAAGAGCCCGGGGCCGGACGGGTTCTCGGCCTCCTACTATAAGATGTTTCAAGCAGAACTTAATACACACCTGCTAGAAGCAATCAATTCTATCCCACAACACAACCTTATACCGAGTCAGGCGTTGGAGGCGACAATCACGCTGTTACCCAAACCAGGGAAAGATCTGGAGAAATGCGCCAGTTATAGGCCAATATCTCTCATAAATGTGGATATAAAAATTTTTACTAAAATGATGGCCTTGCGACTTAAACCATTTCTCCAAGATCTAATCCATCCAGACCAAGCAGGCTTTGTGCCTGCTAGGGAAGCAAAAGATAACACATCCAAAATTATAAATCTAATCCATTGCACTTCATACACACAAACCCCAACACTACTCCTGGCAATAGACGCAGAAAAGGCATTTGACAGGGTGGACTGGGCCTTCCTTAGAACCACACTTGAGATGTTGGGATTTGGTAACAGATGGATCCAATGGGTAAGAGCCATATACTCTCAGCCCACAGCCCGCCTAAAGGTAAATGGCCAACTTTCAAAACCATTTAAGATAAGTAACGGCACCAGACAGGGGTGCCCATTATCCCCTCTATTGTTTATTCTTTCTCTAGAACCCCTTCTACAGGCAGTGCGACATAATCCTGATATACAAGGCATCAGGGTTAACCAACAGGAATACAAAGTGTCGGCCTTTGCCGATGACTTACTATTCACCATTGTAAACCCATTACACAGTTTGCCCCACTTGACAAGAGCTCTATCCGAGTATAGTAAAGTCTCTAACTTCAAAATCAACATTGACAAATGCGAAATTCTCAACATTAACTTGCCCCCTGGACAGGTACATAGCCTGCAACGCAAATAACCGTTCCAATGGGCGCCCAACTCCATCAAATATCTCGGGATAAAAATAACTAACACTCATAAAACCCTATATAGAGAAAATTTCCCTGACATACTCACGGCAATCAAAAAAGACTTAGATAGATGGGATAAACCACATTTTCGATGGATGGGACGAATAAACATTATATCCATGAATATATTACCACGCATCTTATACCTTCTGAACACTATCCCTATACATATCCCGACTGCCTTTTTTCGCTCAATTCAGACGATACTTACAACTTTTATATGGGCAAAGAAGCGCCCGCGCTTAGCCTTCAATGTACTGACCAAACCAAAGGGGAGAGGGGGATTGGGATGCCCACACATCCAGAATTACCATAAGGCAATACACCTAGGGAGGATACTGGAATGGTCAAGAAAGACAGACACTAAGGCATGGGTTCAAATAGAACAATCTCAAGTAGCAACCCCCCTTCAATATCTCCCATGGACAGTACTGACAGGCAAAGGAAACTCCCCAAAAGACCTACCCACCATAGGGGCCACTCTTGAAGTATGGGCAAATATAAATCCAATGCGCCACTTCACACCGACACCTTCGCCACGATTCCCGATTGCTCATAACCCGAGATTTCCAGCAGGCAGGGACATCAGGAATATGAGTAAGACCATACCTAACCCGGGCGACGGAAATATAACACTACGAGACCTAGTCACTAGGGACGGACTATTACCACTGACTGACCTTGCGGACACACACTATCCAACCATGACTCAAACATTCCAATATCATCAGCTAAAACATTTTTTACATAAAGAAGGACTCTTACACTGGCAGCCAAGAGAAGAGACCCAATTTGAAAAACTCTGCTCCACGCCGCCGAAAACCAAAATAGTATCTAAGTGTTATCGACTAATCCAAGAATGTACGAACAACTCTCTCCCGTGGTTCACTGCAAAACACCAACAATGGTTGTCAACCCCGTGGGAAGAAAAAAAAAATGGCATACTACCTTCACTAAAATGATGAAATCACACTCTAGCATAACAATACAAGAACCAAATTTTAAATTTCTTTACCACTGGTATATAACACCTGTAGACGCCAACAAATACGATACCAATACCTCACCGCTATGTTGGAGGTGTCTGCAAGAACGAGGCACATACCAACACATATGGTGGTCGTGTAACAGAGTAGTGGGGTTCTGGAGAGAAGTGGCGAGGATTACAGGCAAACTTAGTGGCACAACTATCCTAGCTACACCCGAAGCACTTCTTTTTTACAACATCCCGGTAACTATGCGCACGTTTCGAAACTCAGTAATACTGTACTTCCTTACCGCAGCTAAAGTAGTAATAGCAGGGCTCTGGAAAACTAGCAAAAGACCGTCAAGGAGAGAATGGTTCAGGAGAATTGATGATATATATAAACTGGAGGAACTAAGGATGTCTACAATAGGGAAATCACAGCTGTGCCAAACAATGTGGGAACCATGGAAAGCTTATCTCAAAAATTATACTTAGGGTGTTAGACTTAATTCACAATAGAGTGAGGATATATAGAATACACGAGCACTCTCACAGATTCGTAGGTGGGAAACTCACAGGACAAATAGTCGCTAATAATATTGTATACATAAATTGTTTTATTTTTCGTAACCAATTGAAAAAAAAAAAAAAAGCTAATCTGTTACTCAAGTGTAAATTGTTTGTACGAAGTCTGAATGTATTATTATATGTCATACTGTTTTTTCAAAATGCTATACGTCATGTAACGCTTATAACGAACATGCAAAATAAAAAATATAATAAATAAAAAAAAAAAAAAAAGAATATTTTACCTAGTTTAATTCATGAAGACCAGACCGGTTTTGTTCCCACTAGACAGGCAAGTGCTAACTCGAGACGTTTGATCAATATTTTAGATTGGGGAGAGGCACCTTCTAACTACTCAGAAAAAGCCTCTAAGAACATCCCCATTTTTATTAACAAGGCAAAGGATGGGGATATATGTTTGGGGTCTCGGAGTCCATGGGGTTTTGTGGATGGATGAAAGCAGGAATTAAAACCATATACCAAAATCTTATGGCCATGGTGGTGAGTGCGGATTTATGTTCCAATTGGTTTACTTTTGGGTAAAGGCATCCGTGAGGGATGCCTGCTCTCACCAATATTATCCATAATATCCAAGGAGTCCCTAGCAACTAGGATAAGGTCCAACTCAAATTTCAGGGGGATTCCAGTAGCCTCAAAATATCTTAAGATGTGCATGTATGCGGATGACATGATAATAACCTTGACTGACCTCATCGCTTCCATCCCACATTTAATTAATCAGATTGCCCAGTACAGTGAGCTATCTAATTATAAGATAAATATAGATAAATCTGTGGTTATGTTCAAAAATTGTGATGCCGATAGAAAAAAAACCAAATATTAGAAATGCATAGCTTTGGAGAAGCTGAAGGGAGTTTTGAGTATTTAGATGTTACACTCTCAAGTATTTAGATGTTACACAAAACAAATAGAATTGTTGAAGAGAATGTCTTGAAACTGATTAGATCAACAAACCTAATGTTAAAAAAGTGGTATAATAAATTTTCGAGTTGTTAGGTTGAATTAATATTATCAATGCTTATATTCTCCACATGTGGACATATCTTTTTTAAATGATCCCTCTAAAAATTCCAGACAGCTGGTTAGAAATTGTTCAGAAAAATATTGTATGGAGAGGGACGAGACCACGCATCAACCTTGACCAGCTGACAAATAGTCCCAGTCAAGGTGGTATAAATTTCACCAATATTAAAAAACATTGTGAGGCTAGTATAATCCATCATATCCAAATTCGAACTGAATAGGAAGTGAGGGAAACATTATTATTATTATTAAACAAAAGCGGTATGAATAAACCTGTCTGGCAAGAAAAAGGTTATCTGATATTGAAAGAAGTTAAAAATAAAATTATCTGCCAAATTATTCCGGTGTGGTTTAAAATAAGAAAAAAGATGAAAAATAATGGGAAAATGTATGGTTTTATGGAGTTGGAGATTCTAGAATCGCTCATGGACAATCTAAATTTAGACTTGTGAAAAGAAAAGAAAATTAAAGATGTAAATAATATTATGAAAGAGGGAAGAATTAAAACCTTTGCAGCTCTAATGTTAGAATATAATTTACCAAAATCTGAAACATTTGACTACTTAAGAATCAAATCACTTGTGTCTAAAAATTTTGAAGAGGGAAAAATTAAAAATGCCATCTATATGAAACAAATTTTTGCACCAATGAAAACATTAAAACTTTTAGCAAAATGCTATATGTTGACCCGAACGATGTCACAAATTATCTTTATAAAACAGTTTTAAAAATGGGAAAGGGAGTGCAATATTAACATAGATGTTGGTGCTTGGGGTAAAACCCTAGTTAATATAATTTTGATTGAAACTTATTTTAAAGTATGTAACAGGTGGTACTTGGTTCGACCAGATTAAACAAAATGGACACTAGTGTCTCAAATGTATGCTGGAGATGCTTAAGGGCGGTTTAGAGCTATCTTCACATATGGTGGAGTTGCCCAAAAGTGAAAACTATATGGGGTCAGGTTTATAAAATACTTTATGATATGGATAAGATTAAAATTGAAAAAAGCTTGATAACAGCATTACTGCATATGGGCGGGCCTAATTTATCAACATCAAATTAATTTTTGGTAACACATAGTTTCCTAGCTGTGTAGATTCTCATAGCGAGAAAATGGAAACAACCCATAGAAATTAGTTACTATCAATGGGCAAAATAACTAACTTTCCAATTAAAGATGGAATTGGGTGTATGCTGGGGAAATAATTATTTCGTCAGGAATAAAATGATAAGGGATAAATGTCTTGATAAAATGTTGGCATTTAATAAAAACTGAGTAAAACATTCACTTTAGATTTAGATAAGTCATAAAGAAAAGACAGGAAATACTCTTCCCTGCTCAGTCCCTTTTTCCACACAGGTAGAATGTATTTTGTATTAGTAAATGTTAAGTCTGTGTACGCTAATGTTACATGTATTTTGTTCTTTTTGTGTGATAAAAACTCAAAGAATATTTAAATTTAAAAAAAATAAAAAAATAAAGATCAGGGTGTCCTACATTGTTTCAAGAATAATTCCAGGGGACATGTCCTATGTACCCCACCCAGTGGCAATTTTTATATAAGCTGTCCAATTCACATATACCCCGCTCATTGTACCCTTATACCCATTTGTATACCCATTTTCCATCAATCAATGCTCCTAGTGCTTACCAAGGACCATCAGCACTGCACCAGACACCATAAGCACCGCAGATCCCACGAACCGCCACAGCTTAGATGGGGTCTCGCTGTCCTCTACCCACCCTGGACCTACGACAAGGCTCCAGGGTCCAGTGGGTGAACCTCTCCTCCAAGAGAGAGTAGCAGTAACAAGCTCTTAAAAGAGCTTAGTGATTATAGCCCAGGGGAGTATACAGAGTATAGCATTCCCCCAGTGTAGATGCAATCTTTCCCTCCACACATGAGACGAGGCTCTATGTTGAGGGAAAAACAGAAACTCAGCAGATCTGAGGGATTATTGTCTTTTATACAGTTTTCCCCACAAGGTTACCACCCAGGTGGACCTTGTAGAGCACAGGACACAGTCACAAAGCCAATCAGAACAGTATTGTACTCTGCCTGTGATACAATTAACAAACACAATGGGCTAACTCAATTAACTGTAAACAGAAAAAATATACATTTTTACAAACCCCAAAATACAACATATCCTCACATCTCCTGATAGCCCCGATCTGGGTGAACAACATATCCAAAAATCACCCAGATCAGTTCAGGAATTTCCTGGAAGTCTTATTTTTGCCCCACCGTGCACATAGTCCCATACCCAAAACAGTTCCATACACTCGACGACAAAACACTGCTGGACATTTTAAGATAGCCACCGCCACGTTTGAAAGGGGCATTGTGCTAAGTCCCCATATGCACAAATAGTGTTTTTAAAAGGCAATACACCCCAGGGCCCATAGTCACAGGGCAAGAGGCTGGCAAGCAGGCCTCTCTAAACCCAGTGGCGAGGTTACTTTCGCCACACCAATTTACCATCATTTGGTTTACAGATCATGTGAGACACATAACAAATAGAGGGAAATGCAGGAGGAGCAGTAAATCTATATGTATATATTATATATTTATTAACTAAATATTATATAATATATCAATCTGGATTATTTTTTTTAACTGCTCCTCTTTTTTTTCCCCCATCTTTTGGTAACTTCTCACTTGATCTGTGAATAAAATCAACATTTAATAAATGTTTCCTAGCCATCAATCTTCTTATTTTTCCTCCATCAATTACCTCTTTTTTTGTCAGCGCAAACATGTTTGGTTTGTGATAAGGATACATTCCAAGGCAGAGTTCGGGAAATTGATCAACCAATTGGCCCAGATTTAGATGAACTGCAGTTTTGACCAAAACGAATCTCCAACATAATTTGGCAATTTGATTCATAGAATTTATACTAGAATAACTCACATAATTACTCATTAAATTGCCAAATGTTGTCAATTCAAAAGGAATTTAAAGTGAATTTCAGATTTTATGCCAAAATGAAATAGGAGGCTTGGAGAATGCTTCAATGCTTCCAATTCTGCTATTTTGTCGTAAAATATGAAATACAGCTGAAAAAAGATTCCAACACTAAGGCAAATTGGGGAAGCAGCCAAGTTGGAAAAAAATTTCAACTGTGTGCTGTTAACTAGTTTGTTCTAGAGCAGGGGTTCTCAACCCAGTCCTCGGGACCCCCTACCAGTCCAGGATTTGGGGATTACCTGGGTGTGTCTAAGGAGTTTAGAAAAAGGGAAAAAAAACACCTTAGACTCTAAGGTGTTTTTTTTTTTCTTTTTCTAAACACCTTACACACACCCAGGTAATCCCTAAACCCTGGACTGGTAGGGGGTCCTGAGGACTAACGTTGAGAACCTCTGTTCTAGAGTTTGCAAGTTAGTTTGTCAGCTCAAAGCTCATCATTTAGTGAAACAAATGCCTTAACAAATAATGTAATATGAGCACTCATTTAAATTTAAATTTTATTTCTTCATTAACTTGGTCCTCCTTTTTATTAAAAGGTATTAATATAAACATTACTGTTAACTTCAGTTATTGATGTACAAATGCATTCCGGGTCTTCTTTCATTGCAAGTATTTCAAGGGTCGAAACTCTTTGTGCCTACGAGTGAAGATAAAATTGTAATTAAAATTTCAATGTAAAAAAAATAATAACAGGTAAAATATATATTAATTTAATATTATATTATTTAAAATAAAAAGAGTTTTACATTATTTTCTTTGCAGATGTACAAGAATAATACAAAAAATAATAATTTATTAAATCTAAGTGCTATGTCAATCAATCAAAGAAAAACTGAAGCAGTTCTGATAGAAATCTGGAAGTATTTGGAGCAATCAAAATGTCTCTATGGTGATAACACTTGGAAAAAATCCTTACTGAATACCTTTTAAAACATACATGCATTTTTTTAAAGGTCAATTTAACTCTGTTGCTGGGGACAAATTAGGGATTATTCTAGCCTCGGTGAGGGAATAATCTAAATTTTATTAAAGACAGGAGGCGAATATTTGCTTTACCTTCTTTACTGAAACCTCCAGCAGCAAAGAAACAGTTAACAGAACTTTTCAAAACAACCAATCAGAACAAAGCAACAGTAGTATAAAACCCCTAAGCAGGCTCTTCCACTTCCTCTTTCTTTGATGAGGTCGAGCAGGAGAGCAAGGAAACCAACTAATCCACCTTGTAGCAGACACATCCAGAGAAACAATCGTCAAGCCCAGAGAGAAAACAGATTACACTGCAAGAAAACAGAAAACATTGTGAAAGTAAACTGTCAAGGCAAGATGTCATATCCATACAATATCACTTTCACATCATAATACCTGATGAATAAACAAAGTCTACATATCTTATGAAGACCTTGTATGTACCTAAGCTAAAAGGCATTGACTAAACATAATTACAACACAAACATGATGAATAAACGCACATGGACAACCATCACTGAATATTAGAAATAACCTTTATTATGTAAAATTCACAAAACATAACAATATCCCCAATTATTTATAATAGAATAAAACCCAGATCCAGGGAGGGAACGTAAAAAAAAAGGGGTGGAAATATTCGCCTCCTGTCTTTAATAAAATTTAGATTATTCCCTCACCGAGGCTAGAATAATCCCTAATTTTATGGCAGGACAGGAGGCTTCATATTTGCAATTTTAACGCCCAAATAGTAGAACCAGAAGCAATATGAGATAGAGGACTGAAATAAAGGAGAATGGAAAAAAACTGATTCCCTAAACCAAGCAGCGGTGTAGAGAAATTGTAGAAGGGACCCAACAGCTTCCAAAATTGTGGAGGTGACAGCACCCCGAACCAAAAGTGTCCCAGAGGAACTCAAGGTCAGTCAATGAGAGGATCCACCAAATCCAACGGGCGAGCGAAGATGCAGAAACAGTCCAAAATGGCCGTACGCAGAAATAAACAGCTGTCCATGAGTAGACGGACGAAAGAACCAGATCCTGGATCTACATGGTCGTGTACAATCTGTCAGAGCTGTGGCCTATCCGGAGAATAGGGGTACGACACAGAGGATGAATAAAAATGAAATATGTGTGGAGCAGAAGCCGCTGTACTGAACGGCAAGAAGGAAGAAGACACGTCGATACCATGGCGTCAGAACACGATGAAATACAAGATATACTGGGGGGAAACCGTAAGCGGAAAAAACTGGTGCACCTTGTCATCAGGTCATTCCTCAATGAAATGCAGAACACACGATACCACTAGACTTGAGGAATAGCGAGAGATAGGGCTCCCGTATGGTATACTCCTCTTGGTAGACTGCAGACCAAGAGATCCTTAGCAATGCCAGAATCTTGAGAAAACGCACATGAGTCGTCCACTAGCTGACATAGGACGTGAATGGCCCCATACGATCCTACCCTGAGAGGGCAACTCAGTCAGACAATGGGGACAACCATGATAAGGACCGCCATTGGGACCCGGACACCAGTCGTGGCAGGCTACCCATGTGGATCCCACGTGGGACATTAAGAGACAGGGAGTTGTAGATTGCCTTCCCATGGCAAACTCCAGCAAAAAGGGGAAAGCACGCAGGACTCCTCCGAAGTGGTTTGGCCAGGCGAAACGACACTTCCAGGAATTTGGTCTGAAGCGAAACCCAAAGTATCCTGTAGGTAAACGGGATGCGTACGCCCCAAAAGGAGACCAAGCTTGGAAAACTCGTCCCTCGCCGAGGGTACGGCAGCCAGTTGGAGAACCGCTCCGTATGGCGGTTCGCACCGAATGTAATCATGCCAGTACTCGAGACCCCGGAGGGTGAGGCAACCAATCATTGGGTCTCTCCATGGTCGGGTGAAGCCGTCCGCCACATGAGTGTCTCGTCTCGTATACATTCTGTCACAAATGACGAATACTTGTCCAGAAGCTATAGATAGCGATCCTATGTGAGATCCGACTGCAGTCCGTAGTGGGCAACCGGTGAGAAGTCCATGCCGGAAGGTAGCGAGCAATACTGTGAATGTTGAACAAACCTGCAGGTAGTTCCATGCAGTTGGCGTAAAGGAGTCCCTCCTCCGGAATCATCAATTAAGTTTTAGATGAGCTTCATCCGAAGGTCACATGATTTGGTCATACCAGGCCGAAGACCCGAGAAAGCGCCATGTTGGAGCGGCTGATAGTACCGGATCCAGGAGGTATGGCTTCCATGGCGAATAGGCACCGGTCAATTAACCGGGTTGGGCCCCTAAGTGTAACCCGCGGGTTGCGGAGCATATACCTGGTATTTTCCTTGAAGACGGACATCTTGGTCCTCGGGAGGCGGAGCACTGCCTGGACCGAATATTCCATGAAAGACCGGAAACTGAGTTGACTGGGAGTGAGTCAGATTCAATATGTCCATGTTGATGGCAAAATCCATGCGGGTTTCTCTCATGTGCATTTGAGGGAGAGAACTAATCGTCAACACCGAGCAGCTCTCAGAGGGGATGAGTGCCCTCCATCTCAAAATGTGTCAACAGACGACATATGCACTGGGAGCATGTAGCGTGGGGATGGGGTGGGAGTCCACTCCACCGCACCCTTTGCCCAGCAGGGCAACTGCGGAATGAGTCGGAATGGATGCCTCTTTTGGTCATGCGTATCGCTCACGGAACGGTCCAAGGTTCCGCAACCTTAATCTGGAGTCCGGGCACGGTCCGAGAGACCTCTGGGGCTAGTTAAGGGGGAACCCTATGAATAGAAACGTGTCAGTTCAATTTGTACACGAGGGTAACTCCGGAGAGCAGACCCAGCACTTGGATGCTAAATCCATCAGTTTGATGTCCAGCTTGGACAGGGGCCGTTTTGTGGTTCTCAGGGGTAGAAACCAACTAGGCGATACCTATAAGTCATATCGGTCCATTCCCAGTGGGAATTTAGTCTTCTCCGCTTTCCAAGCGGTAACGCACCGTTCGTCCCGAGGAAACATCTGTGTCCGCGTGTCACCGACATCCACTGGTTAGTCCCAGATAGAGTGCAAACCCCGTGTCAGGTGTTTGCGGTGCCCTTTCCGGACTCCGTCATGAAGACTGATCCACTTGATGAATCCATCCGTTAGCCAACGGGTACCAGGGGTGCTTGCTGTAGCGTCTAGGCTGGCCGGTGGAGTGAACCCGTAGGGTACCGATGGTTTCTGGCAGTGAGGTCAGCGGGGCGGCAAGAGGACAGGCCAAGTGACCTTCTGGGTACGGGAGATTTGTCCTTCAGCCGTGATTGCACAACTGCCATAGAGGTAACACTGTCGGAATGATACCTGGTGTGGCCAGCTGGGGGTCACCCAGCGTGCAAGAGGGGGTCACCCAACATGCACAAGCATACCATGCAGTATAGGCCAGCAGGGGAGGGGGTCACCCTCAGTCTGAACATAATCTGACACTGTAGGTACAGTGGTGCGGCGAGCTGGGGGTCACCCAGCGTGCAAGAGGGGGTCACCCAACAAGCACAAGCATACCATGCAGTATAAGCCAGCAGAGGAGGGGGTCACCCTCAGTCTGAACATAATCGGACACTGTAGGTACAGTAGTGCCGAAGTGGTTAGCCGTATAATAAAGTAACCAGACATTGCCGGTCCAGCAGTGTAGACGGCAGGAGGGGGTCACCCTCATAACCAGAACCGGGCATTACAGATCCAGCAGTGCTGTAGGTAAGAGGGGGTCACCCTCAGTGTGGTATCATAGAGGTCTGTACACCCAGCAGTGTAGTCAGCGAGAGGGGGTCACCCTCAATATGGTCATAACGGGACCTTGTAGGTCCAGCAGAGTAGTCCACAGGAGGGGGTCACCCTCAGTATCTGCGTATTGCAGGGCACTGTAAGAACAGAAGCTCAATCAGTGGGAGGGGTACCCTCTTTTATGGGAATACCGGGACGCTGCAGGTTCAGCAGTGCAGACTGCAGGAGGGGTACCCCCTCGGTATGATACTAGCAGGACATTGCCGGAGCATTAGTATAGGAAGCAGGAGGGGGTCATCCTCAGCATTAATCTTACAGGACGCCGTAGAGCCAGCAGGGTACTCATAGGTAGCCATGTTGCCAGAGGGAGGGGGTCACCCAGCCCACAATGGTGTCACACGTCCATTATTATGGTCCAGTAGCAGGTAGAGCCCCACAAATATGGATTGGGGGGGGGTTCACCCCCCAGTAATAACAGGTCTGAATGTGGGGCCAGTAGCCCCACTTAGGGGTAGGAGGGTCCATATAGCGAGAAGCTGGCTCACAGACCACTCAGGTATTATATTAGGATACACTTTTGAAGTGTATGTGTAGTGGAAAATTTAAGTCCCTTGCAGGAAGGGCAGCAAATCCTAGGCAGGGGAGCTAGGTGCTGAAAAACAGGCCATTTAATTTTTATGAGAAAAAGACTGAACCTTAGAGAAAGACTTGATTAGCATATAACACATGTGGCATAGTCCTGTTAAACAAAGATTTTTATTTGAGCAGTAACATGTCCCTTTAAATCTGAGATTCACATGTAATAGTAAAAAAGTGTGACAAGTCTACTGCTAAGATAGAGAACCTAGTCACATTGCATCAGACATAGTAAGCTGCAGTTGTGAGCGTGCCTGGGACAGATCCTGCTATCCAGGATCTGTTACATATGCAGCATGTGAGACAGGCACAGTAAGTAGAGGGATAGCTGAAAAACTGGGCTATCTCCCCTGATATAGGGAGAGGGGAGGGTGGCCACATGGCCAGCAGGCCTGTTCACAACGCACAGAGCCCATGTGGCTCTGAAAAATGGCCGCCGCGGCTCCAACAAAATGGCTGCCGTGGCTGCAAAAACAGAGCGCGGCCTACCGCGTGGTGATCGTGCGGCACTGCCACAGTAGAAAAAGCTGCTCAGCAAGCGGCCATGGGGAGCAGGTGGGGAATAAGGGAGAAGGGTATGGGCGACAGAGCCCAGCAGGGGAACCCAGGGAGGGGAAACAGATTACAGGCAGAGCCAAAGCATCATAGCAAGGGCACCCATTCCCCATACAGCAGAATGAGAAAACAGAAGTAATACAGCAGCTACATAGCATGAAGTGGTATAGGAAATAACACAGAATAGACTGCCTAGCTAAACCCAGCAATAGACTGCCTAGCTAAACCCAGCAATAGACTGCCTAGATAAACACAGCAGACAAACTGTTAAAACAAATTCAGCAAGAACCCTGCCTAAATAAAACCAGCAATTAAGCTGCCTAAACAAACCTAACAAATAGACTGATTAAATAGACTGGTTAAATAAACAAGCAGCATGTAAGATAAAACAACAACCAAGAGCAGAGACAACTCTGAGTTGGTGAGTGCTCACCTGGAGGCAGCAGCAAAGAAAGAGGAAGTGGAAGAGCCTGCTTAGGGGTTTTATACTACTGTTGCTTTGTTCTGATTGGTTGTTTTGAAAAGTTCTGTTAACTGTTTCTTTGCTGCTGGAGGTTTCAGTAAAGAAGGTAAAGCAAATATGAAGCCTCCTGTCCTGCCATAAAATTGCCGACATCACTTACTGGCAGTCTTGTTAACTAATGTTACCAAAATACCCCTCCACAAAGCTACCTAATGTGTGGTGCAAGAGGCTACAAATACAAAAAACTACACACCTCCAGTTTTTGCATTGGCTAAGTCTGTTCTAACCTCCTTAGCTCTATCAAATGTCAGTATAAAGACAGGCAAGTCACTATGAATGTACAACCCATTTTATTCATTCAAAAGAGCTGAAAAGGATGTGTGCACACGTTTAGTGCAATTTGCCACAATGTTAAAATACTACCATGGATCTCTGCAACATTGACTAAATAATAAATGAAATAGACCTTTAATACTTTTTTTACAAAGGGGATTACAGTTTGCTTCATCCAGCTCATGTATTTCATGGGCTAAGTGATTTTTCAAGCCTTCTAGTGTCCAGTTAGTTGCCATCTTATCCTAAATTAAAAGGACCACATGATGTCTAATCTGATCCAAAGTGAATACACCCTCAGATAACCATGTAACACCTTTGCGATGAATAGTAAAACAACTCAGTCTTCCCAACCCATTACTGACATGTAAATATAACCTATAGTAGAAAGAAATATTTTGGCACAAATAAGAGAATGAATAAGTGCAAATAGGAAAAGCTACACTTAGATTGAATGAAGAAATCTAAAAAAAAAGAGTGCTATATGCAGGGTTGACTAAATAGGAAAAGCTGTAACCATGGCTGGTTCCCTTATTTACCACTATAATGTCTTAAAGCATAGAACTTAGTAGGGCTAACCATACAGATATCTTAGACATAATTTTATATAGTTAGTAAGAGATCCTCTGTTTAACATATATAAATAATTGAGAATACAATAAAAATAGGAGTTGGAAGCAATAACTTTTGTCTTATTAATATAGTTTATTGAATATAAATGAATACAGATAGTAATCCATTAATATATCATAAAGCAGAGTATATAAGATTAAATGAATAAATGCTTGCAATATAATTAGTATAACATACCCTCCTGATTATACAGGTAATCTCTCAGTATGTCACCTCCAGAGTCGGTCAGTAAGTCTCTACCTAGCATTGATCATGCATGTATATATAGTATAGCATTTCTAATTACTACTGGTAATGTATGGCTTAATTCATCTTAGGGTTAAAAGCAGTTCATATAAAAAAACAAAAGAAAAACACCCTTATCAGTCTAATGTCATAACCCAGACATGTTTAATCTGTATTTGGACTAGAAGTTAGGTTGACATACACCTTAGGGTTAAAAGAAGTTCATATATAAAAAATAAAAGTCTAATGTCATAACCTAGACATCTTTAATCTTTATTTGGACTAGACGTTGGGATGAGATAGGCAAAGCCTTGAATTGTTATTGCATTAAATTAAGACAAGATGGAGTAAACATGTTGTGTTCTGTAAATAGGTAAAAGGTTATTAGTTAAAGAAACAGTTGCAGCTTAAAGAAATACAATGTAGCAATGTGTATTATACCTACAATTGCCCATCACATAGCAACGGAAAACCAGCCTAAAATTAAATTGAACACAAAACTATATTTTTATATTAGTACATTTTGTGAGCTTTGAAGTTGTCATTTAGTGAGTAAATGAATGCACTGGATCTTGTATGTTGTATTAATTTTATGTTGTATTAATTGTACGTTATATTAATAAGATATGCATGGTTAGGTGAGTGTAGCCTTTACAAATATATTCCCTTGGTTACTAGGCCCAACTCATGGCCACATCTCAGCTAAATAAATTAAAAAAATGTGAGAACCAAATAACGCACCTGTTTATCATTTTCTTGACTTTGAACAAACTCCTTTAATTTATTAACTGGTTGTGGTACTGGGGGGAATATCCTTGTAAATAGTCGGAACCTTAAATGAAAGAAAAACACATTCATACATTATTATTTAATTAATTACAATATATTGCTGACACTACATGTGTAAAACACCATTTAGGTGTCAGGGCCCCTAGAATGATTGGCACTTGTGTGCTGGGTGCCAGTTGCACCCCCAGCACACAATACTTAGGCAAGCCGGAACATGCCTAAGGTCAATTCTGTGCATAAAAAGTGTCTGTTGTCAGTGTGCACTGCACAGTGCTGAAAGACGTGAAAAAGCTAGAGCTCCCCTCACTCCCTTCCACTTTGTGGGCACTCCATTTAGTTTCCTATTTTTTTTTTTGTTATTCAAATAACACTCTCCCTCCCCAAACTCCCCATTCCCTCACTGGCTCAGTTTGCATGCAATCTATTAATGTGGGCATTTGTATAACTGCTCAGCCATAATAAAAAAAAGGAATTTCTTAACATACAGTTCTTGGTTTTATATAGCTTCCAGGGGGAGTATTAAGCTCTGGAATGGGTAATGGAACAGATGGTTTTTACATACTCTTGGTGCCCCTGCTCTGCGAGTAAGCATAGTTTGCCACGTTGTGGCTGGGCTGTTGTTCCAACTGAGCTGAAAAATTAGTAGGAGTATCTACATAGTTTGGCCATTTATTGTATATTTTAAGGACCTGGAAACTTTTTTTCTTGTTCCACCCATTTTTTTACAATATGAGGCAATTTTTTTTCTAGGATATCTGTTAACTTTTACTTAGTGACTGCTTTCAGACTGGTTTCCAACAATGATTCTACTCATTACTGGCTGCTGCTAAATTAAAAAAAACTTAGCGCCAGTCTCTGGCTTGTTGCAAAGAGATTAGTGGAACTAAATCCCTATACATCCCATTAAAACAAAAAGGATTTAACATATTTGCTACATTTTACTTGCCGGTTGTTACTGGTCACAAAGGGTGGAGCGTACAAGCTCAGGTTTGTGTTTTTGTGGTTTACCAGTATGACGCTAATAGGCAAGTGGTTGGTATCTGTAGCGGAAGCAACATTAACAATTTACTGCGAAGAATTAGCTAGATTTCGTTGTAAACCTGGAGGTAATATGTAGCTGCTACAAGCTATCTGCTGTTGATAACATGCTTGTGGCAGTTCTACATCAAGAAGTTTTTAAATGAGCCTATAGTTTGTTTATGCTAATTCTGGCTAAACAAGGGATAATTTGCTTAGCATCTGTAAACAGGTGTCAGATTTACCTGAGGCACAACACTATGGAAATAAAGGTAACTACAATAGTGCATATAAGTAGTATGATAATAAGGTGGGTAAGCCATGGTGATTCTTTTCTCCCTGTAGGAATAAACAAAGAAAGTGATATCAGAGTACTGCAAGTACATTTAAAGGAACACTATAAAGTCAGGAACACAAACATGTATTCCTAACCCTATAGTGTTTAAAACACTATTGAGCACCACTGTCGCTTTGCCCCCTAAATATAGTAAAATATTACCTTTATTTTAGTCTGCTGTTGCTGGCTCTACCCCTGATCTGCCTGCTTGCCTAACATCATATTGATCTCAGCCAATCACAATACTTTCCCATAGGAAAGCATTGGTTTGGCTGAGATTGCCAAGGAGGCAGATGAGGGGCAGAGCCAGCACAATCAATACATCTCTATGAGAAACTGTCAGTGTCCAGTGTTCAGTGCAGACAATTTAACCCTGGGGAAGATTACATGTCCCTTAATGAACAGTTGTTGGTAACTGAAATTCAGGTAGAGCTCTAAGACAAAGGTTTGACACTCCCATTAGTAATCCATTACATATATAATGAAAAACTGAATGTATAGCTAGAAACAAAAAAAATTGAACATGCTGTTTTCCTAGGTCATCCCAACTTGAAGAAAAAAGGTCTACATACTTACCATATGTTAAAGGTTCAGTCCATTCACCCCATCCATTTTTACCACAAAGCTCAACATATGTTGCTCTGATTTTTATTGTTAACACTTCATCTGGACTGTGTGTTGGTATTGTAAATGTGTTTTTTTTTTCAATAGTATGGGACTCCTATGAAGTCAGATATAATTAATGCATCTTAAAAAAAAACCTTACAAGAATGTGACAGTCAATACACAGATCAATTAAGCAGTCATTTAAAAAAAATCAACAGAACATTTTTAACACAATTTATTTTAAATAGAGAATATACGAAAGAAATGTAGCTTAAATAACTTCTTTATTAGAAAATATAAGCTCTTGTTGATCTTGTGCCAACTGTAAAGTTTGATGGAGGGAGAACTTAATGCTTCAGCATACCATGACATTTTGGACAATGCTGTGCTTCCAACTTTGTTGCAACAGTTTGGGGAAGACCCTTTTCTATTACAGTATGCCCCAGTGCACAAAACAAAATCCAAAAATACATGGTTTGATGAGTTTGGTGTGGAAGAACTTGACTGGTCCATAGAGATACCTCAACTCCATTGAACACCTTTGGAATGAACTTGAATGGAGATTGCGAGCCAGGCCTTTTCGTCCAACATCAGTGCCTGGCCTCACAAATGCTCTACTGGGTGTAAGGACAAAACTTCCAACAGAAACACTCAAAGATCTTGTGGAAAGCTGTTATAGCTGCAAAGGGAGGACGAACTACATCTTTATGTCTATGTTATAAGAGTCCCTGTTGGTGTAACGGTCTTATGTCCCAATACTTTTGTCCATATAGTGTACTACTTAGTTAATTAAAAAAAAAATTAAAAAAACTAAACCAATCTAATATTTTTAAAGGAACACAGTAGTCACCATAACCAGTTCAACTAACTGAAGTGTTTATAGTACCAGGAGCCTGTGGGCACCGAGTCCTGCTTCACTGCTAAATGGTGTACTCAGTAATTAGCAGAGATGCTCAATCACTGGCAACCTGCAACCTGACACCCAGTTATGATATGAAACAGTGAATGTCTGATAGCTCTCAGCTGCCACTTTCAGCATGTCACTGCCTGCTACCCCTGGTATAGCATGAACTGGGCTATAGACCACATCTGCAGTTTTGTCATCATTGCTCGTCATTGGGGGACGAGCTGCTGAGGACTGAGCATCTCTGCTATACAATGAGCAAATTGTACCAATGTTGGACGTGGAGCCCATGGACTTTAGGTACAGTAACCACCTCAATAAGTTGAAGTGGTTTTGATCACTGTTCACTCTAAGGTACGCATGCATTGAGCACACACACCATTGTGAGAGAGCGCACAGAGGGTAGAGGCCCCCACGAGGAGTGGGTCAATGGCCTGTCACAGGGCTCCCAGGAGGTGGCCAGCCTGCCACCTTAGTGCACCCCCAAAGTGAGAGGAAGAGGGTGGAGATACCATTGATATTGGGGTACTGTGAAGTAGTGGTGGGATAAACACAATATGGCCATATTGAATCCCCATATTTGTTTGCTGAGATAGATGATTTAAGTAGACTTATAAAATGTAAAAATGTATTTCTATGTGTGCGCTGTTTCTTAATGTGAATTAAAGTAGGAAAGTTTTACACAAAGTATAGCAGGGTTCGGACTGGGAGTCAGGTTCTCTAAGCAGCCTCCTTCAAGTACATGAAGGCTTTTTTCTGATTACCCTCCTAAGACCACCAGCTCCACAACCAATGCTGCTACTATTGATATTTAGCAGCAAAGTATCATTGGAGAAACCACAGGAAATATTGTTATTGCTAATGCGACCTCCTCCTAGCCCTTTTAGTCTTAGTTGTAAGAAGGAACTAAGAAAGAGAAAAGGTAAAATAAGTACAATTGCAGAATCAGGCCAAAGTAGTTTTTTAGTTGTTTCTAGGGGTAAAATAGCTGCCTGTCAAAGCTCACCGTAACCTTTCATGCTCAGAATCAGGTGTATGTTAACCAACAGATGAGTCAAAAGTCCGCTCTTGTAAGAATTTGGTCCTAAAGTTGTCTGTGCCAGAAACTACTGAGGGAGAGCATGCAAGTGCTTAAGAAGAGTCACCATTGTCTGTTCTTGCTGGAGATATTATCAGTCTCATCCCAACACTGCAGTAATTGCATTTAGTCTAGCTCATGAAGTTAGTGGAGTGGAGATAGTACAGGAGAGTCAGGATTTATCCAGGAGAGGTCCACCTTATTCTCCACCAGCTAGCATGCGTTCATTCTCTAGCTCTCCGCTTTCTCTGGTAGTAACACCCGCTTTTGCAACCCCTAGTGTACTACCCATTTCTGTGGAGTCTGGTAGAATCTCTCTGAACCTCAATTGTTCCCTACTCTTGACCCTCTTAGCTGCTAGGATGGAAATGGTATCATGGTGTGATTGCACTTATTGGACTTTAACATATGAATGTTTAAGGCAGAATTTCTGAACAATATTTGTGAATTATGCAGTGTTTCTATATGCTTTTAAATTTGAAATAAATGCTACATTTTATACTTACTTTAAAAGTCCTTGGAGAGTCAATCTTCTGACTATGGTTATTTATCTACAACTGTGTTTTAGTTAACTCTGGGATGTTCTGATACTTTACAAAGAGGAGTCTGTCTAAAGACATCCTGTGTAAGGGTAAGCACACCTTATTTGTGGCCTGCACTCATCCTTGTTTCCCAGGAGTCCAGGAGCCAACCACTCTTGGAAGTGAGCACATGTTCTCATTAATAGGGAATATACTAAATTATCAGTGCTCACAAATGTCACCTCATTTTATGGAGCAGATTGCCTTCTGGAAGTTTTATCTGCCTAAGCTAGTGTATCTTGCACTATATTTTTATTCTTGTTTAGGGAAGGCTTTCTCTTAGGCTTCTAGCTATGTGTGAAAATTCAGCAATGAGTGTATATGCTGTGTGCTGGAATTTAAGATAAATGGAAACGTTGTCAATTAGGTCAATAAGTGGATATTTCCCACTTTTAGCTGTGTCAGCAGTGTGGCAATGCCTGCCACCATTCACTGTTGCAACTGGCAATTTGCTGAAGGCACAGCATTTGCACTCTGGATTTCCATTGCCAGCTAAAGGCTGAGGAAATGCAAAGACTTGAAATGGAAAGTGAGGTGTCAGTTGCCCTCTCACTTTCCTCTCCCACTTTGTTTTCTGTTTTATCTCCCCCCCCCTTTTTTTATCCCCAATTCCCAAATCTCATGCTACTTTCTACCAGTGCAGTCAGCTACTTGCTAAGGCACTACATTTCCACTATTGAAGTCTGCTGCTCACACCAAGTACTGAAGGACTGCAATAACTGTGTCCTGGGGCTAAAACATGCTAGTGGGTCATAAATTGGCAACCTCTTTTATTTCCTTGTAATCTCTTTTACTTTAGGATTTTTCCCATAATTTCCAAATCTCCTTAAAAGTGGTGTTACGTTTTTCCCCCGTTGAGTGCACCTGTGGCATAGCAATGCCTGCTACCTTTCTTCCGGCACTGCCAGTTATTCACCAGTTGATGCTTACACAATACATCCCACATGTCATTCTCAATCTCTAGAACAGAACAAAGGCCACAGTATCACATACTCACTCACCCATCCAAACACTGGAAGTAGGAATATGAAGAAGACTAATGGAGATGGGAAAGGGCTACCATTGGAACTGTAGGAAGATGATTACAACAGACTTGGCCTACAACAGACCATTCAAAAGAGCTGCTGTACAATAAAGTTTATTTATTTCATTAGTGTTGCTATGCTTTGCCTTAAGTATCACCATAATTATGCTATTGTTTTTCTATTATTTAAAATTGTACGACTTGAAAGCAAATAAAATTAATTTTATCTTTTAAGGAGTTATTTAATTCCCAGATCAAATCTTCAATATTCCCTAATTTTATACCCTTGTGTGACATTATCATGTTCAAGGATTACAAACAAAGCTGTTTGATAAATAGTACCCTAATTTGGTATTCTTACATACTGGTGATTAACTATTCCACATATCGGTACCCAATTAAGGAGGTGTATCTGAAACCCTGAACTAAAATATATAGATTAGATATGTGAGTAAAACACATCACAACTATTTTATTAGTAACACATATAGCACATTTGGACTTTACCTGATTTATTTGGAGTTCATATTGAAAGCAATGTTTTTGAAATGTGTCACTTGGTTTTTCCCAAGTACATACCAGTCCTTCCAAAGTTTTAGTTACTGTCAAGTTTTTTGGTGGATTTAAAATTTCTGAAAATAGATAGTAAGCAAACATTACACCAATAACTATGTTTAGATAAAGTAAAATAATCTGTTATCCATATATACAACTAAGTACCAACACTGACACTTTTGTAAACTGCATACATAGGCCTTGATTTAATTATGTTAACATAAAAGCACGCTAATACTGGTGATGATTTTATGGTAACAATGTCTATATCTGTGTATACTTGTTTGTGTCATTGGGGTATAGTGGAGCTTTACTGAGTGCTAGAATATTTTCTTAGTGCTTACCCTTTATTGGATTTTGTCAATTTAATTATCTTTACAAATGACTCAATACTGTGACTATTAATGCTTATGGGATTTTTTTTGTATTCAAATAATTTGAAAAGTTTTTCCAACAGTATTGAATCATTTGGAAATGAAGCCCATAATGTCAGATCACCAATATAACTATTATTTGTAGATCTGTAATGTCTCTTTTCAAAGGCAAAACAAGGTAAAAAAAAAAAAAAATCTATGCAGAGAATATCACAGTGTATATTTCCGCTAATCAAGGTAATTAGTATTACCACTTATGATTTAATTAAAGAGAAGAAAGACTCAGGAAACAAAATCAATAAAATAGAAACGGTTGCCTCTGAATTAATGCTCAACTGTTTTAATTAAAATATATAATGACAAAAAACAAACACAGAAATCATGTATATTACTTCCCATAACAGCCAGCACCACAAATAATGACTCTCATTGAAACAGAAGCAGTAGGCATCAATCAAAATTGAGGTTCACCCAAATATTTTATATGAGGCAAGAGGTGTCACTCATTTTTCAGATAAAGGTAAAAAAAAAAAGCTGAGGGGCATGGCTTGTCTAATGGAGTGGATGGATGTGTGAAGGCACACAATGTAGCTTTAAGCATGTGGTCATATGGAAACAAATCATATGGAAACTATGGAATTTGCAGAGTATGCAAAAGAGCACAACAGTTTGGCAGGCTGCCTGCAACATACGGAGACATAACTTGAGACATAAGAGAGTAAGCTAATGGACCTTGGTACCAATTAAATAACGTAGACTATTGGACGTACCAGAGACCTTTCCTAACTACCTTCTACCCCAGGGGTAGGCAACCTACGGCACTAGTGCCATGCACGGCACTCAAGGTTTCTTTACACGGCACCCAAGGCTGCTACAGCCAAACAAGCTCTGGCCTATCAGGAGTCCCAGTGAAACTTCAGATATCTGCTAATACGAAAAGGTGGTGAAGGACAATCCTCAATTTATGCATTGCAGCACGTAGAGGAAGTGATCACAGATCACTTCCTCCCAGCACTTGTGAATGGGAATCCACACTGTTGTAGAGCAGCCAGCAGCTGCTGATGCAGCTCCTGTCCTTGACCTGTTCCCACTGGAACCCAGGGAAGCCACCCACACTGCTAGATTTACTCATACAAATAATACGAATAGCCCACAAAACAAACATACATACAAACCACACAAACGTAACCTGCTAACAATCCACATACATGCACACAACCCCACATGCAGCCTCTCACATGCAATACCCCAAACAGCCCCCACACATACACATACTACCAAACACACAATGTGGCATTTCCATCCACACACACAATTCCACAAGTGGCCCCCATACACAGCCCACATTCATATGTATCATACACGATACCACAAACTACTCCTGAACATATACAATATAATAGCTCATATACGCACAAATACAACGTTACAAAGCATTTACAGTATAAATAACACAAGCAGAATACGGCAGCATACACACCTCAATTTAAAAAAATAGGACCGGCACGCCACGAGACATCACAATCCTTTATCGGCACAGTGCTGCTAAAAGGTTGCCTAACCCTGTTCTACCCTAACACTAATTTGCTTTAGGCCCCTGCAAAATCGTTGATCCTGATATAGCCAGTTATATATTTCTTTTAGACCGTATACACTGATTGGCTCGACCTAAACACTATCAGGAGCAAGAGATGTGCTCTTAATTTGTAATACTTTCACATAAAGGAATTGCTTTTCTGAGCTAACTGCTCCATTAAAGATTTGCCACAGGAATATGCCAAAATCTAGGTGGTCGTGGATAATTTGGCAGCCCCCTTAAGCCGTAAGAAACCATTCCAGTCCAACACAGAGTCACTGAGGAAACATCACAATCCATATTGCTGGGTATGCCCAATACACCTGTTGGGTCATCAGAACGAATTGACTACAGTTCTATATTCTAAGGAGAAAGGAATGTCTGCGCTAAAATGTTGGGATCTCCTGCCTGATTCTCCAGAAATGGATCTCTCAAGCAGTCACCTTTATCATTTGAATAGAAACAGGCTCACAAATGATCTGCTTTTCTGTACCTTTATCGGGTTGAATGTTTCCACAATACAGTTTATGTTAATTTTTATTTCACATGGCTTTTAGCTGGACTTTCTTCCAAATTTTGGACTGTGTTACCACCTTATATGTGTTTGTGATTTCTTTAATTTAATTGGTTGCTGACAACTAGGGCTTATCATGTTTCTCTTCGGTGAGGTTAATTATACATTATTCTTGAGTGCTAGAATGTTCGGTTCTTTATTACAAAAATAATAATATTAATCTCACTGTCACCTCAAACCTTTGAGAGTGGTCAACATTTGTTCTGCCACTAGTAACGTAACCTTTTTGCTGTTTATACAGATGGTACTTAATGCCTAATATACTGTCTCACATAAGACAATGTTACTCTAACCAATGCTGGGGATGTAATACAGGTTTAGCAGACACCTTCCACGTAGGCTTCAACTTCTACATGGTATTTTAACTGTAAATGTAATACTACTCTCAGCTTTTACTGAAATAAAACAGACATATTTGTATGCTGTGAGGTCCCACAAGAACAACGATGTCCCCTATGTACAAGTTTCATCATGTTTTGGAAAGTAACAGGGTCAAATAAAGAGCTTGCCCATTGCAATTTTACACACTGAAATTTGCCAGGTTGGTTTGTTGCCATTGAGATCGTACTATTCTTCACATGCTCTTGCTTAAAGGGAAACTATAGTGCCAGGAAAACAAACTAATAACCCCTTCTGTCACTTACCTGGGTCCAGCGCCGATGTCCCTCAGTGCTGGCTCAGCTCCGCCCACACTCCTCGCCCACGGACGTCTGCCGGCAGGGGAGACATAATGCGCATGCACAGCAATGGCCACATTCGCATTAGGATTTCCCGATAGGAAAGCATTATTAAATGCTTTCCTATGGGGATTCCGGTGACGCTGGAAGTGCTCACACATAGTGTGGTGACGTCAAGTGTCATTTAGTCGTCTAAGCACCCGGAAGTCCCTCCAGTGGCTGTCTGGTAGGCACTGGAGGAGGAGTTAACCCTAGCAGGTAATTAGTGCAGTTTATAAAAGAAAAAAAACTGCAATAGTTACATGCTCAGGGTTAAGGGTGATGGGAGTTTGCACCCAGACCACTTCGATGAGCTGAAGTGGTCTTGGTGCCTACAGTGTCCCTTTAAGTATGAAAACTTAAGAGAGATGTAGGGGAACAAAACTTGTGCGAACTGGTTGACAATGAAATTAGTTAAGGCAAAGCTGAGTTTGCACACTATGAAAATGCTCTTGCTGCTTCAGTCTCTCCAACACTGTGGCATGTTTCCTTTCTTCTAAACTCACTGCATACAACTTTTCTCTGTCCTGGACTGTATAACATGAGCTTCTTCCTGCTAGTAAGAAGGTAAGGAGAGAAGTGGACAAGTGAGTTCTAGGGGACAGGCCTTAGAAAGCATGGAGCGAGCGCATCTTTAGATGCATTTATGCCAAGCTCAGGCTGCTGTCTGCATAGTATACCCTTTGTTACCCTTTGCAAACATGCATTCACACCAGGCTGACCTTCTAATTCCTGTGGCAGATTTTTGGGGGCATTTTTGCCCCTATGGACGGTTCTGGTTACGTGATTCGCATTAGTGGAGTGGGCCACCCTTTTACCCCATGCTCACTGTGCCTAGAGAGGTATCAGCTACACCTCACTGACAAGACCCAATAGAAAGTCGAAACGATTAGCTAGGGGTTGCTGTATCTCTTGTGCAGAGGGAACTTCTGGACTCCCCATGTGGGTGGGACCAGTCTAATAGACTTCAGATATGTTCTCTCTGTAATGGCACAAGTGAGCAAAATTATTTTGAGACCTGAGCAGGGAGTTACCGAAAGGCAAGCTATTGCATCTCTCTAGGCTTTTGTCCATTCTCAGAGTTCTCATATCCGTTATTTTTGCTTAAATAAAAATAACGCAACATAGATTCATGCACCAGCACTGGGTGTTAAATTCGTCATATATGTATGATCTAAATTCATTTGGAAGTTAACGCTAACCCTACACTAACTCCATCCCCTGAATGCCATACCAACCCTACCCCTAACCCTATGGTAACATTAACTTTACTGTGTACCTTCCCTAACCTTAACCCTACACTCTCCCTAAATCAGCATTACCCTTTCACATTATTCCTTACCTTATTCTAACACTAACCCTACAACTTACCCTAACCTTAAGCCTACCGTAAACCTACCCCTAAGGAAACCCTGTGCTAATAACAGTATTAATTTAAGCAGATCCTTTCTAGTTAAAACAATAGAGAATAGACCTTGGCTTTCATCTTCTGTCTGTTTTCAGCATTACAGGGAGATCCATGTAATTCTTAAACTCCGGCAAAGCCCAGCACTGATCACAATCAGCATAGAAGCATACATTTCAGACACTGGGGTCATCCTTGAGCAGCGTGAAGCCCTAGAATCACTGTGGCTGAGCATGATTGATAATCTAAATCCACCCCTTTTGGCTGCTCATAATTAATCCTACGGTTAGCTCCATCATGTGTATTCTATACTACAAATGGTCGTTGATTGTCTTCTTGTCTTTTCTATTATATGGATTGTCATGTGAAGTCTAAGGTTGCACAGGAAAGAGAAGTATGGACAGCTTGACCATGCTAGAAGAAGTACAAAAACTTCTAAGGGATATAATAGAGGCATTGGGAAGGTAAAATCTGGTCTCTCCCTTGCATGTTAGGGAGAGATATTGAGGGTGGTCAGAGATAATGAGGGTCTGGGAATGATATTGGTGGTCTGGTATAGATAATGAATCCTGGGGAATGATAATGAGAAATAATAATAACTGTGGTAATTGTGGCATTCTAACTAAACATTTTTTGTGGAACCTATAAAATGAACACAAACCTCACTGATCACACCCTCTAGACCAAAGAAAAAGTATGATAATGGTGATGTGACAAAAGAGGAAGCAGAAGACAACACGATTATACCTGTACTATTTTGTTTGGTTTACTAATTACTGTTTAATCAAAATGTTTCATGGGAAGCTTCATATTACCTTTGTCAACAGGTTTAAAGGATGCATCTGTAAACATGATCTCTGTTTCATTGCTTGTTCCTGTCACTGCTATGTAGACTGTGCTGGTAGTGTCAATATTTGATACCTCTAAAAAACATTTGATTGCTCTTCCACGTGAATCTGTTCCATATCGAGGACATGGTAACGTTTTGCTTTTTTGGCTGGATAATAAAGAAACATACAATAAGTAAAATGAATATACAGAAATTAAATGTTATTTCATACCTGCAAACAATTCAAATGGACATTGAGGGACACATTCATTTTTGGGGTGTAGGTGGGGGTATGGCCAAGGTTGAGGCAGTTCTGATATATATTATGTGTATGTTAGTAATGGCAAAAGTTAGCAAAAACATTTTGAAACCTGATCGGTGACAAACTGAAAGGCAAGCTAGTGAGTTTCTCTCAGCGTTTGCCCATTCCCAGAATTCTCATATTCTCTGTTTTTGTTGCAATACATTTGCTTGGGCTCTCCCTAAACTCCTTACATGGATTCCGGGCTCATTGTGCCTAGAATAGTATAAGCTATACCTTGCTGACAAGGCCCAAAGGACAAAACAATGGTCGGGGGTTGCTGTATCTCTTGTGCAGAGGGAACTTGCCAGCAGAGAGAGAACTGCTACCTCTTTTTTTCACATCAACATTATCATACCTTTTCTGTGGTCTAGAGGGAGTGTTCAGTAAGATTCTGGACTGCCCTTATAAGCCGAATCAGTCTGATATGCAAATATTATAAGTTCTGTTTGTAATGGCACAAGTGAGCAAAAACATTTTTAAGACCTGAGCGGGTACTAACCAAGAGGCAATCTACTAAGTTTCTGTAAGCTTTTGCCTATTCTCAGAATTCTCATATTCTCTGTTTTTGTTGTAAATAGTATGTGACTTAGTAATAATTTTTGCAGCTAAAATGTTATTAGTCAAGAACAGTGTATCTTATTTAAACATACTTATTTCTAAACAAATTTATTGCAGTTTAAAGACACATTACTGTGATATGTATTTCTGTAAAGCTTTGTTATACACTTAGACACACTAACAATATGGAAGTCCTGAAAAGATAGACATTTGGATAGAAAATAGGGACAGTGGAATTAAGGCCGAAAATGGGAACTGTCCATCCTAAATAGGGAAACCTGGGAGATATGTGATATAATCCAGCATAGTTACTTACATTAGGCTAAAATTATAGATGACGTCATTTGGTGCTTCTCTGCCAACATCCCAGGAGCAGTCCATATAGAAAACATTGTACACAGTACATGATATGTTTTCAGCAGACATGTTCATATCTCCTAGAAATATCAGAATTGTATTTATGAAATACAACAGCAAGGTTCACTATTCACTAAAGTGAGAATTGTCAAGAACTCAAAGTGAAGTGAATTTCAAATTCAGGGCAAAAGCCAAAGTTTAAACATTCTACAATTCTCCAATCTGTGGTTCCAGTTCAGTATCTTTGTCCTTAAAGGGATACTATAGTACCAGGAATGCAAAGCTGTATTACGTGCACTATAGCTCCCTCTGCCTTCCTTTTCTTCCTTCCCCCTCCCGTGCAGTAAATAAAGGGTTACCCTTTATTTACTTACCTGATCCCAGCATTAGTGTCCCTCAGTATTTGACTCCACCTCCTCTGCCATTCCTCAACGAGCGGACGCTGAATCACGTAGAATGCCACGCGCATTAGGCATCAACATAGGAAAGCTTTGAATCAATTTGAACTTGTGACAATTCTCACTTTAGTGAATAACACTGAAAATATTACAAGTAAAACTTATAACTCCCCCCAACACTTATATTTCAATCAAAGGATTCTCGTTGCCAATTAAGATTTCTGTTACCCATCTCCTTGAATTCATAAACAATCTTTTGACATTTTAAATTCTATGCAAGAGAACGTGTGGGACCCTCCCTAGAAACTTGAGACATATGCCAGTAGTCACCTTAAACTGTACAATTTGTACAAATGTCCCTCTTCACAGACTAGAGATAAACAAGGTTATTTATTATTTGATTGGGTAGGCTGAATTCTGACCAGATGTAGCTTTAGTAAATATGAAAATTTCCATCCCAATCAGACTTTGGCAATTTTCACCAGATTTTGTCATTTTAGTGAATTATCCTGTAAGTAATCAATCAATGTAAACACTTTAACATTATTCAAATGATTACTATAAAAGGACCAAAAAGTGGAATTGGAACATGTAGATTGTACCCGGTATTCTCAGTGCTCAGTGTTTTCTGATGTTTAGTGTTTACCTTACTTTATTTTTGCAACAATTGCCACACATCCACTGGTTGTCAATCACTCACTGTTTTTTGTCAGAATGGAAAAAAATCAAGAGAAGACAACAGAATTATGACTACATTAGCAATTCTCAGCTTTATTAAAATCAAATGTGGTCAGGATTCGGTTGGTCCAACCAATTCTGTAACATGCATTTGGATGAGTTCAGAAAATCACAATTATCCCTCATGGCAGGCAATGATATACAGTGGCGTCGCTAGGGGGGTGGCCATGCCCCCCCCCCTACATCATGCTGTGCCCCCCCTAGACGCTCCAAATGCCGGCAACTTGTTGGCCATGTGTTTAAATTATATTCCCTCAGACTGTAACAGTAGGTTACAGCCTGAGGGAATGCAGGACAGACGAGCTGAAACAGTGCTGGGGGCTGTCTGTGGCAGGCTCCCCGGCACAGTCCCTGCCCCCAAATGAAGCCCCGCCTCCCGCACATAAGACCTTGCTGCTGCTGGAAAGGCCAGAAGATGGCTGCCTGACCGCCCAGCAACAGCCTCCAGAGACAGGTAGGCTTGATATGCTCAGGTGTGTGTGTGTGTATATGGACTCAGCAGCCTGTGTGTGTATGGACTCAGCAGTTTGTGTGTGTGTGTGTGTGGACTCAGCAGTCTGTGTGTGGGTGTCTGTGTGTGTGGACTCAGCAGTCTGTGTGTGTATGGACTCAGCAGTCTGTGTGTGTGTGTGTGTGTGTGTGTGTCTGTGTGTGTGTGTGGACTCAGCAGTCTGTGTGTGTGTATGGACTCAGCAGTCTGTGTGTGTGTGTGTGGACTCAGCAGTCTGTGTGTGTGTGTCTGTGTGTATGGACTCAGCAGTCTGTGTGTGTGTGTGTGTGTGTGTCTGTGTGTGTATAGACTCAGCAGTCTGTGTGTGTCTGTGTGTGTGGACTCAGCAGTCTGTGTCTGTGTTTTTGTGTGTATGGACTCAGCAGTCTGTGTGTCTGTGTGTCTGTATATGGACTCAGTAGTCTGTGTGTGTGGACTCATCAGTCTCTGTGTGTGTGTGTGTATGGACTCAGCAGTCTGTGTGTGTGTCTATGTGTGTATATGGACTCAGCAATCTGTGTGTGTGTGTGTGTGTGTATGGACTCAGCAGTCTGTGTGTGTATGGACTCAGCAGTCTGTGGATGTGTGTGTATGGACTCAACAGTCTGTGTGTGTGTGTGTGTGTATGGACTCAGCAGTCTGTGTGTGTGTGTGTGTGTGTGTGACTCAGTAGTCTGTGTGTGTGTATGTGTATGGACTCAGCAGTCTGTGTGTGTGTGGACTCAGCAGTCTGTGTGTATGGACTCAGCAGTCTGTGTGTATGGACTCAGCAGTCTGTGTGTGTATTGACTCAGCAGTCTGTGTGTCTGTGTGTATGGACTCAGCAGTCTGTGTGTGTATGGACTCAGCAGTCTCTGTGTGTATGGACACAGCAGTCTGTGTGTGTGTGTGTGTGTGTGTATGGACTCAGCAGTCTGAGTGTGTGTGGGTGTATGGACTCAGCAGTCTGTGTGTGTGTGTATGGACTCAGCAGTCTGTGTCTGTGTGTGTGTATGTCTGTGTGTGTGTGTGTGTGGACTCAGTAGTGGTCTGTGTGTGTGTGTGTATGGACTCAGCAGTCTGTGTGTGTGTGTGTGTCTGTGTGTGTGGACTCAGCAGTTTGTGTGTGTGGACTCAGCAGTCTGTGTGTATGGACTCAGCAGTCTGTGTGTGTGTGTATGGACTCAGCCGTATATGTGTGTGTGTGTGTGTGTGTGTGTGGACTCAGCAGTGTGTATGTGGACTCAGCAGTCTGTGTGAGTGTATGGACTCAGCAGTCTGTGTGCCTGTGTGTATGTGTGTGGACTCAGCAGTCTGTGTATGTGTGTGTGTGTGTGTGTATTGACTCAGCAGTCTGTGTGGGTGTCTGTGTGTGTATGGACTCAGCAGTCTGTATGTGTGTATGGACTCAGCAGTCTGTGTGTGTGTGTGTGTGTGCATGGAATCAGCAGTCTGTGTGTGTGTGTGTCTGTATATGGACTCAGCAGTCTGTGTGTGTGTCTGTGTGTGTATATGGACTCAGCAGTCTCTGTGTGTGTATGTGTGTGTGTGTGTGTATGGACTCAGCAGTCTGTATGTCTGTGTGTGTGGACTCAGCAGTCTGTGTGTACGTGTATAAATCAGCCTGTGTGCATTCAGCAACGCCTCTGTGCATTCAGAAATCTGTGTGTGTGTATTCAGCAGTCTCTCAGTGTTTGTATTCAGTGTACTGTGTGTATGTACTCAGCATTCTATCAATAATTAAAAATTTTATTCCTGTGAGTTGTTGTGTAGGAAGGGCCCCAGTGCACTGCTTTGCCTGGGGGCCCTTAACGCTGTTAATATGGTACTGCTTGTGTGTTTTAGTGAGTTTCTATTTAGTGAGCATGTGTGTGTCAGTGAGCTTGTCTTTAGTGAGCTTGTGTGTGTCCCTGAACTTCTTTGTAGTGAGCCTTGTGTTTATACAAGTTAGTTTGTCTGTAGTAAGCTTGTGTGTGTGTCAGAGTTTTGTCTGTCAGTGAGCCTATTTGTGCATGACAGTGAGCTTGTGTGCTTACTGTACAATATATATATATATATATATATATATATATATTTGTAGAAATGGCATACCTTTTTTTCCAGGGCTGCTTTGGATTCCCAGTTTGGCTCTGCCAGCGAGTGCGCTTTACCGCTGAATCATCTGTGTGAGCTGCCGCACACTTTAGCCCTGTTACACGCGTCTGGGAGCTGCTGTTGACAGGTACTAGTAGTCTAGAGATTGGGACATGGGGTATATGCTCAGCTATAATACTATACTATACTATATATAATACTATAGTGTTGTTCTCTGTATAATACAGATCTGTGTGTGTTTAATATCCCAGGATAGTCTGTGCTTCCTGTATAGTGCTGCTCTTTGTTTAATACAGGTCTGTGTCTGTATAATATCCTGGGACAGTCAGTGTTCCCTGTATAGTGCTGCTCTCTGTCTTGGGATATTATACACAAACATACCTGTATTATACAGAGAGCAGCACTATACAGGGAGCACTGACTGTCCCGGGATATTATACACACAGCCACGTATTATACAGAGAGCAACACTATACAGGGAGCACTGACTCTCCCAATTTTTTATACTGAGAGCACTGACTGTCCAGGGATATTGTACACAGACAGTAATTGATACCTGTGCTGCAAAATGTCCTGGGAATTTTTTTTCAAATGTTGACAACTATGGCACTGTATCAAGGGAAATTTGTTTGTTTTTTTAATAATCCCTGGTGGAAAATAATGAATCCTCCACCAGGGATTATTAAAAAAAAAACAACACATTGTGTCGGGGGCGGGGCTTAACATGCAGCAGGGGCGGGGTCAAACTGCGTCGAGGTTAAATGTGCCCCCCTACTTTTGTCCCTGGCCCACCATGTGCCCCTCCCTAAAAATGAATCCTAGAGACGCCACTGATGATAAACCGAAAGCCTCTGTCAGGATCCACGTTCTCATATTATCATTCACTTGATTTTTACAAGTGATTTATTAATTTGAAGAACTATTTGCTCACTGGCAGTGCTAGAATCCAGTAGGATTAATTAACCCTTGGTAATACAAAGGTTAACCATGTGTTGGCTTGCCAGTGCTTGCTAACAAGCCACGACATGAAACATAAAATAAATAAAAATCCTATTGGGGTCAATAATTCGACCATATATTTAAGGTAATGTGCTGGAATCTGGCAGGTAGGGGCATAACTACGAAATATTTAAACCTAGCAACTGGATGTATTGACCCAATGGGGGACCTATTGTCCCCCCTCTGGGTCCTCCCACATGCCAGCAGGTTAAAGTCCTAATATTTATAAAATAGCATGGACCAGTTGTTCCCTCCCACTATGTTCTCACCGGTATGTCACAGGCCCCATCCACTGGCTGTCTAGTCACTAGTTCTTAGCACTCTGTTCCTGTGTGTCCAACTTGTGTGGTTACAACTACATGTCTGTTCGTCCACCCGTTGTAAAGCGCTGCAGAATTTGATGGCGCTATATAATAATATAATAATAATAATAATCTCCCGTCTGCCAGATAGCAGATCACAGGGTCATATGGATGCACATTACCTCCATTAGATTTATATTTATATATCTTATCAGTCAAACATGGTTTACGTTACTCATTGTGTTAGCACTACTTAGTCGAGGTTTCCCTTGTTTGTGTACCCAATTTACTTTCTTGCAACATTGTTGCGCTTTGGTTTTGCTGCTGTTTCATTACATTATTACAAGGGCTCGAGATAATAAAGAGAGATAATAAAGACAGTTCTTTTCCCAAGTTAGACATGCCAATTCACAGAGCCAGTATTATATTTCCTGATTATATACTCTACCTGATATTAGGAAAGGGCTCTGTGTAAACTACACCTATATTTGTACACCGTGATATATATATACCATATATATTTTTAGTTGTCGGTCTTGTGGTCTTTGTGGTATTGTACACTTGTCAATAAATTAGTTTATAGGAGACTTATATCTCAAGTTGTTTTCATGTCTTAGGGGTAATTGAGCAGTACTGTGGACTACTTTTTTTCGGTGCTACCACAACAACCTCTCTTTTTTAAAGAGATACTCCAATAAAGGTAAAATTTTAACAACCAGGAATTCTATCAATTACTATAAATATTTGTTTTCTTTTTCTTCTTCTTATTTTGTGTCTTTATATTTTGGTGGTCAGGGTACTGGTACTACTCTTGTTCTTAACGTTATTGGGTTTATGCCCAATTTGCCCTTCCACCCTCATCATATTTTTCTCCCACCTTCTTATTTGTGTATCTACTCTTACTATTTTAATGCGGTGGCTCACTAGGAAGCACTGGCCAGCCACCACATCCCTTGCACTGCCAAGATTATGTCACTATTGTGCTGCAAGTGGGTAAATTGTTCAGCTTTTTTAATATGGTCCTGATTTCAGCCATCCTGTAGCTTGCATTCCAATTGAAATCCAGACCAAATTCAGGTCTGTTCGGGGCCTGATTTGTAAAATCCGGTCATTGATTAATTCCATCAACAATATCCGGATTTTGCAATCTGAATGACCCCGCATGCAACTGGCTGGTTTTGCTTGAATGTTTTTTTTGGTTCGAGGCCATTTGGACTTTAGTGATTAACCTTTATATTCTCAATACACACATCCTGAAAAGAATATCAAATATTCACAGGGTTATTAAATAAAGTTAAAATTCAAGATGGATTTCACGTTCAATATAAAAATAGCTATACTTGAAACATTCTCTACGTCAGCTATGCTTCCAGTTTGGCTACTTTGGCCTTAAATGTGAAATTCACTTTTAATTCTCCCCTTAGTGAGTAGCCCTGTCAGTGTCAGAGCCAACTTGTCCTGAAGGACTTGCAGGTCAGTAGGGGTGTACTTATTTCCCTGTTCAGGATTTAGAAGCATTTACAGTTTTGTTAATTGCCAGCTGATGCTGGCATAAAGCAAAGCACATTGTAAGCAGTTTCCTGTGTGAGATAAGAATCTCACACTTTTACTGAAGAAAAGCTTGTAAAAGTGGAAATTCTTATTCTTCATATAATTTGTAATGAATTACTACCCATTATCCATTAATTAACTAACATCTATTTGTATGTATATTTTATAGCTTTCAAATGAGTTTGCTACTGAGATTCAGACGTAACACACAAAATCGTGCGCACACTGTGCTGTCTCATGTGCATGCTTTAATATATTGTGCCCATAAGATAGTTAACATTAGCACTTAATTAAGTTCCCTCTGCCTCAGCCTTTTCTGATTCTGGCCTGAGATCCAATATGATGGTGGTATTAGCCGACCCCGCCGTGATGTAATAGAAGGCACCAGTTGACTCCTCTGACATATTGGAGCACAAGATAGTACAGCTTGCTTGTGATTAAAAAAATATTGTGCATGTAACCTGTTGTTTATTAAATGTGGGTTTTTTTATGAGTGTGTTCATAATATGTTATAGAATGTTTCTTGTATCCTCAACGCTTTTTTAAAAGGCGCATTTACAAGGTACAAATTTAGCTATTTTTACCTTGAATTTGAACTTCACTTCAAATTCCTAACTTTAATGAATAACCCTATATATTGGTCACATTTCAGCATAAACTACGAAGTTTGTGCTGGCTAAAGTGAGCTCAGCTGAAGAAAAAAGTTATGGACCTAAGAAAAGGTTGGAATTTAGGCATTTAGGAATAGAATTTTGAAAAACGAATACATTCATATATTAACTGCATTGTGGAGGGTGCAGCATATTTACTTGCTTCTGACGTATTATCTGACCAAATTATATTTTTGTTTAAACAGTTATTTAACTTCTAAATGGCAGATAATTAAACCGTGACAATGCAGGGGCATGATGTATACCAAAATGTATACATCATGGAGCTTAGAGTGTCCCATTCGGTGAATTTAAGGCCAAAATAGTCAAACTGAAAAAAATAGTCAAACTGAAAAACATTTAAGTTAGCTATGCTTTCAGCTTGGTTTCTCTAGCCTTACATTTAATATTAATTTCGAATTTGCTTTTAATTCTCACTTTAGTAAATAACCTTGTAATTATTTTAATATTGAATCCATTACTTTAATCTTCAATTATAATATCAAAGTATTTAACATGGAATGGCACATTTAGTTTGTTGCATGCATGTGCATTGTGGAGTCTAGATTTTATTGTCCCCCTGTCTAATGGTGCTAAAATTAGATGCTGATTGAGATGCTGCTGCAATCTTCCTTAACCACACTGTCTATCTTAAAACAGCTCTGTCTTTTTGGGATGTTTGCTTTAAACATGAGCCTTTGTTTACTCATTTGACAATGAATTGACGCATTCAGACTAATCCAGCATAACACCCTTTTTGATTATTTTTTTAAGATGATCGATCCATTGAAAGGGGTTCTATACTGGGTGAATTGATTCGTTGTCAGATATATCGACAAATGCTCATGCCCAGTTTTCATATTTTCCAAAGATGTTCAAAGTAGACATACCAACTCAATGTGTGGTGGTCAACGGAAAAAACTGAGTATACATAATCTCTCAGGCACGAAGATCATTCTTATGTTGTCCATCTTAAGCTCCTGGTGCTTTATCCACCTCAACACTCATGCATGTAGTAGCAACAACTGTGGGAAATGACAAAACCCGATGGAGGAACCACATCGTAATTGTCATTAATAAACAGTTGGCCGTAATGCCAGTGGGACCACCATTTCTTGGACCACTGGAGATGCTCGGCACCATGACCATCACAGAGCACTGTAGTGTTTATGGTGATTAGAGGGTCCTTTAAATATAACTGCATTCATCAAACATGTGAAAATAAATATTTTTGTTCCCTATTTTCATATATTACCTGAAGGAAAGAACTTTGTTACGTTCCATTTAAACTGCTCACCGTGCTTGCCTGGTGTAATATTTATAGATACGCCTTTATGCAATTCAAAATCAGCTTTAATTTCATGAAAGCATTTTCTTAACTGAAAAAAACAAGTGTAACACTTCAATGTCTGTGGTTATTTTCCAATTATTTGCAATAGAGTTCATATAAAAAAAAAATCCAATGCAAATTAACAGATAAAACAGTCTCGATGCCATGCAAAACATAGCATATAATTATTTACAAAAAAATCTACTATTTACTCAACTGACTTTGATGAAGGTAGATTTAAAGATTTCTGCATATGTTCACGACTTGTGCCTGCTGGCTGTGATGTGCTTGTTAAAACATAAATAGAAGTTATTATGTATTAATGCATCTAATCACTTATTAAACAGATATATTTACAAACCACTTTACCCTTTTTGACACAAGTAAAATATTGCAAATGCTTGCAGATTAAACAAAAAGTAAATTAAAATACATAATATTAATACTAAATAAATAAATACAACTAATTAACCAGGAAGTAGTTGACAATATGGTCCCTCACTGTGACTGATGTGAAACTGCATCTGTTTATGCAGTTTTATAAATAAATGGGTCCAATGGACCCCCAATCCATATCATAATTGGATATTCCAAATTTCTTAGAGTAAACAATGTATTACACCTTTTCCCACTTTAAGATAAATTGAATTACCATGCCAGGGAATGCCAAAGTACCTAATATAAATAGTGTACCTCCCTTTGTTTAATGTGCCAAGAGATGTTCAGTCCCCTGACACATCCCTTATATAATGCAAGGCAATACCCAATCCCCATAGCCCTAAAAATGCTATTACATTCCTTTTGTCTCTAATTATATGTGGGCATATTCATAGGGGGTTTCCTGTAAAGCAGTGGTGGTGAAAATATAGAGGCTAGGAATACATCATAAGTTGCCACACCAGAACAGTTAGTGATTCTCCTTTAATGTAGCAAGTGAAAGATTCATATTTGGAGCAGACTGTTAGATTCTACCATTACCCTGATTTGCGGGGAAAAAAATTTGTGTGGTAAATAATGATTTGTATTGGGGCAGGACTAATGTAGAAAACCCTCTAGCGCAAGTGTGTCCAAAAGGTAGATCCCCATTGTGTCAGTCTGTCAAGGTATCACCGCCACAATACCCTTTTCCCATAATAACACGCCAATAATCCACAAGGTATAATATTGCAGGTATCACATAACCCACCCCAAACATGAGCCAAGGCTTAATGCTGGGAGAAGACTGTTTATTGACAGTATATTTATACAGTCAGTAAACTCCTCCTCAGTGCATGTGAGATAATTGAGTTAGGAGCTGTAATAAACTCAATTATCTCCAGGCACAGAAAAACTAACAATATTAGTATAGCCCAAAAGTACCCACAAAATACATGGGAACCCCACAAAATTCACATCCCTGGATAGCCTGGATCTGGGTGAACAATAAATTTCAAAAATCACCCAGATCAGTTTGGTAGCTTTCGATCGCCATCACAGGGAAGTTCTGACCAGTCTGCCACAAGGTAGAAGCCCAAAATAGTACCATGTAAATTGTGGCAGGAGCCGGTCTCCATTTGTGAGGTTTTGTACGAAAACCACATAAGATATAGGAAAGCTGATTCATGGAGAATGCTCACTGTGTTTGATATTCTGTAACTCCTGAACGCCGTTCGTCTAAGTGAACGGGAAATAGAACGGACTGTAGATCCATGGGAACCGGTATGCGCGAGAGTGCCTGGCCGAAATGTGTTCCAGGCACTAGACGATCAAGTCCCACTGCCAGCTTTCGGGAGACAAGATGGCCGCCATCCATTGTCCCAAACACGTGCTTTCTCATGTACGAAATGGTGGCCACACAATGGAACATTCTATTAATTATTTCCTTTGCGGTTTTCGTACAAGATGCATAATGTTCCACATTCTAATGGGTCTCTGGGGTGTTTTTTTGGGCCCCTTCTAGCACAAGATTGGACAAAAAGTAGATCCCCACCTGTCGTACAACTCCAACAATTCTATGCCAGCTGGGGATCTACCATTTGCCCATACTTGTGGAGTTGTATTTGTGTGCAGTGTTTGTGTTTGATCAAAAGGGGTGCATGTATACAATTTTAGTGTTTTAATACAGGGGTGTGATTGTATGCAATGTTTGCATTTGACTGCAGGGGTGTGTTTGGATGTAATGTTGGCATTTAAATGTGGATGTACATTTGTATGTAGTATTAGTGTTACAGAGAAGAGGTATGTTTGTATGTAATATTTGTGTTAGATTGTAGGCATGTGTTTGGATGTTGTGTTGGTGCTTAATTGCTTAGATGTATGCACGTATGTACATATATTTCGACATACATACATACTTAAACAGACATATATACACATATAAACACACTGACACATACACACAAATTCATATAAACACTGACATAGTAACACACACTGACAGACACATGCACACACACAGATGCACATCCTGACACACTGATACACACATGCATACTGACACACATTCACACATTGACACACCAAAACACACACTTACATACACACACAGATGCACACACACATACACAGATGCACACACACATACACAGATGCACAGACATTCACAGATGCACAGTCATAAACACTGACATATATACACACACATGCACACACAGACACACACACACTGATGCATGCACATACCCTGAGACACTCAGATACATACACACACCTGGACACAGGTGAACACACAAACACACACAATCAAACATACATAACATATACATGTGAACATTTTTGTTTTTCCAGCAATCCTCAAGCATCTGTCTCTAAAAATAAATGAATTAATCTAATTTACAATTAAACCGGTTCATCTATGTTCTGTTTATGATTATTGTTTAACTTGTTAAAAAATTTAGATTATTTGACCAAACCAGATCAGATTTGTCCTGGTGAACCACTTTGTAAACTAAAATACATATGAAACTCATCCCACTCTCTCCACACCTTGAAAAACCTAGGTAATAAGCTGATCTGCTACCTCCAAAAATGCTCCAGAACTGCTGAATGCTGCAGGAGAAAGTCTCATTGTGCATCCGTCTTCCTGCACTATTATTTTACAACTTGTACAACTTGGCTATTTCCTGTGCAAAAGAAAAAATCTTTAATAAAATGACAATAAAAAATATTTGAAAAGAAAACTAATTCAATACCCTCATAAACACGCTCTCCCGTGAACCTAAACGCCTCTTTCAACTCCCTTCTTCACGATATTGATCCTCCTCCTCCTACCAACTTGACCACCACAATTTTCGCAACTCACTTCACTGAGAAGATTTCTTTAATCAGAGAAGATTTTCTCTCATCTTTCTCATTCCCCTGACAATACTTCTCCCTATCCCACTCCCTCTGTTGTTCTCTGCTCATTCACGCTCATTCACACCTACTACAGCAGAAGAGGTCTCCATTCGGCTCCAATCCTCCTGCCCCACAAACTGTTCCCTCAATCCTATTATTTCATATATAATTCATTCTCTGTCTCTTATTGTTGCCTCTCACTGGAATATTCAGTTTCTCCCTCTCCTTTGGCATTTTCTGAACAAGCACAACCTTGACTCTTACTCCCCATCTCCTTGAGATCCTTGAGAGAGTTGTGTACACAAGATTAACCAACCTACTCAGATTTAATTGTCTGCATTACCCACTTTAGTCTGAGTTCCGTGCTCATCACCGACCAAAGTATCCAATGATTTAATCACTGCAAAATCTTGTGGTCACTATTCTACTAGTCACTAGTCTATAATAAATGTGGCAACAAAGATCATCTTCATGTCCACTCACACGTCCCATGCCTCCCTCCTCTGCCTGTCCCTACATTGTCTTACTGTTAGATGTAGGACTCTACCTATTGCTACTCCTACCTATCTTCGCTAATACACAAGTATGCCCCTTCTAGACCCCTATGCTCTGCCTAAGACCTGCATCTATCAACTTTTTGTACTCCCACCTCTAACGCTCATCTTTAAGACCTCTAGGGCTGCACCATTCCTGTGCAAAACAAATATGTTTCCATTGCGTAATGTGCTACTATGCATATTGAAACAAAAAAATAAATTTGAACATTACTTTGGGGTATTTTGGGATCCCATAATTCTTACATTCTGGTGTTCTTTTTTGGAAATCTCTTGATAGATGAAAAAAATATTTTATTTTACTAAATTATGAATGTAAAACTTACATTGAATTCTTCATCAATAAGGTGATTCTCGCAAATATCAATGCGATATACCATGTTCTTTTTTATGGTGCAAGTCCAGGAAATATTCACCAATCCTGGTGAAATTTTAACTATGATATCTTCAGGTTTTAGTGCAATCATTTCCTCTAAAAAGTTAGATAAAACAGTAATTTGTAAAACAGTTACTGAAAGGTTACAATTGACTATTATTACACACTTAATAGTGTCATGAATTTTTTTTTTTTTAAATCTTTATTTTTTATTTATTAGTTAAACAAATCATTCACAAATTACATTTGGATAAGCGGTTACAGAATAAATACATCTTTGGTACAATTATTTTGCAGTTGCCATATCAGACCAATATTTACCCCCTACAAGTGTGTTATTCATTAGGGGTATGTATTTGTTTCTACCAGCTCTTGTGTGTTTGATCTATATTGTGTCTACTGCGTTATGCCATATGTGTCTTGAGTACTGGTGTACCTTCATCATTCTGAAGAGCCGATCCAACTGGGGTCCATAGGTGTGGGTTGCTCAATGTAGCCCCAGAATTGTCTGATCCCCAAATACCAGCTGGCTAAAGGGGCCTTTGCCACAGTTGTTTTGGTAACCCCTGGTAACCTATGACTCTTTGCAGTTGGTCTGGCTATGGTGGTAACATAATTTGTAGGTGGAGAAGTATAAAAGAGAAGAGAGGAAAGTAGGAAAAGAGAGGTAATGTGAGAGAAAGGTAAAGGGAGGGGGAAATGTCCCTAGTAGTCCCTGGGTTGGCGACACATGGGTACCTCAATGGCTTGTTACCAGTCATTTTTAATGAGGCTGTCAAGGTCATATTTATGGACCACGAATCATGGTAGTTATGTACTGGGTTTGCGAGTCTGTGAGTTATCCCCTATAATAACCATGAGTTCCGATCAGCCAGATCAGGTTTATTTTTATTTTTTTCTCTTCTCCCCCTATAGTTCTCATAAACCCTCATTGATGTTACCCAAGCCTCCCATTTGTCCCAAGCGGCTATCTGTTTGTGGGATCTGTTTAAAGTCATATAAGCCATCTTTTCATATTGGCCATTAATGGAGACTTGATAGATTATTTCTTCTTAAGTATTTTGGTGGATTTCCACCCCCTTGCTATCAGTAGATTTGAAGATGCTAGTATGTGAAAAGTCAGGATTCCTTGCTCCCTTGTTATGTCTCTGAGTACCATGAATAGTAAGAAGAATTCAGGTGATTCCTTCCTTCCCCTAGAAGGGATTTATTGCCAAACACTCCCACCAGATATGGGACATGGTGCCCCTTGCCAATCCGCACCTCCAGCAGGTATCAGATGTGGATGCAAACATGTGAGCCAAGTATACTGGCACCAAATACCACCTGGTTAATATTTTTTTGTATCAATTCAATGTGTGAAGTGCAATGTGTGTAGGACTTGTGCGCTCTGAAGGTCTTGGACCAATCGGATTGTGTGAATTTGTAACCCACCTCCTTCTCTCATTCTTTGGTGAAGCTAGGTAATGGTCTTGTAGTGTCCAACATTAGAGTATCATAGCAGACCGATATCACTTTCTTTTTTGGCAACATTTCGATGCACGTTTTCTCTATCAAAGAAGGGCATGGTAGCGATACCTTGGATGGGGGCATGGCCTGTCATGACTTCTGCAGAACTGACTGTAATTGAAGGTAGGAAAGGTACATGGATGAGTGTAAGTCATGGGTGGAACTGAGTTGTGTGAAGGATAATCTCCATTCCATAATTGGTGCAGGAACCTTAATCCGCTGACTTCCCACCCCCTACTGTTGAATGTAGGAATAAGATAGAAGATTTAGCTGGTGTGGCTAGGGAAAAGAGGCTCCATGTAAGACATTTATTTTTTTGGTTGTCCCAGGTATTTAACATTATAGAGGTTGTGGGTAGCATGCATGTCGATTTGGGCGTAAGGGTTTGGGTATCCAAAAAAGATACTGGATACCCTCTTCTAGAAACCATTGTGACTCAATGTCCATCCATGGGGGGTGTTTTTGTCGTTGTGTGCACTGATTGCATGGTTTATTATTGTAGCTCGATAGTAGGCCCGTATGTCTGGGATACCCAAGCCTCCCTTGAGGATTTTCCTATTGTTTGTAAGTGTGAGAAGTATGTGTTGGGGATATCTATTGGTAAAAGCCTAAACAGAAATTGGGGTTTTGGAAGCAGCATCATTTTGAACGCTGCGATGCGGCCCAGCCATGACTTAAATTTGTCCTTCCATTTGTCCAATTGCTCACGTATGTCATTGGCCACTTTGGTATAGTTTGCTTTAAGGAGGTAATTCAAATTTTTGTCAATTTTATCCCTAGGTATGTTATCTGATCCACTCTCCAATCAAAGTTGTATAGCTGTTTGAGGTCTTGCACTATAGATTGTTCTAAGTTGATTGGCATAGCTTGTATTTTTGCTGTGTTAAGTTTATAATATGAGAACCTACTGTATTCCTTTAGTGTATCAGTGAGAGCAGGGAGAGAAGTTTCGGGTCGAGTGATGGTCAGAAGGACATCATCCGCGAAGAGGCTAAGTTTATGTTCTGTCTTCCCTATTCGGACCCCTGATATGTGTTTGTTAGAGCGTATCTGGGACGCTAGGGGTTCAAGTGATAATACATATAGGAGTGGGGAAAGTGGGAAGCCCTGTCGTGTTCCATTGGTGACAGCGAAGGACTGAGACATGAAGCCTCCATACAACACTTTCGCCATAGGCAAGTGGTAGAGTGCTTTGACCGCTGATATGAGCTGGGTCAGGAACAGGTATTTTCTCAACACTGCTTCTAGGAAGTTCCAGCTCAGTTGGTTGAATGCTTTCTCTGCGTCCAATGAAAGCAGAAGATCTTTGTCTCCTCTTCATTTCATGGCTTGCAGAATATCCAGCACCCATCTCGTGTTGTCAGACCCCTGCCTACCTTTTACAAATCCTGATTGGTCTGTGTGTATCAGCGACTGAAGAGCCTTAGACATCCTGGTGGCTATAACTTTCACAAAGAGTTTGGCATCTGAATTAAGTAGGGAAATAGGCCTGAAGTTCTTGCACTAGTTTGGATAGGTGAATTGCTTCATTAAAAAGTCCAAGCAGGTAGGGAGTGAGTGTTTTGCTAAATTTCTTGTAGTTTATTTTAGATATTCCATCCGGTCCCAGTGTTTTGTTGGCTGGTAGTTTTTTTATGGCTGACTATTATCTCTACCTCTATGGGGCGTGACAGAATCTCTTGTTGTGTGTGGGATAGTGTTGTCGTGTGGCTTCCTCCACTGTGGCGTGGTGATGCTTACTATCTACCTGAAGATTGCACAGTGTTCCATAGAATTTGGCAGATTAATTTCCTATATCCACTGGTGAGATTAATTTGTCGTTTCTTTCTGTGGTGATGTAGGGGATTCTGGATTTTGCTTTTGTGTCTTTCAATGTGTTTGGTAATTGTTTCCCTGCTTTACTCCCTTGTGTGTATTCGATCGTTGTAAATTATAGTTATTAATTTTATGTTGGAACTGTGTTATTTCAGTTTTAAGCCTTTAAGAGGGTTTTACTTGGTTTTCTCTCTCTTTAAGGTCCCTCAGCTTTTCTTCCCATTCCATCATTTGTATTTGCAAGACTTTTTAAATGTGGGATGCCTGCTTAATGAACAAACCTCTCACTACTGCTTTGTGTGCCTGTCAAATAGTAAATAGTGTTGATGGTTACCTTGTGTGTGTTGTTGGTGGAGAAGTAGTGTGTGATCTGTTCCATTTATCGGTTAGTGTCAGGACTATTGGGGCATGGTCAGACCAATCCACATTCCCTATCTCACAATTTTCTACTTGTGCTAAATGTGATCCCATGACATAGAATATATTGATTTTCGTATAGCAGTTGTGCACTGGAGAGAAGTAAGTGTATTGTGTTCCTGTGGGGTTGCCTGTTCTCCATATATCGTATAAGTTGTGTGCGTTAAAAAAAGTTTAAATGTTTCGCCACTTTTGTCATCTTTTTCACCCTTTTGGGTTCCTTATAGTATGTTGAGTCTAGGAAAGGGTCATGGATGCAATTGAACTCACCCCCCAGGATGAGTATACCTTGTTGTAATTTGTCTATTTTAGTCATGACATTAGCTAGGAAGTCTGTCTGTTTATCATTAGGGGCATATACGTTTGCTATTGTGTATGTTAGTTGTTTAATCATGGACACAATTATGAGAAATCTTCCGTTGGGGTCTGCTACTTTTCTGATCAATGAGAAGGATAACTGGTTACTAAAAAGTATAGGAACACCGCTGGACTTTGTGCCTGATGTGGCATGGTACTGATATGGAAATTGTCTCACATTTATTCTGTGGGGATCTGACTTTTGGAAGTGTGTCTCCTAGAGGCAGATAATGTCTCCCTGAAGCTGTTTAATCTCAAGGTATAATGCATGACGTTTGAATGGGGAATTTAGCCCTTTCACGTTATGTGATACCAATCTAATGTTGTTTAATATATAATGCATCGAGCACTGAATAATACAACCCTGACCTCCCCCCTCCCTCCAGCCCCTATATTGCCTTGTAAGGGAAAGAGAGTTTAGAGAAGTGTATTCATGCATCATTTAAACAAAAAAAACCTCTTTACATAGGTGGTGGGTGAAGCTGTGATCTCACAGCTGACTGAGGAAGCTCACACACGAGTGAAATGCGTTTTGGCTGATTTGGACTTTTATTTGGACTTTTATTTACAATATTTATACTCCAAATTTCAGGTTTTATATTTACTTTTTATTTGGAATCAATACACTTTCCTTATCCATTGAAGTTCTTGGAGCCTCTGGGAATCTTTACAGGGAAGTGCCATCCCTTCATACTGGCACATCGCTGACCACCCTTAGAGCCAGGATTTTAAGGCTCTCAACTAGGTGAGCATAACATTTACCACCAATATTTTATCTGCCTGTTTGCACATATACCACCCATTGGGTCTCTTTCTCCTTTTGTTTCCTTGTCGTTGTGGAGGTACATCTCAGAGGAAGGGGTGTGTTGCTGCCCAAAGAGCACATAGGCTTATGTACGGAGCCAATATTATATAGGCTCCAGACCATGTGAGTGGTTTCAGTTTTTTACTTTCATCACTAATTTTCACCAAAACCATCTACACTATATGTTTTTATCTCTTTGTTCACTTCATTGTATGTTTAAAAGCATATTCCTGAATTTAAGACAACACAAAATTGTTGGGGTAAGTGAACCCCTCTATCACTTATATTTGTATTAGCGCTCCACTAGGTGGTGTATTTTACACTACATTTCTATATGAACCATCATTTACATACAACAATCGGCTGATCCAACGAGAGTCAGCCAACTTTGCCTGCAAATTAAATCTAAATTTGGATGTACCGAGTATGTCACTTAGTTCCCTTGGGGGTTGTTCAGGTGAAAGTACTGAACGTGCCACACTCCGTACAAGCGGACCATAGCAGTGATACATATTTACCTTCTTAGTTTTATATAGCAATCATATATTAACCAGAAAACTAACTGTAACATAGTCTGTAAGCTAAACTCCCTGCAAAACTCCCCAACAGTTGTCCCCCAATTCGATGCCCTCAGGAAGCTGCTTCCCTCTTGAGTACCCTTTTTGGGGGGTATAGTGTCTGGAAAACCAAAACGTATAGGTTGCACTAATGACCTCCTATTGGTGGTAGCACATGAGCACACGGGCCCACCTGTTATGCCCCTCACCCGATCCCTGTTACCTCCCCTTGTTACCTCCTCTATACATACCAGGAGTGTAGGTGTCTGGGACTCTACTCCCCAGGACAATGTCCCTCTCAAGATGGTGTTGTACTTGCTCCAGACTGGGTGTCAGGCTGGGTCTTACACCCCTTCGTGGGAGAAGTAAAAACATTGCACCCTACCGATGCCAATAAGACTTGTTGGAGAGGTAGTTATTCCTCCGCACAAATTCTGGCAACTCCCACTTCTCCGCAATACCATAACAATCTTGCGTACTTGACTGTGGGAGCATGCTTACAAGTCCAGGCAGTGTCAGGTTGTGCTTGGTTAGTCAATTCCTGGTGCCATTGTTGGAGAGTTCCTCAGGTAGGTAGACAGGGACATATTCAGTTCTTGTCTTTCCGTTCGTGAACAGGTTCAGAGTCCTTGTCATGCTGTGGTCTGTGCTAATGGACTCTAGGCTCTTCCGAGCAGGTATCCCTCTTTGGGAGGGATGTAAAACATTGCACTTCATCAGTGCCTTAAAAAAGAAGGTTCATCCACAGCATTGGTTTTAGATAGTCATATGTACCAGGAGGGGCCAGATCATTGGAGAACTGCAAGGAGTCAAGCAGCCTTCAACGTTGCACTCTTTTCCATTCGGGAGTTAGCCTTTGCGGTTTGTTCTGTGACCCCGATGCATTCGTGGGATTTATATTCCATTTGTGTAGTAGTTGTATCCCCTCATTTGGGCTACAGACGGGGATTGTTTGCCCATTTCTGCTTACCAGAAGTTTTGTGGCAAAACCCCACCTGTAAGGTATGTGGTGTGTTCGCAGACCTCTGGTCACAATATTAAAGCTCCGTCTCATAGCCAGGGTAGCTGGTGAGATATCTGAAAAAATTTGTACATCCTTATATTTATCCACCATCTCCTTTGTGTTTCTACTGGCCCTTAAGATTTTCTCTTTAATATGATGGTAATTTGCCTGAAGGGGCACATCTCTGGGTGTTGTAGCAGCACAGCCCCTACCTTCGCCAGTCTAACAAGAACACCTTGGCCGGGATGTCAGGGCATAAGCTTTGAAAGAGGCCCGTTGCATAAGCTTGCAGGTCGCCCACCTGTATGGACTCCGGGAGCCCCCGGAGCCTTAGGTTGTTCCGGCGGGAACGATCTTCCAGATCCATCATTTTGGTGTCGTGTAGTGCCATTTGTGACTCTACCTGTTGCATTCTTGCCACCAAAGAGTTATGCGCTTCTGCTAGATCATCTGCTCTGGTTTCGAATTGTGCTGTTATGTTTCCTTTATCCTGAATTTCTTTCTTTAGGCCTGGAATTGAGACAACAGTTGCGCCGATTGAGCATTCAGCATTCTTTGAAGGGAGTATTGAGCACGAGTTGCGGCTGTCTTCCGACTTGCAGCCGCCATCTTCTGGGCATTCCCGTAGCGTCGTAGTTTTCAATTGATTCCTTGCGGCAAAAAAGGCTGATTTGTTGCCCTTCTGCTTGCTTCTGTTATGAGACATGCTGTTGGGCTCGGTCTTCTGGAGTTTATGTCGAGTTATTGTTGCTATTTAGTCGGCCGTGTATGGAACTCCGGAATCATGAGGCCATTCCGTTCGGCGTTCAGCTCCCTCCCCTATTGTTATTACTTTTTAAAGTACACATTTTACCTTTAAAACAAGATGGGTGGATAAATGGATGGATTTATAGATGCTACATAATGGAGAGTACATTTTTCCCAATCTGGAACATTGGTTTGGGTTGCATTTAACTTTCATAATCACACTTTAATAACAGATGCACATACCCCCAATATAAGAACATATAAGGATGGGATAGGTGGACTGGCCTGAGAGCGGTATTCACCAGTGACACAACTCAAAATCCGCCTAAAAAAGAGTAAGGCCTGCCCAGAAAAAGTGACAGACGGGCCTAGAAAAGGGAGGGAGGGGGTGTCCACTGAATATTGCAATTCAGTTTTCAATTCGTCACAGTTCACTGTTATGTAAACACCAAATAATTTCATTTATGGCACTGAAAACTATTTTTTTTTCCATTGATCATCTGTAGGTAAAAACAATAACAAGTTGTTATTTTATCCACCTTAAAAGACAAAAATTATCTTACTGGAAATCAGTGATGCGAAGAGCTCATCTGTCAGTCTGGGGCACGAAATATGTACAAAGTCAGTAGTCATTGATGTTAAATAGGTCAACAGCTTATGGTACATGCGGTACATTCAGAGTGTGAAGATACTCTCCCTTGATGAAGCTTTTGCAAGATCTTTTAAGATATTCCCCCCATGAGAACATTCATGAACAATGCATGGATGTATTCACTGGGGTATATCTACTAAATCATGATTTTAAATATGTTGCCCATTTAGGCAGTGGAGTGTGCCTTTAAGGGTATTAGGTATTAGGCAAATTAGGGAACTATCTACTAAACAGTGATGGGTATGATGTAACTCTACATAATGTGTCTAATTTAAGAGAGGATTGGACTGGAGTGTCCTGGTGGAAGAGTTAGCAAAAAGGAAAGAGGAAAAAACAAAAAAGTAAGCCCTACCTTTATTGAACCTAAAGGAGAAAACAATAGTATAAAAACCTAAGACAGGACAGAGTGAGAGACAGCTAGTTGCTAAAATACCAGAATATAAATATAAATATCCCACCACTATATGGGGGAGGGAAGTAGGAGATTGGGAGTATATAGAGGCCGAGGCACCACCTTACTAAACCAAAAGGCACCGAGTGGTTGTGGGACTATAAATTGCACTAAACCAGTATGGTGCCCAATAAAGAAAAAATAAATAAATAAGGGCAGATGGCACAAAGGCCAAGAAGACCGACAAGTCCCCAGAAAAAATATATCTCCTATGCAGTAAAGTGCAGATACCTATGTCCAGATGCAATCTGCTAAGAGGGGGTCCCATATGCAGCCCAAATGCAGTTTATCAAGACATAGGACCATGCACCTGTATGACTATAGTAATGCTGAGTAAATTATTAATGTCCAGGTACAAATAAGAGGTGGGGGTATGGAGGCTAGGAGTAAGGAGTAAATTACCCCAGAGAAAAAAAAAACCATAAGCACTCTCATATCCCTATATTACCTCGGCACTGTGAATGAATCATTAGTGCATACCATAACCTCTCATCCTTTCTGTACCAAAAATAAATAAATTAATAAATAAATAAAAGTGCATAAGTGCTACCTAGTGCTAAAATTGCAGAAAACCAAACTAAACTAATTAGCTTGACATGCGTTTTGGCGTGTCAGCACACCGTCGTCAGGAGCAATATCAAAATGCTCTGGCCACAAATGTTGATAGGACCAATATAAACAGACATTGGTGGCCAGAGCATTTTGATATTGCTCCTGACGACGGTGTGCTGACACGCCAAAACGCGTGTCAAGCTAGTTAGTTTAGTATTTAGGCTGAGAATCATGGGAGTTGTAGTTCAGCAACATCTGGAGGGTCGGCATTTGGGGAAGCTTGCTATAGACTATAGAAATCTAGTGAGAGAAATTCTGAGAGAAAATAAAGAGATGAAACCACCCCTTAACTGGATAGCAGAATACAATCTTCAATAAAATCATCTATAAATGCTATCACCGTAGGTGAATCAAGAATTCCCTTATATAAGAAAACAGAGAATGAATATCCATATCCTAGGCAGCGAACCATTACCTCAATGAGGCTTCCACTCATCTACTTAACCACTCAAATGCGGACCATTGAGCGTCTAGTCCTCTATCTCCTATTATACCTCGATGAGTGGGTGACTGCAACCCATTCATCTACCATGCCATGGTCACTACACTGTAAATCACACACTCTCCTAACAGACATCTATACACGTGGTCATAACCACTAAAGTCATTCCCAGTGCCCATTGCGCATAGCTCATAATATGCTATAATATGCTATCTATAATCAGAAGAGAGAAGGGCAGGGAAATAAAAATTATATTTCATTACAGCGTTATTCACAAAAGTGAGAATTCAAACTGAATTTCAAATAAAATAGCTGAAGTGGAAAAATTATCTAAGTCAGATATGGTTTCAGTTGCTTAAGTTGGCCCCCAAATTCTGTAATGCTTCCCTACTGCATTCCCAGCATGATAGCCTATGTAGTTTGGCTTGATGGGGCGAAGAGGTAAAGGTAGGACTGCTTCATAGAAAATAGATTTTACAACACATTATCTATTCTCCCACCTGCCCTATTGTTCTTAATTTAACATGGCTTTCAAGGCATAACACTGCTATTGATTGGCAAAATTGAGAAGTAACTTCTTGGGGTAAAGTGCATGGGGTTTTGTTTGTCTGCTGTCTCCTGTGTGTGCTTAGAATTTGTCTACTGCAGCCTCTTTCCCTACTAGTGCACCTCCTCAGTACCTGAAACATGTTTTATAAGAAAAAGATACACAAATTGCCACTGCACAGTACCTATGATTGTGAAAAAAATCTTTAAAATGTTGCTAGGCACTAACCTTGTGTCACTACATGAAAATATGATAATGAAGGAGTAAATTCAAGAACCCCTTGCATACAGATTCATAAGACTGTCTTCACCTCTTAATGGTGTTGAGGTCTCCTTTGTTTCCACGAAGAAAGGAGAATGAACCATGAACCAAAATAATCGTTCAATGGTCGAGCATGTTTATGCCTATGGCACCAAAATGATAGATAATTGATGGCTAGTGGACGGACACTAAATGTCAGTTTTATTCAAAGATCAAGTAAGAAGAGAACAATAAGGAAAAGGAAGAGAGAAAGCAGTAAAAAAAAAATCAATTTTTATAGATCATATGATATCATATCATATCAATATATATATATATATATATATATATATATTTGTGTTAGGTGCTCATGATAGTACAAAGTAAAATACCATAATTAAATGTAGGATAGTAAAAAGGGCAAGTCGGTTGTGGTGTGCCAGAACCGTCGATGAGGTATGCCTGAGAAAGAAGAGGGCCTACCCAGGAAAAAGAAATAGAAAGGAAATAAATGGCAGGCTGGCTAAGCCGGATGGTGAAACATTACACTTGTTTGGTGACAGGTGAGGCCCTACTAGTTGCCAAGTGGCTTGAGAGGCTCTATCTATGCGTTGGCGCGAGGGGATTTGAGGCCACCCGTCGTAGTGGCAGGAATTTTAGGCCTCTCGGCGACTGTAACTTAGAAAACAGGGAAAGGGAGTGACAGGTGAGGCCCTCTCTATGCAACATGCGAGACGTGTGGCCCGATGGGTTTTTGCTCTGAAACGTTGAAGCGGGGTGTTGACCTCGCGGGACCACTAACTGATGGCAATGCCAAGAAGGGGAAAATACCTATTGGGAAGCCTATGACCCTATTGCCAGTACTCTAACCTAGGGGGGAGAAATGAAATGTATGGCAGAATACCATATGAGCAGGTGTACGTACCTGGTAGTATGAATATCTCACAGGAAACCGTGTGGTGAAATATCTATTTAAACCTGGACAGCCTGAAAATGGGTAAAAGAGAGTAGTATAGTGAGTGTGGACTGTGTGGGAATGAAGCCCGTACCAGTGATGTTTTTTTAAGGCTTGATTGGCGTATTACTTGGTAAAGTGTAGTGATATACCATGAGAGTATAAATGTGTTACCAAGGCAAAGTGATGCCGTGTCTTTAATGCACAGTTCTGTATAAAACAGTGGGGAATATATAATGGTGTCAAGTAGAAAAGAACATGGATGAGGAAGGCTGTGGCCTATATTTAAACAGCGTTATGTATGATATGTAATAGAACAAAAAAGGGGCAGGGATACACAAAATGCCTTAAAGTGATGTAAAGTTATATATATATATGATATATCTGTATTGAAAAAAGACTTGGTATTATTGGTTGGATCAGTACGTGATTCAACCAGAGAATTTATTGCTTGTAAAAGGAAACTGTATCCTTATGTATGTGTCGTAGTTATAACACAGAAATGAGGCCTGTAATGTAGGCTGAGTCCATTTGAATGAATGGATAAGTATGGCAGACCCCTGAAAGAGTGGGAGTCAAAATGATCTATACAGATAAGTGAGCTTGGTTTTGTATGGGCATAATACAATACTGATACCTTTAAACAGTAATAGAAATAATCTGTCCATTTAACCAAGCAATTCGTTAACCGAATGGTATATACATGAAATGGTAATTGTAATCCACGAACGGATTATGCGTAATACATAGAAATAAAACCGCAAACCCAATGTGAGGGAAAACAGAAGTTGGAATGAATAGTTTAAACGTATGAATTTTATGCGAACCGCAAGTGTGTTTGAGCGTATCATGAAAAAGTGCCGAACTGCAAAACAACCGAAATGATAACCTGTTTTACTGTAACATGGAATAGTTATATGTGAAATGACCACTTATATGAATATACTGGTTAGTTGAATGATCGTACGAATGAAAACCGCGAACGGCTTGTACAATTTGTGACATAACAGGGAAAAAAACTTAAGCGAGGACCCGTGCTATACCGTACGATACAGTTTAGGAGTCCCTGGGACGCGATCTATGATGATGACCGGGGTCAGAAGAAGCTGGACGGACGGAAAAGGCCTGAACAGGATTCCTGGACACAGCTTGCTGCGGAAAAACCTTGTGGATACTGAAAAACCAAGATGGCGTCTGAGAGAACCCGGAAGTGGATCCTCATTCAACACTGACCTCGAACGGTAAGGAGCAAGGTAAGGGGTGTGCCTTAAGTAGGCTGGGAGTGGATACCAAGCACCTCCCACAATTATAGAACCACTTTGACAAAGAAAGGAGTTCCAAATTTTGGATTTAAGCTGCATTACAAGCTTTTCACACTCTAAAAAAGTAATTTGATACTGCTCCTGTTTTGGTTCATCCTGATTCTACTTACCCCTGTGTCATAGAAGTTGATGCCTCCGAGGCAAAACTAGGACCTATTCTGTCTCAACAAAAAAGTCCAGACAAACCCATCGATACTTGTAGCTATTTCTCATACAAACTCTCATCTGTTGAGAGAAATTATGACATGGAGACTAGGGGTCTACTCTTTATAGTAATGGCTCTTAAGGAATGTAGAAATCTTCTTGAAGGTTTGCACTCACCAGTCATGAACAAATAAGTCCACTCTTTTTATTCCAATGACTTTGACAAGTCTAAACAGGGCTGCTAGACCTATTCAGTTTTTGTAGATAGGAATGCTAGAATTAAGGGTGGTGGTTTTTATCTAGTTTAGTGCTGCCTCAGTACAAAGTGAGAATGCTCGTATGTAATGCTATATATTGTGTAAATATACGTATGTGTGTTTTGTGTAGTGTGAGCAATTTTGTATACTGTGTGCAACTTCCAAATAAATGTTTAATAATTTAATAATATATATATCCTTGTTGGGTGAGAGGTAAAAAAATTGAGATATTAATAAGGTTTAGAAATATTTAGACAATAGTGTCTGGATTTTAATTGTATTACACCATCATATGCCATGCGTGGGCACAAAATGTATTTATTTATTCTACATTTTGTATGTGCTTTTACAGAACTAGTTATTGTAGAGGGCATGTAAGTGGTATAAAAGTATTGTCAAATAGCGTTCGTTGTACCTATATTGACAGTATGGGTAAATTTTTAGTAGTAACACGAAAGTGCATTAGTCATTGAGATGGTTTAAAGGAATACTTCAACCACCATAACTACCTCAGCCCACTACAGCTGTTATAGTGCCAGAGGTGCCCTGGCATACTCCTTGGGTAAGTAGTCAAACTGTATGAGAACTGTTTGTCAATCCACCTGGAGTGTGCTGGTCACCAGTCACCACCTTCTGTGCCTCTGGGATCTACCTGCACTGGACTAAGTCCAGTGGCCCCGGGATTATCTTATTGACTAGAGTGCTAAGAACAGGTTGTAATGGTTGGAGTGTTCCTTTAACAATCGAAATTCTGCCCAACAGCTTAAAGGCCTACTACCTTTATAAAATATGCTTAATATATTATTTGGATTGTAGAAAATATATATGCCACAATGTCTTTCCAGAAATAATTAATATGTGTTTGAACAGAGTAATGAATGAAACAGCTTTTTTTCTGAATCTGGTCCCAAGTGTCATTCATGTTTTGCACTGTACGTATACACTTTAGCTATTGTTTTGTACATTAAAATACATTTTAAAAATGCAGCACAATAATAATAAAACAAATAATAAAAACAACCTTCAGTTATGTTTTCACATTATTCTGGACACTCTTCATACCTTCTGTACTCTTTGCTATTTTGCACAAGCATTGGATTAGCAACAGGAACACAAGCAACGAAAGAGATGACGTTTTCACCATTTTACTTCTGTGTTCCACTACATCTATAAAGAAAATGTGTAAGAAAAAATAATAAAATTAATGAATGCCCAGCCAAGTTACAAAACTCAGATCTTTCTGTGAAAAATTTTATTTTCTCATCAGAACAAATATGTGGTGCAATTTATTATATCTGTCAAATATTTTTTATAATCTATTAACTAGCAATCAATTTTTATTACATTACATTTTTTTTCTTTGAATGTAGGAATGTTTTTGTATAGAGTGTGTGAGTGAACGCAGGGCTGTAATTGTGCATAATGTCTGTGTGTTTAAATAAAGGCATATTTTATATTTATATGACGTATGTATCTTGTTTCCAATACTTTTAGGGTGCGGGTTGGGGGAGGTCCCAGGTCACATTTTTGCCATGGCGAGAGCCTAAAACATGGGACTGTCCTGGCAAAATTGGAATAGTCAACAAACTATGGTAAATCCTCAATGACTCACCTCATTGTCCTGCATTTACAAATACTGAAATACTGTAACATCTTAATACAAATTGGGTTAAAAAATACCTTCTAATTTTTTTTCTAACTAATTTTTTATACTAATGGTGAATGGGTTATGTGTACACCTAAAGTGCATGGCACAGAATACACTCCCTACCACAGTAGACATGTTTAATTCTTTCATTAACCCCTTAAAGGACCACTATAGTGCCAGGAAAACAAACTCGTTTTCCTGGCACTATAGTATTAATAGGCCCCCCCCCCTCCCGTTGGGCTGAAGGGGGAGGAAGGGGTTAAACACTCACCTTTCTCCAGCACTGGGCTTCCTCAGCGCTGGGGACTCTCCTCCTCCTTTGGACGTCATCAATGCTTTCCTATGGTTGCTGGCGTCTTCTCACTGTGAAAATCACAGTGAGAAGCGCGGAAGTGCCTCTAGCAGCTGTCAATTAAACAGCCACTAGGGGCTGGATTAACTCATGGGTAAACATAGCAATTTCTCTGAAACTGATATGTTTACAGTAGGCAGGGTTAACCCTAGAGGGACATGGCACCCAGACCACCTCATTGAGCTGAATTGGTCTGGGTGCCTCCAGTGGTCCTTTAATGCTGTTATGGCGCTCTATGCCATCCTACACAAAAGTTCCTGTAGGGCCACATAGAACGCCTTGCAGATTTGATAGAATAAGGGGCACCATTCTGTCTGTTTGTGCCATTTTTAGTGCCCCCAGACCTTTAGATTACACTTTTAGATGTAAGTCAGTGGTGCAAACAGCTCTTTAATTAGGCATTTACATTTTTAAGTCTTTGTAAGTATTCACTTTGCTCCATATTTATATTCTATGACTTATTCCATCATTTTTATTCCATGTATGAACTGTTTTTGTAATTGCAATTTCTATATTTACTTAGTTATTTAATACTCCTCCAAATGTTAGTTCATAGTTGCATGGATGACAAGTCAGCATTCAAATAAGCTCATTGCTTTGACACACACACACAGACAAAGAAACGGACACAAAAACACGTTGATCAGTTTCTCAACTTACAGTCTACTGAAGAAATATAAAATATACAATATTAAATAGAAATATACAGAATTAATTAAATAATTATCTTAATATAAAATGATGTACAAATCAACATAGTTCTGAGGTTTTTGAACTATTGGAGCCATTTCCCTTAATTATCTGTTAAAATTGTGCACATCATGTGCATCTGTTCTGTTGCTTCCTGTTTTCAAACAGTCAACTGATTATTTTTTTTAGTAGATTTTGTTGCTAAATAGAACATATTTTACAATTAAAAATTGTTAATCCCCCACAAGGAGGATCTCTGAGGAAGGCTGAATGCCAAAACATTGGGGAGTAAGAGAGTCTCCAGCTCTGCGTTAGTATACCCCATATATTTATTGGTATTGGATTTCTAGTGAGCACTTTACTGCCTGGGTACTTGCTGCTATTTATATGGTTTATTCTCTGTATGTCAGCACTTTATACTTTTTTGTGTATTTCATCTTGTATTTTGAATAAATATTCTTCTATGCAATTCTATACGGTGTGCCTGGAGTCTATTTCTCTTGCTTTTTCATGGCTGCATTTTACAGAGCATATATTAATTCAAATCTGTAGAGCACTATCTATACTCTGTATGTTCAATGTACGCGACTGGGATAATCCTGGGCAATTAAGTAGGTAGTATTATCCAGGCATTGGACCGCAGTCCAAGGGCCTGATCTACAACCTGGAGTTTGTTCTGGGTAACTGGCACCAGAGCAAGCAATCACTGTCCTACTTGGAATTCTCTGTATCAAGCCTTCCTATCATACCAGACCTTTTACTTGGTCTTGGCCACTCAGAGATTTTCTCCTGCCAACGCCATAAGGGTTCCTACCTTTTCCCTAAGTTCTAACACATAGGTATTGGTGTCTCCTTGGAAGAGCACCATCCTTCCTAATACTCCCAAAATAAATCCAATTGTCCATGTACCTAATACCCATGTAACAGTTCAAAGGGTAAAAAACCTGTGGGTTCATGTGGTACCTGGCAGGAAAATTTCCCAATCTGGGTAGAGTCTATGAAGGGGCTAATAATGTTCTTGAGTGTCTCATTAAAATGTTTGCAGATGCCATTATTTAGGGGAAGGTAAGGTACTGCCTGTATTGCTTGAAGGTCACACAGTTCCCACATCTGCTGCAGCAGTTCTGACACAAGCTGAGTGCTTCTGGTTTACATGATCTCACAAGGAAATCCTACTCATGTAAAAAATGTTACTAGCTGTCAGATAGGCTAGATATTGCTACTTTAAAAATGTAGATAAAATGGAAAAGTATCAGCGCTATTTGAGTGATGGGTGCTTTTTTAAAAAATAGAAATTACATTCGCCAATTTTTAGTAGCTGCTAAATCACCTTAGTATCTTTGAAGGAAAAGTGGAATAGGAAAAAGTATCGGTGCAGCGCTTATAAAAATAGGATAGGTGTGGAATGTCTAAATCTATACCTTGAATTTCAATATTTTCTTTTGTATTATAGGTCTTTCTGTGTGTACCTTTAAACAGGACATAAAAAAAATACACAACATAGTGTAATCTGTATAATACAAAATAAAAGATTTTGAACAGATGCAAAGTGGCCACTTACACTTTCCTGAGCTAACAAATTTAGCTCAGATTCTTGCGCTTGGGGGTCCGTTAAGGCAACCCTTTCCCTTCTTTGTTATCCAGTGGTCCAGTCCTAGATAAGTATAGAAGGGTGCATATAGTGTAATATAGTCTAAATTATGAATAGTAAATAGGTATAGTGAAATTTTACTCACAAACCCAGAGCCTTAACTTAGGCTCACTTCACTTCGTATATGTGGTTAAGGACCACACTCCTTTATATTATATATTTAAGCATATTTTATAAATCTATTCTTATTATAACTTTAAGAATTCTAATATTTTTTATATTTCTATCATGTCTAATATATGTTATTGTTTAAATTTTAGAATTATGGATTTTTATTATAGGGATCTCAATTCTGACCTAATGTGTATGAAATTGTAGATACAATGAGCTAATTAGAATACATTTTATCTTTTAACCTTAATGGAATGACTAATATATTATTACTGTAATATGTTCTCCTATTTCATATAACGAAAAAACGATTGTGCAATAACACTGTGAACTATATAAAAGCCGGAATCCACAGTGGAACACACTGTGGAACGCACAGCCGAAACCGGAAGTGACGAATCGGAAATGAAAAGAGCAAGAAAGAGGCTTGGAACGCAGGGTAACTCCGTTACCATGGAGAATACCCGTGAATTTACAAGCCTAAACAGCTGATTCCCTATTTGGAAGGATATTTAAAGCAGGAAGAAGGTCCAGAGGAACAACTTGAAAATTCTTTGCCAGCTGATGAAGCCCTTTGGCGAAACGCGTACTGGAGAAAAAGAAGTGATTACAGAGACTTTTTATATTGGACTTATGCCGGATAAGTGTTATATTCTATAGATATTATTTGTTATTTAACTATTTTTATAGAGATAATAAATATATTTTATATGCACTTACGGCACTTTTTCCTGCTTATTGAAAGAAGGAGTGTGGTCCTTAACCACATATACGAAGTGAAGTGAGCCTAAGTTAAGGCTCTGGGTTTGTGAGTAAAATTTCACTATACCTATTTACTATTCATAATTTAGACTATATTACACTATATGCACCCTTCTATACTTATCTAGGACTGGACCACTGGATAACAAAGAAGGGAAAGGGTCGCCTTAACGGACCCCCAAGCGCAAGAATCTGAGCTAAATTTGTTAGCTCAGGAAAGTGTAAGTGGCCACTTGGCATCTGTTCAAAATATTTTATTTTGTATTATACAGATTACACTATGTTGTGTATTTTTTATGTTCTGTTTAAAGGTACACACAGAAAGACCTATAATACAAAAGAAAATATTGAAATTCGAGGTATAGATTTAGACATTCCACACCTATCCTATTTTTATAAGCGCTGCACCGATACTTTTTCCTATAGATATTGCTACGTTTATGGGTATCAGTCAGCATATTCTACCATGGGTAGTATATACCTTTTCCCTGCGTGGCTAGGTTTGGCAAGACCCAATCGAGATAAGTAGGTAATGAACTAAATCTAAAACAACAGAAAAACGGGCAGCTTCACAACACTATCGAGTGACTTAAAATAGGACAATATAAAAGGTATAAAGTGTGTGAGTGCTCTAAATTGTATAAAAAATATTTAATATATAAGCAATCTAAACAGGAACAATAAAGATCAACTCAAACGTAATAAATAAATTAAGAGATTATCCCACACTTGTATGGAAGCATATACAATAAAATAGCAACTTTCAGAGATGAAATAACAAGTGAGTAGTCCCAGTCTAAAAAAGCCCACTGTAAACTGAAATCACAATCCCTGAAAAACACTAGCCACATGCAAAGTAGGGCAGATCTACTACATGTTGTAGTTGCAAAAAAACTGCACCTCAGGAGTGTACAAGCGCATAACACTCACATACAAGATAGGAAATGCAAAGGTGTGCTGTGTCTTTGAGGCAATAAGTGCAGTATACCAATAATGCAATAATGTGCAAAGTGTAATAATGCAACAAAGTGCTATAATTAACTTTGCAAAAACAGTGTAAAGTGCAGGGCCCTCAACCCCTCTGTTCCTGTGTGTCCAAGTTCACTGGTTACAACTACATGTTTGTTCGTCCACCCATTGTAAAGCGCTGTGGAATTTGTTGGTGCTATATAAATAATAACATAACATATAGTTTGTGGTAATATGGGAAATGGCACAAGGGAGACCATAAAGTACCAATGAAAATAATACACTATATGTGGTTAAAGGTAGAATACATACTGGAACAATAAATAAAACTTTAAAAGATGGATGGAAATAAACAACATAGAAGAGCAACACTAATGGGAACTTCATTTATAGGTTTACCTGTTACCTAATTTCCACTTTGGCCATTTTCTAAACCCTTTATTTTCATAACCTAGTTATCCTTACCTGTAATTTCAGTTATTCAGATCTATTTGCTCTCTCTTTCCTATAATTTCAATTATCGGATATACTGTTTATTCTATCCTTGAGCAAGTCAGGTAGGAGACGAATGCCAGGGTTAACATCAGGATCTTTATTGCTGCATTTGGACATTATAGAATAAACCGTATATCTGACAATTGAAAGTTTAGTTAGTAGGGTAGGGATTTAGTTAGTAGGGTAGAGTATTCTTTATTGGGTATTGACTAGTTTCTAAATATTTTATTTTCCCAAATATTTTTAAAACAGATGGACAGATAAGTGAAACATAAAATTTTTTGTAAATTTATCTCACAATTTTATTTCACTTTTTTACTTTTATATATTGCACTTTTATTACATATTTGATGCACTTTTACTAGCACTTTTTACTAGCAAGACAGCTCTGATGTCTTGAGGCATGGACTTCCAAGACCTCTGAATGTGTCTTGTGATGTTTGGTACCAATATATTAGCAGCAGATCCTTTAACCCCTTAAGGACACATGACATGTGTGACATGTCATGATTCCCTTTTATTCCAGAAGTTTGGTCCTTAAGGGGTTAAAGGATCACTATAGTGTCAGGAAAACAAAGCAAGTAAAACCCCTTCAGCCACTTACCTTTATGCAGTGGCGGGCTCCCTCAGCGCTGGTGAAACCTAAGGGAACTGGCACACAGACCACTTCATTGAGCTGAAGTGGTCTGGGTGACTATAGTGTCCCTTTAAGTCCTGCAAGTTGTGAGGTGGGGCATCCACGGACCAGATTTGTTTTTCCAGCACATCCAACAGATGCTCAATCAGAATGAGGATCTGGAGAATTTGGAGGCCAAGTCAACACCCTGAACTCTTTGTCATGTTTCTCAAACCATTCATTTACAATTTTTGCATTGTGGAAATTTGCATTATAATTCTGAAAGAGTTCATTGCCATCAGGGAACACCATCGCCATAAAGGCGTCTGCAACAATCTGGTGGTATGTGTCAAAGTAACATTTACATGAATGCCAGGACCAAAGGTTTTCACATTTTTCAGCAATTTGAGCTACACACAGACGAGCTGGCCTTGTGTCTCCACATGCATCAATGAGCATTGGTCACGCATGACCCTGATACTGATTCACAGACGATGTTTAGGAGATGCTCTGGCCCAGTCATCTAGCTATCCCTCAGATCTTTTTGCTGCCTATTCTTCGGACTACTAACACATTAAATTCAGGAACTGAATGTTCACTTGCTACTGAATAAATCCCACCCCTTGACATGAGCAATTATAACAATAAAGGCAATTCTATTCACTTCACATGTCAGCCCTTTAACTCACATGCATGAAAAATTTAGCTCACACATGTTCACTGACAATCTCACACACACAGAGAAGCCTACCGACAAAAAATGCATTTGGCAATCTCATTGACATACAAGCTCACTGGTACACACAGAGACAGAAACACTCTATAAAAGGTTCACTGATAGGGGTTGCAAAGCAGGGGGATGGGGAGGGGCATATGGGTTGTAGTGTAGGAATTAGGGGACTGTAGCTAAAATATTTTTACATAAGCTTTTCAAATGATTTAATATTTTTAAAAATATTTTAATATTTTGATAATTTTTAAATGAACCAACTAACTTAGTCAAAGGCTTATTTTCTTATGAGAAGTTTCATACACAATGTAAATAGTTATAAATGAATAAAGATGTACAGTACCCAGGCAGATATTAGAAGTGTATCTAATCTGGCAATCTCATTAACATACACGCTCACTGGTACACACAGACACAAAAACACTACAAAAAAGTTCACTGATAGGGGTTATAAAGTGGGGATAGCACAGGAGTTGTAGTGTAGGAAATAGGGGACTGTAACTGAATAATATTTTTAGATAAGCATTTTAAATTATTTAATATTTTTATTATATTATATTTATATAAACCAACTAGCTCAGTCAAAGGCTTATTTGTTAGAAGTTTCAAACAAGTTGTAAACAGTCATTAAATTAAGATATACTGTACCTTGCATTTTGGAGATCAGGCAGATATTAGGAGTGTGGCTGAAATTCGAAGCATTGGAACTGTCAAAATAGTCAGATGTCTACGCAGTTAACTGTGCTACAAACTCACAAAAATTTTGTAGTAAGCTCTATAGCACCTCGGCAACAGGAAACAAGTCTTTCACAATTTCCCCTTTGCTTTTCCTTTAGCCTCCAGCCTATTTAATGGAAAATTTAAAATAAAAAACTTCTGAAGCAGCATTTTTCCAAAATTTTAACAATAGGAAATGAAAAGTAATGGCTGTCTTCCAGCGTTAATGTTTTAAAAGGTCACTCTAAGGTTAAAAAGAAAGTAATTTATTTTTAAACTGGGTGTGTTCCATTATTATGTTAGAATTATGCCCCACACACTTTTATATTAAAAAAAGCAAAATAAAAACAAATAATCTTACCTCTAATACAGCATTGGGACAGTTTTGTAGCCACTCCACCTTCTTTGAGATCATTAGCATTTAAGACTTACAGATGATGCATATCAATTTCTGCCATTAGGCAATCTGATTCTTCTTATAGTCAAGTTCTAAATCCAATGTGTTTCTATGATAGTGTATGGTGCTGTAAAGATTGTCAATTTTTTAAGGTCTTAATGAGAAGTGCCTCAAGTGGTTGTCAGTCTGGAAGCCACTAGAGGCATGTTCTCTGGAAAATGTAAACATTGTTAATCAGACAAGGCAACAGTTTACATTGCTAGTAAAAAGGACAACATCAATGTACCCAAATCAGTATATTAAGACGTAGTGGTTTTGGTGCTTTCAGTGCCCCTTTAAGGATTGATGATATCCGATGCAGGCATTAAAGAACATAAAGAAACTACAACACAGCAGTCACTGAAAGGGTAAAACAGACAAATACATTGCCTGAATATTATGTTTCAATAGATTGCCACTGATTATGATGCAGTTAAAAATGCAAACTATTGCTGAATTGTTCTAAAGAAATGTGTGACTAGATGCTTTCTTATACTTGAACAGCGTTTTTTTAATTTTATTTTTATTTTTTTATCACTGACTAATTGTTCCATGTAGCAGATTAGCATCTTATCTTTAAGCAAATTTCTTAGAAACCACTGCATGATGATTTCCTGACAGTGGAGCTTGCACAAAACATTTCAGGACTATTATTACTTAAATTGTTCTCTGAGGGATAGAAAGCATGTATACTATTGACTTTTATAGCTTGGCATGTTTATGTTGCAGTTTATAACACATTATCATTTATAATTTGAATTGTGGGGCACACTCAGAACATGCATTTCTCTCTTTATATATAACACAGATTAAAGGACCACTATAGTGCCAGGAAAACATACTCGGGTGCCCCCCCCAGGGCCAGATTAAGAGCCCAGTGGGCCTGGTGCTGACAATTATGATGGGACCTAATTACAGAAATGTCACGGCCCCCGGCTCGCCGCGAGGTGCGGTCGCACTGGACCAGCGCGACCGCCTCAACGAACTGAGCTTACCTGCTCAGTGGCGAGTCGGGAGCCGCTCTGCCGGGTTCTCCCGTCTGCCTGCCCGGGTTTAATATGGTGCCGAACACGCGGTCGCAGCTAGATATAGCTCTGCTCCCCAGGGTCACACACACACACACGTTCTGCAGTGAGAGGCCAGAGGGATATTTAACCTAGGTTATTGCCCTTTTGTGGTTTTCGTTCCTGGTTCCTGAATCCTGAGAGTGCGTTTCCTTGTCCTGTTTTTGATATTCCCAGTATTTTGACCTTGGCTCTTCCTGACTATTCTGATTCCTGGCTTCCCTGACTTGGTTTGTTAAATGGTATTGTATATTTCTGGCTCCCTTGACCATTCTATGTTTTTAACTTATTAGTCCGGCCATTCTAAGGACCGGTTTACATTTTATCATTTTCTGTTCGGTCTATGTAGATGTTACATAGTTCTGCATGCTGGACCACACTAGCAGTCATGACAAGAATTTTATCGACCATAGACACTAAAACAGTCATACCTCTCAAGCATCAAGTATCTAATGGAGATGGTGTTGGAGGGAAACTCAAAGGATGCAGCTTTAAGAAAACACATAATCTATGCTAATCTCTCTCTAATTTATGCTTTAATCTTTCAAGTAAATCCATACCCCCTAACAGCAGTGTCCAGTGAAGCAGGAAGTCAATGGGGACACTGGGAGAAATGGGGACACAGACACTAGGGACACAGAGACACTAGGGACACTGGCAGGGAGGCATGGAGACACAGGCATGGAGACACTTGGGGACACTGGGAGACATGGGACACAGACACTGGGAGACATGGGGACACAGACACTAGAGACACTGGCTGGGTGACATAGGGACACTGGGAGACATGGGGACACTGAGACACTAGGGGGACTGGCTGGGAGACTTGTGGACACTGGGAGACATGGGGACACAGACATTTGGGGACACTGGGAGACATGGGGACACTGAGACACTAGGTACACAAAGACATGGGGACATAGACACTGGGAGACTAGGCGACACTGGAAGACTAGGGGACACTGAGACAATAGGGACACTGGCTTGGAGGCATGGGGACACTGTGTCCCACGTGTCTCTGTGTCTCAGTGTATGTCCCAATGTCCCCATGTGTCTCAGCATCCCCATATCTCACAGTGTCCCCTAGTTTTTCAGTGTCCCCATGTGTCCCCTAGTGTCTCAGTGTCCCCATGTCTCCCTGCTGCCTTTCCCCCCATCCTTCACTTACCTGAGCTGTAGGCTGTTTCTGTAGGCTGGGAGCTGCTGTCTGGCCTCTCTGTGCTGTGTAGCTGCTCCCCTGCGGATCAGTGAGTAGAAAGAGGCAGGGAGTGATATGCTGTAACTTCCTATCCCTGCCTCTCTCCACACACAGTGACCCCTACTGGTTAGTGCTGGTATTGCAGAGTAATCTCCGATTATACTAAGAAAAATACCTTGGTTTATATTGCCGGTATTACTGCAAATACCGGCTGTGCTGGTAAAACACCAGTCAGGTGGCAAACCTAACAGTAGTGTGTGTAAAAAATAAATAAAAGTAAATTATTATTTTTTTTTTTTAAATGGGCCTATTCCATGGGCCTGGGCCTGGAGCTTCAGCTCCATCAGCCCCTATGTTAATCCGGCCCTGGTGCCCCCACCCTCAGGGACCCCCTCCCGCAGGGCTCTGGGGAGAGGAAGGGGTTAAAATCTTACCTTTCTCCAGCGCCGGGCCGGGAGATCTCCTCCTCCTCTCCGCCTCTTCTCCTCCTCTTCGACTGAATGCGCATGTGTGGCATGAGCTGCGCGCGCATTCAGCCAGTCTCATAGGAAAGCATTTATAATGCTTTCCTATGGACGCTTGCATCTTCTCACTGTGATTTTCAATGAGATTTTCAATGAGACAGCCACTAGAGGCTTTAGAGGCTGTATTAACCTATGTATAAACATAGCAGTTTCTGGACCAGGCACCCAGACCACTTCATTGAGCTGAAGTGGTCTAGGTGCCTAGAGTGGTCGTTTAAGGAACAGGGCACACACAAAAAATATAGCTTTACATTTTACAAGGCAACTCAAATTCACTTACTTTAGCAAACATATAGCCATATTGTGTTAAGCCCAATAGGCATGTGCATGGGGAAAATATTCGGCTCGGTTCGGCATTCCGAAATTCGGGACTTCGTCAATTCGGCACTTCGACACTTCGGAACTTCGGCAACTTCGGCACTTCGGAACTTCGCCAATTAGGAACTTCTGCAACTTCGGAACTTAGACACTTCGGAACTTCGCACTTCGGGACTTTTCTTGCAGCCGCTTGGTAGATAACTCCCTAATTCCCACGGTATTAGGGAGTTATCTACCAAAAGGTTGAAAGACCTATATTGGTCTTTCAGCCAAATTTACTAATACTAAGTAAAAATTACTTAGTATTAGTAGATTTTGCCCCTACTCGCTATACTGTGAGTAGGGGCATGTCTATTAAATAGTGAGCAGCCTGTGGCTGCTCACTGTTAAAAAAAAAAAAAGGGTCCCCCCTTCCTGAGCGGTGGGTGGGGGCCCTAACGTAAAAATGGGGGGGGGACCTAATGTCCTCCCCCCTGGACCTCACCCCTGAGCGGTAGGGGGGGGCCCTAAACAAGAATAAGGGGAGGACCTAATGTCCTCCCCCCTGCCCCCCACCCCTGAGCGAATAGGGGTCCCCAAACCCCTAGTCACCCTCTCCCCCAAAAAATAAACCCCAACCTACCCCCATCACCCTAAAAATAATGAGGGGGACCTTTAACTAAGTACCTGTAAAAATAAAAATAAACTTACCATTTGATGTATTCTTTCTCATAAATCTTATTTTTTCAGTCCCAAAAAAGGCCAAATAAAAATCCATAATAACTGACGCAATTAAAAAGAAAATAATGAGCGCAAATAAAAAAAATCCACAATAGGTACTCCCCCCTTTTTTTACTTTAGGTCCCCCACCCGTCGCTCAGGTGTGGGGGCTGTGGGGGGCAATAGGTCCCCCCTTTAGTTTAAAAGCCCCCACTTGCACGTCATGGGTGGGGGCTCAGGACGGGGCTCACTGTTTAATAGACATACCCCTACTCGCGGTATAGGGAGTAGGGGCATAATTTACTAATACTAAGTAATCTTTACTTAGTATTAGTAAATTTGGCTGAAAGACCAATTCAGGTCTTTCAGCCTTTTAGTAGATAGCTCCCTAATACCATGGGAATTAGGGCGTTATCTACTTATTCATTCCGGTTATTACATTGACAGGCTAAGTAACTTACATTTTATATGAATGTATGTTACTTGATTGTTGTAAGTGTTGCAAATGCTTACAGCTGAATCCTGGCTAGGTTTGTATACTTTTTATTTGAAATTGTATACAGTGTAACATTCTTCTTCTTTCCCTGGGTAATATATTAGTACTTAGGCAATACTGTGCTTCGCAATTTCGGAACTTTGGCACTTTGACACCTCGGAACTTTGACACCTCGGAACTTCGGCACTTCAGCAATTCAGCACTTCAGCACTTTGGCACTACTACACTTCGGAAATGCGGTAATTTCGCCACTTCGGGACTTCGGCAATTTGGCACTTCGGCAATTCAGCTATTCGGACATTTGGAAGCACCCGAATGTCCGAATTACCCAAAATTCGGCCGAATTGTAATTCGGACCAAAACGAATTGCTCATGTCTAAAGCCCAACACTACATCACAGTACCCCAATATCAGAGGTCCCACACTAATTTTAACATGTTTGATAAACATGTTAACTGCAAAACTTACTGTTTAAACAAGTTTTGCAGTAAGACTCTTCTAAAATGTATGCTTTCCTGGGGTCACATCCAGAGGTGCATCTCGAGTGGAGGAGTTTAACCCCTTCAGGACCGGACTGTTTTGGCCATGTTGTACGTTAAGGACCAGGGCTCTTTTAACACTTTTGTGGTGTTTGTGTTTAGCTGTAATTTTCCTGTCTCTCATTTACTGTTCCCATACAAATGATATATATCTCTCATATAATTAAAAAAATAATATATGATGAAAAATTGAAAAAAATACATGATTTTTTACTTTTACTTGAAAAATCTTTTACTCATCTACAAAAGCTAATGAAAAAAACTGCTAAATAGATTCAAAATGTTGTCCTTGAGTTTAAAAACACTCAGTGTTAACATGCTTTTTTTTGCAAGTTATAGGGTTATAAGTACAAGGAGGATATTGCGGTTTCAAAACATACATTTTTAAAATGTATCAATAGTGACATTGTAACATTATTATCTGTCATAAATCTCTGAAAAACACCCCACATGTACAGATTTTTTTTAAAGTAGACAACCCAGGGTATTCATATAAGGATATTTTGACACTTTCTATGCAGCCATTTTACCACCAGTCTTTGCCAAACTTCGCAAAGGTAGTTTATTTTTTTCACATACATTGCAATTCAGGTATAAATTTACAGATCCTGTTATGTGTCACTGCCAAACAACACCCCAATATGTGTTCAGCAAAATCTTCTGAGTACAGTGATACCACCCATGCATAGGCTTGTTAGGTTGTTTGGGGGCAAAAAGGTCACATTTGGCAGGTGCGCATATCCATTTTCCAACTTGGAATTTTGACATGTAGTCAACCTGCACACATGTCCTATTTGAGCCAATGTATTTTACCCCTATTAAACCATATATTTTTTAAAAGTAGACAACTCAGGGTATTTTAAATGGTGGTATTTTAACACTTTCCATGCACTAATTCTACCACCAGCATTCATAGGTTTCCTGGGTTGTTTTGGTGCTAAAAGGCCACAATCGAGACTTGTATATGTCAGTTTTTCAACTTGAAGATAGGCTTGGCCTATCTTCAGTTTGGCATATTTTTGCATCCCCCAGTTAATGTTAACATCATGAAACTTTATATTTTTATAAAGTAGACATTACAGGGTATTGTATATGGGGTGTTTTCACATCCTTCCCCCTACCATTGTGCTAAACAAATTTCAGAGAACGTGCATGGTGGTAATTTTTGAATTCTGCTTTTTATGCACATGTCATCTGGTTTTGGCCAGCCAGTTATGTTACTGCCAGAAAACTTTTTTAACCAAATGTGCAGTTACCAAATGCACCTTTAGCAGCATTATCTAAACTAACTCCAGCAAAAAGAATCTAACTGGAGATTTGGGGGAAGGATACTGACTAGCAGAAATTTGTGGCGTTCAAAATAAACAAAAAAATAAAAAATCAGGAACAAGTATTATAAAAATGTATGTTCTGTGTGGTAGAGCTTAAAACAATACACAGTCCAGGTTTTGTAGGGCTATCGGGACAGTGAAAGGGGGTATCTGTCCTTTTCCCTTTTATATAAGATACCCGGCAATGTTTCTGGGGATTTTGTTTTTTGCAGTTGGCAGTATCTTAAAAATAAAATGTCTGGACTCCTCTGGCACCATTGTTGGAACTTGACCATCTCCATAAATTATTGTGGAAATCAGCTTGAGCTGAAATTGGAGAAAGGTGGTTTTTCCTGTATTAATTTTTTTAAAGAGTAAAAATGAATTGTGTGTTGCTACTTGGATCAGGTAGATAGCCACCTTTTTATACCAGGCTTTTGTCTTTCTTAAGATAAGATATGGCTGCATCAGCTGATCAGCCAAATCAACACCCCCCCATGTGCCTGTAATAAGCCCTGATGCAAACAGGTTTGGTCTGTACTCTGTCTCGGACAGTGACGTCTGACATGCTTTCGTCATGGATGGTGGTTAGCATGTGAACATCCTTCCTGTCCTTAAATTTTATTGCAAGCACTTCAGCTTTCCCCAGAGCTTTGCATTCACCTTTTTCTTAATTTGGCCTTTATGAGAGGTCTAGGGAAATCCTTGTGAGCAGCTTAAAAAGTTCAGGATTACTTGCCGTGGCTGGGAAGGGGATGCCCCCATGGCACAGTTCAGCCGAGATCCTGGCGTGGAGGGTTCTTGAAACTCGGTGAGGGGTGCTAGGCCTAGTGGGTGTGCTGGGGCGGGATGATTCTTCACCTATGTTGGTCTCCTGGGACATACTGCAAAATACAAAACAACAAGGTCTGCTTAACATATCCCCGGTAAACTTTGTAGAACTAGCTTTCTAACTGCCCAAGCGAAAAACTATCTACCCCATGCCAGGTGAGGCCCTGCTAGTTGCCAAGGCTCTATCTATGATTTGGGCCGTGGGGCTTGAGTCACTAACATGGTGGCGGAGTGTTGGTTACCATATTCCATATTCCATATTTGTTACCATATTCCCGAAGGAATTCCCGTGGGTAGTAGCCGAGGGAAATAAAAGGAGGAAGTTGAACAAAAGGTATCTGTGACTAAGCCCAAGACCAACAGAACAGTGGACATAGAATAAGATCGTATACTATCAGATAGTGAAAGTTTAGATAAGTATAATGGATTGGTCGAGTAATGTCGTGGCCTAACGAGGCAAGGCGGGAATTGAGGCATGTTGTAGAGAGAGAAACTTGCATTTTAAGTAAGAGCAAATAATCGAACAGGCAATACAGGCCTAGAGGGTAGTTGACCCTCGGGATACCTGAAATTAAGGTATAGCATCTAAGCCAACAATTGGTTATCCTTATAAATACCTGATGAAAAGCATAGAAAAAAGACATACATAAGCAATGAAAGTAAAACCCCCTCTAAGTGTATGTACGTCATAACAAAGCATAATAATTTTAATAACGACTATGTACTTCTAATAAAAGTAAAAAAAATTTGAACACCTTTTAACTATGAAGAATAACATAGAAAGTAGAATAATTACCAAGCTCCTGACTTCTGAAAAAATCCTATATTGTAGGTAACCCTTAATGTTTCTTAACCTAATTGTCTTAATACCCAAACTTGTCTTTGAAATATTTAGGGAGAAAACACTTCCGAATGTCAATCTGCCAGATTAAACACAACTATTGTAATTACCGAAATTCTAATCTAACAATATCCCTTCCAAACAAAACTGAAATGCATGAATGTAACAGGACTAAGCATGACAAGCACGAAATAGGAACGAATTAGCAAGGTATACTTATAGGTAGCTATTAGACGAATGGACCATGATCAGTGAATGTAATACAAAAAAACTGAAATCATACGCATGATTTTTTTTCGAACACATGTAGGGAGAGTAACCCTGTGAAATGCCCGAACGGCGGGAATAGCCCAAACGCGACTATCCTTGCCTGTTACCTGAAGATCCATTCGTGTCATCTGAGCGAGAGGCAATTCGTCTGAAATTTCATGTGAAAACCCCGTGAACGGCAAAGTGATGAACTCCGAAGAAGATGAAACAGGCTGGAGATTCAAACGGAGGCCGGGACCAGAAGGGCAGGTCACCGAGGAAATGGGTGAACTTATCGCCACGGCAAAGGTAAGAAGGGGGGGTGTAGGGTTTTATAGGAATGCGAACTCCTCCCACAAATACAGGCCTGTGGCCTTTAAACATTTATATATATATATATATATATATACAACATACAAATTACACAATCCAGCGCACTCGCTTATTCACTAAACAATGATTTCAAATCTTACAGATTGTAATAGTTTTATTTAAAAACCTCACCTAGGCAAAAGATAATGGGGGTTTAGTTACATTATATGATCATAAATTGCATAAGCCTGCAACAACATCAATGTACTGCAGCCTAATGCTTGCTGTTATGAGATTAATCCACTTACATGGGAAATACTTCCTTACTGGGACTCTCTGCAAGTCAAGACTAAATATGATCCCGGAATGAGGCACCTGTGATAGGGAGGGGTGCAAAACCAAGGAGTTGGCTTGGAGTATATATACCACTTCCCCCACAATACGGCAGTTGTGGTGACTTAACCACATAGTAATAGTCTTACTATGATCTTTTCACATATATTAGGTTTAAAGCAGTTCGAGGTTCACAAAAAACCTCATGGCCACTCTACAATTGGTGTTCCTGAACACTAGGGAACTCAAAACTCCCGAGAAATGCACTATAGCTTTAGCTGAATTCCACGGACTGAAAGTACAAGTGGTTTATATACAGGAAATAAATTTCAGCAACAATAGGGCCTCAACTTTTAAAATCCATAGGTAGCCAGTAGGTTACTTCAGCAATTAAACAGAATCCAAATCAAGGGGTGTGGCCATACTCTTCGCTGCCACCTTACCTTTCACCTACAAGGCCCACGTCTCTGACGACGCGGGCAGATATATATTGGTCAAGGGGATGGTTGGAAATAGTATGATCAATTTTGCCAAAGTATATCTCCCCAATAGAAAACAAAACTATGCACTGAGGAAAATTCTACGTAAACTTGAGCAGTTTTCAGAGGGAACGGTAATTTTGGCAGGCGACTTTAATGTAACATTAGACAGTGCATTGGATTCCTCCTCCACTTCCCACACATATTTGACTCATACCCGCAAAAACCTCAGGTCTATGGTAGATCAGGCATAACTAAGATGACATCTGGTGCATCTTAAACCCCACCACCCGAGATTACTCCTTCTACTCACCTCCCACAGGTTCCTATTCCGGAATCTACATGTTCTTCCTATCTCGCAGATTAATTAACCTAGTCCAATTCTGCTCTTACAGACCTATAACCTGGTCTGATCATGTGCCTCTGTCTCTTGCCATTTCCATCCCCTCCCTCCCGACAATGACTTTCCAATGAAAACTGAACAACCTTCTCTTAAACAACCTTGCAGTTATAGACCAAGTTACAGAAGCCATAACTCAATACTTCACACATAACTCCACACCAGACGTTCCCGACCCTACCATTTGGGAGGCTCACAAATGTGTCATAAGAGGCACAATTATCAAAATAGCCTTAGCACACAAAAAAGGCAGAATAGCCAAAACAAACATCTTAATAGCTAAAATAAGATCCTTGGAGGACAGACATAAATCTAGTCCAGATTTCCAGGTATATAGTTCTCTCACTAAGAAAAGATCCAAATTACAAATACTCCTTGGGCTACAGGCCAATAGTATACTCTTGTCCACAAAGGGAATTTATTATGCCCAGGGAGATCGACAACTTTCATCCCTTCCATCAAAACAAGCTCAGGAAACACTTCCCACCTCATGTTAGACATCCTTCACATGTTCCAAGACTTTTACAACAATCTGTACAACCTAAGGAACACCACACCCTCAAGCACTGACATCCAAGCCTTTCTTAACACTTGATTCACACAAACTATACCTGCCAATGTCCAGACAGCACTAGATGAACCGATCGCTAGACCTGGGTAAAAGCCTGGGCCCAGATGTTTTTTCAGCTAAATACTTTAAAGCATTTTAGGACGTATTAGCCACACCATTCACAAGCGTTTTCAACTCGTTGACAGTATCAGCACAACTGCCCCCTTTAGCGCTAGAGGCCACCATAACTCTCATACCCAAGCCAGGAAAAGACCTTGCAATCTGTGGCAGCTACTGCCCTAGCTCCCTCATCAATATTGACCTCAAACTATTTACCAAAATCCTAGCAACCCACCTACACCCTCTACTGCCGGGGCTGGTCCACCCTGACCAAGCCGGATTCATACCGGGATTGGAGGCAAAACATAATACCAAGAAACTCATTAATCTAATACACCTCTCCAAATCGTTTTGGGTACCGAGTGCACTGTTAGCAATCGACGCAGAAAAGGCGTTCAACAGGCTGGACTGGTCCCTGCTATTCGCGACCTTAATGGCGATTGGCTTTGGGCCATCTTTAATGGACCCCCCGGCGGACCCCCCGGTGGCCACCTGATGGACCCCCCGGCGGGTTATGTGTGTGTCTGTAAGTTTGTGTGTGTGTCTGTGAGTGTATGTGTGTATATGTGTGAGTGTGTGTCTGAGTATGTGTGTGTGTCTGTGAGTGTATGTGTGTCTGTGTGTGTGAGTGTGTGTGTCTGTGAGTGTGTGTGTCTTTTAGTGTGTGTGTCTGTGTGTGTATCTGTGTGTGTGTATCTGTGTCTGTGTGTGTCTGTGAGAGTGTATGTGTGTGTCTGTGAGTGTGTGTCTGTTAGTGTATGTGTGTCTGAGTGTGTGTGTGCATTTATATATGCATACAATTGTATATTATTATTATTTTTTTGGGGGGGGATCTTGGGTGAGTTCCCACACTTTATTCCCCAGGACTTGACCCCTGACCACCATCCTGACGTTTACTTGGGTCTGGTAAACACATGCGCATTGGTATTGCCTAGGGGATCATTACGTTCCTTTCATCGTCTTATTTGACATGTTACACAATGTATTGCACTGTTATGTTTGTAAAACCAACTACTGATCTATGACTCACCAAGCCTACATGTATGTCTTATATAAGATTGATTTATAATTGTCTGTATTGTTGCATACATTCTTAATAAAAAAAGGGGGCACTGACACACACATATACACACAGAGGAAATTGACACAGACACATTTACACAGAAGACACTGATACACACATTTACACACAGAGTACACTTACACTTACACACACACACACACACACACATTTACACATAGAGGAAACTGTCACACACACATTTACACACAGAGGACACGGATACACACACACTCACTGAGAGACACACTAATTGATGACACATTAACTAACAGAAGCACACACTCACTGATTTGACACAGATTGACAGACACACAAACAGTGACTGAAAGAAACACACATATTCTCTCACACACACAAATTATATATGTATATATCCACCCAACTTCCCTGCCTTTAGGAGAGCTGGGATGGAGCCTTCCCCTGAGGTTTAGTTGGTATCCTTTCCCTGTGGTCCAGTGGGGATCCTTTCCCTGTGGTCCAGTGTGGGGCTTGTGTAATCTTCATACTCTTCCAGCACTGCTCTCTCACATTCTGTTTAGGGATGCTGGGGCTGGATTGATGTCCTAAACCATCTCCTGCAGAGCGTGCAAGAGAGCAGTGCTGGAAAATTACATTTCCCTCACTGCCTCTGCCTCCATGCACCCCCTGCTGGCCACCGCTTGGGGTGCTAAGGTGGACAACTGGCCCCCTCTAGGCGCACCACCTGCCTTTGGTGCACATATCCTTGGGGTACATGTACCATGGGTTAAGAAACTAGGCTCTAGTCCAAGCAGGAGTAAATTAAATATTTAATAATTTTGGATAAACATTAAAATTACTTTTTAAACATATTACATATGTCATATACTAAAAATATATATGCATATATTATAAAATATCAAAATATTAAACATTTTTAATATTCGTAAATAAAATTAAATCAATTTAAAAGTGCATCTACAAATATTAAATCATTTGGAAAGCTTGTCCAACAATATTAAATTGAGGCCATCGTCAGAAAAAAAATGGATTTTCTTTCTCAAAGCAAATAACAAAAAACTTGTATCAGCTATATATTGGTAAACTAGTCTCACACTAGGATAAATGACAAAATGCCTGCCAATCTACCACTCAAAGTTGATTTAAGTAGCTGCTGTCTAGATACAACAGAAAATGCTAAACCTAGTCTCACACCAGTATTAATGAGCCAGGCAAGGTAAAATTATTTTTTTTTCCTATCACCATACTCTCCAAAGAAAGAATTACTTTCCTCTAAACAGTTAACAAAAAAATACTTTTAACAACTGTCTCATACCATGATCAATGAAGAAATGCCTGCTAATCTCCTACCCAGAGCTGGCACAACCATAAGGTAGCACAAGCCTATAGATGCATTTGCCCTAAAGGCACAATTTCTGGGTGACCGGCAGGAGGGGATGCACATAGCGCCCCCCCCCCCCCCTGCCAGTCACTTCATGTAGCATGGCTTAAAGGGCCATAGTGGATGATCTTCTCTATCCTCTACCAGTCTGTCAGGAAGCTGCTCACTGAGTGCACAGAATAGGTTCCTGTCACCTTGTCACACTGGGTAGAGGATACTGAAGATCCTCTACCACAGTCCACACAGCCATGCTACATAGAGGTAAACCATTAGGCACATCACGAGGGGAGGGAGGAAAGGTAATGGGGGCTAAGAGACAAGGTTCTGGGAGAGAGACAGTCACACAAAGGGACTGGGGGAAAGAAAGAAACATGCAGAAGGGCTGGGGCAGAAATATACACACTGAGGGGCAAGGAAACAGGGAAAGAGACACACACAGTGGCTGGATGGGGAGAGTCACACACAAAAGGACTGGTAGGAAAGGACCGGTAGGGAAGAGACACACAGAGGGATGAGGGAGAAAAAAGACAATGCGAGGAAAATATAGGAGATACAATATGACCAGGAGGAATTTACTCGAAAGCTGGTGGTCACATGAAAGTAACCAGCACATTAAAAAAGACATTAGGAACATTGCATATACAGAAGAGGAGAAACCAACAAAGAAGAATCTTGCTCAGGTCAGCAGAACAATTGCCAGTGAAAAAGCAAGAATCAAAGATTGGGAAAACAGTCAGAACATGTAAGGACTGATTTTAAGAGAGATTTAAACAATTATCCCCTCCACCTTTAGCTTCTAGTTTGTGCAAGTGTATTTCTGGTTATGCAGTTTTTCTGTGTTTGCATCTGCATAAATATGTTCACTAGTAAAAACATATAAATAACCCTAAATGAACTCAAACTAAAGGGTTGTATTGGCTATCATAAACAGTTCACCTTCAATGTATAAACAGAAAACCACCATCACAATATCCCAATCCAAAATGCACACGTAAAGGAACACTACAAGCACGATAACCACTACAGACTGCGCTCATTGAATGAGAATGCTCAGCTTACACTCTCAGCCAATTAGCTTGCCCTGAGCTGAGCTTTTGCCTATTAAGGGCAAATACCTTCAATGCATAAACAAAATAAAATGAAAAAATTACCAACACACTATCCCAAAACAAAATGTACACGTTAAGGAATACTACAAGAATGATAACGACTATAGACAGCACTCATTGACTGAGAGGACATAGCTGACACTCTCAGCCAATGAGCTTGCCCTTAGCGGAACTATTCTTGAACAGTTTGATTACTTTCTCTGGATGGGTATCAGGCACACCTGGCAGCATAACCAGTAGAGTGTGTTTTAGTGGTTATGATACTTAGGTTTTTAGTACAGCTAGAACAAAAATGAACATTGAAGTTAACTTGCCTATACCAAGTTGAAACTTTTAGGTGACTCATATGAGAGCAATTCACCTTAAAGGTTGATGTGTGACATGTCATGATTCCATTTTATTCCAGAAGTTTGGTCCTTAAGGGGTTAAAATATTGGGCTTCTTTTTAAACAAAAAGGAATGTGGTAGTCAACATTTGGTAGTTAACAGTTTATGCATTTAAAATATTCCCAATTATTCTGGAACTAACACATAATTGTGATTTTAGTTCATGTTTGCAGATTAATTTGTTGCAGAAAACACTCACAAAATACATCATTAAATGTCATTGGGCAAGAGGAGACATTTCTGCTCACTTGTCGGGAACATACTAATTACATGACACAGGCCCCATTAGAAACATATATACAATGTCTTTGCTCTGTTTAATATTAACATTTTATCTCCAATTTTATCTTTACTTCTAACTTAATTTACAATGCAAAGATTAAATGAAAAAATATATATACCATAGAAATCAAACGTAAAGCACAGGAAACATGGGAAATATTAAAAACGTCAATGGCACTATTAACCATCTCTTTGAATCTCCTAAATTATACATCATAATAAAAAAAAATAACATACTTACACATTACGTGTTAATCCGAAGGATCCAATTAAGTTGTAGAATGAAGTGTTCAGCTCCAAAAAGAATCAAATACTGTAGTGGCTGTTTTTATTCAGCTATAATGAAAGCATTTCCTACATTAGACTGTGTGTGTATTCTGCTAGCTACACAAGTCTATTTCTTAAACTTGCAATATTCATTTTTAAATGATGACTGTTTTTTTTTCTAAAAATAAAAATGATCTTTAGCTTCTCTGAAGAGAAATCCACAGATTTAGATTACTTGGAAAGATTACATTTGTACTAGAAGGGGTTGTTCTGTTTATTCAGAGTAACGTCTTGCTATTTTTTAAAAAAATTTTTTTTTTTAGAATTGACTTCAATGTATATGACTTTTCAGTGGTAGGTTGCTAAGAGAACAGCAACATTTATGATAAAGTAGACTTTTATAAGAGATAAACTCGACTCTGGTAAATAAATAGCAGTTAGTTCTTCCACTTATATGGGACAATTACTTTTCGATTATGAAAGACAGATCTTCTAATAAAAGGATATAAAAAAAAATAGCTGAAATTAAATATTTTCTCAAGTTGACTTTTCACCAGAAAGCATTTTTAATGCAGTGAAAATGAAATTAACTAATTTAAAAAAAAAAAAGTACATATAAAAAAATACTTTCAGTAACATTTGTCATACTAACTAAAAGGGATATTATAGTCATCAGAACACCAACAGCTTAATGTAGTTGTTCTGGTGTGTATAGTATGCCCCTGCAGGCTTTATAATGTAACATTGCAATGCTGATTCATATAATGTGGTGTTTTGCCACACGTGCAATTACCTTCAAATGCTTTCCTATGGAAAAACATTGGATTGGCTGAGATTGTCAATTTTGCTGATCCCAGCTAAGGAGGTGGAGCGGGGATGAGGACTTCCACAACAGACCCACCCAGCGCTGGAAACAAGGTATGTTTTAACTCTTTAAAGGGACGTAAGTGGGGCCTGTAATCTAAAATGTGATTATAACATTATAGTGTCAGGAATACACGTTTGTATTTCTGACACTATAGTGTTTGTTTATCTAAGGAAAGTCCATTGACTGTCATCAGTTCATCGTATTGCAGAGCTTATACAACAAGGAGACTGCTGTCAGCTTTTGTCAAAGGATTTTTTTTTAATATATTAGACAAAAACTGGAGTAATGCCCAGCACCCAAAGCAGGATCCTCATCTTTCAACATAGTAATGAGGAAACCATGCTTCCTCATCATCCATTTACGTTTTTATATGGTGTGACTCAGATAATGCCAAACAAAATATAGAGGATATGGCTGACTGTCTATAGAAAAAACTAAACAGTACAATAGTGTAATACAGCAAAAATAAAATAATTATGCGCCCAATTAATTTGCACTCACAAGATGGAGAAATGTAAAATCTGCTTTATTGTGCAAGTATAAAAAGTGAAATAAAATACAAGCAAGATCCTACACATTTCACCTTACAAAAGACTTCCTCAGGGACCAATAAAAAATGAATAGAAATGTAAAAGCAATCCTGCAATAAGGATAAAAGCAGCATATAACCCCCCCCCCCCAAGTCCTTCTTTATTTATGGTCTTCCTCCTGTTTCATTGGTTGTCCAGAGGGTTTTTTCAGTGATGTCCAGCTGTTTTGAGAAGTCCAAAATTGAATATCCCAGGTATGCGATGATCGCATGACATCACATCCGGTGCGTCTGGATGACATTTGCGTTCCAATAGGCAGCCTTCATCCTTTCCACCTTTAATTAAGTGCCCTGAGGCAAGTGGTGCTCTGAGAGATTCAGAACACTGGGGTATAAGAAAATTTCAAAAGATCAAGGAATACATTAGCACTCCTTCTTAGTGGAAACACGTTTCCTTTATATGAACCTCACACAATATCAATGCTGACCCTTTTTTCTCTGCTGAATTGACTCAGGCTCCTAGTGAGCTTCACCATTATGTCGATTCAGCTTTGTTAAAGCCATCACTGCTAACTCAGCTCAGCTGGACCACCCTATACTCTGGTGCTCTGAGACTCCCATTGTAAGGTGTGAGCATAGTAAACATACATAAGAACTCACTGAGCTAAGTCTGTCATTGTAGACTCTGTGGAGCCAATGGAAGCATGGAGGCTAGTGGCGTACCTACTATGGTTGCAGCGGTCACTGCTGCGGCTGGTCCCGGCATACCTTCATGGCCGTTGCATGGCCGCACCAGTCCTGGGCCCGCAGTTGCCGGCAGGAGGCGAGCACTGTGCTGTGCTGCTCCTGCCGCTGTGTATAGCATGGCTGAGAGAAAATGTCTGAGAGAAAATGCTCAGTTTGAGGTACTGTGGCGATGAGCAGGTAGGACAAGGGGGAGAGAGAGACATATGGAGAAGATGGGGGGAGTGAATGTCAAACATGGAGGGGCTGGGGGGAGGAGGGAATGATACATATGGAGGGGCCTGGAGGAGCAAATGAGACACATGGAGGGGCTGGGGGGATAAGAAACATGGAGGTGCTGGGAGGGAGGGAATGGGACACAAGGAGAGGCTTGGAGGGATAGGACACATGGAGAGGCTGATGGGTAACGAGGCACATGGAGGGGCTTTAGGGGGTAGGAAATGAGACACACAGAGGGGCTTTGTGGGGAGGAAAATAAACAAATGGAGGGAAATTAGACACATGGAGGGGCTGGGGTGAAATTATAAAAATGAAGGGGCTGGGGGAACAAAACACATAGAGGAGCTGGGTGGGAATGAGACACATTGAGGGGCTGATGGAGGGAATGAGACACATGGAGGAGCTGGGAGGAAGGGAATGAGACACATAGGGAGGCTGGGGGAAATGAGACACATGGAGGGGTTGGGGAGGAATGAAACACATGGAGGGGCTCGTGGAGGGAATGAGACGCATGGAGGGGGGAGGGAATGAGACAAATGGAAGGGCTGCGGAGAATGAGACACAAAGGTGGTTTGCACAGGGCAATTTTCACACCAGGGCCTGGTGGTTTCCAGTTATACCTATGGTGGAGGCTACTTGTTGGCTGGGCACCTAAATGGAATAATGACTTTATCCACAGATGGCAACCATGGTCATAAACACAGATAAAAAGTATAATGCAATAGTGCAGCCTAGAATGATGCAGCTGAAGCATGACTTTTTAGATCTGCATTTTGGGTATATATGGTATATAATTTCATACAGCTGCACACAAGAAACATCAGAGACAATACATTGCTTTGACATATTTAATTATTGCTCATTATTATTTTATATGATGCTAACATATTCCACAGACATTCACACTTCCATAATGATCATACCAAAGCAGCAAATAAGGAGCAGCAAATAAATTACAAATTCATTTTAACAGAAAAATAGGGTGATCATCATATGAGCTTTTAATGCAGAGAAAGTTGGGTATGTAAACATAAACAGGGTTATTTATAAAAGTGAGAATTGGTGGGAAATTTAAAGTGAATTTCAAATTTAAGGCCAAAGTACCTGAACTGGAAACCTTTTTCCTTATATTGTCCTTTAAAATCCTGATTGATCAATAATTACATAGTTACATAGTTACATAGCTGAAGAGAGACTTTCGTCCATCAAGTTCAGCCTTCCTCACATAGTCCACCAATTTGCTTATAACCTACTTTAGTATATCTGAAGTATATCAAAGAATACATTTTGGTTTCAACATTGATCAATGATATTGACCTGGGAGTTTTTAATTTGTGTTTTATCCCTATCGGCTTTTTATCTCAGCCATAATCTTTCTTTTAGCATTTCTCCTAAAGCTGATATTTCTTTAAGGAGATCTAACATAACTAAAGCTGATTACGTCTCAAAAGTTTTATGATATAAACATTTGAGAAGCCATCAGGCCCTTGAGACATTTTTTTTTAAAGTTTCATTTTATTTCTGCTAAACTTTTTTTTAGCTTTTTTGGGGGTTTTTATAAATCTTTATTACAGTTTTTACAAATCTACAAACAGACATTTATAGACATAGATAATAGACATCGTGTGGTAACGATAGAGTCACATTTCTTTCTACTTTATCTTTGAAGTACAAATAGTGATTTTTCTAGACTTGGTGAAGGAATAATCTAAATTTTATTAAAGACAGGAGGCTTGCTTTACCTTCTTTACTGAAACCTCCAGCAGCACAACAATTATTAACCTTTTAGAAACAACCAATCTGAACAAAAGAACAGTAGAACAAAACTATCAGGCAGACCTTCCCACTTCCTCTTTCTTTGATGAGGTCATGCAGAAGAGCATGAAATCCAACTGAGCCAATCTGTAGCAGACACAATCAAACGAGAAACAGCCAGAAGAAATTCCGAATACACTGCATGGAAAAAGAAACATTGTGAAAGTTAACTGTCAAGGCAGAATATCATACAAAACATATCAGTACTGCTGTACGTTAAGACTTAATGAATGGCTCAGGCAACTACTACCAAATCACATTAAAAATCAACTAAACACATGACAGAAACAATACAAAATCACAACAAATACCACCAAAATAACCCATCAAGGGGAGAAATGTCAAAACAAACAGGGGGGCAAATATTCGCTTCCTGTCTAAAAAAATTAACCAAGGCTAGAATAATCCCTAATTTCATGGCAAGACAGGAGGCTTCATATTTGCTATTTTAACGCCCAGACGTAAACTCAGAAGAAACATGGAAGCACAGACAAAATAAAATGTGGGAAAAATTGGCTCCCTAGACCGATCTGCGGCTAGGAGAATATCCGTAAGGGACCCACCAGATACCAGAGTCACCAATACTGCAGTGCCCCAAAGGATTTTTCCATGCCTGCAGAGGGAGAGAGTCAGAGACTGCCTAACATGGATGCACATAGAAAAGCAATAGCCACCAACGGGCAATGAAATGAAGATACCAAGTCACGAATAGGAGGAAAAAGATTCCGAAGTGCCCTTCAAGTCATCCAGCTTGCTGTCTAGTGTGTAAAGAACCGCCTTGTGGCGCTTCATGGGAGGGCCACATTGGTGTTGCCACACACGCAGATGGTGTGTTGGATCCATTCACGATGGAGGTGTGCATCCACTGGTGTTCCATCATTAAGTGTATCTTTAGCTATCAGAAAAATCTGAGTCAGTGGGTCGCTGATATCAAGGAGCTTGTCTTGCTCCAGGCCCTTGTGCAGATCCTTTCCAGAACATGCCAGAAAGTTGCAAACACCAGGTCAAAGTCCACTTTATCCGGTAGTGTAGGAGAAGGGCACCCCGCCCAAAGCTGCACCCTGACTTCCTTATCCAGAGGGCGGTGGAATAAACACCTGAGCAACTCCGTAATGTGGCTGGGTAGTATCCACTCTGAGGAGCATGGATGCATGAGGAGACATGGGTTAAAGAATCCAGTATCTTCATGGAATCGTCAGCAAGGGTCTACTGGGGACATCAACCAGGGAAATGTTGACCACCGTCTCTGTAACGTAACGGGAGTAACAACCATTGGTGCCTTCACTGGAAAAGCAGTGTAGAGGTTGTCACCCTTGTAGAAATGAAGGACATTGCAGTCGGGGGGCCCCAAAAGCAACCCGGCCCAGTCTAGCCAATTTAGCGAGTAATTTGCCCGTGTGCGTGGGGGCACCTCAGCCTGTCCATGGATGCTTGCAAGTGTAGCTTGTCCCCAGGGGGGTGGAGAGACCCATCTGAGTTAGAGCCTCTAGAGCCATGGGCGAGAGGAGTAGGCTGCAAGGCAATCGGGGGGGTCAACCCAATGGCAATCGCCTTAGGTAGGAGTTCCACTAAAGAGACACACAGGCAGGCCTATTGGCCTTCGAGCACATAAAGGCTGAGACATCAGCCATAGTAGTTCCACTGGAACAGAGAAAAAAGCACATGTCAGTGAGGTATTGGGTGCATGGCCAGCTCGTGGTCACCCAGAGTGCAAGATGGGGTCATCCAACAAGCACTATAGCTTAAAGCAGAACAGCCCAAAAGAGAAGCGGTCACCCTCTGTGTGATGAATGATTTGTGAATGAGAAGATGGCTGGCTGTGAGTGATCGGACAACAGCCTGTGACTGGTCGTGAGTGACAGGATGGTTAGCTGTGAGTGGCAGGATGGCCCATCTGTGGTCAGATGTGAGTGGCAGGATGGCTGGCAGTGAGTGACAGCATTGTCCACCTTTGGTTTGATGTGAGTGAAAGGATGACTCCTTGTGACAGGCTGTCAGTAATAGGAATCAGCAGCCGAAACACATCACCCATCATGGCCCAGAGTCTTACATTTACTCTGTTTTTCTCTGCTCCCTGACCTCAGCTTGTCTCTTTGTATTCTATTTTGCCTTGGCTTGCTTTGACTATTCTTTTGCATAGCCCGGCCATTCTAAGAACCGGTATTGTAATTCTGTCTGTTGTGTCTTGTCTGTGTGTTAGGTTCCGTACCAGTCGTGACACAAACATGCTAACTAAATACAGCTTAGAAATGAAGGCAAACATGCCGCATATAGCAATACATGAACAATAAAGCAATAAAGCTATAAACAGCCCAGAGCAGACACACTCTCTGAGTTGGGTAGTGCTCACTTGGAGGCAGCAGCATATAAAGAGGAAGTAGGAGGGCCTGCCTGAGAATTTTATTCTACTGTTCTTTTGTTCTGCTTGGTTGTTTCTGAAAAGTTATGTTAACTATTTTGTTGCTGCTGGAGGTTTCAGTAAAGAAGGTAAAGCAAGCAAACATGACACCTGGCACTGCAGGTCCCCTCTCCCTCCCACCCCCCATCCCAAGTTGCTGAAGGGGTTAAAACCCCTTCAGTGACTTACCTGTATCCAGCGCCGATGTCCCTCGGCGCTGGGTCAGGGTCCACCCACGCTCTTCCCCCGACGTCATCCGGTGGGGGAGACCTACCGCGCATGCGCGGCCGGCGATGGGGGAGACCTAATGGGCATTAGACCTCCCCATAGGAAAGCATTGAAAATGTTTTCAATGCTTTCCTATGGGGATTTCAGCAACGCTGGAGGTCCTCACATAGCGTGAGGAAGTCCAGCGACGCTATAGCACAGAAAATCTGTGCTATAAACCCGGAGGTGCCCTCTAGTGGCTGTCTAGTTGACAACCACTAGAGGAGGAGTTAACCCTGTAAGGTAAATATTGCAGTTTATGAAAACTGCAATATTTACAGTTGCAGGGTTAAGGGTAGTGGGTGTTGGCACCCAGAAAGCTCCAATGGGCAGAAGTGGTCTGGGTAGTTCACAGCATAGACACATAGGGCATTTAATAGTCAAGTTCAACTTTAAATTTGAAAATAGAGAGAAACCTTTATACATTACCAAAAGTCTATACTAGTGATTATCCTCAGGGTAGTATTGTGATATAGCAATCTCCAGAGTGAATGTATTTCTCCAATCCCCCAAACATGAGCCAAGACTTCATGAGGGGGTAAACAAATCTCATTTTAATGGGATCCACACTTGGCCTTATATGCAAATCCCCATGCAAGGAGTACGCCCACATGGACCTGATGGTAGACTGATTTGCAACTTCACAGCAAAGATATCTCTAATGAGACAGAAAGTCTATACTTTTGGCAATGTATAAAGGTTTCTCTCTATTTTCAAATTTAAAATTGAACTTGACTATTAAATGCCCTATGTGTCTATGTTGTGAACTGATGAATTAATTCAAATAGGGATTCTCCTCTCTGGGTGCTCTGGTCTGTAATTTAGTCTATTGCCCTTAGTCAGTCAATCTCTTGATCTCTTAGCCCTCTGGATCTCATGTGATCTTTAAAGATGATCTGAAGATCTTGAATCCCCCTTCTTCTATTTTTCTCCCTATTTAACCATTATTTCCCCCATAGTAGTTCCTGCCCCTTGTTTGTAAATGGGCGGTACCTGGGACTTAAATCTGGCTTTTGATTGGTTATGGGCGTATCTTAATATTTCATTTTTAATGTGACCCTTAGGGACTTTCAAAAGTAGATGGCACTACTTCCCTAGGTATGAAGACCTTAATTAGATAATTGATGACCTGGCTAAATGGTTGAATAAATTATTTGACCTTTAATTCACCTATACTGGGGATATTCAAAATTATTTTAAATATCTGTCTTTGGTTATGTATATTCTTTAACCAAAGACAGGTTTGGTTATATTTATCATACAATATGTCTATATCATTTATTCATCTAACCTGTATGAATAACTGATAAATACATTCATATATGCAAAAATCAAATGATATTAGTATATATGTATATTTCCTTTTACCCTGAAATCGGTCAAGGATGGAGTTTAAACATTACTGTAGCAATCACATATTTTAGGGTACATTTGTAGATCATGCATGGTTCTAGTATATTAAACAAGTTCTATTCCTTTAAATATGGAAGCTACTTCAGACTTGGGGTCTTGTGGCTGGCTGACAAACACTCTGGATTGCTTGTGATGTTTATGCACAAACAATTGCATTGTTTGTATACCGCTTTGAAGGTCTGTGAGTTTGAGTGTCTCAGATTGTAAAGTCTTATTTAGTAATTCCTCATTGTTCTTGTTAACCTTACACATATATCTCACAAATTAAACTGTAGATAAGTATTTCTCCTGTTTACTTCTTAGGGTCACTAAGACAAATCAGTCTACCACACACAGCACACAATCCCTTCCCTCAAGGCTATTTAGAACTTTGTCAGCATTACGTAATGTCCAGGCCAATCTACCAGCATTCATATTGTTTTCTAAATATTATAAAAAGTACTGTACCAAATAGCACAACACAACGAAGGGGATACAGAATAAAATCAAAAACACCCTCGATATGAGATTGAGCGCAGATTTTATTGATCTTTATCTTCACCAATTCATGAACAAGGAACACCCACGCACACCTATAATTTACAGTATACCAAAAACTCATAAAGATGCCACAAGACCTTCGGGACATTCCATAGTGTCAGCAATAGAGGGAGCCCTTGGACCAATCGCCAAATGGTTGGACCACATTTTTAAGGGACCAGTCGAGGAACTACACACATGTATGAAGGACACTTTTGTCAAATATTAATGTATCAAATTTAGAAACAACAGACCAATCCTGATCACCATGGATGTATCTAGTCTATACACCTTCATCCCGCATGAGGAGGGAATTGAAGCCATACGAGAGGTCTTGACAGAGTACGAGATATACCAGGGCCCCCCTATTGAGTATACTTTGGAACTCCTAGCACTGACACTTCAAAACAACAATTTTAGATTTGAAGAAAGTTGGTATCTACAGGTGGCGGTGACATCTATAGGGGCGGCAATGGCCCCATGTATGCAAATGCGTTGGTGGGGACACCTTTTGGGGTACTGGCGGTTCTGATCACCATAATCAGGAGCCATAATCACTGCTTCTCCCTACCCAAGAGCTTCAAAGCCAGACTTGTAGCTGCCTAGAGAGTGATCTGTCCAGTGCGACCTAAGTGGAGGTATCCACCGGAGAGAGACACGAGCCCCAGCGGGACCCCTGGAGCTATGAGTCGGCTTCAAAGCCACAGAGTCCCACTGAAAGTCTGTGCTGACCAATAGGAGAAGGAACTCCCATTCAAACTGAGTTTGCACCATTCTCCTGATAGGCCGGCACGAGTGAGTGCTGATTGGTCACTACGGGGTGCAGGAGACCATTAGGAGAAGGAGCGCCCATTCAAATTGGGTTTTGTGCCGTTTCTTCCGATTGGGCGGTGAAACACCTCTCCTTCTAGAGCGCCGGTTGGTGTAAACTGGTTTTGCGCCCTCTCTACTGACTGGGCAGCGAAACGACTTCCCTCCCTGAGCACCGACTGGTGAAAATGGGTTTCGCGCCCTTTCTACTGATTGTACTGCAAAACACCTCTCTTCCCTGAGCGCCAATTTGCATGATTGGTTCCCCTGATTGGTCATTGCTTGGTTTAGAGGCAAAGTTTGAACTGACTGGCCTAAACCAAGCAATCCCGTGGAACTAATTTCGGGGATGTACAGAGCCTTGATCCCAGAATTTGGACGATGATTTCTTGGGCTCTGTACATCCGATAGCACTGCTATTTTAAGGGATCCTAGTTGGGACCCAGGGCTATCCAGGGATGTATATTTTATATGTGTACCCCTTTTCCTTCCCGGGGAATGGAGTCCCCTAAGTTTTCCCCATATATGTAATGTGTCCTATTATCTGTAAATGTTGTGCTGTTGTATCTCCGGGAGCAGGAGATGGTTATCTGTAAACCATCCCCCTCCAGCCTGGGACTGGAATTTGTACTGAATAGTATGGAGACCCCATGTGGGGGTCTGTGCATAAAATGAAGCTGTACCAATAAAGCATTGTCAGTCAGAGTTAGACTCCCAGAACTGTGTCCTTGTCCAGTTACTTGGGGAAGAAAGGGTTAATCACTGTGCCTGCTGTTCCAGTGTGTGGAGGATGCAGTGGGGAACATCCTTGTGAGGACTAAGAAGCACCCAGGGCTGTGTGTCCTCCAGCCCCTGGGAGTGCATAGAGCTGATCCCCTATCCGTTCCCCAGTTAGGAAGTGGTCCCTGGCGAAGTACCCAACAGAGGTCCCTTGAACGCAGACCTGCTTTCTAATACATGTTTTTCCCCGAAATAAGACATAAATAAGAAATAAGGTCTTATTTTCGGGGGAAAGATGGTATACATATATTGATTGAACACTAGATGGGGCAATGTTATTTAAAATATGATTGCCTAATTGTTTTCCTTAATTGCAATCTTGCTTTGGTTTGTATATCTGTTTTATCTCTAAATAGTTATTTGTTGCTTCTCTTTTACATTTCTGTAGAAAAAAGGAAATGGTGGTTTTAAAAATAAATGTAGAAGTGGTTTAACTAAATACACAAAACCTAAAACAATACCAATTAAAAAAAATGTCATTAGAAAATGCCATTAACACTCCCTATGTTTGACAATTGAAATGTTTCTTTATATTTATGTTTTAGTGGCAATTATATGTGGTAAATAGTAACTAAATAAGTCAGAAGAATTTTGCCTGCATACAATTCCATTTTAAAACTAGCTTGAGACCTAGGGAACAACCCACCAAAGCACAAAATATTTGAGTTGTCCTGTAACGGTACCCCAGGCATAAAAGGGGTTAAACCGGTCAAGCAGTGGTCTGGTTTATTCAGGGCTACCTGCCCAGTATTTATGCCGGTCTCCCCCCTGGTGGACATTCCCCTAGGGAACCAGATGGGAGACTGTTACAAGGGACAGACATGCACCAATGACAGACACACAGAAGTAAAACATCTCCACAATGCATCCTAACTCCCTCCCCTCTATCCTGGAGATAATTGGGAAGTAATCCAATAGCCCCGAATGGAGGCTCAGTGGTGCCTGCACGTAAAAGTGTCCGCTTTTAGTGCACGGATTCCGGGCTGAGCACCACTGGCCGTCCGGGGTGTTCCATAACACCGCCACCTAGCGCCGCTAAGTGTAACCGCGGCCACCCAGTAACAGTCAATTAAGCTGCGGTTAACCGCAGCTACTGGGTGGTCAATTGACTGCACACGCCAGCTTCTGGGCGGCCAATTAACAGCGCCTGCCGGCTCCCCACGGCTCTGGGGAAGCTAATAGAAGGTGGTTTGTGCGGTAGACTAAATCTACCGAACGGCTGTGCAGAAAGGCATGAATAAACCTTTCTGCACAGTAAAATTAACTGTTTAACTGCCGGTCCATAATCCAAAGGCAGCAGGCAGGCAACCAGACTCCTCTAATGCAATGTGGCGAGGTTGGTCTCGTCACATGTCCATTCTCAAAGTTCCTTTGAGCCTTGATTTAGTTTTCTGTTTGCAAATGCCTATGATGTCCCTAAGTTAAAAAGATAATTTAGACATGGACCCTTCAATCATTCTGATTAGATCGACATCTGCTACACCTCATTGATGAGGCCCAACAAAAGCTAAAACCATTGTCGGTGCTTTCTGAATCTCTTGTGAAGAAAGATATTGCACTGCCCTTTGCTGTGGGATCAGTCTGATCTGCAAATTGAACAGTTCTTTCTGTAATGGCACAAGTGAGTTAAACCTAGTTGGTGGTACAAACCAAAGGACCAGTGATTTTTTTTAATTTTTTTTTATATATATATGGTATATATTATACTTATCATCAAATACTTATACTTATCAAATACCATCACCTTCTGCAGCCTCCTGCACGGGTGAAATTAGTACAAGTAAAAAGACAAAAGTAAAGTGCATCTAAGAGACAATACAAACTTTGAGGAGTTGAAGGTCCTATAACCATTTGAAGTTGCAATGTTGATGTCTGCTCTCATAACCATTAGCTAATGAGAAATTAACATAGCTCATAGCTATTATTGTTAGTATTTCAGTAATATCAGTAAGTGTGTGTGGCAAACCTAGCCACTTGGACTAAACAGGGACAATATGCCTTTAAGGGTTGACGGTATATTTTATGTATGTAACTGTTTGCATCTGCTGTATCCTGCCTGCTATATGATTTGTATTGGATCTGCCGAACGCAGATAGTCAGTTTCCATTTCGTTTCACGAACAGCACTTTTGTGAGCCGTTCGTGAACCGAATGAACTATCTGCCAATAGCCCACACACTAAGGGACGTGTGGCGCTTGTTAACCGATTGCAACAATGTTGCAATTGTTAATTAGAGGCTCTCCTAGGTGACCGCCGTTCGACTACCGACCATGCGGCGGTCGGCCATCTGGGAATGCCCCTGGAATAGGACTCAGGAAACCCCTTGCATGGGGAATTGTATAAATTGTGGAGCTGTGAATAAAGACCTCAGTTGACTCCCAGCCTATGTGTCGTCTAGTTCTTGGGAAGGAAAGGTTACTACAGTGCTACTTGGATTATTGCATGCTGATTCCCCTGGATTATCCTTTGCTGTTCCTGTTACCCAGCAGAGATATTGTGGATTATACTGCCTCTCCGCTACAGCGTGCATGTTAATGTTCCTGTTTGTGGAAGATAAATATCTTTAAAAATAACTTTTTTAAATGTTTTTTGCAGCGTACAAAAAAAAGGGCTGATAGAACAGCAGTATCTTTGTTTTGCAAGATTCTTTATTTGGGTTATACAAGCAAAATGTGTACAAAGTTCTGAGCATAGATTACTAGCATGGCACATATGCATAGTAGGATTACTGAGCCCCAAACATGTGGGATATCCCATTTGGGATATCGAGCACATACATTTGCAATTAAATTTCATTAGAGAACAATTGTCATATTAATACCAGCTCATTAGAACAAAGTAAACAAAGTAAGTGAAATACCAAGTAAAAGCGAAGGAAATGACAATCTGACTTTTGGCGTTGGAGAGCAGCAGTATCTTGATAGGTGGCTTCCTCCTAACCTATCTACACATAATATGTAGAATAATAAACACAATGTGGTCTGCCCTAACAAAATACATTTAAAAAACACACTTTGTAAAAAAAACAAAAGAAAAATGCAAATGAGTATATTTAGAAAAATGCTTGTGAACAAATATACAAATGTATTTAAAGTTAAGTATTTCCTCAATTCTTAGGTTAAAATATCCCTATAGTGTTGCAGGTGCTCTTGGTGTCAGGTCACACACACTCACTTCGGACACAGATCGTAGGAAAAAAATCCACACTTTATTCATAGTTGGCTATGTTCTCATAGACACACGTCTGCAAAAAGGGCTGAGAGCCCCCCTCTCAGGTAACAATTCTTATATATGACAGATGATGCAGCTTAAATGCAATATGCAAGGGTTACTCCCATAGTGCAGCAATTAATAACCAATTAGCAAGCGGTTAACAATTACTTTATTAATTTCCTACTTTACTGCGTATGAACATTCTTAGCATTCCTGTACATTCATCCTGGCCCTGATCATGTACAGCTCTAGTCCCATATATGGT